>OY728160.1:616449198-617074198 GCA_963277665.1 Viscum album | reverse complement strand
AAAATAATTTTCCTCAATAAAAATTCATGTGATATTTTTAAAGAATTTTTATCTATGTCGAGATACTTTATTGAATATTATTCTTTAATGAATTTATAATGTTATGATACCATCCAATATATTTATATTATTGGTTTATTATGAGAGTGACTTGTGAATTCAGTGATTTAAATTTTATAGTTCTTCTAATATAGATTGTTATTGATGTTTAAGTCATGATGATTATATTATATTTTATATTCATATGATGAATTCATTGGAAATAATATGTGATTGGCAGGGATTGAAATTATATAACCCCTCTATGCATCGATACGTCTCACGAGAAAAAATATATTTGGTAATTCTCTAAGTCATTTCCCAATTATTTAGATTTCTTCATATGAGGGCTGGTTGTTAATTTTATATTCATTGGAACAAGGCCTCTAGGGTAGGTTTATGATGTCCATAATTATTCATTCCACCATTATGAAATCTGTTATTGATGTCCAAGAGTTTATTAGAATATATTTTATATCCATAAATATGATTATAACTCATGTAATTATTTATATGAAATTATTTAATCATTATTCATTCCTTATAATTTATTCAGGCTTTATTTTACCATAGTTGAGTTCATTCCCTTACTGAGCATCTGAGTTCACCCCTTTTAAAGGTTTCCATTCCCTGAGATTCTAGGAAATGTTTTATGATTGATATGTAGGGATATTCTAGAGAGAATAAAGATGATCCCAAAATAAAATAACTTGTTCAATTTTATGTTTCCAAAGGTAATGTGGGATTCATGTATGTATCTTTTTTACCGATAAAAATAACCTATTCCATAATTTGGGATCATATTTCATGTATTTAGTGTAAATTTAATAATGTAACCATTCGATATATGATACTAGGGTCTGGGTAATTATAGGTAAGGAGAGAAGAAAGATTAGTTAAGTGTTTAGATAGAGATGATTAAAATATAAAGAGTTGTATAACTCAAAATATTTCATTGAGAACAAGCCTAGAGTCATATATATGTCCTATATTTTTTATTTATTGATGTATAAATTCAAATAAATGGTCAAAAAATTCAAAAATCATGAATTAGAATTTATTGATATAGTGTATAAGATCGAGGATCAAGAGGGAGATATCAATCATGGGGTGAAAACTATTTGTTGGATTGTAAAAATAGTAGAAAAAGGTGAAGGATTATCAATGAAGTCCAATAAAAAAAGTTGTATGACGGTCTACAATGGAAAATATTGCGTCTAAAGGAAAGACCTGTTGTACAGCTTAATCGTATTCAAAATTTTATCTTGGTTATCTCTAACCCATAAGTGCCCACTCCCCAAAGAGAGATAAATTTTTTAAAACATAAAAGAACACTAGATTTACAAATAAGACAAATGAAAATGCTCAACGAATATGGTGTTATTGTTTAGTTTTGTTGGGAATGAAAAAAAATCATGTTCCATAGCAAAGAGATACTTCTAAGCACCTGAGAAACATATATGAATGATTAAAAATAAATATTATCTATATATTTATTTTAAATAATATTATTGAAATATAAAGACACAAAATAGGGATTTTTTATTTATGATGTGAATGAATGTACCAAAACTACTAAAAAAGGTGTTTATTTACACTAGCAATTATCAGTGGTAAAAAATGCACAGATAAAAAACTTCTTTATCAATTCTAAAAATGTGATGATAAAAGGTACCTTTTAAATGTGTTAAAAATCACTGAAAATGGTAATCATTATCAGGGATTTTTTATCATTGATAAAGGGTAACATTTAGCATCACTTTTCCATAGCAATGATAAATGGTTCCATTCAACAGTGCTTTATTTGTAATGCTGATAATGAGTTTACTTTATAAACACTTTATTTTTATCATATATTAAGAGTATTTTATATCAATACATTTTAGATCTAATAAATTTCTTTAATAAAATGAAATAATTAAACAAATAAATCATAAAAATCAGTAATTTTTAAAAATATATATTCATAATTTTATTAACTAAATAATTATTGATAAAAATGAATAAATTTAATATGCATATATTTCAAATAAAACTATTTTTAAATAGTTTATATTAAATATATAGTTATGTAAAATGAAAAAAAAATTATATTTCTAAACAAATAAGAAATTAAAAATGAATAAATTAAGATTAATATTAAACATTTTATTAATTAAATAATTATTGATAAAAATGAATAAATATTTTATACGTATATATTTATTATAAGTTTTAATAAATACTATATATTAAATATATATTTATAAAACTAATAAATGTTAATAATTAAAAAATGAATAAATTGAAATTACTAAAAAATATTAAAAATGCATAAATTTAAATAGTTAAACAAAAAAATTAAAAATGGAAAAGTGGAAAAATTATTAAAAATATTCTTAATGAAACAATTCTTTTCTAAAAATAAATATGTTAAATGTATATATATATATATTTATTTATTATAAATAGTAATATATAATAAATATACAATATTAAAAAAGAAAATAAATATAATGTAATAATTAAAAACATACTAATGTCTTATTCATTTTTAATGGGTTTTATACATAATTATTCATTAATACATTAAATTTTGAAATTTATGCATATATGCTTATATATATGTGTGTGTGAATGTATATTAAATTACCTAAAATATGATTTATATAATACCAAATATTTATTCTAACATTAAATTAGTCATAAATTTTGTGACGAATTGTTTATAATTTAAAATTAATATTAATAAAAAATACTGACTAATTATATTATGCAATGTTCATAATTGAATGTCATTTGATTATTTAATTTAACATATATCAATCGTTTATTTCATTGAATACATATGCATATATTTAATTAATATATGTTTATATAAGACGCACTCACAGAAATATTTACATAACTACTGAAATAATATATAGAGATAGAAACTCATAATATTTACGTAAATTATTCAAATTTTTTTTATCTTTTTATAATTTCATTAAAACATGACACATTTAATATATTATGTTATTAATTGATAAATTTTATTTAATAATTTTTAATATTTTTACAGTTAGGTATGAATTCATTTTTTCAATATTCTTAAGGTGTACTCATTTTTAATAATTCAATTTCAATCATTTTTAAAATGCAAGGATTTAATATTATATATTCATTAATAATATTAAAAATATATTAGTTAATATATATTTGTAAATAAAGATATTTATAAATGTATATTACTAATATTTATAAAATTATATATTGATAATTATAAAGGAATAAATATTATTTTTCTAAACGGATTTATATAATCATAAATAAATAATAATAAATTTTAAAATAATTATAAATTTATTATAAATTTATTTAAATATTAAATATAATTACTATATTTATTTTTATTTTTATTTTTATTTTTATTTTTATTTTTATTTTTATATTTATATATATCAAATATATATACATAGATATATATAAGGACATAAATATATAATTTTTTAAAAGTATTAATATAATTATAAATATATATATATATATATTTAAATTATGAATTTAATTAATATATTTAAATTTATATTTATATATTTTTATTAAATATATATATAATTATATACATATATATATTGATGTGAATATATTTAAACTAATAAAACTATAATAAATATATTTATCAATGAATATATTTACTATATTTATATTTATATTTATTTATTTAATATATTTATGATTATAAAGATAAATTTAATGATATAAGTATATTTATAAATATTAATAAACAATTTTCAATATATTTACCAATATATTTATAAATTAATATTTACTATATCTATAGAAATATATTTTCATAATTATAAATACAAATATAATATTTTTAAAAAATTACTTATATAATTATAAATAAATAATTATGTAGTTAAATAATTATATATTTATAATAAATAAATATATGGTTATATATATAAATTTATTTAAATACATTATTTATAATTTATTAGCGCTAATGTTTTAGCACTGATAAAGATGTCCTATATCATCACTATTTTGGAAATATTACTAAAAGACTCCTCGATATATTTGAAGAAACCTAAATGTGGTTATTTTATTCATGATACCTCATGCTTTCTGTGGAAGCCAACTACTATCTATGATCCATCACCGTAAATCGTGGATCGAACGAAGTTTAAAATATATCCAAGGCTTGAAGAAATCATGTTTCGAACAAATATGGGAAGTTGTATTTGATATCCCTACTTTTACTCAAAAAATAAAAGAATGGATACCTAGTATATAATTTTCTACTTCTCCTCACTCATTTATTGCTTGTTTGGGTACCATCTATGGTGATTTTGACTATATATTTTATAACAGCTGGGCAATTTAAGAGTTTCTCTATTTTTTTCTCTTTTATTGTTCTTTCCTACATTTACTTTTGCAATTCATTTCCTTTTACCCTATGATTTTATTGTCTCTTTCCCACTTGTTGTTTATGAATGTTTTTCATCATCTACGATAACTCTATATAGGTGTATTTATTATTTATTTGTTCCCTGATTTTTTTCAGGTTCATCAATATTTGAAATTATTTTTTCTAAAATAATAAATATTATTTGGGTTTTATTATATTTAATTATTCATATTGCTAAAGGTTTTTAAGGGACTATAATTGATTTTTAATTGGGTTCTTGAGGATTTGACCTTGTTTTTTATCTTCATTAAAAAGATAAATGATATTTTTATCCAATAAAATTTATATGATGAGTTTCATTAATTTTTTACGTGTTTTAAAATTATTTGATAATGTTTATGAAATCTATTTGGGTAATTCATTATTTCGTGAAATTGATGAATGTGGTTTCCTTATTTGAGAAGTATTCTTTTGTTTTATTCTTTTCTTATGTTATTCATTTATTTCCAGTATTATGGATTCCTCTATTCATTTTATAAGCATATCCACAAATATATTATTGTGTGTCAATACATATATTATACAAGACCACATATTCACAGGAAAATATATGAATATTTGTATTGGGATATATATATATATATGTCTCTAATTTCATATATTTATAACAATTAAATAGATGTTTTCAAAATTAAAAACAGCAATTAGATTTGGTTTTCTTATATAGGTTTTTAAATATGATTTTTATATGATTTTTCTTATTTCAAAACACTTTTGAGCTTACTAAATTTTCTTAAAATGGCCTCCAAAATAATGATTTCTTTTCTAATGATATTTCAAATGGGTTCTCGAATAGATTAATTCTTTCAATTGTGTTCATAATTGTGTATTGTTATTATTCATTGGTTTGATGATATTATGTAGATTTTTATGTGGATTTCACATGAGAAACTATTCATATGATAGAAAATTGAAGGGGGCTGCTCTAGTATAATTGAAGTATTTGAAAAATACATTTTCATTTTCCTTGAGAGGTATGAGTTTTATTAATAGTTATAGCCACATAGCTTTTCAATATTTTATTATTGATTCAGATAAATTTAGAACCTATATGTCATAGATCCACCCATGTTTTTTGGATTATACTTGTTCTATTATATATTTTTTTTATCTAGTTTCGTTATTATGGATGATTGTCAGCATCTCCCTTATTTAATTTTTTTTCTTACATCATCTACACTTGGATTTTTATTTGTAATTGTTTTATTTATATTTTTCATTTTAGTTATATTTCATTATATTGTGCTTTCCTTCGTATTTCCCTTCCATTGAAAACATATCTCAAAGGGATTTCTACATGTGTGTTTTTAATATATATAGACTACGAAAAAGAAACAAAATTTCCATTCTTCATGAATGGTCTACAACATGTGGTTATTCAGGTTAGTTTATCAAAATAAAGAGAGGATACATAACCCAAAAATATGATAGCTACATTCCATTATGAATCTTAAAATGATTTTGAGATTATTGAATTTTTAATAATGAACTTATATAAATGAAGGAATTTAAATAATTAAAGAACACAAGTCAAAACATTAATTCTAGAGAAATTTTTTTTCAACAATTAAACATCACTAAGATAATTTACATAGTAAACCAAGAATAAATATATAGCATGAAAAATTCTCACTATATGGCTTCTATCTCCCCAAACCCAATCTCATGAAAAAAATTATTGACCCTCCATTGGATAAATTTTCACTAAAAATTGTCAGTTTCACCTGTCGATTCTCCATCTCATCGTGCTTTCAAAATTCCTAAACAATTGAAATAATTCCATGATATTATGAACACCCAAAAAAATCTACAAACTCAAAACATGTTGTAATTCATGTTTTGTTACTTTAAAAAAACTAAATATGATATCCTTATCTCACCCTGGGTAAAAGGGAACCTCCAATTGTAATCAAACTTAGATAAATTAAAATCAAACCTGACCCCAATATCACACACAGACTCTCTCTAACAGAACATGATCATTAAGAAAATAGTTTTCAATGCCATAAATATTTATAAAACATGCTTGATGATTATTATTTAATAAATTTCATGGCATGAGAAATTTAGAATATGTGGATTCTGGTGTGATATTTGATTAAACTAGTTTTCAATAGAATAATAGTATCTTGAAATAATTTTAAATAAAACCCATGGGAACCTCCCAATTTTGTCTGGTAGTCTTGAAAAATCATATTTGGATTTAAATTGTTAATTTAATATTTTCTTCTAAGAATTGTTTTATTCAAGTCATATTTATAAAATATTTTGTGAAATGATTTATAATTAGAATTTTATTTTGAATGGGTGTTTTCCTATTTATAATTATATTTGTTATGCCTATTTTAAAAAATATTTTTGAAAAATCAAACTTAGTATAAAATTTTAATGTGTGTTTTAATATTTACAAATAATGGAGTTCCATAAAAATAAAAAAATGGTTTCATTTTTTTTAAACTCATTAAGTGATTTCAAAATGAACCTATGATGTTTTCAAAACATAAATGTGTATATATTTCCAAATAAACTCTTTTAAACTTTTTTTTGTTAATGGAATTTTAACATGATTTTAATATTTTCACTTTATACTAATAGTTTTTATAGAACTGGCGGTTTATATCCCATTAAATGTTTTGATAAGTATTTTTTAATTTTCATTTATACATTAAAAAATGTAAAGTGGGATTTTAAAAATTAAGAAATTACCCTTTTTAAAATTTTAATGTAGTTTAGAGATCTGATTTGAAATTTTAAATTAAGATGTGATAAATTATAAAAATTAGGGGAAAATTTTCATCCTCCTCAACTTTGTAAGAACCTAGTTCATTCATTGAGGTACAAATCATTCCTATCCAGTTTTTACATAAGAAAATAGAGGAAAACGATATCAAAGGCAAGTTACCTTCCTATTACATGAAGTGACTTGGAGACACATGTCATTTATTCTAATGGACATTTCGTGTAATGAGGGTAGCATGTTATATAATCCCATTACATGACCATGTAATGACCTAGATAGGATTTTTATGGACACAGTATGTATTTTCTAGTACACACTGTGTTCTTTTGTTTGATTAAATCGGGTAGTAAGGTAATTTTTTGGAGACAGATATAAATGAGCCCTCCTTTGACGAGAAGTGCACCGAGGAAATCTGATCCAGAATTTTCTTCTTGTTTCATCATTGAATGCCTAATTTGAACACTGTCAGATTCGTTGAAATCTTGTCGGTTAGTGATATATCCCTTTTGAGAATTTTTTCTTGATTTCTTCTCTCAACCAAGTTATCTATGGTTTTTTTGTTCTCATTTTGTAGATCTACTCTATTCTAGGACAAATTCAATCCTGACATTAGATGGGGATATTTTTTAGATTTATAAGTAGGTTTTATTTTTCCTTTTTCTAGTTGTATAGTTGAATATATATGTTGGAGTGTTTTGCGCCCTCTTTTAGGGTGTTTCTTGATTGATATTTTTATATTATTATTTTTTATTGATGATTAGGTAATTGGTTAGATATTTGAAACAATGTTTAGGTATAATCACCATGATTAAGGGCCACCCCATGGCTTTATTTCCCTTGGATGACAAATGTTATCCATTTAGCCTTGGAATACTATGTGAATACCTTTTATTCCTATTTATGGGTTATTTGAAATCAAAAATTTTTAATTTAAAGTTTTTCTATGTTAGTAATTATTGTGGAATCCATTTAATAGTTTAATTTATATGTTGCTTGTTATAAATCCATCCCATGTGAGTATTTGAATGGCCAAGACATAGGAGGTTTGTCCTTGATTATTTATATTAGATTCCTTTGGTTTGGTTTATCTATGCATGCAGGTGAGATTTTTCTATGCCAGAAGGAGAGTTTTTTCTTGGTCTGAGGGATAGGTTTTTCTATTCATGAGGGTGGGGTTTTGACATGCCTAAGGGTAACAGTTCAATTATTATTATTAAGTCATGAGTGAGTCATGATGTAATGGATGGGATCAATCTCTCTATGAAATAAATAATGAAATAGAATTATATATGCTGTGTCAACCAAGCCAAAGAAAAATCTTAGATTTAGTCTTTACCTCTACATACTTAGATGGACTCCTGAGACATCTTTTATGCTTACTTGTAGAACTATTTACTTTTTAATATCTTCGAGTTACTACTTTTACTACTGTACACTTCCTATTATATATATATATATATATTCACTGATTGATCTACACAAATCATGGGTGGTTGCCTATATGGATTTAGTCTCACACCTTGTTTGGGTCATACTTTTGGGCCGAATATATTATATGGATGCGGGTGTTGATCAGTGAAAGCTCCCTTATGCTAGTTCCAAATATGTTGTTTATGAGCAGGAGAGAATGGGACTGAGATGAGGCTTACAATGCTTATTAGATTCCTTTTTTTCTACTGTGATTTTTGATATTATATTTTTTATTTCTATATTGTACATATTTGGTTGTTTTTATAGAAAATAACATGATGAATCATATTTTGTATGTAATGATTCTTGGTTATGTATCTTATCATTCTTCAACTTTTTATTTCAGTTGTATGTGTTTTACAATTTCCAAAATTGTAATATTATTGATTCTATTGTGTAACACTCTGACAATGAGGGAATAGGTTTACACTATCACACCCTAGGCCCTTGCTTCTAGTCCGGAGACTCTGACATTTGTGGAAATGCACATAAGGCCATGTGACCAACTATATATGGGAAACTAGTTGAGTGGCATCCTGAACCAAGACGTTACAATGTTGTATCGAATGAGGTTCCTTTCTAGTTTTCTATATTGTTTGGAGATTATATAAAGTGATAGAAATGAAAAGGTAATTTTTAATAAGTTGGGTCGGAGAGTAGCTACCTCGCGTGCAGTGAAAACCAAAGTTCCCTTGAATTGAATTGTGGTATTATGGTTTTTGATACTATTATAGTTGATTCGATTTTGAGGATGGGTGATGCACCTGTTTTTTTCTATTATTGATGAAATAATTGTTTTTAATTTTTTTTCAATCCCATGAGATGAGTGTATTCCATCCTAGGAATCATACAGGCACTAGTTAGAAATCACATTTCATGCATTCTTATCATGCCATTTATAGAGAATTATGGATTTCATGTTGTTGTTGTTGTAGTTGGTGGTCTAGAACCAACTAATTTTTATTTATTCATTAATAAAAGCCTTATAACATCTTGATTGTTCTTATGCATGACAATTCATGTCATAATGTCCTAAAGATAGATGTTTCATTAAAGGGTCATAGCGGATATCTTCTATGATGAGAACCCAAAAGTGCCAAAACATTGTTCTTGAATATATGTTCTATTTCCAGATGACATTATTTGAGGGACACAGATAATACAGGTCATTAGGGGTGAGGACTCATAAAACTTTGAGGAACCTTCTCATGGTGTGCGCCCTTGGTAATATCCAGGAGGATATTATGGGAATGAGACCCGCCAGTAGGAAATCCACATTTCATATTGTCATTGGATGTTTCTATCTGTGGATGTGTGTATTGGTCTTTAGACTTTAATATTATTATTAATGTGTATTACAACTCGCGCACATATATGTATTGACGAAAATTGTGACGACACACTGTTCTCAGTGAGGTAGGATACTTTGGGTGCATCATGAGTAATATTGCATTAATAGATAATGCGAGAAAGGATTTTTCCCTTATGTTTCATAACGGAAGTAGATATCTCAGGCCCTTTGATGGAATTGATATAGCCTAAATAAATCCATGGACATGGCATGGTATGGGCGAGGTCAATTCTGGGAAGTCAAAGAAAGAATAATCGAGCACATGGGTTGATGGCACTAGCATGCCACCCGCTTGATTAGAGATATCGAGACAAATGGATTATATTACACCATAAGTGTTCGTACGAGGTGACACATCATTGTGGCGTTAACTTCTTTCCTTATGGGTTCCTTGGCGTGTTTCTAGACACTAACCTTGGACTTTAGGCAGGCTCTACCTAATACCACTGAGAAAGAGGCCTAGAGGGTCACACACTAAGTGTGTCCATGTATCTTAGTTGAATATTAATTTTACAAGTTAAATAAATATCATTCCTGACTGTGGTTTAATAGTTATTTAAGGATTCCTGATCACATTTATTTTGACACTAGTTATTCGAAAGAATATATTGTGGGAGAAATAATATATATATTAGCAATTTATGCAGTTAAATTTATTTAAGAAATTAATAGACATTACTTAATATCTAATAAATGTGGTTGAGAAAAATGGAAAATAAAAGTACACGTCGTGTATATTAAATATACATGCTGTGTAGTTTTATGGAAAACAAGTACACACTGTGTATTAATTATTACATGCCGTGTAGTTTTCTAGTTGGGTTTTGAGGATATAATATTGTTTTATTAAATGGTAATAATTATAATCAGTGTGGGTGCATGTCAAGGAATTAATAATTTGACATGGGGTTTCAATAAGAGTTAATGAAATAAATAAAACTCGTAACGCGTTTATTTATTGTAAGAACACTATTAACCTCAAACCCGATTATAAATATCCTCACAACCCCAACACTTTTTAGATACATTGTTGTGCACAATGGATTTGGAAATACTCTCAAGCCAAGAGATAATTCCCTTTCCACCAAGAACGCCCTCAAGTTACGAGAGCGAGATCCTCCACCAGATCAAGGCAGTAGAAGGCGGACATCGCAATTTAAGGTTCTTCTGTTCCAGCACCCAGAGATCCCTTCGGCAACATCTAGAGATACGTGGAGCACATGTGGATCACCACTAGAGGAATCCTATACATGGATTCTACGACGCAACAACGGATCACCGGATCGTGACTGGAGACATCAACGAAGAAATAATTCCACCGAGGTAATTCTTGTGAATTAATTCAATTAATTATAACCAACATATGATGATTCTATCTCAATGGTTCCGGGACTCTTCTTTTCTTTTTCATTGTTTATTCCATTCCGAAGATCCGGCGTTTTATATCATGACGGATCCCGGATTGAACATTTTTTAACGCTAAAATTAAAGTTGGGAAAACCCAACAATGAACTTCCGCTGCGCCCAGAACCTACAAGTGGTATCAGAGGGGTCATATCGTTGATTATAATTATTATTATTTTCGTTGGTGATTTATGCATTTAATAATTTAGTTATTTAAATTCAGGTTTAATCGTTCTGGAAATCTGAATCTCAAGATCTGTTCCTCCTCCCTCGTTTCTCGTTCACATCACAGAAACAAATTTTTCGTTTAATTTTGATTAAAATAAAATAGAGGAACTTATCCGGAGGAGCCAAACATTTCTGGTCGTACAACACCATAATACACGGCGTGTATTCGGAAGTACACGCCATGTAGTCTAAGTTCAATGCATTGACTAATCCGCCAAATCAAGTTGTGTATTGGATTCTTTCTAATAATTTAAGACACCATGTGTTGACCAGAAATAGGTGGCACACAGTTTCCGGATTACACGCCGTATGGTCCAATGAACATGACATATAGTCCCTTCGGTTTAGGTTTGGTCCGTGTACCTGGTACACGGCTTGCCCGGCTGGAAACCGTGTAACGCAAAAACTACATGGCGTGTGTCCCACAGAACACGCTGTTTACTCCGAAAAATTTCCGAAGTACATTAACACACCCTTTCCCTGAGCGTGTACTTCGTATGGACGATGAAGAAAAGTACACACCGTGTAGTTGGAACTAAACGTCGTGTACTCACCCAAATTACGCAGATTTATTAAAATTTATTATTATATTATACAAAACCATGACACGTGTACCATGGTGCAGGCGTAAAGTTGAGGCACAACAAGTGATATGTGTTTTATATATATGTGTTTAATTTAACATCTGCGTAATGAACGGGAATTCACCGGGTTGCCTCCATGGTACAAGTTACATACAAGGTTAATTTTAAATGAATTTATTTATTTAAAATTATGATGGATGAGAATCTCAAGGAAGTTTAGAAAAGGGTTTAAGATAAAAGGATTGATTAATTAAAAATAATTAATTAATTTGAGTTTGATTTATCTTAAACAAGAATTATTAAAGAATTGAATGCAAGTTTTATTTATGTGTAAATATGGTTGCATGTATGGATGATCATGTGATAGACCGAGACCTTTGTATTTGAATGGTTTATTTTAATTTATTTATTTAAATTAAATTTGTTGGCATGCGATCCATCTCCTAGTTAATATGTAGGGCATGCGTGCCAACATATTATTTTATGTAAAAACCCCTTTTACCCCTCACCTGCATGTGAGATAAATTCATATGTAATGGATGGAGATCCCAAACTAGTGGAGGTAGCTCAAATCATGTGCCAAGGTGAAACCAATCCAAGGAGATACAAAGGTGGACGTGTGGAAAGCTGTAAACATGAACACGAAAGGTTCAAGGTGTTTTCTCTCCTAGTTCTTGGGTTAGTTTATCAACCGCTAGATAAACTATCCAATAGAACAAAGCTCATGGTCATACAATTTATTTTATTTCTATCAGTTTCATGGTTTGTGGGTGTGTTGTCACGATCACACAATTAATGAATTAAACAAGCATGTAAGATGGAACTAGAATAAAACTGGAATATAAGTAAATATTATCTTAGACATGGTTAATCACTTAAGTATATCCCACTTAATATTAACAATAATGTAATCAAATATAATAAAATGGAAATTTACATATAAGGATAAAATCCCTCAAAAGAAATATTATGTTGGTATAGCCTTCCATAATCTTGGTTAGAATTGAACCATAGTTCAAAGTGCTTGACCAACACTAGTTGGGGTGCTTTTAATTATCATGGAATTCTAATTCAAGGTTTTGGGTTGACTTGACTTGGTTCGCATCAAGGGTTGACTGCCACAGCAGGACTTGGTGTGACCAAGAGGCAAAGGTTGAGGAAATCCAAAATAAAAGGATTTCAAGATTGGGGAGTCCACTCAGCGGATCAAGGAGCTGTGAGTTAATGGAGTTGGCATTCATAATGCCTACCTAAAACCCTTCAGGTTTCTTGACAAACCCTAGTTGGGGTAATGCGAAGGGAATTATGGATCCTTCCCACGTGAATATTCAGGCAACAGAAAATTCTGAAATCAATGGAGAGGGATATTGGATTTCGATAAAATTGTGGGAGACTAATAAGTATTAATTTATTTATTTGTATCAGTTTTGTAATAAAGTACTAAACCTTTTCTCATCTTAATTTTTAGAAATGGAAAGAAAATGACTTCAAACATATCATTACGAACCTTAATCGAGAAGGAAAACCTTCTCACATGCACCAATTTCCAAGAGTGGCAGAGTCGTTTACACGTTATCCATCGCCACGAGAGGAAATTATATGTGCGGGAAGAGAATGTTCCATTTTTTCCTAGATCGGAACTACTACCCTTAACTCACCAAGTAGATAAGGACATGGGGCGTGACAAACCTATAGTCCTTACGGTGAATAAGAAAAGTAAGGACAAGGCAAAGGGTCTAAAGACTTATAAACGGTATGAATCCCCCGAGCACCGTCCCTCCAAGAAGGGGAAGATCTAGAGGTAGGGAAAGGAACGAGAGCCAATGTGTTTTGCATGTGGCAAGCAAGGCCACTAGAAGAGGAACTGCACCCAAAAGCATCGGGATGCAAATGGTGCATTCGTTATCGAGTGTAATATTTATATTTCTACACATTGGGTATTAGATACAGCTTGTGGGGATCACATCTGTATTCAAATGCATAAAACAAGTAGATTTAGAAAGATTTCCAGAGGAGAGGTGGATCTTCGAGCTTCCAATGGAACAAGGCTGGCTGCATTGTCTATGGGATACTACAACCTCTCATTGCCAACTGGGATGATCTTGGTTTTACATAACTCTTATTATGTTCCTAGTGTTACCAAAAACAAAATTTATGTATATTGTTTGGATATGGATGTATTTATTTTCACGTTTGGAAATAGGGGTTGTCGCCTTTATAAGAACAATGTATGTTATGGTATGGAACATTTAAATAATGATTTGTATGTATTAAATTACGAAAACCAAGTTTTGGCAATCGATAATGAAACAAACTCACATGACTCATACATCACCCTGTTGTGGCATCACCGTCTTGGTCATGTAAATGAGAAGCGCTTGACAAAGCTCTACCAAGATTGATATTTAGACTCTACTGAGCTAAAACCACTTGATATATGTCATGCTTGTTTACAAGGTTAAATGACCAAGCCGCCTTTCGGTGGACTGGGTGAAAGGGCCATAGAGCTTCTAGGATTGGTACACACAGATATATGTGGACCATTTCCAGTAAAAGCTATAGGTGGATATTCTTACTTCATTACATTTACTGATTATTTGAGTAGATACGGATTTATCTACTTAATGAGGTATAAGTCAGAATCCTTAGAGAATTTTAAGGAATTCAAGAATGAAGTAGAGAATCATCTTGGTAAGAAGATAAAAATACTTCGATCGGATTGAGGTGGAGAAAATATGAACCAAGAGTTCATCGATCTTCTATGGGAGTCTGGGGTTCTATATCAGCTCACTCCTCCTTATACACCACATTGGAACGGTGTTAGTGAAAGGAGGAACCGCACCTTGTTGGACATGGTGAGGTCGACGATGATTCATGCAGATCTTCCATTATCCTTTTGGGGATATGCATTAGAAACTGCAGCATACACATTAAACTGAGTACCAACTAAGGCGGAAAATGGAATTCCCTCCGAGTTATGGAATGGAAAGAAACCCATTTTGTCTCATACACATGTATGGAGATGCGAGGCATTTGTTAAGGCCTTCTCAGGCAACAAACTAGCACCCTGGGGCAAGAAGTGTATCTTTATAGGATATCCCAAGTAAACGAAAGGATATTACCTATATAACCCTCAAGACAAGAAAGTGAATGTCTCCAGACCAGCTATCTTTCATGAGAGGGAGAACATCCTCAAAAAGGATAGTGGGAGAAAGATTGACTTCGATGAATTTGATGCTAAATATACATAGGAGTTTGTATAGGAACAAGTTCCACAGGTCCCCGTGGAAGAGGTTCTAGAAATACAAGTACTGTGTAGGAGCTCAAGAGAGGTAAGGGAACCAGAGAGATTTGGTTTCCTAGTCACCGAGGATGGTGAATCATTATTGTTGGACAATGATGAGCCTCTCTCCTACAAGGAATTAGTAGAAATCTCAGAAGCTACAAGATGGCTAGAAGCTATGAATTATGAGATGGATTCCATGTATCAGAACCAATTTTGGGTTCTGGTTGATGAGCCAGTTGATGTAAAGCCTATTGGATGCAAATGGGTATTCAGAGAAAGCTGGACAAGGAAGGTCAAGTTAGAACCTATAAAGCAAGGCTAGTGGCTAAAGGATTCAGACAGCGTCAAGGAATTGACTATGATGAAACCTTCTCTCCAGTTTCCATGTTTAAATCCATAAGAATCATACTTTCCATAGAATCTCACCATGACTACGAGATTTGGAAGATGGATGTCAAAACAACATTCCTTACTGGGAACCTTCATGAATATGTCTATATGACACAAACAGAAGGGTTTGTGACACCAGGTGAAGCCAAACGGGTTTGAAAGTTACAAAAATCCATTTATGGATTGAAGTAAACATCCAGGTCATGGAACATTTGATTTGATAAAGCCATAAAGGAATTTGGTTTCATTAAGAACGAATGTGAGGCATGTGATTATAAGCGGTTTAATGGGAATGCAGTCATTATCCTAGTAGTATATGTTGATGACATATTTCTTATTAGAAGCGATGTACCAGTATTATAGTCAGTTAAGGATTGGTTGAACAAGTGTTTCTCCATGAAGGACTTAGGAGAAGCAGCCTTCATTCTAGGGATCAAGATCATTCGTGATAGATCCAAGAGGATTCTTGGACTAAGTCAGGGTACATACATTGACCAGATAATAAAGAGATTTAGTATGGAAAAATCCAAGAGGGGATTGGTTCTAGTGTCACATGGCCTACATCTTTCTAAGAAAATGTTTCCTCATATACAAAAGAAGAAAGATAGAATTAGTAAGATCACATACGCTTCGGCTATAGGATCCGTCATGTATGCCATGTTATGTACCAGGCTTGATGTTTCCTATGCACTGAGCATGGTAGGCAGATATCAAGAAGATCCAAGAGAACAGCATTGGACTGTTGTTAAGACTATCCTTATGTATCTGAGAAGAACTAAGTATATGTTCCTGGTGTATGGAGGAGACGAGGATCTTGTCATCAGAGGGTATATTGATGCTAGTTTTCAGATAGATTAGAATGATCTAAAGCCGCAATATGGATAAGTTTTCTGTCTCAATGGAGGAGTTGTGAGATGGAAGAGTTCTAAGTAGCTAGTTGTTACTAATTCTACAGCGGAGTCCGAATATATAGTGGCTTATGATGCATACAAGGAATCCATTTGGATTTGGAACTTTGTCCAGGAGCTTGATGTGGTTCCTAAAAGTAAAGATCCCATTACATTTTATTGTGATAATACTGCAGTGGTGGATCTTGCAAAGGAACCAAGGTCATATCAATGGACAAAGCACATACTCTGAAAGTATCACCTCTTGAGGGATTACAATCAAAGGGGTGAAGTTTTTGTGAGAAGAGTGTCCATGAACGAGAATGTGGAAGACCCCATGACTAAAGGCCTATCTCAGCTGAAGCATGAATATCGTGTGAGAGCTAGTGGGTTAAATGTTATTAGCAGTTGGTTCTCGTCCAAGTGGGAGTCTGTTGGAGTTGGTGGTCTAGAAAAAACTACTTTTTACTTTATTTATTAATAAAATCCTTATCACATATTGATTTTTCTTCTGCGTGACAATGCATGTGATAATGTCCTAAGGACAGCTGTTGCATTAAAGGGTCATAGAGGATCCCTGCTATGATGAGAACCCAGAAGTGCCATAACACTGTTCTTGAATATATGTTCTATGGCCGGATGATATTATTTGAGGCACACAAATAATACAGGTAATTAGGGGTGATGACTCATAAAACATTGAGGCACCTTCTCATGGTGTGCGCCCTTGGTAATATCCATGAGGATATTATGATAATGAGACCCGCCAGTAGAAAATCCACATTTCATAGTGTCATTGGTTGTTCCAATCTGCGGACTTGTGTATTGGTCCTTAGACTTTAAGATTATTATTAATGGGTATTACAACTCGTGCAATTGGATGTATTGACGAAAACTGTGAAGATACACTATTCACAGCGAGGTAGGATACGTTGGGTGCGTCACAAGTAATACTGCATTAATAGATAAGGCGAGAAAGTATTTGTCCCTTCTGTTCCATAACAGAAGTAGATATATCAGGCCATTTGATGGAATTTATATAGCCTAAATATATCCATGTCCATGGTAAGGTATGGGCGAGTTCAATTCCAAGAATTCAAAGAAATAATAATCGAGAACATGGGTTGATGGCACTAGCATGCAACCCTCTTGATAAGAGATATCAACACAAAGGGATTATATTACACGGTAAGCGTTTGTAGGAGGTGACATGTCATTGCGGAGTTAACTACTTTCTCTATGGGTTCCTTGGCGTGTTGCTTGATGCTAACCTTGGACTTTAGGCAGGCTCCGCCTAATTCCACTGAGAAAGAGGCCCAGAGGGTCACACACTATGTGTGTCCATGTATCTTAGTTAAATATTAATTTAACAAGTTAAATAAATATTATTCCCGGTTGTGGTTTAATAATTATTTAAGGATGCTTGATCGCATTTATTTCGACACTAGTTATTCGAAAGAATATATTGTGGGAGAAATAATATATTTATTAGCGAGTAATGCAGTTACATTTATTTCAAAAATAAATAGACATTAATCAATGTTTAATAAATGTGGTGGAGAAAAATGGAAAATAAAATTACACACCATGTATATTAAATATACACGCCATGTAGTTTTATGGAAAACAAGTACACGCCGTGTAATAATTATTACACGCCGTGTAGTTTTCCTATCAGGTTTTGAGGATATAATATTGTTTTGTTAAATGATATTATAATTATAATCAGCGTCGGTGCATGTCAAGGAATTAATAATTTGACATGGGGTTTAAATCAGAGTTAATGAAATAAATAAAACGCGTAACACGCTTATTTATTCTCATAACCCTATTAACCTCAAACCCGATTATAAATATCCTCACAACCCCAACACTTTCTAGAGCCATTATTGTGCACAACGGATTTGGAAATACTCTAAAGACAAGAGAGAATTCCCTTTCCACCAAGAACGCCCTCAAATTACGAGAGTGAGATCCTCCATCGGATCAAGGCGGTCGAAGGAGGACATCGCAAGCGAAGGTTCTTCCACGCTATCACCCGGAGATCCCTTCGGTGACGTCCATAGATACGTGGAGCACGTGTGGATCTCCACTAGAGGAATCCTATACTTGGATTCTAGGACGCAAAAACGGATCACAGGATTGTGACAGGAGACCTCGATGAAGAAAGAATTCCACCGAGTTAATTCTTGTGAATTAATTAAATTAATTATAACCAACATATGATGATCCTATATCAATGGTTCTAGGACTTTTCTTTTATTTTTTGTTCTTCATTCCATTCCGAGGGTCCGGCGTTTTATATCGTTACGAATCTCAGATTGAACATTGTTTAACGCTATAATTAAAGTTGGTAAAACCCACCAATGCACTTCCGCTGTGCCCGGAACATATAGTTTTGATATATGTGGTTCTATATATAAATGTTGTTGTGATCGGTATCATGATAGATATGCCTGCTGTTTTGATCGGTGTATTGGTACGTATTATGGTTCAAATTGGATGGATTCCAATCTTTGATCCCAGAGGTTTATGGGCCCTCATGGATCAGAATTTGGTGGATCACATTTCTACCATGAGCTGAAATTATGCTATTATGTGCTATATGTGATGAAAAACATTGATTCACGGGAGATTATAGGCCCCCATGGATCATAGTATGGAACATTGTAGCATTAATTTTCATAAACAGCGGTTCTAGGGATGTTTCTAGTGGTTTAAAACCCAGAAACCCACACAAGACGGTGTGTGATGATATGGACACACGCCATGCATTCTTCTATTTGGGAAGAAAATCATTTATTAAGTACATTCCATGTGGTATGTGATTGTGTGTCATATCTTGTGAGAGAGAACATTGAATAATGATATTGAAAAAGTAAATGGTCGTGTATTTTTGGAACACACAATGTAGTGTTACTCATGAAGAACCCATGTGGTTCTGGCCATGTAAAAGTACATAGCCAGAAGGGGAGACTTGAGTACACAACATGTAGCAAACTAAAATCCCATGTATTGTGTGTGGATACAATCATAGGTCGGCGGAAGTACACACCCGGGTAGGGACTCGAGGGTACATGTCATGTACTCTCCCTTTTTTGGACCCTTTGGTGTTCTTTTCTTGTTTTGTCCCCCTTGAGAGTTTTATCCCCCCTGATAGTTTTGAACATATGAGTAGTTATTTATGATTAGTTTTTCATCTATGGAATAATAATGGGTGTTTTAGGGATTCTATCCAAATTGAGAGGTACTTCCTCTATATATCATTTTCATTTGTCTCTTGAGAGAGAGACCAAAGCATGATTGATTGATTTTGTGTTCGGACCAAACTTGTGAAAACCTATGATCTGAGATGAGCTGTGTGTTATCCCTCATGACCTATGATTTTTCGGAAATTTCCTATGTGAGATGTTTCCTTCTATCATATGATACCGTGAGACCCGTTGCTTCTAAGAATCTCTTGAGGGATTCATTTTCTTACTTGCTGATCTTGGGATTCCTTTGTAGGATCCATCACTTTTTTATCATTTCGAGGATCCCGTTTGGAGGATTCTTCTATTTTTTATCATTCAATTATCATATAAAGGATTCCACACTTAGCTTTTTATCTCAGGATCTTGTGTAAGATTCCTTCACTCTTTTTTTCTTGGATGATTCCAACTAGAATAAATCTCAGGTTTGGATATGACCACACACGACCATCGTAGTTGGATTTTGGTAGTATCTTTTATAGTTTGGCACCATAAAATAACCCATTGAGTATAAATAGGGTTGAGTGCTTAGAGGAATGTGATGACCTGACCTATCTTCATATCTATTCTTTTGAGATGAAAAACTTTTTGACATTTTTGATTCTCTGGTACTATAGTCCCTAGTATGATGTTTGGTTTTAAAGAGGACACTCTTGTTCGGATGTTTGATCATTGTATCACAGCCCTAAATATGGAAATGAGCATTGGTTAATGCTCCATTCAGTGGGTTAGACATGCCTCAAGCATGGACAACTGCTTAGGAGGTCGTGTGAACCTCTCTTTCTGTATGTGATGGAAACCTAGTACATTGAAATCCATTTAAATGGTTGATAATATAACAGTATTTTGAGTTATTTCTAGCATGATCCATCTTGTACTATAATTCATAGGGTGGATAACCTTTGAGAATTACACATTATCTTCATTTTTTCTTGTATTATCGGGGTAGTATATGCTGACTTAAGTGGTACTTGTCGAGTGTTAAATGATAAATTCAACCATTGAGTTAGGTTTACATCATTGAGCAATGGGAAATTGCATATGTTCTTGGGCTATCTCCAGAGTATAATGACCTGATATTTGTGGAATGAAGTTCATCCCACAGCTCGGGAGGACATTCTGGGTCCTGAGTGTTTTGACACAGTGGTTAGTTTAATTTCGTCTTTCATGACATGTGATATGATGAAGTGATCATGGTTCATGGAATGAAACTCATGTTTATGTTGGATCAAAACTATAGACTCTGAGAGCATCTGTTCCTTTTTCTAGACAAATAGGATACTTTTTCATAGGGATCACCACCTCAGGTCTGTTTAAATGTAACCTTCCAGGAAGAAGGATCTCAACCAAGGACTATTCAGAAATGGTCGATAATACTTGAATAACTATGGGACTTACGAGTCTTGTTTCATTTTTATCTATTCTTGATGACATGATGTTGTAACATTTTTTCTATGTGTGAAGTCCTTTTGAGGCACCAATGATCATGAATTGACCTCGGTTTTTAAGCATGAAATATCACTGAAATTCCTAGGGAGGAAGGCATTACAATAAGTTTAATGATGATGAATCTTCAATACAACTACCATGATCTTTATTTCACACATAAACATAATTTATTACATAAAACCTGAACTTAATACGACATAGAAGATCTATAGGTCCAGTGTATTTGGGGATTAAGAACATCACATAACAACTTAAAACCTGAAATACTCATATTTATTGAAAACATCTTTTACCTTTGATGTTATTAATATTTTAATGACTTATTATATACTCCCTTTACTTATTTTATATGAAATGTGCCTAATTTTTGTGAAATATTAATGTTTTAATACTAAATATCTTTTTTTGAGCATTTTATGAAGTAGTCCAACTGAGTCAGTTTAGTATTTTATTTATAATTTTCCCCCTAATGATCCAAATTTTGTGGTTCTTGATTTTTAGGATTAATAATTTAATATCCAACATTTCATTAGAAGGGATCATGGGACAATTCCTCCATTTGAAGGCCCATATGGACCACACAAGATGACCAAAAGAATTTGTGATGAAATTGGACAATCCAAGATGACTGAGTTACTGGTCTTACTTAAGAAGCCCATATTTTATGAAAATACACCATGTGTTATTTATGATCCCAAATAATCAAGGATAAAAATTTCATGGCCAAAATCCAAGAACAAGGGGACCAAATTAAGCTTTCAAGTCCATCCCACCATTCTAGCCCGGAATAAATAGTCGGACACTATTTATGACCTATCACATGCTGTAATAATAAAATCGAGTGGATATGTTTCAGTGTGAAAGAGGAGATATAGTTTGCCTACTTTTTGGAAGAAATCATTCGGCTTTGAATGCATATTACTATTCAAAAACCCTTCCACATTTTGGACTTCAAAAATATTGGATTGAAATGGATAGATTGAAATTGTTTAATCAACCGGCCATAACATTGGATCCAATGGTCCAAATGACTCCTAATTTTGATATAGGTCTGCCAAAATTATTATCTAAAACTTTGAAGAAAGATATATTTCTAGATCCAGTTGTCTGTATGTCCAAATCATTGAGCCATGTTGAGGGATAGATTGGTAATGCCAACAGTCCACTTCCTTGGGCTATAAATGCATCCCCCTCCTCTCCTTCAAAGGGGTTGGCATTTCAGAAGAGAGGAGCACATATTTTCATGACCAAAGCCTTTACAAGGTATTTAGAGGCCCTTCAATAATCATGTTTTCACTTGATATACCCTTCCTCCTCCCTTTGTTTCCATTCACTTTTGTGTTGTTCTTCGTTTGTAATCTTGTAAGTTTTTGTTTTTAATTCTGTTTTAATGCAAGTTTCTTCTTCAATATCTCTTATTATCATCCCCCTTATTTACTTTAATATTAATGTTCTCAAAATTTTTTAAATATAGTTGAATACCTTTCCCTTATTTTTCTTCCTCATCTAATCGAAATTTCATTTTTTTTTAATTCTCATCATTGTTTGTGTGTGTGTGTGTTCAACGTACCACTCTTTTCTTATCCATTTATTTTTCTTCTCTGCTTAATTCATCATCATAAATATATAAACCATATTAATATTAATATAAATCTCTGAGTAAATATATTATTGGGGTGAGTCAAAATTTAGGGATGTTAAGTGATTGAGAGTAATTGCATGATGAATATTCTTTAATTTAAGATTGTGTATGTTGGACTTCACATGTCATGAATTAATGACTTGTTTTGATTAACGTGTGGTTTCCATGGATTATTGGAACCATAAATACACTAAAATAAACAAGATCTGATTTATATTAGAACCCTAAGTTATGTTAAGTCTTGGATTATATCCTTAAAAATTAGTAATTCTGGTCAACATTATCTTGTGAAGTGTGTGTTAAATTAACTGCAATATAAAGAAATGCTCCAGGATATCACAAGATCAGCTCCCTAAAAATTAACTCACCCAAATATTTATCAAATTGATAAATCCAACACAAATGATTAATCACTTACTTTACTCTCTACAAACAAACCCCCCCCAATCAGAATACAATTAACTAAAAACAAATGACTATTACAAAGTATCATCACCAAGGATTCGAACCGAGTGCTGCTATACATATTAGTTGAGCACTGGAACCTTGAATGGTCGATAGGAGACAATCGGCCATGCATTTCAAAATGCGATGTATCCAGGGATGGTTCTTTATGTAGTCATTAGTTTCTGTTTATTGTAAAAAACCCAAAAAATACAAAGTTTAAAAAAATTGAAAAAAAAACAGAAAGAAAAAATTGCCTTCCTCATAAAAATCATAAACGGAAAACACAAAAAAACCCATCTTTCTTTTTCTTATAACATTTTTCTAAATTCCTTATGATCCTCCGAAACAATCCCTCGGATTTTTTTGACCCTAAAATTGAGCGAACACTTCACTAACTTAAGAGGAACATAAGAGATAATCAAAAAATTCAAGAACCATTCCTTGTCCAACCAATTGAATTAGATATGGACAATCCTAGGGAACAATCACTTAAAGAACTCGCTGCCCCTGATATGAATTATGAACCTCTTGGTTTTCAATATATAAACATAGAATCTGACTTTGAACTCAAATTGGGTTTGATTCATCTTCTTCCTCATTTCCATGGGCTAGCCGGTGATGATCCACATCTCCACCTTAAAGAGTTCCAAGTGGTGTGCTCTACCATAAAGCCTCAAGGGGTTTCTGAGGAACAAATAAATCTCTGAGAATTCCCTTTATCCCTAGATGACACTACTAATTCAGGCTTTACTACCTCCCTCCCAGTTCCATAACCTCATATAATGACATGAATCGACTTTTCTTAGAGAAATTCTTTCTTGGTTCTCGTACTACTTCTATCCAAAAGGAAATAAGTGGTATCCATTAGTTCCCAAGTGATTAACTACATGAGTACTGGGGGAGGTTCAAAAATCTTGTTTCAACGTTCCCACATCACCAAATTCCTGACCAACTCTTAATCCAATACTTATATGAGGTGTTATTGGCTATCGAGAGAACTCTCAGTGATGCCGCAAGTGGCGGTGCTCTTGTTTGTAAAACTCCTGCAGCTACAAGAGATCTCAAAAGTAACATGGCTGAAAACACAAAACAATTCCATACTCAAGCACACGCTCAAGTCAAACAAGACCAAGATAATCAATCAATTGAGCCGAACAAGATGACCAAGTGTATGAGTGAACTTACGGGTCCTGTGCGACAACTAGTTGTGGCTACCAAATCCCCAACCTCATCTTCGCTGCAATCAATGTTTCCTAGACATGTAAAAAACTATGTAATATTCAACTCTTCATCTCATCCAATAGAAAAATGTCCACAAATTCAAGAGGATCAATCTGATTAATCTGGAACAATGGAGCTCATTGCAGCATATGATCAGCAGAACAACAACCCCCAACTATCAGGTCAGTTTTTTAGAAACATCAACCAACCTCACTCTAATCCCTTCTCTTCTTACTATAACCAAGGCCTTAGGTATGGTAATACCATATCTCATCCCCATCAATTACCTCTGAAAAACCCAAACCAGTTTCAATATGGTCATGGTGTTGGTAACTTCCAACAACCTTATCCTTTTATTCCTCAACCTCAAAGTAACAATCCTCCTCCTGGATTCCATTATCCTATTGAGCCTTCATAATTCCAAAACCAATACAATTTCTTTCCCAAGAACCAAAATCAAAGTATTCCCAATCCGGGACAAGCCTCTTCTTCCAAGAAACCATGGGAAATCATTGTTGAAAATCTTACCTCCTTCACCTGTTCTGGTCTCAAGAACATTGAAACCCAAATTGGTCAACTTGCATCCCACCTTAGTCAACAGCAACCATCCAATTATTCCCAACTCCCAGCTCAACCATTACCCAGTACGAATAGTAATGTAATTGAAATTGCACTTATATCGGGAAAGAAAATTTTTATGCCTCAAGATAATTCATCCAACCCTCCTTTGAATGTTGACCTAGAAAATGAAAAGAAAAAGTAACTTGAAAAGGAATCTAAAACCATTCCCTCACCTCCTTCAATTCCACTTAGGATCCCAATTCATTTTCCTCAGGCCAATTCTATGCCAAAGAAGTCCTTTGAACCCAATCTATAAATGCTCGACATGTTTACACATGTTGAAGTAAACATTCCCCTCTTAAACGCCATTAAATAAATTCCTAAGTATGCCATGTTTCTCAAGGAATTGGGTACCCACAAGAGTCAACTTAGTACCTTAGAAAATGTTTCCACCCAGCAGTCTATTCCCATAAAGTGAAAAGATCTAGGGACCTTTACAGTTACATGCCAAATTGTATGTTCCAACTTTGATGATTCACTCATAGACCTAGGAGCCTCAATAAATGTCATTCCCATATCCATATTCTCCAACCTTGGTCTAGGTCCCTTACATCCAACGGGTGTGGTCATTCAATTGGCCAATCGAAGCCCAGCCAGTCCTGAGGGAATAATTGAGGATATCCTTGTCCGAGCCAATGATCTTATCTTCCCTTCTAATTTCTATGTCCTTGACATGGAAGGTGAGACGAATTCTTCTCGATCTCCCCTAATTCTAGGAAGACCATTCCTCATGACTTTGAGGACCAAGATTGATGTCCATTCAGTCATCTTATCGATGGAATTTGGTGACCAACTGGTCAAGTTCAACATTTTCCAAGCCATATGATACCCATATGAGGATCACTCTGCATTATCAATCCAGGCTTCTGGGGAAACTTCTAAGAGTAAATCAAACACCAATCCACCAATTTCATCATGTTCTAATGATAAAGGATCTCATGAAATATGCACCATGATTAACAAAGTCATAAATGGTGAAGTTGATGTTGACCTTTAATTCATAGACTCTATAAATCTAAAGGATCATGAAAACTCTATTGAATACCACATCAATTCTGATCTCTAATGCTCCATCTTGGACAGTATTAAGAATGAATCTGAAGAAACTAAAGTCCATTCTTCAATTCTTAAGTTGTCTAGCCCAAAATTGAAAGATGAGACTAATTTGAAACCTCTTCCTGAACACCTGAAATATGCATTCCTTTTCCGAGATCACTCATATCCTATCATTGTCTCTTCTTCACTTACTGAAACTGAAGAGTCCAAACTTGTTTGGGAGTTAGAGGAAAACAAAAATTCCCTAGGTTGGACCCTAGATGACATACCAGGAATCAACCCTTCCCTTTTTATGCATCACATTTATCTTGAGGAGTCATCCAAACTAAGTAGACAACCACAATGAAGACTCAATCCACTCATACATGAGGTAGTTAGGGAAAAGATCACCAATCTTCTTCAAAATGGTATTATCTACCCAATTTCTAATAGTTAATGGGTTAGTCCAATTCAAGTTGTACCTAAGAAGTGTGGGATAACTATTTTCACAAATGAACATGGAGAGGTAGTCACAACTTGAGTGAAGAACAAATGGAGTGTGTGCATCGACTATAGAAAATTGAATGATGAAATAAGAAAATATCACTACCCTCTTCCATTCCTTGATAAAACGTTGTAACGATTAGCCGGAAAGTCAAACTATTGCTTTCCTGATGGATACACCGACTACTTCCAAATCCCAATCACATCTTAGGATCAAGAAAATACTACTTTCACATGCCCCTTTGGAACATATTCATATAAAATAATGCCTTTTGGTCTTTGCAATACTCCTACAACACTCTAGAGGTGTATGATGAGTATCTTTTCAGAATTCATTGAAAACTGCATGGAAGTCTTCATGGATGACTTCACCATTTATGATGATTCATTTGAATCTTTTTTGAATTCACTCTCTCTAGTCCTCCAAAAGTGTGTCAAGTGTAACCTTGTATTAAATTTTGATAAATGTCACTTCATAGTTGAAAATGGGATTTTTCTAGGGCACATAGTTTCAAAATTTGGTATTGAAGTCAATCCTTCCAAAATTGAAGTGATCCAATCACTTCCTCAACCCACTTCTATTCAAGACATCCATTCATTTCTCAGTCATGGTGGTTTCTATCATAGATTCATCCATAACTTCAGTAGGATTTCCCTCCCCCTCACTTTGTTTCTTCAAAATTATGTCACTTTCTATTGCAATGAGGTTTGCAAGAGAGCCTTTGTTGAACTCAAAATCCAGATTGGTCCTTACCCTTTGAGTTGATGTGTGATGCTTCTGATAGAGCTATTGGGGCTGTTCTTGGTCAAAAAGAGAAAATATTCCTCATGTCATCTATTATGCCTCAAAAACATTGTATGAAACTAAAACTCACTACATTGTCACTGAAAAGAAACTTTTATCAGTTGTTTTTTCCTTAGATAAATTCTGGCCCAATCTCTTAGGTGCCAAAATCATCATCTTCACAAACCATTCTTCTATAAAGTTCTTACCCAAGACATGTAATTCTAAACCGAGGCAAATAACTTAGATCCTAATGCTCCAAGATTTTGACCTTGAAATCAAAGATATACTAGGAAAATAAAACCTTCTGGCTGATCACTTGAGTAAAATTTCTAATTCTTCTCATTCTGAAGTCATCGATCCTAAATTCCCCACTGAGCACCTTTCATCTCTCACTCCAAAAATACCATGGTATGCCCCAATTGTAAATTACTTGATTTCTGGTGTTTTTCCTAAAAAAATTTCAAAACAACAAAATATAAAGTTGAAAAGTGATTCAAAATACTATTTTTTGGAAGAAAATAAAATATGGAAAACTAGGGATGACATGGTAATAAGGATATGTGATGATGAAAATGAACACTCTTCCATATTATAATTATGTCACTCAATGCCTGGTGGTGGCCACTTTGGACCACAAAGGACCTCTTGAAAGTTCCAAGAATCTGAATTCTTTTGGACTTCACTCTTTAAGGACTCACATGATTTCTTTCAATCATGTCCCACTTTCTGAAAGTTTGGCATAATTTCAAATAGAAATGAAATGCCCTAAAAACCGTTAATTTTCTATGAGATCTTCAATGTTTGGGGTATCGATTTCATGGGACCATTTCCCCCTTCCAATGGATTCTCATACATCCTTCTTGTGGTTGATTATGTTTCTAGGTGGGTTGAGGCCAAACCCACTAGAAAGGATGATTCACATACTGTTAGTGAGTTCCTAAAGACACAGATCTTCCACCGATTTGGAACACCATATGCCTTGATAAGTGACATAGGAACCCAGTTTTGTAATTGAACTATGGAATCTATTTTTAAAAAGAATGGGATTGTATATAATACTTCAACTGCATATCACCCCCAAAAAAATGGAATGTCTGAACTTTCTAATAGAGAAGTGAAAAGAGTTCTTGAGAGAAATGTAAAACCCGCCAGAAAAGACTGGCCTGAAAGACTTGGTGAAGCACTTTGGGCATATCGAACTTCCTATAAAACACCCATTGGGATATCTCCTTTTATGATAGTTTTTGGTAAATCTTGTCATCTACTAGTTAAAATCCAACATAAGTCTTTTTTTGCAGTAAAAACATGTTATTTTAATCACAAAAAATCTTGTGAAGAAAGATTGTTACAATTGGATGAACTGGAGGTGCTTCGACTTGATTCTTATGAGGATTATAATCTCTACAAAGAAAAATCAACGACACTAAATGATAAACACGTCCTTATAAAAGTATTTCATGAAGGTGAAAAGGTAATTCTCTTCAATTCTCAATTTCAGCTTCACCCAAGTAAGCTTAATTCTTGTTGGGAAGGTCCTTTTGTTATTACTAATGATTATCTATTTAGTTCAGTGCAAGTCCAATACTCCTATTACAAAAGGAAATTCACAGTTAATGGAAATTGGTTAAAGAATCACAATGAGAGGACTCACAATTCAGAATCAACATCTACTTCCACTAGATCACCAACTTCTGCAGTCGACCCACCACTAGATGGAAATTCAACCCGCAAAATCCAAACCAGGGGGCACCTCTTTCCCTTTAAATATCTCTATCTCTTCCTTTCTCTCACTCTTTAATCTTTCCCTAACTATTTCATTTTTTTACCACTTTCTCCATCAAACCCTTTCTTTTTCTCTTTCTATTTTTTGATGGTTTGTATTTTAAATAATACTAAAAAGACTAAAAAATAAAATAAAAATGTAAAAAAACCAAAAGTGTCATACTTACTCACCTTCAATTTTCAAATTTTGTCCAACCATTTTGGGGAGTCAAAAAGACATGGTTTCATCTCAAAAAATTTTCTCCGTCATATATTTGGATAAATAATTTTTTGTCAAGAATAATACATTTTTAATTCTCAGTTATTGATTTGGAAACTGATTTTCCATAACTATGAGAACCAACATTTTCTTTCATGCCAAGGCTACCTAGGTCCATCTTTTCAAAATGCGTGTTTTCACCCCCATTTCTGAGTCTTGAGTTTTTGGACCTTCGAGTTTAATTTCCTACTTTAGTGTGCATTAATATGATAGAGGCATTTTCTGAACCACATGAGAATAACAATAGCCAAATAGCCTCCCATTTCTCTTACATTAATCCTACTTTTGAATGTCCCTTCGAGCCTATGAAGACCTTTTATTTCATAACCACATTACAATCCCAATACCTTTTCCCAGCCAATATCAATATGGATTTTCATTGAATAGTTTTGATTTGAAATTTATGTGTGGGGGGATGGATTTCATTTTGGGTACCTTTTGTTGATTTCGCCATGTTATCGTATGCTTGAGCGAAAGAATCCATTTCAGTGTGGGGGAGAGGTTCTCATTAAGTGTGTTTTGTGGAATGTAATGTAATTTCATTTATGTAATTTTGTTAATGTTATTGAGAAGTTTTCAAAAAAATCAAAAAAAATCAGAAAAAAAAAAAGAAAACAATATTGGGTTGTTTCTTGGGTAGGTCAAAAATCACTCTTCCTCAACCTCTGATCTTTTTATAACTATTACAATTAGTTTTGTGAGGAGATCAATCATGGGTTGGGATATGAGTGTGAGATCTTTTCTAAGTTCAACTTTCAAAAAAAAGAAAACAAAGAGAAAACACAAAATTTTTGAGATGAAAACACAAATTTTTTAAAATGAAACCATGTCTTTTTGACTCCCCAAAATGGTTGGACAAAATTTGAATATTGAAGGTGAGTAAGTATGATTCTTTGGGGTTTTATACATTTTTTTATTTTTTTTTGTTTTTTTAGTGTTCTTTAAAAGAAACAACCACAAAAAAGAGAAAGTGAAAAAGATAGTGTTTGATGAATAAAGTGGTAAAAAATGAAATAGATAGGAAAAAAGAAGAAAGAGTGAGAGAGAGGAAGAGATAGAGATAGTTAAAAGGAAAGAGGTGCCCCTGGTTTGGATTTGGTGGGTCGCCATTTGCATCTAGTGGTGGGTCGACTGTAGAATTTCGGGATCTAGTGGAAGTCGATGTTGATCCAAAATTATGAGTCCTATCATTGTGATGTTTTAACCAATGTCCATTAACCGTGAATGTCCTTTTGGAAGAGGAGTATTGTACTTGCACTGCACCAAATGGATAAATATTAGTAATAACAAAAGGACCTTCCCAACGAGAATTAATCTTACCTAGTGAAGCCGAAATCGATAATTAAAGAACATTACCTTTTCACCTTAATGAAATACCTTTATAAGGATGTTTTTATCATGGAGTGCCTTGGATTTTTATTTTAGATATTAGAATTCTCATAAGAATCAAGTCTAAGATCCTCTAGTTCATCCAATTGAAACTATCTTTCTTCACAAGATTTTTCAAGATTAAAATGACAAACTTTTACTGCACAAAAAGACTTATGTTGGATTTCAACTAGTAGTTGACATGTATTACCAAAACTTATCCTAGAAGGAGCCATCCCAATGGGTGTTTTATAGGCAGTTCAATAAGCCCAAAGTGCTTCACCAAGTTTTATAGGCTAGTCTCTTCTGGTGGGTTTTACAATTATCTCAAGAACTCTTTTAACTTCTCTATTAGAAATTTCATCCATTCCATTTGCTTGAGGGTGATATGCAGTTGAAGTTTTATGTACAACCCCATTCATTTTCAAAAGAGATTCCAGGGTTCTATTATAAAAATTGGTTTATAAGTCACTTATTAAGGCATGTGGTGTGCCAAATCGGTGGAAGATGTATGTCTTTAAGAACTCACTAACAGTATGTGAATCATCCTTTCTAGTGGGTTTGGACTCGTCCCACCTAGAAACATAATAAACTGAAAGAAGTATGTATGAGAATCCATTAGATGGGGGAAATGGTCCCATGAAATATATTCCCCAAACATCGAAGATCTCACAAAAAATTAATGGTTTTGGGGTATTTCATTTCTATTTGAAATTGTGAAAAACTTTTGGCAAGTGGGACATGATTGATAGAACTCATGTGAGTCCTTAAAAATTGAAGGCCAACCAAAATTTTCATTCATACCATGGCTACCTATGGCCATATTTTCAGAATGTGTGTTCTCACCCCCATTTGTGAGTCTTGAGTTTGTGGACCTTCAAGCTGAATTTCCTACTTTAGTGCGCATTAATATGATAGAGGAATTTTTTGAACCACATGAGAATCATAATAGCCAAATAGCCTCTCATTTCCCTTACATTAATCCTCCTTTGGAAATTCCCTTCGAGCCTATGAAAACCTTTTCTTTGTTAGACACATTAGAAGCCCAATACCTTTTCCCACCCAATATCAAAATGGATTGTCATTGCATAATTTTGTATAGAAATTTAAGTGTGGGGGTGATGGATTTCATTTTGGGAACCTTTTGTTGATTTCACCATGTTATCATATGCTTGAGGGCAAGCATCAATTTCAGTGTGGTTGAGAGGTTTTCATTCAGTGTGTTTTGGGGAATGTAATTTACTTTCATTTATGTAATTTTGTTTAAGTTATTGACCAGTGTTAAAAAAATCAAAAAAATTAAAAAAAAGAACAAAAAAATTGGGTTGTTTCTTGGGTCGGTCAAAAATCACTCTTCCTCAACCAATGATCATGTTATAACTATTACAATTAGTGTCGTGAGGAGATCAATCATGGGTTGGGATATGAGTGTGAGATATTTTCCAAGTTCAATTTTTGAAAAAAGAGAAAAAAAAGAATAAAAAGAACACTTGCATTATATTCTTATTTCATTTGGAGAAGTTTTGTGGTTTGTAAATATTTAATCTTCTCATCCCCTTCAAATTTTCTTCCTCTATTGTGTCTTTGATCACACAATCATTCCCTTCTAAATATTAAATTTTCATTTCCTTCCATGTTTTTTTAAAGAACAATGTGCTTTTCTTTTTCTATGTTGGTGTTTTACCCCTCTTCTTCTCTCTCTTGGAAATTATATTCCTACTGTCCCATAGCCACAGAAAAAAACCCATTAAGAAGACCTCTTGACTCCTGTTCACTTTGGATAGGTATTGGAAGCTGAAATCTCTTTCAAACTCTATGATTTTAACTTTTGGTTGGTGAAATATTGAACCTCCACAAATGAATTTTGTCATCTTCAGAGATGTGAGTTTTGAGTGTCCACATTTTCCATTTCTAAATTTGAGCATGAAAAAAATGAATTAGTTTTGGAACATTGTTTCTGTAACAACTTGTGGTGGAATTCAAAATGGATGAGTGAAATAGTCTAAACCTCCCCTAATTGGAGAAAAAACTATACTAGAAATTTTAGTTTTTGTGCCTCCTGAAGTGGGTGACCGCCATTGTCAGTCGCTAAAGAGGGTATTAGCATCCGCTATAGGCGGTCGCTAATACGAAAGTAAAATTCCAGCGGGAATTTTACCACACGTGAATATTCTTCTTAACTCCCGCTTTAGCTGCTGCATATCCAATATACCGTAGTTGATGTCGCATGCCGCCGCATGGCACCTCTCTTCATTTCGTACCATTCTTCTTAACAGCACACTCATGACCACCGTGTATGGGCCTAACAATCCCAAACCCTCTCCTCGGACTTCTGGCGACCACATCCTCATCACCTGAACAACCCAACATCCACCTACCGTCTTGTTTCCGCCATGGCCGGTTGGGGAAAGGTCTTTTTTCCCTTGCCACACATATGCCGAGACGAGGACCCGCATGAGGACCATCAGGACGTTGTGTTGCTGTGAAACATTAGCGACCGCCAATGGCGGTGGCTAAAGGGTTTTACCAATGAAGATAATGCGACCTCCAAAAGCAGTCGTTGGGCGGTCTCTAAAGCCTTTTAGTGGCCACTTTTGGCGGTCGCTAAAAGCTATAATTCTAGTAGTGATAAAATTTTAATATTTGTTGGTGAGTGAAAATGATTTTGTTATGTTTTTTTATTTTTTGCACTTGAATACATGAAGAAGACTAAGTGTGGGGGATTTGATTTTATTAATATTTTCAAGGCCTATTATATACTGTTAGGGCCAATAGGGGCCTATAAACCCTGAGAGGGGGGTGAATCAGGGTATGGATATTCTTTTTCGAAATACTTCCTGCCCCATTGGATCTTGACCACTTTATTACAAGGGTCACTTTGTTTGCTCTTGTTCAATTGTTATGATCAGTTCTTCTCTAGTTTTCCTGATGATGATGCTTGAAATGCAACTCAGGGAAGTATGTAGGCAGACACAAAGATTTTTACTTGGTTCACCCGCACTGGGCTACATCCAAGGAGCATAATCCGACAAGTTGTCGGTCGTACCAATTCCACTAAACTTCACTAGCTGTGGATTACAAAGTTCGGGCTAGATCACTTCTATGCCCAGGCTCACTGCCTATACAAGGTTTAGGGTCAGCTCACTGCTTTCCCAAGGGTCACTCCCTATTTCTCTCTCTCTGGCTCACTGCCGGTGGAGAGGATCACCTTTTTCCTCTTCCTAATCTCACTGCTCTTGGAAGGAATCCACTCACAGTTTATATACCTGTAGGTCTCTTCATTTGCATGAATGAATGCATCTTCCTCTGTGTGTAGATTCTCTGTTGAAGTAAAACTTTCACCCGTAGATGAATATCTCTTTGCACTGAAGGTATCGGGCAACATACCAACTTTTACGCAGTCCGAGAAGCACCGCTGGAACAAAACCTTACATGGCGCGCAAGTCAATCTTGGCGCGCAAGTATCGGCGCGCATGTCACAATAGGCGCGCAAGTCCTCCTCGTACACTTGTGCGACTCAAGATTCCTCAACTCCAAACTTGCGTGACTCTCTTCCTTTTATGCCCAAACCAATATTGGCGCGCAACTTCCAACCGGCGTGCAACTTCTAACACCGGCGCAAAACTTCAACTACTGGCGCGCAAATTCACCTGCGCGACCCACACTCACCACTTGCACGACCACCACACCTGCGCGACGGGAGCTCTGATTTCTCAAAGAGTTGAACTCCGATGAAAATGAGGAGGGGTGGTCCAGTATTTATAGGAAATCTGACCACCCTGCGTGACGACGCGCAAGTCACCTGCGCGACCCGTTTCGGCGCGCAAGTCCCCTGTCATTTTAGACACTTGCTCGACCAACTCCCAAACTTGCGCGAACCTCTTTACTTTGCCATATTTTGATCTTATGATCTTGAAAAACATATGGTGCGCAAGTTTCCTATACTCCAAGTCCTCGGAGCGCAAGTCCTTTTTCCAAAAACACTTTTCTTCATTTTCCGATTTTCAGGCCCTAAAATTTGGCAAACACTGGAAAACGGTGCCACCTTGTATCTGTTCTTTTGAACCGCCTCCAGATCATCCATTCCTTTTATCGACATTCTTGAATCAAACATGGATCGTTGACCTCAGCTCTTGAACTCGACATTCCACCATGAAATCCTCTTTGTCAAAAAATTTGTATGTCATTGTTTTGCTTTGTCAACAATCACCACTCAGATGTCCACTTTGTCAACAAACACAATCACCTTAAAAATGATTCAATGATACATTGAGGGATTTTTTCCCAACAATCTCCCCCTTTGGGTTTTTTGACAACTCTTCCAAAACAAAGATACGTCGTTGATTCTTCAGCCTCCATTCGCCTCATTGCGATTCTGATAGCGATCAAGGATTTACTCAACACATACTCTAAGCCCACAGGAGAAATGCTCGGCGTGAGAAACAAGAGTAAATGAAAAGTTCATCAATGAATCACTTTATCTCTGACATCCACTGTTGACACCAAACTGATACCAATTTGTACTAAACTGATACCAATTGTTGATGGATTTGTTGGAAGACCAATGTTTGGTTTGGAAATAGTCTTACCACTTTCCAAAACCACTCTTCTGCTTTTATCACGATCCTCAGCTGTCGTGATATCTATTCTTTGATCGATCACTTCTAGCATCATCAGATTTAATACACTCCCCCTTTCTCATTGCTCCCCCTTTCTCATTGCTCCCCCTTTCTGGCTACTCCACCTGTCAGCTTCTCCCCGTATCAATTATGATTTATTAAATCTCCGCACTGTCTCCCCCTTGAACAATCACTATTTTCTCCTCCTTTAACAAACACATTTCTCCCCCTTTGTCAACGAACCCAAAGGTCACTCCTTTGTAGTTTGTAACATAGTAGAGAACACATATCAGCACAGTAGGGAAAAACACATCATACCTCGGGGAGAGGGGGGGTGGACCACATCCACACTATTTCAAGTGAGGGGAATCGACTGAACTCACAGAGCCAGTCGATGCCTCTCAAAAGCGTCATTGGGTAAGGCCTTGGTCAGAATTTCTGCAACCTGTAGCTCTGTAGGCACATACTCCAACTTCACGATTCCCTGCTCAACTTTCTCCTTGATAAAATGATACTTAATCTCAATGTGCTTTGTCCTTGAATGATGGACGGGATTTTTGCTAAGATTTATAGCACTTGAGTTGTCGCACTAGATTCCGATCGGAGACTTCACTTAAACTCCCATATCTTCAAGCTATTGTTTCTTTCACAATAATTGTGTGCATGCTTGAGTGTCCACAATATGCTCAGCTTATGCGGTGCTTAATGAAATACAATATTGCTTCTTGATCAACCAATAAATACATAGTCCGCCAAGATAAAATGCACCTCCATATGTTGATTTCCTATCATCTGCTGAACCGGCCCAGTCTGCATCAGTATATCCCAATAATTCTGTCTGAGACTTGTCGTTATATGCCAGCCCGAAGTCCATTGTGCCCTTGATATACCGAAGTATTCTTTTCACTGTGAGAATGTGACTTTCCTTGGGATTACTTTGATATCTCGCTGCTTGGCATGTGGAAAAAACAATATCAGGCCTTGTCGCGTTCAAGTACAACAAACTTCCGATAATTTGCCTATATTTTGTGATATTAACTGCCCTGCCACTGTCATCTTTTGATGATTTCATCTGGGTAGAAACCGGAGTCTTCATCTCCTTGTAATTTTCCATTCCAATTCATTCCAAATCATCCTTGGCATATTTGGATTGAGAAATGAATGTTTCATTCCTACCTTGTGTAACGCTGAAAATCAAGCTTCTTCAAATACTGATATAGCCTTTAGTACAATGCTCTTGGTGCTTGTTTCCACCCATATAATGCCTTATTCAGCCTAAAAACTTTGTTCTCATCTTCATGAATGAGAAAACCATCTGGATGCTCAATATACACCTCTTCTTCCAGAAACCCATTTAGAAATGTAGTCTTTACATCCATATGGAACTCTTTGAACTTTCTTTTCCCTGCAATGGCTAGGAATAATCTGATTGTCTTCTGACTTGCAATCGGTGAAAATGTCTCATCACCATATATTCCCTCTAACTGGGAGTCTCCTTTGCACATCAGTCGTGCTTTGTTCCGAATCACTGTGCCATATTCATTCATCTTGTCTTAATATACCCATTTAGTCCTGATGACATTATTGTCTGATGGCCTCGAAACAATCTCCCACATCTGGTTCTTCTCAATCTGATCAAGATCTTCATTCATAGCTTGAACCCAGTTTTCATTTACAGCTGCACCATTTATACTAATCTGGCACTCAGCATTGAGCCATTAACCAAATCTCTAAGCCTACTGAGTTGGAACTCGGTGTAGGAAACAAGAGACAGAGATAATAACACAATCACTTCTAATTGTGCTCAATTTCTCCCTTTCATTTTCAATTCTGCTACCTGATTTGAATCAATTGAAACTCTAGAGCATATCAACTCTCCACTTTGCATCCTTAGATGCCACTTCCCCTTGGATCGTATCTCCCTAGAACCTCAAACACCTGAGTCATCAGTTAATTGCATTTATATACATAGGGAGAGGGGATTTCTTCTGGACTCCTCAAGATGAGGATTGTGGTTGATCCTGATGGGTCAACCCTTTGATTCTTTCTTGCAGATCATCACACTCTTTCCTTGCTTCTTCTAGTTTCCTTGCCAACTTCAACTGCTCTGGCCATATGACTAAGCATTCTTTACCCATATTCGGAGCCTTTCCCTGATATGTAGATTTGAGAGACTTATCCTTTTTCACCATTTGGGGTTTAAACCCACTAGTACACATTTCTGTCTTTGATGTTCCACCGAAATTCCATTTCCCTTGATTCCTTCTCTGGGTAGGAATCTCTCCACTTTCCATCTTCCCCTGCTTCTTCTACCATTTCAAAGATCTTGCTCTTTCATTCACTTCTCGCTGAGAAGCACGAAATGAAGATTTTTCAATGCATTCTTTGTTTGTCATTCTCTTATAAGATGTCTCATTCACCACACTCTTTTTCACTGGTGGTGAGTCCTCTATTGAACGTCCATTCTTCTTACTCACAGCTATAGCATTTCCTCCTTTTTTCTTCCATATTTGTTCATGTTCATTCTTAGAGGGCTGTTGTGAGTGTGACTGAGGAGGTGACTGATACAATTCTTGTTCAGCTCCATGTGATTCCCCTGAGTCTCTATGCCTATTTTCCAATTTACCACTTTGTATTCCAGTGTACGATTTCTCATTAGACACCACTGGAGTGAGGAATCTCCTTTGATGTTCCTTTTCCTTCCCTACCTTCTTCTTGCTGCAATGTCTTGCCAAATGACCAAAATCAGAACATATGAAACATTTCCATCAAAGACATACCTCATTTCGTCACTTCTCTGCTGAGATGTTGATGCAACATGAGATCCTCTTTTGATATTGGTCTCCTGGGCTTCCTGACACATACTCATTGTGTGTCCCTTTCTTCCACAGAAATAGCATCTGATGAATGTTTTCCTTGGAAAGACTCTCCTCTCTGATTTCTCCTGATGCTTCCTCTTCTTCTTGGATTTATTACAGTTTCTATTTTCACATCCTGAAATGTATTTCAGAGCCTCTAAACAGAAGCTTGATGTGTGTCCATGAATCCCACAGAAATAACACATGTCACCAATACTTTTTGTAACTGTCCTCTTAGGCCTACCTCCAGCACCTATAGGATTTCTTTCACATATGAAACTGTTTGCAGCTCTCTTTCTATCATGAACAGAAGGGGATTCATCAAACCCAATACCAGTTTTTCCCAAACTGTATGGTCTTTGTGCTGAGAACATTTGTCCCTGCCTCTTTTCAGAAATAGAAATTTTGATTTTCATTTCATCATCACCAGTCGAAGGATGATCAAATAGCAAGTGCAGTGCATCCTTCAACGTGGACTTATCTTTGGATTTAGACTTCTTTATTTCCTGCTTGACTGATTCTAGCTCTTCTACCAACTTTTGAATCTTCATATCCCTTGATTCAAGTTGGACATCTTGTTCTTCATTGAGAAGCTTCCCTCTACTCACCTCATCTTCCAGTTAATGCTTCAGCTTATCAACCATGTCATTTTGCTCCTTTACCTTCAATTTTTCTTGAGCGACAGAGTCAGAGCAACACGCATTCTCTTGTTGTAGCCTTTGATTCTTCTGAATTTCTGCAGACAACTGTGCTGCTAGATCATTATTTCTGGCTTTAAGAATCTGTGCTTCATCTAACTTTTGACTCTCTTCATAATCACCAGCCTTTTGTTTTCCTTTCATTCTAGCCATCTTCTGCAGCTCTTCATCATGTGAATCATTCTTCTCTGTTAGGTCAGTTACTATATCAATAAGCCTTTGATTTAATCCTTTTAGCTTGTTGACCTCAATCTCCAATCCCTTGATCCGGATATCTTTAGATTTTGCTTCTTCAGTGTTTCCAACGTCACTTGGAATATTAGGTTCTTCGATGATTTTGAATTGATCTTTCACTTTTCTATTCAATCCATCGATCTCCCTTTTCTGTTCTTCAATCTTAATCTTATACTCACTAACCGATTCTAAGTTCTCTCGTGTTGCTAACTTGAGTTTCTCAATTTCTTCCATCAACTCAGACTTTTCTTCTTCCTGCTGCTGCATATATAGTTTGGCGTCGTGAACAACTTTGTTGGATTTCTTTGTTTTTTCTCTCCAAACATCTATCTCCTCAAGAGCAGCCTCCAACTCAGATCGCATATCTATTATTCCTTCAATTTCTTCTTCTGTTTCAGCATCACTCTAATGCTCATGTACTTCACTCATTCCAACATCATGATTGAGTGAATCAATCCTTTCCCTGTCAGATTCATCCAGACCTTCCTTCAGTAAACTATTTGATTCTTTTAATTGAATCACACTTTTTCCATACATACTTCCACACTGAGGATTACCACATGACTTCTGCTTCTTCTTGGATATTTTTCCCTTTTCCATGGCTCACCGAGATAAGAGCAGACTAATTCTTTATCCACACAGATCGACTACACCAAGTTGGAGAAAACAAATCTGATAACAGCAACCTTCCCTTTGATACCAATTGTTAGGGCCAATAGGGGACTATATACCCTGAGAGGGGGGTGAATCAGGGTATGGATATTCTTTTTCTAAATACTTCCTGCCCCACTGGATCTTGACCACTTTATTACAAGGGTCACTTTGTTTTCTCTTGTTCAATTGTTATGATCTGTTCTTCTCTAATTTGCCTGATGATGATGCTTTAAATGCAACTCAGAGAAGTATGTAGGCAGACACAATGATTTTTACTTGGTTCACCCGCATTGGGCTACGTCCAAGGAGCATACGCCGACAAGTTGTCGGTCGTACCAATTCCACTAAACTTCACTAGCTGTGGATTACAAAGTTCGGGCTAGATCACTTCTATGCCTAGGCTCACTGCCTATACAAGGTTTAGGGTCATCTCACTGCTTTCCCAAGGGTCACTCCCTGTTTCTCTCTTTCTGGCTCACTGCCGGTGGAGAGGATCACATTTTTCCTCTTCCTAAGCTCACTGCTCTTGGAAGGAATCCACTCACAGTTTATAGACCTGTAGGTCTCTTCATTTTCATGAATGAATGCATCTTCCTCTATGTGTAGATGCTCTGTTAAAGTACAACTTTCACCCGTAGATGAATATCTCTTTGCACCAAAGGTATCGGACAACGTACCATCTTCCACACAGTCCGAGAAGCACCGCTGGAACAAAACCTTACTTGGCGCGCAAGTCAATCTCGGCGCGCAAGTATCGGCGCGCAAGTCACAACAGGCACGCAAGTCCTCCTCATACACTTGCGCGACTCAAGCTTCCTCAACTCCAAACTTGCGTGACTCTCTTCCTTTTACGCCCAAACCAATATTGGCGCGCAGCTGCCAACCGGCACGCAACTTCTAACACCGGCGCACAACTTCAACTACTGGCGCGCAAATTCACCTGCGCGACCCACACTCACCACTTGCGCGACCACCACACCTGCGCGACGGGAGCTCTGATTTCTCAAAGAGTTGAACTCCGATGAAAATGAGGAGGGGTGGTCTAGTATTTATAGGAAATCTGACCACCCTGCGCGACGACGCGCAAGTCACCTGCGCGACCCGTTTCGGCGCGCAAGTCCCCTATCATTTTAGACACTTGCGCGACCAACTCCCAAAATTGCGTGAACCTCTTTACTTTTCCATATTTTGATCTTCTGATCTTGAAAAACATATGGCATGCAAGTTTCCTATACTCCAAGTCCTCGGAGCGCAAGTCCTTTTGCCAAAAACACTTTTCTTCATTTGCCGATTTTCAGGCCCTAAAATTTGGCAAACACTGGAAAACGGTGCCACCTTGTATCTGTTCTTTTGAACCACCTCCAGATCATCCATTCCTTTTATCGAAGTTCTTGAATCAAACATGGATCGTTGACCTCAGCTCTTGAACTCGACATTCCACTATGAAATCCTCTTTGTCAACAAATTTGTATGTCATTGTTTTGCTTTGTCAACAATCACTACTCAGATGTCCACTTTGTTAACAAACACAATCACCTCAAAAATGCTTCAAAGATACATTGAGGGATTTTTTCCCAACATATACTCCCTTTAATTATTTTATATGATATTTTCATAATTTGTGTGAAATATTAATGTTTTAATACTAAGTATAATTTTTGAGCATTTTTAGAAGTAGTCCAATTGAGTTTGTTTACAATTTTATTTATAAATATTTCCCTACTGATCTAAATTGTGTGGTTATTGTTAATTAGGATTCCTAATTCAATATCCAACATTTTATTATAAGGGATCATGGGACAATTATTCCATTTGAATTCACATATGGACCACACAAGATGACCCAAAGAATTTGTGATGAAACTGGACCATCCATGATGATTGAGTTACTGGTCTTACTCCCGAATCCCATATTTTATGAAAATACACCATGTGTTCGTGATTATCCAAAATAATCATGGATAAAAATTTCAGGACCCAACTCCAAGAAAAACGGGCCCAAATATAACTTTTAAATTCAGCCCACCATTCTGGATGGGAATATAAATCCATACACTATTTATGACATATCTCATGATTTAATCATAAAATTGAAATTATATTTTTCAGTGTGAAAGAGGAGATATAGGTGGCCGATTTTTTTTTAATAAATCATTCGTCTTTGAACGCATCTTCCTTTTAAAAAACCCTTTCACATTTTGGGCATCAAAAATATTAGATTGAAATAGACAGATTAAAATTGTTTAATAAACCGGCCATAAAATTGGATCCATAGTTCCAAATGACTCCAAATTTTGAGAGATGTCATACAACATTATTATATACAACTTTTAAGAAGGATATATTTCTAGATTAGGCTGTCTGTATGTCCAAATCGTCGGGCCAATTGAAGGAATAGATTGGGAATGCAAACAGTCCAATTCCTTGGGATATAAATGCATCCCCCTTCTCTCCTTCAATGGGGTTGGCATTTCAGAAGAGAGGAGAACATATTGGCACGAACAAAGCCTTTCCAAGGGCTTAGGAGGACCTAAAATACTCATTTTTTCACTTGAGATACCCTTCCTCCTATATTGTTTTCCTTACACTTTTGTGTTGTTCTTCGTTTGTAATCTTATATGTTTGTGTTTTATAATTCTGTTTTAATGAAAGTTTCTTCTTCAATATATCTTATTCTCATCTAACTTTTCTAGTTTAATATTACTGTTCTTAAAATAGTTTAAATACTGTTGAATCCCCTTCCCTTCTTTTGCTTCCTCTTTCAATCGAAAGTCCATTTTTTTAATTCTCATCATTGTTCGTGTGTGTGTGTTCGACATACCACTCTTTTCTTATCCCATTCTTTTTCTTCTCTTGTTAATTAATCATCATAAATATATAAAACAGATTAATATTAATATCAATGGATGAGTAAATATATTTTTGGGGTGAGTCAAAATTTAGGTATGTTTAGTGATTGAGAGTATTTTCTCGATTAATATTCTTTAATTTAACTTTGTGTTTGTTGGACTTATCATATCATGGATTAATGTCTTGTTTTGTTTAATGTGTGGTTTCCATGGATTATTGGAACCATAAACACACTACCATAAACAAGCTCTAATTGAGATTAGAACCCTATGTTAAGTTAAGGATTTTATTAAATCCTTAACACTTAGTAATTTCAATCAACATTATCTTGCAAAGTGGGTGTTAAATTAACAGTAATATAAAGAAATTCTCCAGGATATCACAAGATTAAGTCCCTAAAAATGAAATCACCCCAATATTTATCAAATTGTTAAATCAAACACCAATCATTAATCACTTCCTTTATGCTCTACAAACAACCCCCCCCCCCAATCAGAATACAATCAACTAAAAAAAAATGACTATTACAAAGTATCAGCACCGATGATTCGACACGAGTGCTTCTATTCACATTTGCAGAGCACCGGAACCTTGACCGGTCAATAGGCGACAATCAGCCACACGTTTCAACCATACCACACACATTCCATCGTAGATAGAATTGATTGGGATAACCTGAATACATGCATAAAAATGGGTGAGCTATAAATCCTAGTAAGGGAGAAAACAAGGCATAACATGAATAATAAACTATATGTTAGGAAGTTGGCATATCAATAGAGCATAAGAGATAATGAACATAAATGCGTGATACATCATGATTATCATAACATCGAAATGTGGCATCAACATTTAACATTATATTATCCGAATCCAATACTCATTGCACATGGATCATGAGTAATCCCTCATTACACTTGAATTAGCATGATAATTCCCTCATTTCACTTGATGAATCATGATACTAATCTTTACCCAATTCATTGCAGCACTATCAGGGCACACCCTTCTTAGTCATTTCATTTCATGCATAAGTGTGGCACATAGATCATATAATATGGATTCATTAAACATCATAACTTATTCAAAAATAAAAAAAATAATTAATTCATCTATGAAACTCAATAAAAAATAAGTAAATTTTCATAAATTTGAATACCCTTGATAGAGTAGTGGCCATGGTATTCATTACACAATGACTTTGGCTTGGAGAATCGCAGTGCAATTTCGGCTGTATAACGACATGACATAAAAATTAATAAAAATGGTTGATAAGAGATAAATGGGTATCCTATAATATGTAAATGAAATGTAAACTGATGGGGTCATATTGATACATGTCCCAAAATAAGTATTGGAATTTATATGCATAATATAAAATAATTTCTTAACTGTAAATGAGAAGAGATAAATTCCATAGGGAATTTCTGCTTGGTAATGAGTGTACATGTGAGGCATTAATGGGAGATAAAGAGGTCTCTAATCATTCAAACACAAGGATGGAACTATGAGGATGGTGTGAAATAATACCCCCAACATTTTTAATTGAAAAAAATGGTATATGAACATTATGAAATTTGGAAAAAAAATGAGAAAGGAAGAAATCCCTTACTTAGATGTGAGATACCAAATGCTTGGGAGGGGTTTGGGAGAGGATTCATGGGAGCATGGGGCACCTTTTGAGGATTATAGATAAAGGAGGTCAAAGGTTTGTCGAGCTACAAAGGATTTCAGTGAAGATTAAGTGGGAACTTGTGTGGGTTTATATAGGAAAATAGAGGGAATTCATTATTATTTAGGTTTTTGGCTCCACACATTAAACTAATAAAAAACCATCCCATGGTTTTCTACCATGTATTTTTTCAAAGGGGTGTCGAAAAAATTATTTTTACAAGGCCAATGGATGAACTTCTTAAAATATTAGGATTGCTTATGTGGAGGTGAGTCACACTCTCAAGGAAATCAATTAAAAAAGGTAAAATGTTTTACAAGTCTTGGAGGGTCCAATAAGGAACCGTAAAATTTACCAAACAAATCTAAAATCACATTATTTTAAGGGTAAGACATATATTGGGAAAACAACCCATTTATATTATTTTATTACATCACTATTGGGTCATTATGATTTCATAAAACACATTATATAATTAAAAGATATTTATTTTTTACCCAAAAATTTGACTATCTCAGAAAATTATTAAAAAATCACCATTGGATAATTTTGAAGTCATAATTCCAAAACTAATATTAATTTTATCTAAATAATTTTCTATATATGTAAATTTTTACATTTAAAATAAAAACTGACATTTATCAAAAATTCATGGGTTTTGATAAAAACGACATTCAAACCATAACAAAAATCACAATTGTATTCATAAAAATTATATGATCATTTATATTTAATTAAAATAAATTTTGAAATTATTTTATATTTAAATATTATTTAATTAAAAAATCCATTAATTTTTCAAAATATATTTCTTAATTTAATATTAACTAATAATAATATTTGTGCTTTGAAATATATTTACAAGGTATCAATATTAAAATGAATGTATTTTATTTATTATATAAAAATAATGCAAATAATAATAATTATATCGTCTTGTTTCATAATCTCTTATAACACCAGCATAAGGCCGAAGGGTAAGTTTTGTGATGGTGACAGACTCTTGGGGTGTCTTGGATAACATCACACTGGTGGTAATTCCAATAAACATCCACTTCTCTTGTAGGTAGTTTTGTTCGTCCTTAACGTGTTTAATATCGTCTTGGGATTGATCAAGAGTGAAGCCTAGTGACACAACTTTTTTTTAGAGCTCTGACCAATGGGCTGCGTACAGATCAATTCTACTAGATGAGGCCATCACTACCTTTGTCTGAGTAAATTGGATTTGTTAAAGACCTATATTTATAATAATAATATGATTATTTTTCAATGGATATATTAGAAACTGTAACAATTATTAATGGTATTTTGAAATCCAAAAACATCAAACCATGGAAGTACATATTTTATATAAACATTTTAGAAAATAATACAGTTAATTAGATCAAGTGGAATTTAAATTCATTATATTTTGGGTCATTAAAATCATCCCTCCTTAAGAAATGTCTCCCTCGATATTTCCTTCTCCAATAATAAAACATATATAGGTATCTTTGCTTCAACACTTCCTCAGATTGCCATATTCCTTATTCAAACTTGTTGTTTCTCCATGACACCTTAACGAGGGGAATTGTCTTTTTCGTAGAACTTTTTCCCTACGATCAAAGATCTTCGTTGGATTCTCTTCATAATAGAGGTCATTCTCCAATTTTACCTCCTCTATATTGAGTACATGTGATGGGTTAGGTACTTACTTCCTTAGGAGTGTTATATAGAATACATCATGTACTTGAGATAGGTTTCGCAGGAGTCCCAGTAGATAGGCCACTTCTCAAATGTGATCAATGATCTCATAAGGTCTGATGTACCATGGACTAAGCTTTCCCTTCTTACCAAATCTCATAAATCTCTTCTATGGTGATATATGGAGGAATACCATGTCTCAGACATCAAACTCTAGGTCTCATCAATTATTATTATCATAGCTCTTTTGTCAACTCTGAGAATCTTTAACATGTTGATGGATGGTCTTAACCTTCTCCACTATTTCGTCAACCATTTCTGGACCTATGAGTTTTTGCTCCCCAACTTCATCCCAACATGCCGGTGTTCTTCACCTCTTCCCATAACGGGCTTTATAAAGAGCCATTTAGATAATTGAGTGGAAACTGTTGTTGTAAGATTACTCAACTAGAGGAAGATGTTGATCCTATCCTCCTTTGAAGTCCATTGAGAATGATCTCAACATTACTCAAGTGTTTTGATAGTTCGCTGAGATGGGCCATCTGTTTGAAGATGATAAGCCATACTTAAATCCATCTCAGTATTCAGATCATGTTGAAGAATCTTCTAGAACATAGAGTTGAATCTTGGATCTCTATTGGATACAATAGATAGTGGTACTCCATGCAGTCTTACCACTTCTCTAATATATATCTATGTTTGTTGATCCAATGAGAAATTCTCTCGAATTGCAATGAAGTGTGCACTATTTTTAAGATGATCCACAACAACCCATATAGCATTGTTTCCTTTGGATATCTTTGAAAGCCTGATGACAAAGTCCATGATGATGTTCTCCCACTTCCATGCTGGTATGGGTAATGGTTGCATCATCCCCTTAGACATCTACCACTCAGCATTCACTTAGTGAAATACTAGGAACATTCATGTATACTCAGTGATCACCTTATTCATGTTATCCCATCAATAATGCTCTCATAGAACTCGAAACATATTTTTATTTCTTGGGTGAATGGAGAAATTTGAACAATGGGAATCATCTAAAAGTTCTTTATTTAACTCTAGATTTTATAGAACACATATTCTTGAACCAAATCTCACAATTACTTCTTTATTAACATTGAACTCCGAGGATTTTCCTTTTCTAAAAGTTTCCACCATGATCTGAATTCACACATCATCCTTTTGAGCATCCTTTATCCATTGAAAAATATATGGTTGAGAAATCATTTGTGGAATGATTGATGATGTCCCCTTCTTTATTATTCACATGTTCATCTTCATCAAATCTAAGAATATTGGATCATTTTCAATTCTCATCAATGATAGAATCATAAGGTCCTTTTTACTTAGAGCATATTCAACCTTATTCACTTTCCCAGGGTGGTAATGGATTGAGTAGTCATAGTTTTGATCATCTCTAACCATCTTCGTCGGTGCAAGTTCAACTCCTTCTGTGCGAATATATACTTGAGGATTTTGGGGTCCTTGTATATTTCAATCTTCTCCCCATGGAGGTAATACTAACAAATTTTTAAAGTGAAGATTACTGTAGCCAACTCTAGATTATGTGTAAGATAACATTTCTCAGGAACATTCAATTGCCCTGAAACTTAGACAATGACTTTTTCATTTTTTGTTAACACACAACCAATTCCCTTATTCAAAACATCACTAAATAACAAAAAACATTCTACGCTTGTGGGTAGTGTGAGAACGGGTGCAGTGATAAACCTCCTTTTCAACTCCCTGAAGATCTCTTCGCATTCATCACACCCAAAAAACATGACTCCCTTCTGAGTTTTCTTTGTTAGAGGGTTTGACAATCGTGAGAAATTTCTCACAAATCGGCGACAATATCCAGCTAACCCCATGAAGCTACAGATATCCCTCATCGATGTTGGCCCCGGCCATCCCTCAATTTTAGGTTTCTTAGAGGGATCCATAGTTATCCCATTACTTGGGATGATATGTCCTAATAGTGACACTTCCTCTAACCAGAACTCACACTTGATGTACTTTTCACAGAGATTCTCCTTTCGCAGGGTCTGCAGTACATTTTTTAGATGCTCCTCATGATCCTCCATGGTTTTCGGAGTATATTAGAATATCATTTATAAAGACTAAAAAAAATTCTAAGTTAATCTCTAAATACTCTATCCATCAAGTCCATGAAGATTTCTGGAGCATTTGTGAGTCCTAAAGTCATTACTATGAGTTCATAGTTCCTGTGTCTTGTAAGAAAAGTAGTTTTGAAGATATCCACCTTATTCACCCTGACTTTGTAATATCCCGACCACAAATAAACCTTGGAGAATTATTGTGCTTTATATAGCTGATCAAACAAGTCATCAATTCGTGGAAGATAAAACTTTTTCTTTATCGTGATTTTGTTGAGCTCACGATAATCAATGAAAATGCGCATTGACCCATCCTTTTTCTTGATGAAGATGATCGGTGCACCCCATGGTGATGCACTTGGTCATATAAACCGTTTATCCAAATTCATATGTAGTTGTATCTTCATCTCATCAAGATCCACAATAGCCATTCTATAAGGAGTCTTGGATATTGGAAATTCCATGGTATAAGATCAATTGAGAATTCTACTTCTCTTCTAGGAGGAAGACTTTGAAATTTCTCAAGAAACACTTCATCTAATTCTCTCACAATAGGCATGTCTTCAAGGATAGTTGATTCCATAGAATCAATCATCTGATCCAGATATGCAAGATCATAGGGCAGTATTATCCACACTTGAGATGATGGTGCTAAAAAAGATTAATCCACTTCTTTGAACTTGTACAGAATCAAGGGTTTATTCTTTATATAGAGAGTGATTTCCTTCTCACAACAATTTTGGTTGGATCTACATAATGAAAGTAAATCCATGCCATGAATTGAATCGAACTCCACCAAAGGTAGTGTGAGGAGACTTTAAAGAACATTATGTCCAAAAATTATGACGGGGGAGGAGTTATATTCCTGGAATGCAATGAATCCCCCATTTTTTTACTCACTGTCACCTTTAATTCCATGACATGTGGTGGTATTGAAATTTTTATACTAAACATTCGACATATAAATGAATGTGTAGAACTAGAATCAAAAAAAAATTCTCTATTTTTAAATAAATAACTAGTGTATGTGTCACTACTTCATTGTTGGGGTTCACTTTGGCGGTAGTGATGGAAAAAGGTCACCCTTAATGCCTCGGAAGTTGTTGGTTTCCTCCTAAAAACCTTTTCTTATGGAACTAGTTTGAAAAATGCCACGATTATTTTGTAAAGACCCAAATATTCAAGGTAATTTTTTTTAAAATTATTTGGGATTATTATGAGTTTGCGAAAATTGATGGCACGAGATTCTGAGACCCAGTGTGCCCAGAATGAATTTCTGAACCATTTTAAAAGTTTGTTTAGCAAATGTGCGGGCGACATTTTCTATCTTTTGAACCAATGCTCGTATTAAATATCCAAGGGCACCATTGAATCTGTGGAGTCAGTATTCGCTTTAGGGAAGATTCACTTCAACCGTAGTTGGTTAAGAGAAAAAGTTAAATTTTTGACTTTTCATAAAAATAATAAAATAACATAAAATGTTATTTTATTTCTTTTTCTTCAGTGGATGAATGGTGGTGGTGGGGACAAGTTAGTTGTCATGAAAATTAATGTCTTGAATCTCTTTTATTTATAACTGCACTATTGGGGAATTAAGAGGTTATTTCATTAAATGAACCTAATTAATTCCTAGGTGTGTTACTCACTATTTCCCCCTCAAATTAAGTGAGTCTTGGGGTGGAGTTTTGACAGAGTTTCACAGAGCAAGAAACCTCTGTAAAAGTGAGATGACACCTTCCCCCAACATAAAGGGAAGCTTGGGCGGAATCAAATCAGGAGCAATGAACTTTGGCGGGTTCATCAAAGTGTGGATTCCCTCTCCACCACCACGACGACTCCTACAATTCTTGAGGTAGGGCTTGTTTTTATTTCAAGAATTTCCCTCAATTAGTTTCCTCATTCTTTAATTTTTGGGTGGATGTTGCGAGGGGATTTAAATGTGGTTGATTTATTAAAGATGAATTGAATAATCTCCCACTTTTTATAATGATAATGTGGAGGGAGTGGGATAAAATAAAAATGCCCAGAACCTCTGCTGCTTCATTCTTGTTGCGTTCTTCGGGGTAAAATTCTTTAACTCATCAGAATCTAGAATCTAAAAGCCTCGCAGCAACGAAGCCATCCCAGGGATCCCGTAGATGCGAGTGGAAGTGAAAACATAGCTCTAGAGAAACATCGGAGCCCCATGGAAGAAGAGTCGGCACCGACAACTAATGCTGGTAGGTGAGAGTGGTGTCCAAAAACAACTGGATATGCTGGAAGAGCGGCGCCACTCGGAGACGTGAGGGTCGGATGGGCGGCCGACAGCGGTCAATGGCGGAGGTGGAGGCGATGCGCCGTCACGCGCCGCACTGAAGGAAGTCGCGACTTGAATCCGCAGCGATGCAGGGGGACCCTCTCCCTACGGGTCATTTGGGTGATAAGGTTGTGCCACCTGTCTCTTCCAATAAAGGAGCCAAATGACTCCTTTGAGCTATTTGGGAGCATCAAACCACACGAACCCCTTGCGTTACGCCGGCCAGTGGGCCGGACCGCCCGACAGGGCGCGCCCAGCCGGCGGGTTGGGCCGGTCTGTGGCCCAGCACACCAAGCATGCCACAGCCCCACCCAACTATGTCGGTACAGGCCAATTCGGGATGGGCCAGATCGGATCGAATTGGAACAAGACCCCTCTTTGGCCCATAAATTCTTAGAAGGTCATATCTTGCGAACCAGATGTTTGTTTGATGAACCATCTATGATGCTAGGATCTTTAGAGTGAGATAGTATTTTTCAGATACTCCATGATATTTTTGGACAAAATTAGAGTATGGCTGGGTTGGATCATAGTTTAATCCAATTGGGCCTTCAGCACAAAAATTCTTATAACGTACAGACCAAGTGTCCGGTTGAAGCGCCTCCTGTTGCGTTAGAACCCTTTTGACGTCACAAATCATCGGGTTAATTCTTCATGGGACTTAGTCTCAGTTTAATTGTGAATGTTGGATTAAGGATAGGTTCTCCCATAATCAATCGTACTATGAGAGAAAATCTAGTGGCTGGTAGTGAGGTGGAGGTTGGATACAGATCATAAAGATGATAGTACTGAGCAATCCAATGTGGTTCAGTACCAATTGATTCTGTGTTTGTCAGATCCTATGTGGGTCATTCCTAAGCGATCCTATGTGGGTCAATGCATACCAATCATGAGTGGTTCAAATCCTGTGTGGTTCAGCGCTCTGTGATCCTCTGTGGGTCAGCGCATAACGATCATGTGTGGGTCCGATCTGGTGTGGGTTTGTAGGGGTTATTATGTATCGATCCTAGGTGGGTCGAATCTTGTGTGGGTTATAGGAGGTTAGTACCTATTTATCCTATGTGGGATGGACTTTTTATGTACATTAGTAGTGCATATCAACTGAATAAGATGATCTAGAATCTCAATAAATCATTTGTACAACTGTTCTTTACATATACCTAGTTTGAGATGTGTCTTTTTCTTTGTGATTTGTGATTGAGATCACGCTTGTGGTTTTCATTTTTGTAATTATGAGAGACCTTTGGGGGTCTTAAGTTTCCTATTGGGTATTATTATACTCACCCATGCACGATCTTCGCTCGCACCTTGTAGTGTCTTGTACAGATGATAGACAACCTTGGTTGAGACTCAAGAGCTAGGACCTGATAATGGGTGACAGTGACGGCTGACATGGAGAGCTGTGGAGACAATCTGTACCTACCCTTCAGGTAGGATCCTCAGTTGATGATCTTAGAAGCTGTTTTCTGATTTCATTTGTAGTTGTATCTTTTCAGTTGGGATTCTATTCCATCACCTTACTTTCATTACACACTTTTACTACAACAGTTTTACTTTGTAGTTGAATCATGTTGTGTTTTAGTCCATGTGATTTTATAATTTTAAAGTAAATGCCTTTTATTTTTAGGGATACACCTTTATATATCTATTTTTCAACCCAATTTCTATAGAAGTATGGCTTGGGGTAGTCACGGCACGGGCCTCGAGGGACGGGTCGTGACAAAGTGGTATCAGATGATTCGGTTCTACGAAGAACTAGGACTGTGATATTTTTAATATAGAAATAGTTTTAAGTGTTTTGAGTGTTGTTTTTTATTCTGGGAGTCCAGTGTTTGTGCATAGGCTGACGTATCCATACACTAGGACCCTGAATTCTGATTTCCAACTCAGTGCACAAAAACAATGATTGCGTGGGTTTTGGAAAAGTTTTTACTTGATCTCTTTTTAGTCAGCTGGCCCCATTTAACTTATTGACTACAGCGTACCTGTTTAATTTTAGGATGTCACCACATATAAATCCATCCAAGATTCTTGAGAGAGTACATGATGAAGGTGCACCAAGCAACAAGGCTTCGGTGCAGGGCCCTCTTAATAGGTTAGCACCTTCGTGTGGTGCACCAATATCACCGCCACCTATTGGGCAGTAGTTGTCACCAGCCGCACTTGCGGACACTGCATTCCGACTATGCACATATCACGAGTTCTATTGGTAGAGATATATGAGAACATATCACTAGTTTTTCTCCTAGTTTGGACACTTTTAGAGTAGATTTTTATCCTAGCTTCTATAATTATCTAGAGAAAAGCATGATGATGGTGGAGCCAGATTCTCTTGTTAAATGATGAGGTGAACCTCACCTTAATAGACATTAAGATCCTATTATAGAGAATTTCATCCGAGAAACACTACACTTTTTTTGTATCCTTTAGTTTCTACACTTAATGCAGGGAAGCTTATCAGTGACCCAGTTCTCAGTGATATTCACTAACCACTTACGCTACTCCACCGATATTGTATGGGACCCATTCTTCAGGGCTCAGACTATTTTTCAAGGTCTATGTTGAGAGATTAGAGCGTCAATGGTATAGCTGAATATCCTGATGTAGGATTGAGTGCTCGAGTGAGAATTATTGGTGGAGATATTCTTAGGTGAGTAGGAACCAATGTGAGAGCCGCCACCGGACGACAAGTAGCCGAGTAATCTACAGAAGGTAGTAGATAGATGAGGCATAGGTCCAAGTGGGACAGACCTTTCGGAGGGAGACCATATGATGTAGTGTTCGAGGTGTATAGCTCATGAGGTAGAGATGGAAGTTAGGGAAGAAGACTCTGCTTCACATGCGGTGGGAAGAGACACCTTTCCCATGACTTCCCAACCCTCCATACCAACGATTTTCAGACGGTTGAGGGAACATTAAGGAAGAGGCAGATATTTGAGAGAGGAGGTCTGTAGGGTGGAGGACGAGGCATAGGAGGAATCTGTGTAGTGGGTGGTGGGCGGCGATTTGAGGTTCTACTTCCACCACCACCAGGAGGTCCACCCCGACCAAAAGGAGAAGGTGGAAATGGGTGAACATAGCTACATGTAGGAGAGTCCTATGACCATGGAACTCTGGAGATGATTAGAGTTACGATCTATGTATATTCCACCCTAGCTGCAGTACTTATAGACATAGGTGCCAATCACTGATTCATTTCCACAACACATGTTTGGTGCTTAAAGATTCTAAGGGAGCCTTTGGCTAGATATGTGCGATTAGAGACTCATACTAGAGAGGATTAGATGATTACACACTCATTAAAATAGTGTGAGCTTACTCTAGGAGGTGATAGAATGGACTGGTATCTCCTAGTAAAAGTGTCAAGCCCTTACGATGTCATCTTATGTATGGAAAATCTCTCCACATTACATGCTCATATTGAATGTTTTAGGTGAAATGTGTGGTGTATCCACATGGATGGGATTACGTTTACCTTCACCGGTGGGAAGGAAACCTTTGTAGCACAAGATGGACTTTCTCAGAGGAGGTTGCATCCAATCACTCACCAGTTCGCTAGCCTCACCCTCAGATAGTTGAGGTGAGAAGTTTGAGTTATCCTTTAGTAGTGGAAAAATATGCTTATGTCTTCCCTGATGATGATCCGAGACTACCTCCTCACTAAGAGGTTGACTTTCACATATAACAATACCTCGGGATGACATATATATCTACACCAACATATGGGATGGCTCTCGTGGAGCTTCGTGAGTTGAGGGTACAGTTGGAGCACTTGCAGAGAAAGGGGTTTGTGAGGGCCAATGTTTCTCCATGGGCATCCCTGATCTTGTTCACCATGAAGGCGGATGGGAGATTGAGGCTTTGTGTGGACTATCAGCGCCTGAACAATGTGACCGTGAAGATCAAGTATCCATTCCTGAGGATCGATGATCTCTTAGACTAGTTGAATGTAGATCGATGGTTTTTGATGATAGACCTCATATGTAGCTATCATCAGCAAGGATTACGGGACAAGGATATACTGAAGTTGGCCTTCATACATTGGTTAGGCCATTATGATTTCTTGGTGATTCCTTTCTATGTGACCGATGCTCCAACAGTGTTCATGGGGATCATGAATAGAATCATCCATCCATACCTCGATTTCTTTATGGTGGTATTCATTGACAACATTTTGATACACTCGACATTAGAGGAGGATCACACCACAAACCTACAGACATACCTAGATACCCTCTATGAGAACCAAAATAATGGAAATATCTAGAAGTTCTAGTTATGGATACAGGAAGTCCACTTCCTAGTGAACGTTATTTCGAAGGCTGGAGTCATAGTGGATCTAATGAAGATAGAGGTAGTACTTTCTTGGGAACCACCCAGGAGTGTATCTGGGGTTTGGAGTTTACTGGGATTGGATGGGTACTACTAGAGTTTTGTAACAGAATACTCTAGGGTAGCGACATCCTTTTCAGCATTGAAGAAGAAGGGGTAGCCTTTCTTGTGGAAAGAGAAGTGCTAGAAAAGTTTCCAGGAGCTGAGGTAGATATTGATGAGTGCCCCCATCTTGAGGATACCAGAATAGGATTTTCGATAGGTAGTCTACTGTGACGCCTCCGGGACAAGAATACTTTGTGTTCTGATTCAGGAGTGGGTGGTAATCGCCTATGGTTTGTGGTAGTTGAGATAGCATGAGCAGAACTATGCTACTCATGACCTGGTGTTAAAAACAGTGTCCTTTGTGCTGAAGATGTGGAATAACTAATTGATGGGTGAACAGTTTACAGTTAAATCTGATCACAAGAGTCCTAGGAATATTTTCTCATAGAAAAACCTGAACCTAAGATAGTTATGATGTCTAGATTTCCTCTTGAGCTATGACATTGAGATAGTGTACACTCATGGGAAAGGGAACATTGTAGAAAACACGCTCAGCAGGAAGTCTAGTCTACATCTGCTGAGTGAGGAGATAGTGTAGCTATCTATGTTACAGATATCCTTCAAGGATAGAGATGGAGAATCTTACCTCCTATCTATGACAATCACTCCCCCACTTCACCATTGAGCTTAGGAGGCACAGCTTTGGGATGTAGATTGTGAGGCCTGACGTGCTCAGATATCCTTATGACGGGCTCTAGATGGATTTTTTGAAGGTGGGGATCATGTCGTCCTCTTAAAAGGATGCACTATGGTAACATTGATGCTTCGAGTGGATTTGTTGAGGGATTTCCACACATCCCCTTTGGGGGTATATCCAAGAGTAGTGAAGATGTACCAGGACCTCCAGTGTCTGTACTGGTGGACAGGGATGATGAAAGGAGTTCTAGAGTTTGTATCTTGATTTCTCACTTCTCAGTAAGTGAAGGATGAGAATCATGTACCAGTGCGCTTAGCTCAACAACTTGAGGTACCATAGTGGAAAGTGGGATGGTATCTCCATGGACTTTGAAACAGGACTACCGCGTAAGTCCAGAGGCCACGATTCCATTTGGGTGATCATTGACTGAATCACCAAGTCGACCCACTTCCAACCCATATGAGAGTAAGGATTAATAGAGATCAAGGACCGCCCCTACATGTAGGAGATATTGCAACTTCAGGAGTTCCATTGATTATCATCTAAGATTGATATTCTCAATTTATATCACATTTGTGTAAGTGATTGATGGAGGCATTCAGAACTCAGCTACGCTTGAGCACCACCTTTCACCCTCAGACAGATGGTCAGACGGAGCGGACCATATAGACACTCGAGGACATGCTTCATTCTTTTTTTCTCAATTTTGGTCTTTTTTGGGAGGACCTCTTTCCAATGTTGGAGATTTCATAAAACAAAAGATATCACTCCACCATCAGCATGGCCCTGGTTGAAGCCTTGTACGGGTGGCCATGCAGATCACCTCTTTGCTGGACAGACCCAGGCGATTCATCACTTATGGGATCTAAGTAGGTACAGGCTTCTACAGAGAAGGTTCAAGTCATCCAGGGGTAGATAAAGACTATATAGATCCTGAAAAATTCTTATATCGATAGGAGATATAGACCCTTGGAGTTTTAGGATGGATACCATGTCTTCTTATGGGTCTCACCCCGACAAGGATTACAGAGGTTTGGTTTGGGTGGAAAGCTATCTTTGAGGTTCATCGGACCATTACATATCCTCAACATAGTAGGTGAAGTGGCGTACATTCTATATCTTCCCTAAAATATCCACTAGGTTCATATTGTTTTCTACATGTCTCAGTTGAGGAGATACGTGCATGATCCATCGCACGTTATGGACTAGGGCGAGCTGGAAATCGACGAGGGGGAAAATTTTGCAGAGTTCCTAGTGGATATATAGGATTGACATGAGATGGTCCTTCATGGGTGGTTGATTACTCCGATACGAGTTCGTTGGAAGTATAGAAATCTTCATGAGAGCACATGGGAGTGGGAGACTCAGATGCGTGCTCAGTAACACCATTTGTTCCCCTAGTTTTGTTGTAACTTTAGGGGATGAAAATCCCTAAGTGGGGATATTGTAAAAACTAAAAATTGAATGTAATTTTTTTAATTATTGGTTATTATTACAGGTATGTGAAAATTGATGGTGCGTAATTCCAAGGCCCAGTGTTCCAATAATGAATTTCTCAACATATTTAAGGAACATTCTGTAAACACATGGTTGGGGTTTCCTATCTTTTGAATGGGTTCTCAGATTAAAAATATGAGGGAACCTTTGAATCTGTTGTGCCAGTATTCTCTTAAGGGAAGCTTCACATCAACCGCAGTAAGTCGGGAGAAAAATAAAAAATTTGGACTTTTCATAAAAATAATAAAATATCTTAACTAGTTATTTTGTTTATTTTTCTTCAGTAGTTGAGCGATGATGGTGGGGACCGAGGACGTGTCAAGCCAATTAATGTCTTCACTCTCCTTTATTTTTATCTTCATTGTTGGGGAATTAACAGGTTCGTTCATAAACTGAAACTCATTAATTACTCGATGGTTTACACACCTTTTACCGCTCTATTTACGTGAGACATGGGTGGAGTTTTGACACAGCTTCACTAAGAATGAAACCTCTGGAGAAGTGACACGACACCTTCCACCGATGTAGCTTTAATCTCGGGCATCATCAAACTGGGAGCAATGAATGCCAGTGGCATCATCAAAGCACATATTCTCCCTCCACCGCCATGGTGACTCCAAAAATTCCCAAGGTAGGGGTTGTTTTTAATTCACGAAATACCCTATGTTTTCCCCCCATTCTTGAATTTGGGGGTGGATGTTGTGGGTGGTTTGAATTGGGTTTCTTTAATAAAGATGAATTGAATAATCTTACACTTTTTATAATGCTAATGCGGAAGGTGTGGGCCTAATGAATAAGGCCCGGACCCTTCGCTGATTCATTTTTGTTGCATTCTTCAAGATACAATTCTTCAACTCGTCAAAATATGGAATTTGGAAGCCTCGCAGTGATTGAGGCTTCCAAGGGAGCCCGTAGACCTGAGAGTAAGTGAAAACGGAGCTCTGAAGCATTGCCGGATCCTCTCAGAAGAAGTGCTAACACATCGCTAATGATGGCGGTGGAGAGCGTCGGCCGGAAACTGCAAACCATTGTGGAAGATCAGCGCCGCTCGACACCGAGGTGGTCAGACCGGGCGCCGACAACGGTCGGTCGCAGAGGTGGAGGCGGAGCTTTGTCGCGCACTGTGATAGAAGAATTCATGGTGATCAAGGGGACCCTCTCCCTATGGGTCCTATGGGTAATGAGGCAGCTTCACCTGGTGCCACCAATAAAGGAGTCGAATGGCTCCTTTGAGCTATTTAGGAGCAATAGACAGTGCATCCCCCGTAGGCCGCGCCAGCCAGCGGGTCGAGCTGGTCCGAAGCCCAGCCTAACCAAACTATACTAGTCCTGTTCGGGATGGGTTAGGTTATATGTAGATCAGTCAGGTCATCCCAAATAGGGTTGGGTCAGCCTAGGCTAGGTTGAGTCAGATCATACCAGACTGGGACCCCTCTCAGGCCCTGAATCGCTTAGAAGGTTGTATCTTGCAAACCATATGTTTGTTTGATGAACTGTCTACGGCACTAGGACCCTTGGAGAGAGAATGTACTTTTGAGATACTCTAGTAGAGTATTAGAGAATTTTTTTGTATGGCCAGGTTTTATTGTACACGAATTATACCAGGGTCTCAACACTAAAATGCTTATAACTTACAGAAAATATGTCTGGTTGACACACCGTCTGTTATGATGGAACCATTATGACGTGAAAGATCATCGGTTTAATTCTATGTGGGACTTAATTCTTGTTGAATTATGACCAGTGGATTGAGATAAATTCTCCTTGAATCAACTATACTATGAGAGGTAATCCAATGGATGACAGTGAGGTAGAGGTTGGTGGCAAATCATACAAAGGTTAGTACTGAGCGATCCTATGTGGGTCATCACCAATATATCTTGTTTGGGTTAGATCCTATGTGGGTCAGCGCTAAATGATCCTATGTGGGTCCGCACATACCAATCCTTTGTGGGTAAGATCCTGTGTGGGTCAGCGCTCTGCGATCATGTGTGGGTCAGTGCATACCGATCATGTGTGGGTCAGATCCTATGTGGGCCAACAGGGGTTATTTCCTATCAATCATGTGTGGGTCGGATCTTTTTTGGGTCAGCGTGGTTTAGTACCTATCGACCCTATGTGGGTCAGACATTGTTTGTTCCAAAGCAATGCCTGTCAACAGAATAAGATGATCTAGATTCTCAACAAATCATCTATACTTATGTGCTTTACTTATAACTGGTTGGAGCTGTGTCTTTTTCTTTGTTCTTTGTGATTGAGATCATGCTTTTGGTTTTCCTTTTTGGAATTATAAGAGACACTTGGGGGTCTCTAGGACCCAACTAGGTATTATTATACTCACCCCTGCATGGGCTTCGCCCGCACCTTGTTGTGTCTTGTGTAGATGATAAGAAGCCTTGACTGAGACTCGGGAGCAAGGATATGATGATGGATGACGGTGACGGTTGATGTGGAGAGCTGTGGAGATGATCTGTACCTACCATTCAGGTAGGATCCCTAGTGGATGATTTTAGGATATTTTTTTCTAATTTTAGTTGTAGTAATATCTTTTTTGTAGGGATAGTATTCTGGCGCATTACTTTCAGTAGACACTTTTTCTACAACAGTTTTACTTTGTGGTTTCTTCTTGTTGCATTTTAGTCTGTGTGTTTGTATTGGTTTAAAGGAAATGCCTTCCCATTTTATGGATATTCCTTTTTGGTTCTAGTCACCAACCCCTGGACAATGGAATGTGGTCTTGGGATAGTCACTGCATGGTCCCCGAGGGATGGTTCGTGACATCTCTCCATCTAAAGCAATGAATAATGCGTTGAGTGTTGAACAAAGTATTCATCTCCACTATCGCAACCGTGGGTTTTCCTTGTCAAAATTTAATGTTCAGGTTCCATTCTCTTCCACACCTAAAGAATTTCCTCATCCCTTTCAGGCATCAATCGGGGTGCTTTGTTCTACACCTTTGGAAATTCAGGTGCTGGATTTTCTTAGCAGTGTTGGATTTATCCATCGGACCACAAGAATTGAAGTCCACCATATTCTTCTTATCCCCATTAAATCCATGATATTCTATGATCTCTATTTCGACTTTGATGGAACATCAGATAACTTCCCCATATCTATTGAAGTCATGGACCTCTAGGGCTTTCCATAGGATAGTTTTTAGCCCACCAATGAAGCGGTCAACTATGAATTCGAGTAACGACAAAGTTGAATTCATATCATGAAAGAAGTTTAAAGTTTTCCATGTATGTTCATATAGATTCATCATCTTTTTTCTTGAGTGAAAGGATGTCCCTTTCCATCTAATGTCTGATGGTGTGAGGAAAATATTTCTCAAAAAACATTTTCTAGAAATCCTTCAATTCCAACGCCTCGATATCCCCCAAGGCATAGTATTTTTTTATCAATGTAAAACATTGATCAGCTCCACCCTCCATACTATAAAAAGAAAAAAAGTATATCCTCTTGTTCAAAACGTTAATGGATGGAGAAGATCTTCTCAATATATTTGATCTATTGTTTGTCGATTGAGGGATCAGATGATCCATTAAAAGTAGGAGGTCTTTGTCTCATGAACCTTCCGATTTTGACTTATTATTTCATAAGGGGGTTTAATGTTCCTCTTGACATAATTTTTTTATTCAAAACATGATTTAACTTATAGAGTATCATGAAAAATTTCACGATTCCCACTCTCATCGGATTGGGAATCTAATTAGATCAATTGTCACATTGATCTTCACATCGGTTGTTAGCCTGAGTCCCCCTAATACCAGCCATTGCCTAGAATGAAAAGAAAGTTTGGGGTAACATATAAAGGTTAATCCACAGACAATAATGGATGACTTATAAATAACATTAATTTACTTAACTTAGGAATGTTTAGGTTTCAATCTTTTATATCCATGATTTACTTCCCAAAAAATATTCTAAGGGTCATTTTTTATTCCCTTAATAATGGTTCATACTAAGATTATGAGTTTAACAAATCATATTCCCTAGGAGTGTAATAAGAAAGAGTGCAGCAAGGATCATTGTCCTGCACTAGTTCCCATTCGAGTCTAGATCAAAGTGGTGTTTTTGGGTTTTATCCTTGATACATCTATGCCAGAGCCACCTCAACATGATTGTATCAAGATATGGATATATTTCATTGATAAACCACTTACTCAACACTCACCAAAATTTTGGGATGTTTTTATTGTACTTAGTCTTATCCTTATGTTTTTCAATAGGGTTTTCTAATCCTAATCCAAAAAATAACAAAACCCATCCTTTGATACCGACTATAAAAACCCTGATCTTTCTTTCACAAATAAACATAATTTATAACATAAATCCTTCACATGATAAAACACAGACGGCCATGATTTATTTTGTCTTTGTGCCTTAGGAACATTACATAACAATGTAATACATAAAATACACATCTTTATTGAAAACATCTTTTACATGATCACACACATTCCTTCGTACTTAGAATTGGATGGGATAAATTGAGGACTTGCATAAGAAAACGGTGGGCTATAAATCCCAAAAATTGAGTAAACAAGGAATAACAAGAAAAATATAGTACATTTTAGGCAATTGGCATATCAATGTATTATAAAATATACATGAATATAAAGGCATGATATAGTATAATTTTCTTAACATTGAAATGTGGCATCAAAATTTAACATGATATTAGCATTAGACAAGGATCATTGCACATGTAGCATGATTAAACCATTATTGAAATTCGATTAGAATGTGTAAAACCTCATTAAACTAGGTGTATCTTGATACTAATCTTTACCCAATGCATTAGAGAGCTATCAGGGAGCACCCTTCTTAGTCATTTCTTTTCATGCATAAGTGTGCCACATAGATCATATAATATGGATTCATTAAAAATCATAATTTATTAAACAATAAAGAAATGTGGAATTCATACATGAAACTCTATAATGAATAAGTAAATGTGCATCAATTTGAATACCCTTGATAGAGAAATGGGAATGGTATTCACTACACAATGACTTCGACTAGGAGAATCGCGGTGCAATTTCGACCGCATAACGAGGTGACATAAGAATTAATAAAAATGTTTGATGAGAAAGAAATTGGTATCTTGTAACATGAAAATGAAATTTAATTTAATGGGGTCAAGTAAGTACTTTTCCCAAAATATTAAATCTAATTTAGATGCCTAATATAAAAGAATTTCTTGAATGTAAATGAGAAGAGAGAAATTCCTTACGGAATTTCACCATTGTAACAAGTGTACATAGGAAGCATTAATGAGAGATAAAGTGGTCACCCATAATTCAAAAATAAGAAGGGATGTATTTGGGAGGTGATAAATCAAACACCAACATTTTTAATTGAAAAAAATGGTATAATAACAAAATGAAATTTGGACAAAAATGAGAAGGGAAGAAATTCTTTATTTGGAAGTGTGATCCCAAAGGCATGGGAGGGGCTTGAGAGTGATTTATTGGGAGCTTGGGAATCCTTTTGAGGATTCTAGATAGAAGAGGGAAGATTTTTTTCATGCTCTAAAGGATTTAAATGATGACGAAGTGGGAACGTGTGTGGGTTTATATAGGAAAAGAGAGGGAATTCATTATTATTTAGGTTTCGGGCACAACACATTAAAATAATCAAAACCACAAACCATTCCATGGTTTTTGCCCATGGTTTTTTCCAAAGGGTAGTGGAAAACATCATTTTACAAGCCCAATGGCCTAACATCTTAAAATATTATGCTTTCTTAAGTGGAGCTGAGTCATGCTCTCAAGGAAATCATTTTAAAAAGATAAAATGATTTATATGTCTTGGAGGGTCCACTATAGCACCGTAATATTAACCAAAAAAACCTAAAATCACATTATATAAATGTTAAAACATATATTGTCTGAACATACCATTTATAATATTTTATTACATCACTATTTGGTCATTACAATGTCATAAAACACATTATATAATTAAATAGTATTTATTTTTTACCCAAAAATTCAACTGTCTCAGAAAATTAAGAAAAATTAAAAATTGGATAATTTGTACATCCTGATTCAAAAAAATAATCTTCATTTTATCTAAATAATTTTCTAAATATTTTAATTTTTACTTTTATAAAAAAAATCGACATATATCATAAATTCTCAGGTTTTGATAAAAACGGATTTAAAACCACAATAGAAATCACAATTGTATTCATAAAAATTAAATGATCATTTATATTTATTAAAAATTAATTTTCTACCAATATTTTATTAAAATTTTATTTAAATAAAAAATCTATTAATTCATCAAAATAGTTTTCCTAATTTAATATTAACAGAAAATACTACTTCTGCTTTAAATACTATTTACAAAGTAACAATAATAAAAAGAATGTATATTAATTATTTTATACAATAATAATGAACATAATAATAGTGATAGGGTCTTGTTACGTAACCCATTAGAACAATCACATAAGACCGAAGTGTATGATGTGCGATGGTGAAAAACTCTTGGGTGGCTCAGATAACATCACTCAAGTAGCATTTTCAATCAACTTCCACATCTCTCGTGGGCGGTTTTGTTCGATCTTAATGTGTTGAAGCTTGGCTTGGGCTTGGTCAAGAGAAAATCCCAGTGATGCCACATCCTTTTTGAGCTCCGAAAAATGGGCTTCTGATGGAGAAATTTTACTAGATGAGGCCATCACTTCCTTTATCAGAGCGAACTGTATTTGTTAAATACCTATATTTATACTAGTTATGTGATCACTGTTCAACAGCTATTTTAGAAAAAATAGCAATTAATAATAGTATTTTGAAATCCAAAAACATAAAACTAAGGATGTTCATATTTTATATTACCATTTTACATAATAATACATTTAATTTAACCAAGGTGAATTTTCATTCATAAATCTTTGGGCAGTTACAGTCAAGTGAAGTTGACTTTCTTTCATGAGGTCGACTAGGAGTGGTTCAGCTGTCATTTTTTAGTGATCCATAAAATCCATTTATTGTGATCCATCTTAAGAGATGATCATTTCCCCTATCTTATCATCATTTTGGATGCACTAAGAGAGCGTCGGTTATACATCACACTATATTTGAAAGTCATTGGGCTTGTTTGAACTTTTTTTGATGTTTTTCATTGGATGCATGGTTTTAAATGAGGCTCGGTTAATCCTAAGTGATAACTGGTATCCCATGTAGGAACTCCTTGGAATGACTCTAGATTCCTACTTTTTTCCATGGAATGAACACTAGGAAAATGCCACTCTAGGTTCATTTAGTCTTCTTATGTGGACATCTGGCCTTATACCAATGTATCACATTTAATGGGGTGTATGGACCACATAGGATAGTTCCTTGGACTTTTAATTTTTGATTATAAGGCCATATCGTACTTTTATTTCAGCATATATGTGATTATTTGAAAAGTGGTAATGATTCTAGTAGGATAGATCTAGTTATTGCCTTTACTCATGCTTTGGAATGAACCTTTTTAAATATAAGTGGATGGTTTGACAAGGGAGTGTCTCTGAGGGACAAGTATGGGCATCGGTGAATGGGTTCGTTGTGGACACATAGTTCCCTAGGAGAAGGTGTTGTTTCCTATTGTAACACACTGACCTCCTAAGCTAGGGTGTTTTGAAGATAAGTTATTTAGTGATAGTTTAACCTTTAATCCTTCTTTTTCCTCAGGTATAGTTTGAGTGAGCTAGTTTAAACACTATTCCTATCTAAGGTGGGTGTGATGTGTAATTCCTCAATGTATTTTTAAGTAATATTGTGTGACCCTTTTTGATAAGGTCGATCAGGTTTCAAACGTTCTTTGCTATGAGGTCGCTGATAAGACCTTAATTATGTCCGGGTTCACCCAGTTAACTGAAAATCAGGCTAGTATCTTCACTAGAATTTTCAAGGGAATTATTTTTATTGTTTTCCAATATTGTAGTTGTCGTGTTAAAGACTCAGTGTGAGTTGTTTTGATAGGCTATGGAATTTTGTACTCTTCCTACCAATCAAATAATCCTTCACTGTTGATATGCATGGGAGGTTTTATATCCATGAGATTATATGAATGAATGGGGTCCCGCATTATATCATTTCAAATGGGGACACCAGTTTACTTATAATTTCTGTAATGGGCTATAGAGGGCACTAGGTACATAGGTTCTTTTGAGCCCATCTTACCACCCTTATATAGATAGTCAGTCAGAGGGCATAATTCATTTGTTGGAGGACATTCTTTGGGCATGCATTCTGGATTTTCGGGGTTCTTGGGGTAAACAAATACTGCTCGTTCTGTTTTACTAAAATTATAGATATCTTGATACAATAAATACGGATCCATATGAGTCTTTTTATGGTATACCATTCCGAACAACCATGTTTTGGCTGGAGGCTGGAGAGGCATCTATTTTGGGACCTCATTTTTTCTAGGAGACCACTGAACATGTTTAGGTGATACGGAAGCAGATGACTACTACACAATATCGAAAGGAAACATTTTCTAATTCTCCAAAAAATACCTCTTGTGTTCAAAGTTGGGGATCTAGTTTTTCTACTTGTTTCCCCATGGTTGGGACACAAGCGGATTAGGAGATAGGGTATTCTTTTACCGAGATACATCGGGCCATTCGAGATTCTAGAGAGAGTCTAGTAGGTTTCCTATCGGTTACCATTACCCCGGAGGTATAGGTATATTTACAACATCTTCCACATTTATCAACTTTGATGTTACATTTGAGAATCATCTCCTACTTTTCATCCTGATGAGTTTCAATTATAGGTAGATGCATCCTTTGAGGATCATATAATATTAATTCTTGATCATATCACGAAGGTTCTTCCTGGTCGGTTAGTTCCTTTAGTACGAGTTATTTGACAGCATGATAGAGTATTGGATGAGACCTGGGAGAGGGGAGCTGCGGTATGATCCCAATGGTAGGATTTATTCTCAATTGATCCTTTTCCACCCTTGTAAAGGAAATTCAAAGACAAATTACTTTAAGGGGAAATTTTGTAAGAACATGATTCTTCCTTTGAGGTACTAATATTTTCTATTCAATTTTTACTAATGAAAATGTAGGAAAATGAGATAAATTGATGGATGTAGGCCCGTTACATGACAGGATTATGAGTCACGTGCCATTTATTTCTAAAGACACAACGTGTAATGAGGGTTGCACACTGAATAATCCTTGTACACAACCATGTAATGACTTGACCATAATTTTTACTGACACGTCATTTAGTTTCAATTACCCGTCATGTACTTTACTTTTATTTTTTATTATATCATGTAGTAGAATCAATTTTTTAGATGGATATAAATGATCCCTCCATCGGTGAGCAGTGTGCCTAGGCAATACGATCAGGAATTGTCCACATCTTTTGTCGTTTGAAACCTAGTTTTAACACTATATGATCCATTTAAATCCCCTCGATGAGTTCTCGATTACTCTTGAGCCTTTATTTTTGATTTATTCTCTCAACACAATAATCAGTGGCTTTTATCTTATTCTCATTTTGTACATCTACTCAATTTTAGGTTGAATTGAAGCATGCCACTGGACAAGGAGAGTCGTCTGAGTATGTGGTAGGTGGTCTTGTGACTTTTGAAGGATGTTGAGTTGAATATATATGCTGAAGTTTCATGTGCCAAATTTTGGTGTTTCGAATGATCGATAATTATATATTATTATTCCATATTTTTTATTAGGTAATTGGTTAGATGTTTGAAACCTTTTTTATGTATGATCATTTCGATTAAGGGCCACCTCGTGGGTGTGTTTCCCTTAGATGACCAATGTTATCTATTTTGATAAGGATGCCTATGAGAATCCCTTTGATTCCATGTTATTGGTTGTTTAAAATAGAAATTGGTTATTTTAGGGTCTTTGCGTGTGATTTGTTATTGTCGAACCCATGTAATAGTTTAATTTACATGTTGCTTGTTTTAAATCAAGCCCATTTGAGTATTTGAAAGGGTAATCCTTATTATGTTGATCCATTCTTCTTTATATTGGATTCCTTGGGTTTGGTTTTGATATCATTATAGGCGAGTTTTTGTTATTCCAGATTGAGAGGTTTTTCTATGCTTGAGGTCGAGGTTTTTCTATTCCTGTGGGAGGGTTTTTCTATGTATGAGAGAGAGGGTCCACTTACTGTTACAATATCATGAGTGAGTCATGATGTAATTAATGGGATCAATCTCACATTGAACTGAATAACAAAATGGAATGATATATGATGCGTCTTCTATGTAAAATCACAATCTTGGATTCGACATTTACTTGTACTTCCATAGATGGTCTCCTGAGACATCTGTTCTTCTTAGTTAAAGAAATGTTTACTTTTGGTTATCATATTGTTTCATCATTCACTATTTTACACTACCAGTTATATATATATATATATATTCAATGATTACTCAGCATAGATCATGGGTGGTTTTTAACTATGATTTAGTCTCACACCATATTTAGGTCACGATTTTGATCCCAATCAGATTATATGATTTCATGTATGGGTCAGGGGAGGCACCCTTCTTCTTGTTCTTGATATTCTTTTTAGGAGAAAGAGTGAATGGGACCAAGATGAGGCTTACGATTCTTCTTATATTCCATTGTATCTTTTTTTATATTGGAAAAAATATTGTGGACTTTTACAGTGTAACTATTTTGGGTGTTTTTTAGAAGACAACTGGTGGAATCATCTTTTATATGGAATGATTCCTGATAATTTATCTTAGCAGTCTTCCAATATTTATTTTAGTTGTATGTGGTGTATTTTTTCTTCTATATATTTATTATTCATTCAACTATGTTACACTCTGCCAATGATGGAATAGTTTCCCCACTAGAACACTCTAGGCCCTCACAGCTAGTTAGCATCCTCTATTGTTTGGGGAAATGTGATTCAGACCATATGGCCAACTGGGTATGGGGAACTAGTTGAATAGAATTTGGATCAGGGACATTACAAACTTCACCTTTTGAATGGTTATTATTGCATTTTGTTCTTGAGACTCCTCCCCTATCTCATTTGGACATCCACCTATGTTTCATGAACAACTCTAAAAAATAGTCATCCTATATTTGGTATCAGCGATCATTTTTTATTAACTCATAAGAGAACATCTACCGTAGTGGAAAATTTCATTTCTTAAATTCAATTAACCGTTTCCTTTAAAGAATACTAAAATTATTTGAAAAAATAAAATGTTGGGTTCCCCTTAGTAGAATTATCCAAAACTATTTCATATAATAATGAAAAAATTATATTTATTTATTTATTTAATTTAAAAAATTAATATTTTATAGACCTCATAGGATGGATAAGAATCAAAAATAGATGCACACTAATTATATGAATATGGAGTTAAAGATTTCATAATGATTTCAATAGAGCATGTATATGACCCTTCTCAAATCCTTTTTCTATGTTTGTGTTGTTTTCATTCATGAAAGAATAGTCCAAATAGTTTGAAGAACATTTTATTTCTCACAAAATAGATATATCTATAAATGGTGGACTAAACACTAAGAAAATTTAATTTGTTCACTGATTCGGATGATATTGTGGTGTGCGGATCATTTGATATGAATACTAGTGTAAATGATGATTTTGGTCGCATAGATGTAATGGAATGGATATTGAAGATGACAATAATGATTTTTAAAATTTGTCTTAGAAGGTAAATTTTTGTGCTTAGAGGCCATTGTATACCATTTATACTAGATACACAACATTGTATTCTTTTTTCAAGTTTTATAATTTAAAATCATGAAGCGGAGGGAGTAACATTTGCCTTATAAAAATACTTGGCCTCTGGAATGATATGCTACCATAAGAAATTTAAATTATATGTTGAACATATGATCCTAAACAAAGCGTACCTATAATGTGAATGATATCTAAAAAATACATTCTTCTCCAAATGGATTCATAGTATTTCACAAGGACCACAGATCACTTTAAAAAATTCCATAAGTGTGGTGTGGATCGATACAAGAAAAATGTATCAATTCCTTCAAAAGTTGTATGGTGAATTACTATAATTCCATGGTTTAGATAAAAATATAGATTTTTGGAAACCATGCAAAAATTTACATGTAAAATAGATATAAGAATTAATATTAGTGACCTACGTAATCCAGAAAATTCTTCTTTGTGGAGGTAAATTGATTACGAGTATCATGAATTTTGAAATGAGCTAAGAAAAAATTATCTTCTGTTATCTACAGATGAAATAAATCTATTTTTTATATAGAGTAGTACTCATAATATAGGACCCATGAAGTTGTTAAATTACAACTTTCTACCATGATTATGAATGAAGTGTAAATATATTATATTGTTTTTAGTAATATCTGATTGAAAGAAACCCATGAACGATATTGATGTGTATTTGGATCCATTGATTAGGGATCTGAAATTGAAGTGGGATACATGTATTACAATGTATTATTATTATTGATATGATAAGTTCACATTAAGGGTCATGTTTTAGGGCATGATAACTGAATTTCTATCTTATGGATGTTTTTAAGGCTTTATAATTAAATGAATATTGGGTTCTCCCATTTGTGAGGAATTCATACACTCAATTGGGTTGAAAATCCCTCAAAGACTATTTTTACGACAACAAATTTTTTTACCTCAATGAAATAAATATAAGTCATGGATGATATTATTCTATTAGTTTACTGAAAAAGATACAACGTCATCTCCACTAATAGGTGATCAACTATTTAAAAATGTAAACTATATTTACATAGTTTCCTATAAACCATTTTTGAAAACCCTTATTAAAATAAGTTGTAAAAATTTATAAATTTTCTCTCAATCACATTATTAGAATTGTTTATATTTAAAATGTTTGATTAATGTCAAGCATTAGAATAAAATGCATTTTATATTATTATTGGCATGTAACTAAAATTTCCTGAAAGAAAAATATGGAATCATGGTTAGGTTGGACATGAATTTCATGGGGATAAGGGAAGATTTGGCACTGGTGAAGGGTAGAGGGAGGAAATTTCATCATTCGGTATCTTACACTGTATCCAAAGATAAAAAATTGGTATTTTTTATTTTCCTTATTCATATAAAATTATCAAATGAATATTCATCAAATATCTAGAATGTCATGTAAATGAATAATTTTATGTTAAAAGGACGAAAATAACATGGATTTAATGTTTTAATGGAATATTTGATTCCAGATACTTTATGATTCGTTATTCTAAAAAATGTGGGAAATAAATTAACCTGGCTCTGGTTATTTTTCAATGCCATAAGTAGTAAAATGAGAATTATATATTTCATTCCCACCATAATTCGTTGATATAATGGTCCACCTAATGGTTCACATGGTTAAGAGAGTTTCATCTATCTGGTCTCATCAATTTTTGATGGATGTACCCCCTTCAACGATATATGATTATTATTAAATGGTATGCCAAGAATTAAAGGAAGTTAAAATGTTATATATTATAATGATATGTTATTGAATGTTCTACTAAATTCAGAACAGTTTACCTATAAAATGTTTACAACAAAGGTATCCCAGTGTCTCATCACAGTATATTCCTTATTGGTGAAGGTATTTCTATAAATATTTTTTTACAATTAACAAAATATATTAGTAGAAATTGTACATTTAAATTTTAGATAATAAAAATTTTGTTGATGCATACGTTGAATCCCATAATGAAATTCATAGATATTTGAATCCATCAAGGGATTAAGTGTGGATTTTAAATTCAAATAATCCATAGTTTGTATGAAGGTATCAAGATTAAATTTTTTATGGATTTATATAAAAATATGAATTCAATTGTTGAATGAATTCGATGGTAATCCAAGGACCCAAATGAAAATGAATATCTTTCACTTTTTTTGTAATCAATGGTTATATTATCTAAAAAATAACATGATGACTATTGAATAGTGAAAAAAGTGGAGTTATGCTTATTGTAGAAGTGATGTGCTTATTCGGGTCTAAGGATTTAAATAAAATTTATATGAATACATCATATTTCAGTATTACTGAATAGATATATGAGATTTATTATACAACATTTCTAGTGTCACTTTTCTGATTCATATGGGTTAAAAATATGAGTGGAGTGAACGATGATTAAATGGGATTCATGAAGGTGAATTTTAGTTTGGAATGTGAAAATGGTGAACCATTCATAATGGAATCACAAGTAGTGGATGTATTTTATATCTTAGATCCAGTAAAGTTGAAATTTTTTATTTTACATCTGGTGAATAAAACAACTGTTATTTCAAATTAAAATTCAATCATTTATGACAAAACAATCAGTTCATGTATGTCAAAATATAGAAAATGTCTTTTTTGTTATAGGGGACAACGAAGCTGATAATTAGATTCTCAATAGAGGATCTAAATCCATTAAATATTTTTTAAAAATAATGATTGTTCAATGATAATGTTAATATGTCTTTAAATATAGTAATATTTTCCTCATAATATGATATTTTATATCCTGCAATAATATAATCTAAATTAAATGTTTGAAAACTTTTGTAGACAAAAAATGACTTTTGTATTGGATGATGTTACCAATCCTAGAGAATAAAAGACTATTTATGCTAAAACTCTATAATTATTAGTGAATCAAAATCAAGTTGATGAAAAAAAACATTTACAATGCAACATCACTGTGTTGAATAAAATTATCAAGGCCAGAATTAAGGGTATAAAATTTGATGTTGGATGTAATCAACATGGTAAACATGTTGACCCCAAAAATTCAATGTTATTTAGTTTTGTTTGGGTCCTAATGATGATGAATTTTCTAATTAATATAGATTCATAGTGTCACATCAAGGCTACAATGAAGGAAACCCTTTTGTAAGGTATACAGGTTATTATACGATATACATTCTCTATTTTATGAAAACATTATATAACGAAACATTGTTTTAATTTTCATTATTATTTATAGTGTTCATTTATATTAAAATATTTCCATAATAAATATATCTTAATGGACATCTTAAAATACTATATATGCTTCTAGACACTATTTATCAAGTTATATCTTAGGGATGATTAGCGTAAATAAAATCCCCACCCACCAGCTACTTATAGACACACTATAAATCAGTAAAAATAGAATTATTTCATCATTTTTTGTGATGAGAAATAATTTTAGGTGCATTTTAGTCGATAATACATAATTTGAACTTATTTATCTTGTACAATTTTATTAAAAAAATTAACTTATGAAATAGAACAATAGTGATGATAATAATCAACATGCATCAAAACCATTATACCTATATTATAAAGAATGGATGGGGTTCACCTCACTAGAGACAAATTTGGTATGCATCTTAAATCAATTATAAAAGTTTCATGTGTTGTGAAACAACATATGTTCCTTTTTTATAGGTAGATTGATGAATGAAACTCTCAATCCACTTATATCCCACTTTATGTGGTGTTGAATGGGGTCACATAATTAAGGTTGGAAAACAATTTAATCAAGATATATAATAAATATGGGAATCATATGTGACTATAAAATAATATCATTTTTTATGATTTATGGTTGTCTTATATAAATAAATATATTTATGTACATATTTTTTATACAGTTTAGACACAAGAATAGGTCCATAATATACCAAAAGAAATATTACTTTCTATAGCTTTGAAGTGGGTGGAACAATATGTTCATGTTAGAGGATTACGGTTATGAGTGTCTCCTTGGACATATTTAGCGTTGAAAAAACAATAAGATTCTTAACATAGGATGATGAAAGTATTTTAGGAATAAGTATATTATTTTAAAGTTATTATTTCCATGTATGATTGCTTATACCAATATATGAGAAAAAATCATAGTGAACAGGTGGTGAAAAAAAGATCATCATATGAAGAACCAAATAACCACTATAAATTGGAGTCTAGTCATTCACCTCAGCCTCCTACCTTACACGAGGTGATCGATTTTTTCATTTTTATTTCTAATAACTGTGAATCAAACAACTTCGAATAACATAATATTACTAAAATTCTATAGGGTAAATTTTTATGTGATTTCAATACGTCAACACCCATAAACTGCCTTGTTGTGAGAGTTATAGAGTGTAGTATCTAGAGAGACATGATATAAAATAATGAAATCCCAAAATATAACATGTGAGTTGGGAATGACGTAGAATAGGAGCTTACCATTGAGTTGTCTATTACATTTTATGATCTGTATATTAAAATGTTTAATGATTTCATTGAAACTTTTGAAGCATGGTTGTTTAATTTATAAAGCTACATGAGGTATGTATCTAAACAAAATATTATGAAAAACAATAAGAATTGAAGAAAATGGGTCTAAAGTGAGGTATGGTATTACAAAAGGATAATGAAATCATAAAATTGAATGTAAAATAAATAAAATCTAGTGAATCAACCAAGAAATCAAAAGGATCTTACGGGAGTACCTTCACCCACCTATTCCACATAAACATTTATTATCATTAAAACATCATGTAGACACCACATTAAAATTTGAATGTATTTCATAAAATATATATAAATAAGAAATATTTCAATCTTTTCTTACAAACATAGTTGGTATCGAGAGTTTAAAAGAGATTCTCATGTTTGAATGGTGGGGTATCTCGATTTTGAATACATACCTAATGTACATTTTCTTAATATATTTTTCCAAATAGTGATCTAATGTTCATTTATTTTAAAAACTATTCAAATTTTATACATGTTTTTATATTACTACTATATAAAGGGAACATCATGAAAAGAACAATTAAGATTCAATAATCCTTCTATCATTTCTTTATAAAAAACTTGTTTGGAGAGGGAAGAAATTGATAAGATTATTTATGAGATATAATATTCACTTTAGAAAAAAAATAATAGATGAAAGACTCTTGATTCCTACCAAGCAATAGTAAAAATACACAATCTAATCAAATCAAATAAATTCTTATTTTTTACATTAATTATATTTTTTTAGGAAGAATTGGATGCTCATCATACTCAATCTAGATACCCAAAATATATTTTTTTGATCCAATAGATGGATATCCAATTGACCAACCACACAAGATGTGTATTGCTAATTTTTAATTCACTTCAATAAATATTTAATATATAAAAAATAAATTATATGGTTTAGTAATTTTTCAAAAAAAATTATAATATCGGTTTATTCATGGCATGATGTCTATGACTAAACAAGAAAATCTTGTGAATCACTTCAAATTGATACAAGATATGGTATATGTAGAGATATTTATCTATAAAAACATATTTCAAAACAATTTTATTATTTTGGTAATTATTCTTATAGTTTCCAAATCACAATAATTGAAATGATTGTGGATATAATTTTAAAAATTAATGAGAGATAACATAAACCAAGAAAAGACCAACATCTCCATATGGGTAATTTCCAAAGGCAAATAAAATTTCATTAAAAATATTTTTTAATTTTTTTTTCTATATTTATGTAGTACTACTAAGATTTTAAACAACCTTCACACTCAAAAGAAGATGTAAATTTGTTTAAAGAATAATGGGATGTGTACATAGAATAAAATTAATTTCTAACAATAATTAAGGTGATTTCCATCTATGTTATTGATCTAGTAAGGGATATTACCATAGAAATAAATTTTTTATTTGAAGAATTCATATCCTAAAGCATATATATATTATTTTTTATTTTTTCTGAATGATAAGTGTCACTAAGGAAATAAATTTGTCAAGAAATGATCAGAAAAAAATGGTGTTAGAATTTATACAGGTATCATGAAGAGGTGACCTCCTGCTACTTATTTAATTAATTTCATTATCAATTTATGTACTTCTTTAGTTAATTTCCTCATAATTTTTTGAATGAAATTATAGTAATTTCCTCTCTAGGTTACCATCTTATGTGATGTAAAATGATAATAAAAGAACAATAGATTGGTTTCAATTTGGTGGGTGGTGTATCTATTTAGGAAATTAAATCATCAATTAGACACAAGATATAATATGAAAAATTATTGACAAATCCATACATGTGACACAACAATTTTACATTATTGGAATGGATTGACTAAAATTTATTCTTTAGAATGAATATGATGTTAACATAAATCCTCCCACCATTATATAACATATAATCTCATAATAATTAATTGGGTAGAGGTGTTTAACCAAAACTTATTATGAAAATAGATACTTTTTAACCATCTCAACAACAAAATATTTCATATGTCTCCATAGTTGCTGAATAAAAAATGATTGATTTTGGAATCTTAATTCATAATAATGGGACAAGGAATTCCAATTATAATTGGAAATAATGTTTTTTAATTTTAATAAGTGATGATAGAAAAATATTTAATGTATCAAATATATTATGAAAAACAAAAAATTTGGATGAATTTTATAGTTTTGAGACTTTAATAAGGAAATATCGTATAGGAAATCATCATCCAAGAATGATGGTATTTTATAAATGGTGGAGTCAAAAATACCACAAAGTGATACATGTTGTACCTGGTATTAATCAAATTGTATGGTTTTAGATTAAAATTTACATTTTATTATTATATTGTTTCATTTTTATGTTTCATTTTTTTTATTTATTGTATTACTAACATTAGAATAATTTTCTTATATAATTGTCAGTCTCAAAAAAGGAATAAAAAAAGTTCAGATTATCTTGATAATTTAGGACCATGATTCAAAAATTATTTTTGACACATAGATATCAGTCTCAAATAAAAAAACACACAATGTGACATGTATGGATCTATTTATGTTTTTCTAGTTTAAAATTAAATTTTAGGGAAAAAGGAATGTGGTATACTCAATCCCATGAAAACACATTCATATTGTTTTTATACATTATGAAAATGATCCATAAATCAATAGTGATGTGTAGGAATTAGTTGAACTTCAATTTCAGGCATAGTGTGGCTAGTATTATTCCAAGTGTGTCTTTTTATTTAAAAGTGACTTTAATTTTAGTAAAAAAACTTGTGATATATGCAAAATAGAGAAAAATAATTTTTATTGTTTTAATAGTTTATGAAAATCACCCATAAGTAATTAATTATGTGTAAGAATCATCCACACATCAATCCGATACATATATTTTCCAATATTACTCAAAGTTTCTGTTATTAGTTTAAAATTTATATTTTTCATCAAAATGTTACACTCAATGAAAATAGAGAAAACATGCTCATATTATTTTGATAATTTCAAAAAATGATTCATCAGTCATTTTTGATGTATATGACTTATTCTCGTGTCAAAAGGACACACGATGTTAATGGTATGACTCAAATAGAATATTTCAATTTTAAAAAGGAATTTTAATAAAAAAACACAACAACATACTCAAAACCAAGAAAACTAAATCATATTTTTCTGATATTTATATAAAATTATCCATAATTCATTTTGGATTTTTAGTAATTAGTCGTTACTTAATCTGAAATATGGTGTGATTGGTATGACTCCAAGTTAATATTTTTATATAACATTTACATTAGTTTTTTAAAGAAATGTTCTATTCACAAAACCCAATAAAATGCATTCATATTGATTTTATAATTTTTAAAATTTATCTAAGAGTTTTTTTTGACATGTATGAATTCTACACACCTGAATCTAGAATATGAGGTGCCCAGTATAACTCAACGTTTTCATTATCAGTTAAAAATTATCATTTTAGTTCCAAAAGTGTCCATGACTACAAAGTGAAAAAAAAAACACTCTGATTTCATTGAAAAATTAGTAAAATAAATTAAATTTCATTTTAATGTGTAGGAATAATTCTATAATCAAACTAACAAATGATGAGATAGGTATAACTAGATGTTCATGTTTCCAATTTACAAAGAAAATTTATTAAAAAAGAAAATGGCTAATCTGAAAACCGAGAAAACTCATTCTGATTGTTTCAATAATTAAAGAAAATGATCAATAATAATTTTTTTATATGTAAGAATCATCCAAACCTCAATATGTTGCATAGTGAAAATGGTATGAATCCAAGTGTGAATTTTTATAAAAAATTGACATTTATTTTAGTAAAAAACCACTAACAAACATAAAACTGATCGAACAAATTTGGATTGTATTGTGAATTTATATTAAAAACCAATTAAGTCTCTTTTTACATTTAGGAATCATATTAACCTTAATCAGATGCACAATGTGTCCAATATGACTCAAAGTGTCCATTATCAGTTTAAAATTTAGTTCAAAAATTGTAACTCACTGAAAACTAAGAATACACAGTCATATTTTCATTATATTTTACTATAATGATTATTAAGTCATTTTTTGATGTGTATGGACCATTATCACATCAAATTGTCACTTGATTTTTCTGGTAAGAATCAATATATGTGTTTCCATTTTGAAATGAAATTTGGACTAAAATATAGAAGTGATATACTCAAAACTAAGAAAAATTATGATTGTTTTTATATTCTATTAAAATGATAAATAAATAATTTTTTATTTTTTATAAATTAGAAACACCTTAATCAGACATAAAGTGTGACTAGTATGACTCAAAGTGTGTATTTTTATTTAAAATTGACATAAATTTTATTAAAAAATACAATTGGAATTCTCAAAACCCAAGAAAAAAAGTAGATTGTTTTTATACATTAGGAAAACTATCCATATGTCATGTTTGATGTGTAGTAATTAGCCACACCTCAATATAATACACAATTTTCCTAATATGACTTAAAGTTTTGGTTATCAGTCTAATATTGACATTTAGATCAAAAATTGTCCCTCACTGAAAACTAACAAAACACACTATTATTCTCTTTATAATTTAGAAAAAAGATTCATGATTTAATTTTTATGTGTAGGAATTATTCTAAAAAATAAATAACACACTATGTGACTAGTATAACTCAATGTGTATGTTTCCAGTTTAAAATTATATTTTAGTAAAAAATACAACTAACATAATCAAAACCAAGGAAATGCATTTGGGTTGTTTGTATACTTTAGGAAAATAATCTGTTAGTAATTTTTTAAATGTATGAATTAGACTAACCTCAATTTGACACATTATGGGATGGGTATTACTCCAAAAATGTCTTTAAATTTAAAATTGACATTAATTTTAGTAAAAAAGAAAACTGTAATTCTCAAAACTAAGAAAAACCATTCAAATTGTTTTTATACATTATAAAAATGATTCGTAATTCATTTAGGACATGTAGGAATCATTTTCACCTAAATCTAATACATGATGGTCATGTTATGACTAAAACTTTATTTCTTTAGTTTAAAATTGAAATTTTTATTCAAAATGTGTCACGAACTGTCCCTCGGGGCCAGTGTCGGGACTACCCCAAGCATTCCTTCTATAGTCCAGGGTCTGGTGACTATCACCAAAAGGTGTATTCCCTAAAACCATGAAGGCATTTCCATTTTAACTTGTAAACTCACACAACTAAGCACAAAGTAAACTATAATGAAAATAGGGTGTCAACAGAAAGTAAAAGGGCCATAATACATGCCCAACTGAAAAGTACAAGTAAAACTGAAAAGTATAAGTAAAATTGAAAACAACTCTTTTGAACAACCTCCGTGGATATTACCTGAGTGGTTGCTACAACTCTCGAACAGTAATCTCTACGGTACCCCTCATCTAATGTCCACCTCTGAGCTACCTCCAGTATTGGTACACTCATCCTTGGTCAGTTGTTTTTTGTAATATGCACCAAAGACAATAAAGTGTGGGATTAGCCCATATAGGGGTGAGTATAACGATAATCAATAGGGACCTCGAGACCCTCGAAGGTCTCACAAAATCCACAAAGGATAAACCACAAAGCATGAAAACCACTGTCAACCCTACATAGGTATATGCTGATACAAATACCTTAGTTGTTGAGTATACCCAACTCAATCATGAGGAAACACAAGGCCCAACTCAAAATCCCAAAGCTCCACTATTCCACAAAGGTAAAAATACCACATAAGTAAAGACTCAGCTCACACCACATATAAAACTTTGATAAATATAATTATGAATCTGACCCACACAGGATCACAATGGAAGCTGATAGCCAGCCAAGAGATTCTCTAGGGATAGTAGCAATAAACATTCCCAGTCACAACGTCGAACAACACGGCTACCGGAGAACTCCTCCTCTATTGAGTATAGTGGGTCTGCCGCGTTTACAAATAGGCGCTCCCCGCCGTGGGTTTGCCGCATCACATAGAGGTGCTCCCCCTCTTGGCATGCTGAAATACTTCTCCTATCGAGTACCATGGGTCTTTCGTGTCACACATAGGTTCTCCCCACCATGGGTCTGTCGCGTCACACGGAAGCACTCCCCAATAGTCCTTTCAAGTCACTCTGAGTCCAAACGGTCAGCAGTCGTTAAGTCTTAGCCCGTCGCAGAGTTCCGTATGTATCGCACATGGGATAATCGCTCCACAAGACATAGTTCATACCTTAAATGCACAAAAGTTCCTAGAAAAAAGTATCCAAAAGGATCGTCATTTAAAAAGGGACCCAATGCAATAAACATGGCATCAATCAGGCGTCCGGTCTGTAAGTTATTAGTGTTTCCACTCCGAGGGCCCGGTTGGATTATGGGTCTGATCCAACCAAGTCATACTCCAACCTTATATAAACCTCAAGTGGAGTATAAAAAAAGGACTGTCTCAATACGTGGATTTCGGCGCCACTGGCGGTTCATCAAACAGACGCTCAGATCACATGTTATGGCAAAAAAGTCAAAACTCGGTCCCGATGGGCCTGGGTCTGGTCCGACCCCGGTCTGACCGACCCGGCCCGACCTGGCCTGGGTTAACCCGACCTGGTTTAAGTCGACCCTACCTAGTCCAGGTCCAGCCCGGCTAGCCTGGGCCTTGGTGGGACCAGACCGGCCTGCAAAAGGGTGGCCCGACTAGGCACGCTGGCGCACTGTCTTCCCAAGATGGGTCGAAGGGGGAGCACCCCCCTTCCGGTTTTCCCGAATGGTCCATATAACCGTTCGGATAGGTGGCATGTGGGACCGGACGAAGGGGTCCTGGTGGGTATGGAATGCACAGCTGGAAGGTAGGCCAGTCTTCCTCCCAATGGTGCGGTCGCGCGCTGCTACTCCACCCCGTCCGGCCGCACTTCAGCTTCCCTCGTGGCCAAGCGGTCGCGGCCCCCTCCTCCACCGGTGGTGCGAACATGTGATGATGCTCTGCCACATGTCTGGCCGGTTTCTAGCCACTACCCTTCCCTGCCATGGTAGACGGGTCGTGGCCACCTCATCAACCGGTGGTGCTGATGCGCGCCGCCCTTCCTTCCTTGCGGTCGGCCGGGTGTCGGCCGCCACCTTCTTCCGTGAGCCGTTGTGGCTTCGTTCCAAGCCTAGAAAATTAAACGATGGAATATTCACAATCCTTACATCAAGGGCCCTGTTTCCATATATTTTTCTCATCAAAACATTGTGTTTCCAGCGTCAATAAATATTTGGCGTTGAAGAACGCACGAAGGATGCACAGATAATCAAAAGATAAGAGGCAAAGTATACGCATGGGATGATGGCCATGTTTGTTTTTCCATCATCATTGTGAAACCCAAATATGAGTAATAGATAAATAAATTCAATCATATTAAAAACAAACCCCTACATTGACGTTCATTAGAGATGTCGTGAGGAAGAAGATGATGTCATTGAAGGGGATGTCGGCATTCATCGCTCCCCCATGACACTTCTGATCTGGGCTCGACTTAAGTTCCTCATTCTTCATTGGGGGGTGGTTCTTTATTGGAGAAATTTTTCCCTAGTTCTCCCAGTCTCTACCAATTCTCCATTGCCAATGATTTCGAACAATGAAATGAGAAACCAATATTAATTAATTTAGATTAATTAATGTTGTCACATCTATTTGGGGGAATTCTAAGGGTTACATCACATTAAAGTAGAGGGGTTCAGGTGGTTACATAATTTGTGTAACCGAACATTTAATTCCCAGCAATAAATGCCTGACCATCCTCGTGTGCCCCCCCCCCCCCCACAATTCAAAATAGAGGTTTCAATTTCAAAAATAAAATAAAGCATGTTTATTTTATTTTCTCCCACAAAAAGACTAAAAACTAATTTCCACCCTTGAAATACTGTGGTTGAGGTGAAGGTATCCATAAGCGAATATTGGTGTTGTGAGTTCAACTTTGTCTCTGGATTTCAATTCCGAGCACCGACTCAAAATTAACAAAACACCGCTCGCGCGTTTATTGAACATACCTGAAAAAAAGTTCAGAAAATTATTAAAAGTCACCCTTGTCCTATGCAGGTCGAGGATAGGCTCTGAATTAGTGAAACACGTCCCCAACGAACCCAACTGTACTCTTATATTTCCAATCCCATGTTACCATTTAAAAGTTATGGATTTTATAATTAAATAATTGGATCTAAATTATTTTATTTACAGCCAAAAACTAACTTTCACTGGTGGTCTGTGCCGGCTAATCTTAGTATCTTCCTAATGAAAGCATACCATCACAATTTCAGTAATGGTCTCAGATTTTTAATCCAAGTTAGTGTTTTTGATTTATAAGAATTTTAAAATTAAAATAACATTATTTAATAATTTTATTTACAATTATTCCATTTTTAGTTTTTCTCAAAGGAGGCATGCGCCAACTAAACTTATGTTGCACCTAGGGTAAACTCGTTGTCCTGAGAGCAATAGTGCCATCAGATTTCTGATCCGAGTAACCATTTAAGAGTTATTCCACATTTTCAGGAAAACTACTTACACGCGCTAATTAAAACTTAATAAAACTTTGACGGATCATTCCAAGCACTCTGGGCCTCAGAATCGCATGTCGTCAGATTTCACTGTCCCAAAAAAAATTCATATAAATAAAAAAATACGGAATTTCCGGGACATTACATGCTCCTCTCTTTAGGTAATTACATCTTCGAAAGCAACAACAAAGGAAAAACAACCAAAAAATGGTACTTATCAAAAATCTGAGCCTCCTACTCCTATGTGCTCTCCTGGAGGTTCCCGTGCTGCCAGCGTAAGCACACCTAAGGTATAGACCACCCACAAAGGACCCACTCCATTCAATTCTCAATCTCCACTGGAACCTCTGTAAACGTCACCCCATCATCGAAGTCCAGTTCGTCATTGTCGATGATGTGACATGGGTCGGGCATGTATCTCCTCAACTAGGATATGTGGAAGATGTCGTGCACCCTCTCAAACTATGATGGAAGAGCCAAGCGGGGTGCTACCTCACCTATTCTCTGAAGTATCAGAAAAGGACTGATAAAACTCAGGGATAACTTTATGCCTCTTCCAATTCTCTATTTTCCCCATCGAGGAGAGACTCGAAATATTACTTGGTACCCCCCCCCCCCCTCTCCTGGAACTCTAAGGGTCTCCATATCATGTTGGCATAAGATTTATGCCAAATTTGTGAAGTCTACACTTCCTGAAAAGTGAGACATCGGGATACAATCTATGCCACTACTTCCTACATCTCGGGCCATCAGTACTGATGTCGGAGGTCCTTGTACATCTTCTCCACTCCATGATGTACCACTAGAGAGGACACATGGAACTCCCTCAACACCTCCTCTTGTATTGCTACATGTACCGTGGGACGTCATCTGAAGAGGATGACGTGCTTCCCACCTTCAGAAAATCAGTCAGGTGTCTTCCCTAAGGATATCTGAGTACGTCAAGCCTAACCATCAGTGTCCCCAAGATATGCCTCCCTGACTCACAAATGAAGTGGGTGTGACTATGATAGATTAGAGGTATGATTCTCCATCACTATCCACGATGGAAATATGCAATGTGTAAAGCTGTTATGTCACCTCACTCAGCAACTGCAGACCAGACCTCTTGCTGAGTGCATCGGCTACCACTTTCCCCTTCCTAGGAGTATAGACTATCTCAAAGTCATAGTCCTGGAGGATCTATAGCCATTACTGATGTCTCAGGTTCAGGTCCTTCTGGGAGAAGATATACTTGAGACTCTAGTGGTGACAATAGATAATAAAACATTAACCCATCATGTAGTTCTGCCAAATCAATAGCACAAATACATCTACTGCTAACTCCTGGTCATGGGTGGCATAGTTCTACATGTCAGTCTATGTCGCATATCTTGAAATCTATACTGACACTTCTCCATCCATAGGAAAGGCTCCCATTTTTTGTTAAAGCTGACAATAGTGTTGCTACCCTAGAGAAGTTAGGTAAAAATATCTGGTAATACCTAGACAAAGCACATGTCCCTCTTTCTTTAGGGAGGTAATCTTGGAAACATATTTTGAAAATATTTCCCCATGCTCTACTACTTTTGTTTGGAACTAAAAAAACAAAACTCATATTGCCACGAGGGTAATTCTGACTGACTCGAGTGTGATCAGTTGCACCCTCCAATGCATGAGTTTATCATATGCTGCCTGGGTTTTAATTTTTTTTCCGACCAAGGAAAATTCCATTCCAATGTTGTAGTTAAACCATAACCCTTTTTTCATAATACAGTTAATCTGAGTATAAACTGTTGATGTCCATTCCATACCCAAATTAACTTCGTAAGGCCTCAATGCTTCCACCAAGAGGTTTCAACCTAAACTCTCGCTTTAAGGGTCAGATCACACCATCGGTATAAGTGTGATTATCGAGTCTCCTCCCAAAGGTATCTCCATATGTGATGGTCATGTAAATGGATTAATCGGAAACTCTAGGGTATGGACAAGATTTGTGTAAGAAATGAATAATTGGTACCTATGTATATTAATATTCCATTTAATATTAGACACAGACTGTTCATCGAATCATTCCTAGAGCCCTAGGGTCACACTCCTTTACCATATGCAGCTACTCCCTTCCCCTATTCACCAACTCCCTGAGCCTTGTGGGGACCACAAATAGGGGTGTTTGTAACATGTCGAAATGTACACCACCTCATGCTACTCTGCTTGCTCTGCATCCATGTCTGTAGCCCTGTATATTTATCTGTCCCTAACACTTCTTCTTTCCAAAACATTTTTACATGCCCAAGTCTTTGAGATTGGCGCTAGTTTCTTGCTTTCCGACTACTAATATTCAATGGATGTATTTGCTCAGCCAAAGAACATTCAACTACAAAGGCTCTCTCTAGAACCCTAAGACAGGTAGGAATGCATAGAGTAATAGTGAATTTTTAGACTTCCTTAAACACACCACGCTCAGATGTCTGATCCTTGAAATAGTGATCATATCGTCTTCATCAAGTAATAAGAATGGTTGGTACACCTCAATTAATAATCAGCTACCGACATGTCATCCTGCCAAAGTTGTGGAAGCTCTAGAGAAATCTCAGCCTCCTCCTCAAGCCAATCCTCAGCTTCCAGTGAGTTGGTCTTGCCTTGGAACCTAAGGGGTATCTTATGTTGAAACTCGTGTAAGGCACAAAGACCAAATGTGTCCTCTACCGGTACCGCTAGTTGTAAATTCCTTCCCATGGGTAGTGATATAGATGAGACAATACTCTAAGTTACTATCTTGGGAAATGGTCCACATACTAAAGGCTCATCACTATGCCGACCATCATCAGGGTGACTCACTGTAAAATACTACAAGCTAAGATCACTATCTTCTCTACTGGTGTCTCAACTTTGTGGAAAAATCTACAACAACCTCCATCCAGTCCTCAGCTGGCTAGGAATCTATCTCACCTCAAAACCTCATAGGCTTCTTCCGCTAGAACTCATGCAATGTGCTCAGTCAGCGTTCATCCGCTAATGGTGGAGACGGTGTAAATTCTCATCCAATGGGTAGCGGTGCTGCTGGTACACCTCCCGAAGGTGCTAACATCGTAAGAGGGCCCTGCACTAAGGCCACGTCACTCGGTGGGCCAACATCGTGTACTCTCTTGGGAATCCTAGCTGGCAGTCTATGCGGAGACATCCTGATATGGAAAAGGTGTGCCACAATCATTATGTTATACCTGGTGAGCTGACTCCAATGAAATCAAAATAAAAACTTTTAAAAAACACACGCAATCAGTGTTTTCATTCGCAGAGTTGGAAATTTGAATTCAGGTTCCTTTTTTATGGATATGTCGGCCACCGCACCAACACTGGAATACACTAACTGAAAACCAAACTCATAAGAATTAACACTATTGATTCACAAAAAAGATTAGAGTCCTAGTTCTTCGGTATAACCGAACTCCGTGGATACCACTTTGTCAAGACCCGTCCCTCGGGGCCCGTGTCATGACTACCCAAATCCTGCCATCCATAGGCCATAGACTGGTGACTAGCCACGAAAGGTGAATTCCCTAAAACCGGGAAGGCAATGCATTTTTAACCTTTAATCTCACATAACTATGAAAACATAATACTATAAATTAAACAGGGTGTGTACATAAAGTAAAGGGGACATAATACAAGCCCAACTGAAAATTACAAGTAAAACTTAAAAGTATATATATAACTAAAAACAGATCCTTTGAACACTCACCGAGGGTCCTACCTTAAGGGCAGGTATATCTCTCAAATGATCATCCTTGTGGTACACCTCGTCTAATGTCCACCTCTCAGCTACCTCCAGTCCTGGTACCCTTGTCCTCAGTCAGCGTTGTCCATCATCTACACCAAACACAACAAGGTGTGGGTGTAGCCCATGCAGGGGTGAGTATAACGATACTTAGTAGGGTCCTAGATACCCTTAATGGTCTCACAAAATCCATATAGGATAAACAACAAAGCATGAAATCAACTAACAACCCTACTTAGGTATATTCCCATACATATTCCTAAGTTGTCAAGTATACCCATCTCAATCATGAGGAAACACAAGGCCCAACTCAAAATCCCAAAGCTCAACTGTTCCACGAAAGAAAGAATACCACAAAGGTAAAGACTCAACTCACACTAGGTATACAACTCTGAGAAATAGAATTATAAAGCTGACTAACATAGGATCACAATGGAAGCTGATAGCCAGCCACTGGATTCTCTAGGGACAGTAACAAGTATCATTCCATGTCACAACGTCAAACACCTTGGCTGTAGGAAAATCCTCCTCTATCAAGTAAAATGGGACTGTCATGTCACACAAAGGAACTTCCCACTAACCTTAGATGGTTAGGGTACTCCTCCTATCGAGTATCATGGTTTTACCGCATCACAAAGAGGTGTTCCCCGCCGTGGGTCTGCCACGTCAAAAAGAGGTGCTCCCCATCATGGCCTGCTGAGGTACTCTCCTGTCGAGTAATATGGTTCTACAGCATCACACATAGTCTCTCCCCACCATGGGTCTTCTACATCACACATAGGTGTTGACCACTATGCATGTCAAGTCACTACGAGTCGAAACGGTCAGTAGTCATCAAGTCTCAGCCACTCGCAAGATTCCGTACGTATCACGCATGGGAGAACCGCTCCCCAATCCATAGGTTATAACTCAAAAGTGTTGAAGTTCAATGAAAAAGTATTCCAAATGTATGTATCATAAAAAGAGATGCAACGCTACAGACAGAACGTCAACTAGACGCTCGGTCTGTAAGTTATTAGTGTTTCTACTTCGAGGGCCCGGTTGGATTTGGGGTCTGATCCATCCTGGATATACTCCAACCTTATCAAAAACTCAAGTGGATTATATGAAAAGGACTGTCTTGATACAAGGATTCTGGCACCACTGATAGTTTTTCAAACGGATTCTCGGATCACAAGTTATGGAAAAAAGACATAAATGGGTCCAGATGGGCCCGGGTCCGGTCCAACTTGGCATGGGCCGACCCGACCTGGTTCTGGTCGATTAGACCTGGTCTGGGTCTAGTCCAGATGGTTCAGGCCTTGGTAGGCCTAGCCTGCTGGGACGTAGTCTGGCCCGGCCCACATTGGAGCAGCTCAGCCCAGCTCGCTGGCAAAGCCCTCTAGGTGCGTGGTCCGCCAGATCTGCCTTCGATGGTGGAGCGCCCCCTTCCGATTTCACGAATGGTCAATTGGACCATTCTGCTGGCAGGTACACTGGACCCACCGTAGGGGTCCCAACCAGTCTAGCAGGATTGGCCGGAAGGCTAGCCGGTCTTCCTCCCAACGCCGCGGTCACGCGCCGCTGCTCCACTATGGCCAGCCTGAAGGTCGGTCGCCCTTCATCTTCTGTCGCGTCCAAGCGACCGCGACCCCGTGATCCACCGGTGGCACGGATGTGTGCCACCACTCTGTCACGTGGCTGACCGGTTGTCAGCTTCCACCCTACCCATCTGCGGATGACGGGACATCACCTCCTCATCAACCGGTGGCGTAGATGCGTGCCACCCTTCCTTCCTCGTGACCAGCCAAGTGTCGGCCGCCACCTTCTTCCGTGATCCACTGCGGATTCGTTCCAATTCTGAAAAATTAAATGATTGCATATTTTTGATCTTTGTGTTGAGGGATCCATGTCCATATATTGCTCTCAACAAAACTACATTTTTTCAGCATTAATAAATATTTTTCAATGAAGAACGCACGAAGAACGTGCAGATAATAAAAAGATTGGAGGCTTATTATATGAGCGAAATGATGGCCATGTTAGTTTGGACATCATCGTTGTGAAACAGGAATATGAATAATTGATAACTAAATTCAATAATATTAAAAACTAACCCCTACCATGATGTTCATTGGAGATGTTGCGAGGAAGAAGTCGAAGTCATTGAAGGGGATGTCGGTGTTCGTCGCTCCTGCAAGACGCTTTCGATCCGGGCTCGGTGTTAGTTCCTCGTTCTTCATTGGGGGTGGTTCTTATTTGGAAAAAGTTCTTCCCAGATTTCCAAATCTCTATCAATTCTCCTTTGACAATGATTTCCAACATGTAAATGAGGAACCAATATTAATTAAGTTAAGTTAATTAATGTTGGCACATCAATTTGGGGGAATTCTAAGGGTTTCTTCTCATTAAAGTATAGGGGTTCGGATGGTTACATAATTTGTGTAACCGGGCATTTAAATCCCATCCTTAAATACCTTCCCATCCTCGGGTGGTCCCCAACCCCACAATTCAAAAAGGGGGATTCAATTTCAAAAATAAAATAAAGCATGTTTATTTTATTTTCTCCCAAGAAAATTCCGAAAAATAATTTCCACTCTCAACCTACTCTGGTTGAGGTGAAGGTATCCTTATGTCAATATTGGCACTACGAGTTCAACGGCGTCCTAGGATTTCAATTCCGAGTACCGGTTCAAATGTTACAAAAAGCCGCTCATGCATTTACTAAACGTACCCAAAAAATGTGTGGAAAATTATTAACAGTCACCCTCAACCTATTCCAATCGAGTTTAGGCTTTGCTTAAGTGAAACATGCCCCAACTAAACCAATGATACTCTCATATTTCCAATCCGAGTTACCGTTTAAATGTTATGGATTTTACAATAAAATAAATGTCACTTAATTTTTTTATTTACGGTCGAAAACTAACTTTCACTGGTGGACCACACCGACCAATTTCAGTATCTTCCTAATGAAAGAATATCCTCCCGAGTTTAGTTTTGGACACCGCTTTGTAATCCGAGTAACTATTTGTGAGTTATATGCATTTGAAAAATATAATATCTTTATTTACTTATTTTATTCACGATTATTCCATTTTTGAGTTTTCTCACAGGAGGCCCGCACTGACTAAAGTTAAGTCATGCCTAAGGTAAACTCTCCATCCTATGAGAAATGGAGCCCTCAGATTTCTGATCCAAGTAACTGTTTAAGAGTTATTCCATTTTTTTAGGAAACTGCATACGAGTGTTAATTAAAGCTTAACAAAACATCGACGGATCATTCCGGGAACTCTAGGATTTGGAATCGCACGCCGTCAGATTTCATGGTCTCTAAATAATTCCATATAATTAAAAAATTATATGGAATTTCAGGGACATTACAACATGTTTCACTCACTGAAAATCAATAAAATTAACTCTTTTTGTCATGATAATTTAGATAAATTGGTCGTATGTGATTTTTAAAGTGTAAAAATATGTCTCGCATCAAATTGACACATGATGTGGTCGGTATGACTCAAAGTATGTGATTCAATTTTAAAATGACATTTTTTTAACAAAAAAAGTGACATACTCAAAACAAATAAAACACATAAATATTTTTATCTATTTTATTAAAATGATACATAAGTCATTTTGGACGTATAAGGATTAGCTTCACCTTAATCAGAAACAAGGTGTGACCATTATGTCTTCAATTATGTATTATTACTTAAAAATTACATTAATTTTATTAAAAAATGAAACTTGAATAAGAAAAACATAAGAAAATATATTCATATTGTTTTTATACTTAATTGAAATGATCCACATGTCAGTTTTTATGTTAATAAATCATCCACACATCAATCAAATACATGATGTTCTTGGTATTACATAAAGTGTTTGTTACCTCTTTAAAAATATCATTTTAGTTTGAAAAGTGTCACTCATTGAGAATGAAGAAAACGCATACTTATGGTCCTAATAATTTCGTACAATTATTCATAATTCATTTTTTTGTGTAGGAATCAGTCTCATGTTAAAATGACACAAGATGTGACTGGTATTACTCAAAGTCATTGTTTATAGTTTAAAATAGGGTTTTAGTAAAAAGGATAATTTAAATACTCAAAACCAATAAAACACATTCTGATTGTTTTGATACATTATTAAAATGATCCATAATTAATATGTGAAATTTAAAAATTAGCCTCACCTAAATCTAACACAAATTGTGATCTATATGACTCCAATTGTATATATTTATTTAAAACTAAAAATAATTTTAGTAAAAACATAAATTATATACTAAAATGTGATCAAACACATCCAAATTATTTTGATACATTTGGAAGAAAATAATTAATTCATTTGGGATGTGTAAGAATCAACCTCTCTTCAATCTGACACATTATGTGCTCAGTGTGATTAGAAGTGTCCTTTAGTTATTTAAAATTAAAATTTTATTTTAAAAACAATCACTCCCTGAAATCTAAAAAAAATATGCTCAGATTATATTTATTGTTTAGAAAAACAAATCATATGTCATTTTTGGAATGTACTAATCAGTCTCATGTAACACTGACACACGATGTGATCAGTATTAGTCAAACTGTGAGTTTCCATTTAATAATGACATTGAAGTAAAGAAACAATAGTGACATACTAAAAAATGAGAAAAACAATTTAGTTTGTTTTGATATTTTAGTAAAATTATCCATAATTCATTATTGATGTGTATAAATAATATTCACATTAATACGACACACTGTGTGACTGGTATAACTCCATTTGTATCCTTCTATTTAAAATTGACCATAATTTTAGTAAAAAAGAGAGGTGGAATTCTCAAAACCTAATAAATCACATTCATATAGTTTCAATACTTTTGAAAAATGATATTTAAGTCATGTGGGATGTTTCTGAATTAGCCACACCAAAATATGATACATTTTGTGGTTGGTATAAATCAATGTGTCTCCTATCAGTTTAAAATTTACAATTAAGATCCAAAAGTGTCGCTCACTGAAAACTGATAAAAACTGTCATATTCTCTTGATAATTTTGGAAATTGATTCATAAGTAATTTGGGATGTGTGGGAATCATCCTCACATTAAACCAATAAACAATGTTACATGAATGAATCAATGTGAACTTTTCTAGTTTAAAATGGCATTTTAGTAAAAAAACTAACATACTCAAAACTAATGAAACACATTCTATTTGTTTTGATACATTATGAAATTGATCCAAAAATCATTTATGACATATAAAAATCATCCTCACCTAAATCTGATGCAAGATGTGACTGTTATGACACTATGTATGTCTTTTCGATTAAAATTGACAGTAATTTTAGTAAAAAACACAACTGACATACTCATAACCTATAAAATGCATTCATATTTTTTATTAACTTTAGAAAATGATCCATATGTCATTGTTTATATTAATGAATCATATTAACCTATATATAATATGATATTTTCAAGATATGACTCACTGTATCCGTTATTGGTTTCAAATTGACATTTCAGTTCAAAAAGGTTCACTCATTGTAATCCAATAAAACACTCTTCGATTTTCTATATAATTTAGTACATCAATTAATAAGTTATTTTTGATTTATAAGAATCATTACCACATAAAATAGAAAAATGATGTGACCATTTTGACTCAAGGTTCTTATTTTATTGTTCAAAATCACATTTTCATAAAAACCACAATGAGACATTTTCAAAACCAATAAAATTGATTTAGATTCCTTTGATACTATAGTAAAATTATCCATAATACATTTCATATTATTAGGATTAAACCCCAACTCAATCTAATTCATGGTGTGGCCAGTATGACTCCATGTACATGGTTTCAATATATAAGATTCATTTTATGTCACAAACCAACCCAGGTCGGCCTTGAACGAGTCACCCGAGCTGGTTCGTGACATGGCCCGAAGGGTGTTCCCGATCCCCACGGGCTGACAACCAGTGTCGGGCATCAAAATTTTAATCATTGGGAATGATTTTTCCCATGAACAAAAAGAAATAAACAATCAAACATATAAATCTAAATAGTCGATAAACATAATGCTAGATGTAGAATTCAAATAAAACAGAACATACCTCCACGTGACCTTTTAGGTCACCTCCCGACCAAAGGCCCACTTTGCTCCAATAACGAGCAACTCAGCAAAAAAAACCCGAGCAAGGAAACCTGCAATTGAAATGATAAAGATAGGCATGATCATAAAAGATGCTCAGTAGGGTTTCCATGATAAACCACAGAATCCAAAGTCTCCTTTCCCGAAACAATCCATTAATGCACGTTTGAAATACAATTATAATAGTATGGTTTTCACATTTGAAAATAAGCAAAACGTTTTTCCCATTTAAAAATCCAACAATCTCTAGATTCCATTTTCCAAAATCATTTGTCATTTTATAAATAAGATACAAAATAGAATATACCAACATTGTGCTAGAGTAAAACAAGCAAGAGTAAAAGCTAAAAATAAACTAGTGCACGGAAAGGAAACAAGACTAGTGCACCGAATGTAAACAAGACTAATGCACGGAAAGTAAACAAGCATTGAAAATAATTCAGTAACCATGGGTGATCCTAAACATCCCAAGAAGACCCCTAGACATACTTAGTTATGCAAACACATACCGGCATATGGTCAAGATCCTAAGTCTATAACCAACTGGCCGCCCTAACTGACCAATCTAGAGGCAATGCCCGCCTGGCCTAACAACAAATATAGGGGGTACCAACCCTTCTAATTAGAGTTGGTCAGAAACTGTCACACCATCTCAAAAAGACACCCAGGAACCCATGGTGGTTATAATAATACTGTGTAAGTAAGAGGCCCTTGCACGCATGACTAATCTCACCGCACTTGCCTACCCCAAACACAGACACACTATATGATAACCCATAAGGGATATCCTGCCTATAGAGGTGCCCCAGTATATATATACATATATATATATATATAACATATCATCAACGGTGCCAACCGAGCCTTCATACCATGAAATCATTAAAACCATTTGCTACGTTTTTCAAAATACTAATGTTGTTATATGGGCATGTAGTAATTAAAACATCTTCATTTCAAAGAGTAAATGAAAACATTACATTAAATCTGAAAGTTCAAAACGGGACATCACGAAACACTCATGTCAAAATCATTATTCTAAAATCATTTAAAGTTCCAAAAAGGCACACAAAATTTCCAAAAACAAACCATTCTAAAAGTTAACACAACTCCACCCATGAATTGGTAGAGCCAAATGGTCCTTTAAGTTGTCACGTCCAAAAACATGACACAAAACATTACACAAATACAACTTTTATATTTTCAAAGACAAATTGGAAAACCCTGGAGATCACACTTAAACCCTTTCACAAAATCCACACAAATGAATGAATCTTACTTAGAAGACAAAATCCATTTGGAAAACCAAGGTTTTAAGGAAACACTAGTTTAAAGGTGTCATTGTAACTTGAAGGCACCTCCATGGGTGCACTGAGTGCACCCATGGATGTGCCCAAATCCAATGGCATGCCTGCATTTCAAGAAAAAAACCAACACTATTTCAACCAAACTACCACATTAAAACTAAAACAAAACACTCACTTTATTTGAAAAGAACTCACACCGCCATATTAAAAATCAAAGAGCCACCTTTCTATATTAACACCTTAACATAATTATCAAGTTATACCAACACAAAAATTATAAATCAAACCAAGTTTACAAATAACCAATGCTGACACACAACATAATTAGGGATAAAAATTTCAAAAAAACCCTCAATTCCACTTTGAAAACTATAGAACATTATCAAATGTTCCAAGTGCACATAAACATTATCGTAACAAAATATTTACCCTCAAAGTATTATTCTTATTTTTTTATCGAACTGTATTAACATAAAAAGAAATGCCCCAAAAAATAGCCTTAAACAACATCAAAACAAGATTGGGAACATAATCAAATAACTAAAAACTCAAACCAGGAATTGACGCAAATCATGCTTTTGACTAATTATAAAATTTTAAAAGCACTCTAGCAGGAAAAATGTATTGATATAATAAAGCTATGAATCACATTAAATAAAATTATCGAAACACCCAAGCATCAATTAGACAATGGAAAGTAAAGCCTTGGAATTACCTACCTCAAACCAAGAGTGGACGTGATGGAACCTCAATGGAAGGTTGAAAAATCCCTACATAGAAATCGCACTCACTAAAAAGTGAGATAAACACAAAAACACAACCCACAATGGAATTATTATCAGCCAAATTAAATAAAAACCAATAATTAAAGGAAAGGAAATAAATAAATAAATAAATAAGTGAATAAAAATCCTGGATGAGGAGGCGATTTCCAGAAAGAAGGGACGTGGCCACGCGAGAGCAGGTCAGAGGCGCCACACAGTGGTTCGGTTGTGCTAATGGTCAAAACATGGAGGGCATGGTGGTCGGGTTTCCGGAGACGGCTTGGCCAGAGTGCGGGAAACGAGAAACGGCCTGGCCAGAGATGGGGCAAGGGTGAGGCTGGTCGGATGGAGCAGGCTAGATAAAAGGGGCTAAGCCAGGGGGTGAGGTGGGCTGTCAGTTGAAGTTGGAGGGGGAGGGAAAGAAGTCTGGTCGGAGGTCCTGGGAGGGGGGGGGGGGGTCACTGGTCGCGTCGGGAAGGATCTAAGAAGGTGAGGGGTATCGGAAGAGGTGAGGGGTGTGTGGATAATTGTAGGGACGTGCGGGCAAGACCGGGTGTTGGGGAGAATGTAGAATGGATGGAGGTGCGATGACATGACCTGATGTAGGAGAGAGGTGGAGGCTTGGGGTGGCTTTCTAGAACATACCGGTGAGGGAAGAGGGTTAGGCGAGGTCGGCCGGGGTAGCTAAAGAAATCATGTGAGGCGGTTGATCCTGGGCAAGAGGTATAGCGTGGGGGCGGAGCGGAGGTTGAGGACCTACGAGAGAAGGCTGGTGTAGGCGGAGGGTCAGAGTGAGTGGTGAGGTTGCCGGTGAGGCTGCTGTGCGTGGATCACGCAAGAGGTTGGCGTGCACGTCGCAGCGTAGGGGGGAAGTAGATGGGAGGATGGGGGATGCAGAGATTTAGGGTTTGGAGCTTTTTTTTTTTTTCTTCCTCCATTTTATTAAATAACTAATGATAATACCATAATAATAGTACTAATATAAATAATAATAATAAAAGTAACAATATGAAGAATAATAAAAATAATATATAAAGAATAATAATATTATTATTATTATTATTATTATATTATCATTATTGTTATTATTAAACATTTTATAAAATTATGTTTAATTTAATTTAACCTACTTTATTTTATTTATTTATTTTTTCTTTTAATTTACCATTTAAATTAATTCATTTATTTATTTCGAATACTGGGGAAGTTGAATTGCTCGCCTAAATTCGGACACACGGTTTAGAAAATCCGCCTGAACCGTGATACCTGGTACTACCCGCTTGCAGGGTCGAGTCGCACGATTACTGCACAGTTCTATAAACTGTGTGCGAATCGTGTTCCATAACTGTGACATACCCAGGTATCCTTGCGAGCACCGCATAGTTACTCCAAACCATGCTGGATGACCGTGTAGTAATGTAAAAAAATGTCTGAAAACCAAAATATTAATTAAAGTAATTAAAAATAATAAATCAGTCAGGTCAGAGTGTGATAATTCTCCCTACCACAATCACTTTCTTCCCCCAGAAAGGCACCCAGTCAAACGATAGACAAAACAAGAAAACATGCCTGATTAAAACCGGAATAAACCACAATAAAAGTGAATGGGAAAACCCGAGAAGGTTCCGTAACACCCCGAGATTTTACGAAAAAATATTCTTTTTAATGTCTTGTGTTGTAAGCTACACCAAAATTAGCTTGTGATATATGAAACACCGTATTTGCTTGCAGTATACGCAACACTATTCTTGGCTTGCGTTACACACAATTTCAAGTTCGTTTTGTAGAAACTATTCTACGCAAAGTTATGTATAGATTTTGTTTAAAGTATAAATGAAATAACTTTTGATTATGTTATACGCAACACCAAACAGAGGTTTCACTACACACAGCACTGACTTGGCTTGCATTACACACAATAAAGACCTTCCTCGATAGCGTGTGTAGTACGCAATACCGAGTTTCACTAAACGGGATATTATTATAATATTATTATGAACTAGCCGTTATGAATAGTAATACCCACTTTTTGAAATTCTATAAATTTTAACTTTCAAAATGGACTTCATTTTTGGATTCGGAATATCGAAATTAGCTTAGGGTGAAATTTTGGTACTTTTCGGATAACTTTCATATTCTGATGAATAGTGAAAATTACTAAATTTTAATTAAAAACAACTTTTTTAATCAAAATAATTAATAGTGATAAATTATTAATTTCAGTGGTTTTAAATTATATTTAGAATATATTTTTACCATTTAATACAATGTTGGTCATTGGATTTAATTTCACATTTAAACCAGACATAAACATGTGTCAATCTTTTTATAGTTATTATCTCTTAAAAACATGCTATTTGTTTTGATGAAGAAAATTAATTTTTAAATTAATTAATGCAACTGATATGTTTTGAATTTGGTTAAATAGACATAATTTTTGAATTCATAATATCAAATATAGATTATGCCTAATTTTTGGTATTTTTCTGGAAACTTTCATTTTTTGATGAATAGTGAAACCACTAAGTGGTAGTTAAAAAACTGAATTTTTCATAAAACTTAATTTTACCGCTTTTCTGAGTGGAATTTCAAAAATACGAGAAACATGGTTAATATGAAGGACTAAAATTTGGTTCAATGAGATGAAAATATTTTTTTGGTGAATAGTAACTTTTTACTTTTATTTACCACGGTTAAAAGTAAATAGGATAATTAAGGGTAAAAATGATATTATTATTACCCTAACACATGTCCTAATTCTATTGAATAAGTGTAATTCGACCAAAAACAAAATTAGGAATAAAATATGACCATTTAGGCCCACTTGGATTAGATTATGACATTTAATATTAATTTATTTAAAGAAGGGTTAAAATAGTTAAAATCAAAGTTTAATGAGTAAATAATTTTTAATATAGTGTTATACATAAGATAAATTCGACTATAAATATTCATTAGAAAGATAAAACGATTTCCTACCTAATAGTATTTTATTTGTAATCTTTAGACTTTAAATAATTTAATTTATTTATGACACAAAGATGATGCAGTAATTATCTTATTAATAAAATATTGACATAATTGATGTTATAAATACCCAAATAAATGTAATTTGAGACTTTTTATAAATTACACTAATTTTATAGGTTAATATGACATGTTATTATTGATTTAAGTAACTTTTTTGGAACTAAGCATGCTGTTATGATTTTCACAAAAATCAAGAACCAAATAGTGTCAAAATTGAAATAAAATAGTTTTTTAAAAAAATATTATATTATTAATTGTTATTTCATTACTAAAAATCTATGGTTCGGCCAAATGACTTAGATATAGATATATATATTAATAATGAACCACTTGGGGTTCGTTTTGCTAGTTATAGTTAGTTTATTAACCTTATAGTGTAATAAAACAAGAAGACACGGTAAAAATAAAATTATTTAACTTAAAGTTAAATCTAAATGATAAGGTTAAAATAGGAACCTAAACTTTTCTAAATTCTATTGGATGAGAGGATTTTGACACAAACCGACCTTAGCTTCGAAATAAATCAATTTGGAGCTATTAAAAACCGAATATGACTTTATAATAAAATAATATTTTTAGTTATTCCAAAGGTGCCCCTCTCCTCTCTTATAAAAGGGAACCTCCTCCCTCTCTTCCTCACACCACTTTGAGCCTTCAATCTCGGACAAACCCTGCCAAATTATCTTCTCCACTTCCATAGAAACATCCTAGAGGTTCTGGTCTTCTTCAAAGAGCAATTTTAGTGCCCTAAGAGGAGGTCTCAAAGAAGCGTTTCAAAGAAGAGGTAATGTCTGTTACCGATTCTTTCAACTCTATTTCTTCTTCCACTTATTCTTCTTTAGTTACTTCATTATGAAGTAATAACATCAGTATAACTCATATACTGATATGTTATTATATGTATGAAACAACCCTATTTCACCATCTATCCATCCTACGGAAAACGAAATCACCACGCGTGCGTACGTACGGAATACCGTCTCCACGCCGTGGTGAAATCTATTTTTCCACCAACACCTTACATGGATGGATATAATGGTGTAAAGAATAACTATATATGGTTATTATAACATCATACTGATTCTGATATATTATACCATCCACTACAATTCTATTCAATAATTATGGGAACGATATCATCGCTCGTGTGTACGTACGGACTACCGTCTCCACGACGCGATGAGATTCATTCTCCATGTTAACCGTACATGAATGATCATAAAGTTTATATAATGAATAATAATTAAATATATGAAATAATAATTCTATAGTATTTATGTATATATATATGTATGTCATCTATTTAGTTTCATTCAATTCAATAAGGAAACGAAAACAGCGGTCATGCATACGCACGGCCTACCGTCTCCATGAACGGTGTATTTAATTTCCTTTTATCGATCTATAATATATATATATATGTATATGATGAATATATATTATATATAAATCATGTTTTAAATTATGTAATTATGTAAATCAGGATATAAGTAATAATATCAAGAACGAAAAGTCAAAACACATACGATAAATGAAATGATTTTACCCAAAACGCTGCTTTAACATGGAATTTATGAATGAACGGGTAATATAAAGTAATAATTGAAACATATATGATATCATAACAATGAATATGATTCTATAATAAGTCAATGACGTTATTTAAATCATTATACAAGAGGTTCGGATACATATGAAGCATATCGGACCTAAGGTAAGGGATAATTATTTCAATCTCATTCTTATCCGAGATTGTTTATTTGTAAGTATTTACTGGGGTTATGTTTATTATCCATGTCCATATATTCTCAAAATGTTTTCATAAAATGTTTACTTTCCTTCCATGTATGTTAAAAGACATTTTTACCCTTTTCTTACTTTTACCGCATCATATGGAAGGAATCTTTCTTTTGTTTATCATACGAGGTACTTTTTGACTTTTCCGACAAAAGTACGAGGAGATTGTTATTTTATACGGAGTGAACAGATATTTACGGTTTTATAAAGCCTTATTTTCATGAAGATTCCTCCAAAATATTTCATGACTATTTTCAACAAAATCCTTTTCTTTTAAAATTGCATGACATTTTGTAAAAAGAAAATGATTTTGAAGAAGAAAGGATATTTTCTTCAAGAATTCATTTCAAGTGTTTTATCAAAACCATTTTTCATCTAAGATGAAATTATTTCGTATGTGTATGTTTCAAGTATAATGTCTCTATGATTTACATGGTTTCACTTTTCTTATTATGAAATGATATCCATTTCTTTTATATGGATTATGTTGTGATGGGATGATGTTTATGAAACCCATTTTATTCGTTGGGTTATTATGAATGATATATGTTTATTTTGTGGCACAAGTAAAAATGATTTCATTATGAGATGGGTGGGACCTATATCTCCCTCCAATGCATTGGGTAAAGATTTATATCTCATGAGATAGACATGGATGGAATGGTAAGTTAATCCGGTTCAGTATTACAGGACTGGAACGAGGAGTGAACTCGATTTAGAAAGGGACTTTGTCCACTAAGATGGTCTTGGAAGCAATGCCTTGGCTACTATGGAAATCATTACATGTGCTTAATAGATGCCACAATTACATGTTTTATTCCCATGCTATTTTTTCATGATTTATGTTCCATTATGATCTATGCCTTATGTACTTCCATGTTTTATGTCGTTGCTCAAGATTTTGATGTTTAAACATTATGTTCATGTTTTTAAGTTCAAATGTATATGGTATGTTTTATTTTATCCATGCTTACCCTTACTGAGAATTTGAGCTCACCCTTTTTATGTTTTATTTTCCCCCAGGATTAAAAGAAAGGTTTTAGGTAAGGAAACAAAAAGTGGAAGATCTTTATGAGAGATGTTGAAGATCTTTCACTACGATTAGAAGATTACATTCCAAGTTTCCAAAGACACTAAACTATTACGGTCCTTGTGTGTCTGTATTTGTTATGTATTAAGTATTCCGCAAAAGTAATGTAATATCTATGTATGTCATGCTTCAGGTCTCTACAATTGGTATCAGAGGAAAGGTTTAGTTAACCTTTGGAAACTAGGATGTGAAAACGTTTGTGAGATCCCTAGAGATATTTCTAAGGTATGTCTAGGGATGTCCCTAAGGATAAGTATACGTATAGGATATAGTTCTAGAACTATGGTAACGATATTATAATTTAACCAAAGATGTTAGATATTGAGGGTTCTCCCCCTTTACTATGTTGTTTTCCCTAGAATTATTTTTTCCTCTCACACTATTCTTTTTGGGTTTTAAAAAATGGCTGGAAACAGGAAGATTCATGATAATGGAGGATATGACGGACAATGGAATGATATTCTTCATGAGAAACCAAATGAAATGGGATTTGGAAGTCCAAACATCATTACTATGCCTAATCAGCAATCTCATAATATGATCAATAATCTCAACATTGGTAAGTTTCCTGACTCAGATAATAAGAGAAAGATGGAGTTTCATGATGATCATAGAGGAAAGAAAGTTTAATTTCCCTCATGTAAATCATGTGGGAAGAGGCACTGGGGAGATTGTTTCAAAGGAACTGGAAGATGCTTTAGGTGTGGAAAAGAAGGACACAAATCTAGTAAGTGCAAAGGAAAAGGTGTAGTTAACACCATGGATGAGGATAATGGTATTGCTATGACATCAACAATGGTTAAATGTTTTAAATGTGGAATGTACGGGCATTATGAAAACCAATGCCCTAAGGGAAAGTCTCATGAAGAGAATCAGTATGGTCGTATGTGTAGTATTTATGTTGATGATGATGAAGAGACTACAAATGATATATGAGATGAAAGAATTGTTGAAGCTCGGTAAATGGTTTAAGAAGGTAGTTGAATGATTACATGTTTATCAAGTGTAATGCTGTATAAGTAATCTCATGGTACTATGGAAGAAAGAGACATCTAAGGATTGTTACACTGTTGTCTTTCCTTAAGTTTTGAAAGTGTATGATTAATGGTACCAGTAACCATGAAAGGTTATTCAGATATTTTTGGAAAGTAGATGATATGTGCATAATGAAGGGATAAGGAGAAAATTAAATGTTTGATAGTATTCATGAGCTCATGACTGATATAAGGAGAAGGTTATATCATGGTTTGAGTATATAGAATTTTTGGATTTTGGTATGTAGAAAGAGTTAACTTTTCACAGTATTCATGTTTTCACTAAGGTTTAATGGGTATTCATTTTTCAAGAGAATACATGATTAAGGTATTCACATGATTGGAATGTGACCAACAAGATATATGGGGGATAAATGATGGTATTCACATGCTTGGTTGATGACATTTAAAGTAATCGTTTTCTTTATACTATGAGCTTGGACCGAAGTATTTTAGATAAGCCTAAAGATTGGAATGGATTATGTTGGAAATAAGTTATTATTGTTTAAGGATAGAACTTTTTTCGATATTATTGATGGGATGTTATAGTAATGTAGTTTTAGAAAAAGGACAACCTACAGGACGGGCGACAACCCATCGCATCAGACAAGGCTGTGGGAATCGAACCCACAACCGAAGTGCGACTGGCCTTTATCACCTACCACTGGCCTACAGGATGTCCCTGGTTAGTAGAAACTAGTTTTATTTTATTAAGAGGTATGATATATAAAGTATAAGTTCAATTTTGGAATTGTATATGATTAACCACACTATAGATGGACTTATGTATATTTGATAATTTTTTAAAACCTTTTGTTTGAAATAGATGGAATGACCCATCATTCTATCACATGATCTGTTAACACTTCACAAATAACAAATTCAACTTCATTTCTTTAAGAGATTAAGTGGAAATTGTTCAAAGCACGAACAATAGTGAGATTGTACCAAAATCAAGCAATTATTTCTTCTAATTCAAAATTTTCAACTTTAGGGAAATGATATTGAAAACCAAAAATGTTGTCCTAGTTCTCTTATATCCGATGAATCAGATGGTACCTTAGATCATCACAAATTTATGGCTTTGTGATTGATGGATTTTTCATAGCCATGTTCTTTACCACTCTCCATCAGAACATGATGGTTAGATTTTTCCTCCATATCCATATTTTCACCTATGTTCTCCTATGTGAAAACCCAGTGATGAGTTATTTGGGTATCCGTTATGTTTCTAGCATTCCTTTTTTAAATGAAGTTTTAGTATTCCTTTTAACGATGTGGGTTTCAATGAAAGAAACTCTCATGTAATAAACCATTTATAACCCCGAAGAATTTCGAGGGCGAATTTCATTTTAAGGGGGGTATAATGTAACACCTCGAGATTTTATGAAAAAATATTCTTTTTAATGTCTTGTGTGGTAGGATACACCAAAATTAGCTTGTGATATACGCAACACCTTATTTTATTGTAGTATACGCAACACTATTTTTGGCTTGCGTTACACACAATTTCAAGTTTGTTTTGTAGAAACTATTCTACGCAATGTTATGTATAGATTTTGTTTAATGTATAAATGAAATGAGTTTTGATTATGTTATACGCAACACCAAACAGAGCTTTCACTACATGCAGCCCCGACTTGGCTTGCATTACACACAATAAATACCTTCCTCGATAGCGTGTGTAGTACGCAATACCAAGTTTCACTAAATGGGGTATTATTATAATATTATTATGAACTAGCTGTTATGAATAGTAATACTCACTTTTTAAAATTTTATAAATATTAACTTTCAAAATGGACTTCATTTTTGGATTTGGAATATTGAAATTATCTTAGGGTGAAATTTTGGTACTTTTCGGATAACTTTCATATTCTGATGAATAGTGAAAATTACTAAATTTTAATTAAAAACAACTTTTTTTAATCGAAATAATTAAAAATGATAAATTATTAATTTCAGTGGTTTTAAAGTATATTTAGAATATATTTTTACCATTTAATACAATTTTGTTCATTGGATGTAATTTCACATTTAAACCAGACATAAACATGTGTCAATCTTTTGATAGTTATTATCTCTTAAAAACACGCTATTTGTTTTGACGATGGGAATTAATTTTTAAATTAATTAATGCAACTGATATGTTTTGAATTTGGTTAAATAGACATCATTTTTGAATTCATAATATCAAATATAGCTTATGCCTAATTTTTGGTATTTTTCTGGAAACTTTCATTTTTTGATGAATAGTGAAACCACTAAGTGGTAGTTAAAAAACTGAATTTTTCATAAAACTTAATTTTACCACTTCTGTGAGTGGAATTTAGAAAATCCGAGAGACACGGTTAATATCAAGGACTAAAATGTGGTTCAATGAGATGAAAATATTTTTGGTGAATAGTAACTTTTTACTTTTATTTACCACGGTTAAAAGTAAATAGGATAATTAAGGGTAAAAATAATATTACTATTACCCTAACACATGTCCTAATTCTATTGGATAAGTGTAATTAGACCAAAAACAACCTTAGAAAAAAAAATGACCATTTAGGCCCACTTGGACTAGATTAGTACATTTAATATTAATTTATTTAAAGAAGGGTTAAAATAGTTAAAATCAAAGTTTAATGAGTAAATAATTTTTAATATAGTGTTATAAATAAGATAAATTCAACTATAAATATTCGTTAGAAAGCTAAAAATATTTCCTACATAATGGTATTTTATTTTTAATTTTTATACTTTAAATAATTTAATTTATTTATGACACAAAGATGATGCAGTAATTATCTTATTAATAAAATATTGACATAATTGATGTTATAAATACCCAAATAAATGTAATTTTAGACTTTTTATAAATTCCACTAATTTTATAGGTTAATATGACATGTTATTATTGATTTAAGTAACTTTTTTCGAACTAATCATGCTGTTATGATTTTTACAAAAATCAGGTACCAAATAGTGTCAAAATTGACATAAAATAGTTTTTAAAACAAATATTATATTATTAATTGTCATTTTATTCCTAAAAATCTAAGGATCGGCCAAATTACTTAGATAAGGATATATATATTAATAATAAACAACTTGGGTTCTTTGGGCTTGTTATGGTAAGTTTATTAACCTTATAGTGTAAGAAAACAAGAAGACACGGTAAAAGTAAAATTATTTAACTTAAAGTTAAATCTAAATGATAAGGTTAAAATAGGAACCTAAACTTCTCTAAATTCTATTGGATGAGAGTATTTCGACCCATCCCCACCTTAGCTTATAAATAAATCAATTTGGAGCTATTAAAAACCGAATATGACTTTATAATAAAATAATATTTTTAGTTATTCCAAAGGTGCCCCTCTACTCCCTTATAAAAGGGCACCTCCTCCCTCTCTTCCTCACACCACTTTGAGCATTCAAGCTTGGCCAAACCCTAAAAAATTCTCTTATAAACTTCCATATAAACATCCTAGAGGTTATGGTTTTCTTCAAAGACCAATTTTAGTTCCCTAATAGGAGGTATCAAAGAGGCGCTTCAAAGAAGAGGTAATGTCCGTTACCGATTCTTTCAACTCTATTTCTTCTTCCACTTATTCTTCTTTAGTTTTTTCATTATGAAGTAATAACATCAGTATAAATCATATACTGATATGTTATTATAAGTTTGAAACAACCCTATTTCACCATCTATCCATCCTACGGAAAATGAAATCACCACGCGTGCGTACGTACAGAATACCGTCTCCACGCCGTGGTGAAATCTGTTTTTCCACCAACACCTTACATGGATGGGTATAATTGTGTAATAAATAAATATATATGGTTATTATAACATCATACTGATTCTGATATATTATACCATCTACTACAATTCTATTCAATAATTATGGGAACGATATCATCGCTTGTGCGTACGTACGGACTACCGTCTCCACGACGCGATGAGATTCATTCTCCATGTTAACCGTACATGAATGATCATAAAGTTTATATAATGAATAATAATTAAATATATGAAATAATAATGCTACAGTATTTATGTATATATATATGTATGTCATCTATTTAGTTTCATTCAATTCAATAAGGAAATGAAAACACCGGTCATGCATACGCACGGCCTACCGTCTCCATGAACGGTGTATTTCATTTCCTTTTATTGATCTATAATATATATATGTATATGATGAATATATATTATATATAAATAATTTTTTACATTCTGGAATTATGCAAATCAGGATATAAGTAATAATATCAAGAACGACAAGTCGAAACACATACGATAAATGAAATAATTTTACCCAAAACGCTGCTTTAACATGGAATTTACAAAAGAACGGGTAATATAAAGTCATAAGTGAAACATATATGATATCATAACAATGAATATGACTCTGTAATAAGTCAATGACATTATTTAAATCATTATAAAGTAGGTTCAGATACATACGAAGCATATCGGACCTAAGGTACAAGAGAATCCACTTGGACAAAAGAAGTGACTTGGACAAATATTTTTTGTCGATAACCCCACCACCATCCATCGAATATCATATACATAAGCTATCGAACACTAATATCCAACGGCTCGGGATAATTATTCCAATCTCATTCTTATCCGAGATTGTTTATTTGTAAGTATTTACTGGGGTTATGTTTATTATCCATGTCCATATGTTCTCAAAATGTTTTCATAAAATTTTTACTTTCCTTCCATGTATGTTAAAAGGCATTTTTACCCTTTTATTACTTTTACCACATCGTATGGAAGGAATGTTTCTTTTGTTTACCATAAGAGGTACTTTTTGACTTTTCCGACAAAAGTATGAGGAGATTGTTATTTTATACGGCGTGAACGGATTTTTACGGTTTTATAAAGCCTTATTTTCATGAAGATTACTCCAAAATATTTCATGTCTATTTTCAACAACATCTTTTTCTTTTAAAATTGCATGAAATTTTGTGAAAAGAAAATGATTTTGAAGAAGAAAGGATATTTTCTTCAAGAATTCCTTTCAAGTGTTTTATCAAAACCATTTTTCATCTAAGATGAAATTATTTCAGATGTGTATGTTTCAAGTATAATGTCTCTATGATTTACATGGTTTCACTTTTATTATTATGAAATGATATCCATTTATTTTATATGGATTATGTTGTTATGGGATGATGTTTGTGAAACCCATTTTATTCGTTGGGTTATTATGAATAATGTATGTTTATTTGTGGCACAAGTAAGAATGATTTCATTATGAGATGGGTGGGTCCTATATTTCCCTCCAATGCATTGGGTAAAGATTTATATCTCATGAGATAGACATGGCTGGAACGGTAAGTTAATCTGGTTTAGTATTACAGGACTGGAACGAGGAGTGAACTCGATTCAGAAAAGGACTTTGTCCACTAAGATGGTCTTGGTAGCAATGCCTTGGCTACTATGGAAATCATTACATGTGCTTAATGGATGCCACAATTACATGTTTTATTCCCATTCTATTTTATCATGATTTATGTTCCATTATGATCTATTCCTTATGTACTTCCATGTTTTATGTCGTTGCTCAAGATTTTGATGTTTAAACATTATGTTCGTGTTTTTAAGTTCAAATGTATATGGTATGTTTTATTTTATCCATGATTACCCTTACTGAGCATTTGAGCTCAACCTTTTTATGTTTTATTTTCCCCCAGGATTAAAAGAAAGGTTTTAGGTAAGGAAACAAAAACTGGAAGATCTTTATGGGAGATGTTGAAGATCTTTCACCACGATTAGAAGATTGCGTTCCAAGTTTCCAAAGACACTAAACTATTATGGTCCTTGTGTGTCTGTATTTGTTATGTATTAAGTATTCCGCAAAAGTAATGTAATATCTATGTGCGTCAAGCTTCGGGTCTCTACAGGTTCTCCCCACCACAAGAACTCAACTAGTGAAAAAATCTAACACTCAAACATACCACCCTGGGAAGGGGGTGACACGGGAACTGCCAACCAATCCAAACTATATTCTATTTCACGAGAGAACACCCACACTAAACCTTGAAACTCTTGATATGGACCAAATCTCCAAATACTGGAGAAAAACCCCTAAGTAGAACATAACTCATATAGTAAACCCAAGTATAACTACAAGATTTAACTCCTTCGCATGAAGTTATATCTCTAAACGAACTCTTCCAAACCAAGACCAACATACAAAATGGTCAAACACACTTTTAATAAAACGCACTATTCATAAAACCATAATCCGACAAAAAAATATGTTGGATTACAACAGAACATGTCTATTATAACTCCAAAATGAAGCAATGAACTTACAATGAAGTCAAAACTTTAACAGCAGAAAAAGAATGGACAAAAATATTTTAAATGTTCCACTGCCAACATGGAACACAAATGCAGGACCAAGGCATCGCACCCCGAGAAAATCCTGACTGCGTGATAGATTCACCCCAAGACCTGTGGTTGGGGTTCTGATGGTTGAAGCATCTCCTTCCTCACAGTCAGGCACTGGAATCTCTCGGTCACAGCATCTTTTTCAGGTGACTCTTTCTACAAAACTTCTCTAGATGACCCAGACATCCGCAACGATGTCATGTATTCGGAGGGATGCAACATGACGGCTTCGCGTGCACGAACTGGCCACACTGGTGGCACACCACTAAACAGTCTAAAAAACTAGAAGATATAACCACTATAGAGGACTCCTTAGGAATAGGTCCCTCTGGAACACCCTGCTCGCCGGATGGGGAACCTTGACGAGCAACTAGATATGCTGGATTGCCAACCATCTCCACTCCGAACACCAACTCAGCTAAGAACGACTCATCCTCCAGATTCTCAAAATGATGGTCCTTAGAAAGGATAACCTGATCCTTGATCTATGGATGAAGACCTCTAAGGAAGAGAGAATTCTTCATCAAATCTTGTGATGATTCCTCTAGAGAAAAGGACACAAGCTCCTTGAAATGGTCAACATATGCCTTCACCGTCCATTGGCCATGTTGAATACTCATAATCTCTTACGTCCTCTTCATCTTTACCTCTTCAGGTATAAACCATTGGATGAAAACAGATTTAATGAAATTCCACATCTTCCCAACTTTCATTGATGGTGGGGTGACAAACTCCCATTCGTCCAGAGTTGAACCTTCAAATGAACCCAAAACAGCACGCACTCTGATAGCTTCAGGAGTTCCCAATACCCTGAAGTGGCGTTCGACCTCTTCAAGCCACTCTACTACCTTTAATGGACCCCAATCACTGTGAAGGATAGGCAATGTCCGAGAAAAACCAAAAACTGGGCATGAATTATCGGAGACCTTGGTGACCTTTATGGGTGGCATATTCTTAACAATAGATAAAACACAAAACCAAAACTGATATCAAGCCAATGCAACGTCGTTGAAAGCACCATCATCCGAAAACAACCAGCTCAAAGAAGAAAAACCAAATGCAAACACAACCCAAATTTTTTTTCTTCAAATACCCATTTTCATTTTATATTTCAAAACCTCCTTCTTTCAAGGCCATTTTCCAAATACAAAACACAATTTTCAAACCAATTTCAATTTCCAAAAATCATTTTTCCTTTCTTATTTATTTCATTAAAAAACAAGGTCAAGCCTTTAATTCCAAGTGCACACCCCAATAATTCAATGAACCGTTGCACATTTCTTTATCTTCTTTCATCCATACGCACCAACACGCACTTCCCATGAATTCCATCACATGTGAAAACGTTCATAAAGAGTACCCGAGGTTTCCCCCAAACCATATCTCTACCAGTTCCAAGGAACCACTGGATTTTTAGACCAAGAGAATTTAGTTTTTAAAAATCTCTTTCACAATTTTAAAGACATTTAAAAGAAATCATTCAAATTTCAAAAACCCTTTTTTTCATTTTCAAAAGTTCACTTACCCCAATCAAAACCAACATGACACTCAACTTTCATCAAATCGCAGAAGGGAGGGACAAGTAGTCATGCTTAACTTAGCGACATTGTAGTGGGTCATGCCCCAAGTAAGATTCAATGACTAGGAGGAACTTGAACCTTGTACATGGACTCCACAGGGGTCACTACTCCATGTAAAATCACGATGCAACATCATTTTGCCTCTGTTGTCATCCATCAATCCAAAACAAATTAGTACAAGACAAGAATTCTATTCCTGGACTACCATAGGTGACTCAAGGTTCGGAATGGGAAAGGGTTCATGACGTCCTTCCCATACCTACCTCTCGGGTCCCGACAATCCTAATCTCCCTCTACCAGACACCCCAAATAACAAGGGATTCCTTAGATACCATTTTTTCACGAACCAACCTGGGTCGACCTTAAACCGGTCACCTGAGCCGGTCCGCAACGTGGTCTGAAAGGCATTCTCGATCCAGATAGGCTGGAAACCTCTATCGGGCATCAAAATTTTAATCGTTGGGAATGATTTGTCCCATGAAAAAAAACAAATAAACAAGCAAATAGATAAATCTAAAAATCCAATAAACATAATTCTAGTAGAAGAAAAAAAATAAAACTAAACATACCTCCATGTGACCTTTTAGGTCACCTCCCGACCAAAGGCCGACTTTTCTCTAATAACAAGAAACTCAGCCAAGAAAACCCGAGCAAAGAAACATGAAACTGAAATGATAAAGATAGGTGTGAGCATCAAAGATGCTCAGTAGGGTTACCAAGATAAACCTCAGAATCCAACGTCTCCTTTCCCGAAACAATCCATTAATGCAAGTTTGAAATAAAATTATAAAATTAGGGTTTTCACATTTGAAAATAGGAAACACATTTTTCCAATTTAAAAACCAAAAAAAACTCTACATGCCATTTTCCAAAATAATTTTTCATTTAATAAACAAAATCCGAAACAGAATATACCAATGTTGTGCTAGAGTAAAATTTGCAAGAGTGAAAGCTGAAAATAAACTAGTGCACAGAAAGTAAACAAGACTAGTGCATAGGAAGTAAACAAGACTAGTGCATGGAAATTAAAAAGGAAATGAAAATAATTTAGTAACCATGGGTGATCCTAAACATCCTTAGAATACCCCTGGACGTACTTCGTTTCGGAACCACCAGCCGACGTATGGTGAAGCTCTTAAGTCCATAACTAACTGGACACCCTAACTGACCAATCCAGTGGCAAAGCCCGCCTGGCCTAACAATAAATCCAGGGGTAACAACCCGTCTAATTGGGGTTGGTTAGCAACCGTCACACGATCTCTAAAAGACGCCAAGGAACCCATGGTGGTTACAATAATATTGTGTAAGTAGGAGGCCCTCGCATATGTGACTCATCTCACCACACTCGCCTACCCCAAACACAGACACTCCATATGATAATCCATAAGGGATATCCCCCCATATAGTGGTGCCCCCTTATATATATATATATATATATATATATATATATATATATATATATATATATATAACATATCATCAATGGTGCCAACCAGGCCTTCAGACCATGAAATCATTAAAACCATATGCTACTTATTTTAAAATACTAAAGTTGTTATATGGGAATAAAGTAATCAAAACATCATCATTTCCAAGAGTCAACGCAAACATTATATTAAAGCTGAAAGTTCCAAAAGGACTGTCATGAAACACTCATGTGGAAATCATTATTCTAAAAGAAATTAAAGTTCCAACCAGGCACACACAATTTTCAAACACAAACCATTCTAAAAGTTAACACAACTCCACCCATTAATTGGAAGAGCCAAACATGCCTTTAAGTTGTCATGTCCAAAAATATTACCCAAAACATTTCACAAATACAACTTTAATTTTATCAAAGCCAAACTGGCACACCCTTGAGATCACACTTCAACCCTTTCACAAAATCCACAAAAGAACCGAATCTTACTTAGGAGACAAAAAACATTTAGAAAACCAAGGTTGTAAGGAAACCCTAGTTTAAATGTGTCATTCTCAATTGAAGGTACATCCATGGGTGCACCAAGTGCACCCATGGATGTGCCAACATCCAATGGCACACATGTGTTTCAAGAAAACAACCAACACTATTTCCACCAAACTACCAATTTAAAACTAAAACCAACCACTCAATTTATTTAAAAAGAACTCACACCGCCATATTAAAAACCAATGATCCCCCTTTTTATTTTAACACCTTATTTTAATTAGCAAGTTATACCAACACCAAAATTATAAACCAAACCAAGTTTACAAATAACCAATGCCGACAAAAAATATAATCAGGGCTAAACATTTCATAAAAACCATCAATTCCCCTTTGAAAACTGTTGTACTTTATCAAATGCGACAAGTGCACATAAACATTATCGTAACCAAATATTTACCCACAAAGTATTATTCTTATTTTTTTTATCAAACTATATTAACATAAAAATAAATTCCTCGTCAAAATAGCATTTAAAAACATCAAAACAAAATTCGGCACAGAGTCAAATAACTGCAAACTCGAACCAGGAATTGACTCAAAATATGCTTTTGACTAATTCTAAAAATTTAAAAGCACTATAGAAGGAAGATTTTACGGATATAACAAAGATGTGAATCACATAAAATAAAATTATCAAAACAGCCAATAATCAATTAGATTGCAGAAAGGAAAGTCATGGAATTACCTACATCAACCCAAGAGAGGACGCAATGGAACCTCAACGGAAAGTTGAAAAACCCATACCGAGCAATCGCGCTCGCTAAACAGTGAGAAAAACACCGAAACACAACCCACAACAGAATTATGATTAGCCAAATTAAATAAAAACCAATAATTAAAGGAAAGGAAATAAATAAATAAATTAATAAGTGAATAAGAAAAAAACGGATGAGGAGGAGGTTACCATAAAGGTGGGAAGCGGCCACGCTATTGCAGGGCATAATGGCCGCATCGGGGTTCGGTTGTGCTGCTGGTCGAAACAAGGAGGGTGTGGTGGTCGGGTTGCCTGAGATGGCTTGGCCAGAGTGCGGGAGACCGGAAACGGCCTGACCGGAGCTGGGGAAAGGGTGAGGCTGGCCAGATAGAGCAGGCCGGAGGTCTTGCGAGGAGGGGGGTTGTTGGTCGCGTAGAGAAGGATCTAAGAGGGTGAGGGGTCTCGAACGAGGTGAGGGGTGCATGGAGTGCAGCAGGGACTTGAGGGCGAGACCAGATGTTGGGGCGAACGTAGAAGGGCTGGTGGCGCGGCGGCAGGACCTGTTGTAGGAGAGAGGCGGAGGCTTGGGGTGGCCTGCTGGAATGCTCCGACAAGGGAAGAGGGTTAGGAGAGGCCGGTCATGGTGGCTGAGGTAATCACGAGAGGCACTGGAACCTGGGAAAGAGGTGTAGTGTGGAGGCAGAGCGGAGGTTGAGGACCTGCGGGCGAAGACAGGTTCAGGCGGAGGGCCGGAGCGAGAGGCGAGGGTGCCGGCGAGGTTGTTGTGCGCGACTCGCGCAGGAGGTTGGGGTGCACATCACGGCGCTCGGGAAAGGAGGTTGGAGGATGGTGGGCCACCGAGATTAAGGGTCAGAAGCTTTTATTTTATTTTATTTTTTCCCTCCATTTTATTAAATAACTATTGATAATACAATAAGAATAGTAATAATATAAATAATAATAAAAAAAGTAACAATATGAATAATAATAAAAATAATATATAAAGAAGAATAAAAATAATAATAACAATAATATTATATTATCGTTATTATTATTATTAAACATTTTATAAAATTCTGTTTAAATTAATTTAACCTACTTTATTTTATTTTTTTATTTTTTTCTTTTCATTTACCTTTTAAATTAATTCATTTATTTATTTCATATACCGGGGAAGTTGAATTACTCACCTAAATTCCAATGGAAGGTTGAGAAACTGCGCCTGAACTGTGATACCTGGTACTACCCACTTGCAGGGTTGAGTCGTGCGCTTGCTACGCGGTTCTATAAATTGCGTGTGAGTCACGCGCAATAACTCTGACACACCTGTGCATCCGCGTGGGCACCATGTAGTTACTTTTAACCATGCAGGATGACCGTGAAATAGTGTACAAAAAATGTCTGAAACCTAAAATATTAATTAAAGTAATTAAAAATAATAAATCAGCCAGGTCAGAGTGTGAAATTTTAGTTTAAAACATTCATCAAATCACCAAAACTGATAAAACAAAAATATATTATTTAGTTCAAAATAGTAGTTTCACATTAATACATTCTATTTAATTTATTTATTAGTATTATTACTAATTTAATAATGGATTACTTATATGGCTGAATTCTTTTGGTCGAGTTGGGATGGTTTGTTCAAAAATAGCATCAGTGGCGGTCAGGGTCCAAAGACAAAGGAATATTGGTGTTTTCTAATATATATGATAATTTTTAATTACTCCAAAAATTGTATAAAACAATTTTTTAAATTTCTATAATATTGTGTATTTTTGTTGTATTTTTTTTGTAAATTTTATTTCATTTATAATTTTTATTGTACAAGTCTACTATTTTTCAACCTATCTGTGTTCTACCTCTATTGTTTGTGATGCATAAGTTTGCTGTAAATTTAGAAGCACATTGTAGTATGCCCCTTTATCAGCGCATCTAATAGTGCTCATAACAGATTACTATATAGGTGTTAAATAAAATCTCTTATAAATTGGAAGTATTATTAGTTCTTCTAAAGGCACAGATATATTCAACCGCTATTAGTTCATTTTTTAGTATTGATAAAGGATCCATTAATCCGTGATTTTCAAGAATTGATAAAAACGAAGGGATTCTAATCTCCCTTTGTAATTCAGCGCTTGTTTAGCACTGACAAAGTCCAATTTTAGATCTTCTAAATGCCAATTTTTTTATAGTGAAAGGGAGACTCAATATAATAAAATAAAATAGTTCATGGATTTATTAAAAAAGTTTCGTGCTAAAAATTGGTTTTTGACCACAGGATATGAGGAGGGGTTTTCATATTTAATGTAGAAATTAGTATATAAATATCCATGGATATGAACCCATAATATAGGTCCATGGGAATTAAATACTACAAATAAGGGGTCGTGTCCAATCAAAAAGATGAATGGTTATAGATCATTAGTTTTAGGGATGCCATAATTGGTATAAATACCCTAGGATAATGGATGTACGAATAGTTGAAGGCCTTATTTATGATATTATAAGTGTTCTTCAATTATGTAACTTTTGAAAGGCAATAAATTTTATCAAGAGGAAATTTAATTTCATAAGGAATAATGGTAAAATTATTATTGGGGGAAATGATGAAATGTGTATTCTCTACCACATTAGTGTAACTATATATATATATATATGAGATTCCTATATAAATAATATGAAAATAAATTTTATAAAAAAGGATTCCCACAAGAGAAAAAAATACATGGGTGATCTGGAGAGACATGAATGAGAACATAATATCCCTAAATATGGATGTGATTCTACTTATACATGGGACATTTTTTATAAGAGGAAGATCATTTATATGACATAAAAAAATAAGGACTAATTTTATGTGATTGATATAATTGGATAATGATGATGGTTTTAGGAATATATCCCCAATCATCAATGATGGGAATAGCATATTTATACCACTCATTATATATTTTAACTAGATGGTATGGTTTATGACGATCAATAAAAAATATGTGGCATTTATTTTCTTTTCAAAATATCAAACATTTATTGACAATATCGTAGGATAAATAATTGTGATAAATGGATCAAAATTTCACTGAGTTTAACAGTATCCAAGTGAAGGATTTTCTTGAGAATAATGGGATGTGACATTCAGTTCAGGTAGTGAATGCTCCTTTATGAAATTATTTAGTATAAAGGTTGAGTATGATAATAAATAATATGGATTGAATAACTCTTTTTGAATAAAAACTAATATAAACTATTTATAGGAAGCATTCTTGGGAGAAAATTATATAAAAAATAGAGCATTGTTATGTCTAAGAGAAGAAAAGACACCTTAATATATATAATATTGGAATAACCTGATATTGACCATTATCATATTCAATGAGTTCAGTTCTTCTATTTCAATCAAGATCTCAAAATTATAGCCCTTTTTGGTCATTTTTATTTGATATTTACCATTCTATTATTTTTAGTAAATAAGAAATAAGAAATTCTATTCTATGTTATTTAAAATCTTATTTTATGTTCACAAAAAATTAAAAAAAACATCAATAATATTAAAGGTTAATTTTTCCATAATATTTTTATTTTTATGATGGTAATTTATTTCTAATTATTATTTGTTATATAACTACCTTAATTGATCTGGAAATGCTGACACAATATTTTTTGATTTAAAAGAAAAAATAAAATAAATGTTTTTAAAATATTAAAAGTAATAATTTTTGGAATAATTTTTTACTGGATGAATTTTCTAGATGAAAATATCATATTAACGATTTGTGAAAGTATTATATTCAAATTTCAACATTGTTTCATGTCTTTAATGTCAAATAAAATGAATAGTGTCGAGAATGAAAATAATGATATTTGATAAAAAAATATTTTATGATATTATTCATAAATAATTATAATATTTAAGGAGTAATATATTGATAAGATATGGTAATAAATTTCATTAGTCGTGTGTTTTTGTTTCAAATTTTATAGTATATGTAAAATTATGACTCTTTACATCTAAAAATTCCATTACAGTGGTTAAGGTCAAAATTGGTTACCCATGGGAATAATATAAATGATAAGGTTAAAAATGATACTAAAACCTATATAGAATTAATTTTATGATGTTATATTGACCTTTGACTCTATTTACTTGAGTCTATGTCCATTTGGAATCATTTGAATTTAGAATGACTAAAATAAATTTTAATGTTTTTTAAAATTACAACCATATACTTTCCCTCCCTTATAAAAGGATATATCATCCCTCTCTTAATTTTACATCATTGAGATCCCTAGCTCAAAATACGATGAATTATTTTCTTATAAAAATCCTTATCCAAGTTCTAGAGGTGATTCTATCACAAAAAATACCATCCCAACATCTCTTAAGGAGAGATCTACATGAATTCTATCGAAGAAGTGGTAATTGTCTTCACCAAATATTAGAAATTTATCACTTTTTCTCCCTAATCTAAAAATATTAAAACATATAGTATCATAAATATAAAAATGATTTATTATTTTTATGGGAAACCCAAATTCTTTCTTTTGTACATATTATGATAAGAAAAAGCATCGATGGGTGTACATGTGACTTACTATCTCAACATAGCGTTGTACTTTTTTTTCATCATCACATTAGATAGATGGTTATAAGTATAGATCTAAGGAATATACATAATATTTATGAAAGACTTATTATTATAAAATAATAATATAATATCCACCTTATTACCTTCAAATCTGTTGGAAAACAGTAATGTCGTTTGTGTGTATGTTTGGACCACCACCTCCATGAAGCATTATGATTCGTTTTTCATTTATAATTTTTATGACTGGTAATAAGGATAGACTTGGTTAATAAATATGATTTTATATTATATAATAATATTTTAAATTATAATTTATTATTTCCATTTTTTATTCTATCGATCGAAAAGTGAAACCAACATTCATACATACTTACTGCTTGATGTGTCCATAGACAATGTAATTAATTTTTTCTTTATCCACTATTCATAGTTAAATATAAAAAAATAACTAATATATACGATATTAATATCATTATTAACATTCTAGATATTATGGTACAATTAATAAAGTACAATATACAAACTACTAAACAAAATGTACATATAAAACAAAACTGTTATCACACCAAATAGTGTTTTTAATTAATATATTTTATTAAATAGGAGATAAAGGGTTATAAGTAAATAATATATTGTATATAAGATTTTAATATCATAGTTATCTTTATAGATATTATGGAATCATGATAAAAGTCCAATGACTAAAACTTCTGAACCATAACAAACATTACAAATGACACAATTATTACCTGAAACAATGATTTTAGAGAATAAATCATTAAAAAATGGGTGAAAAAATACTATATGTAAGTCATAAATAGAATAATTAATATTTTTATGTTTCTTAAATTGATTTATAATAAATATATGTTTGTTGTAAATGAGGTTTGAAAACATACAAATGAAATTGGAGCTAAGGTAAAGGTTTATTTTACAACCTTTTCAATATTCCGGATTTTTTATGTTTATGTCCCTATAAGGGGAATTATTTGTTATTTATATATAAAATGAATCTATTTTCTTCTAATCTGGTTATATTAATAAATTAAATTTTCCTTTTTCATTTCTATACTCGGTCGGAAATCATTTTCATCATTTTCCATATTTTCCTTAAATGTTTTTAAATAATTTTTCCCTTATTCTCTAGTAAATTATTTAAGGATTTTTTACCCTTGTTTCGAATTTTCCAAAAAAACACCTAATAATAATCATATAGTAATTTTCCAAAGGAGATACTTTCAATAATTTTTATAAACTGAGTGAATGTAATGTATTTAACCTATTTTAATGGAATGTAATTTATCATCACCATGACCACTCCAATGATTTTAAACTAACTTTACATTTTTTGAGGGTTATATTCCAATAAATTTTTTTACCTTAACATTTTAGAAAGTTTTAGATTTTAGAAAACTTTTTGAATTTGTAAAGAGTATTTTATTTGTGAATTTTTTCAGTTATCTTTTTAAATTACCTTAATCTATTTCAACATTTTTTGATGTATACTCTGATTTAATAAGGATATACTTCAAATATAACATCAAAAGTACCTCTATGGATGGTTGATGATAGTTTTGATAGGGGGATGTATTTAAATTTAATATGTTATTTGTCATAATATAGTCAACTATTGGTTATTAAGGAATATTTATTACCAATTTTTTTATTCAAATGATGAATGCAAAGGTCTTTTTAAGTGATGGGTGGGGAATATAATTAAATTTCCAATGGATGCATCGATTAGTCTCATGATAAAAAATATATTGGTTATTTGGATGAGGGATTTCCCTTTTACATATATGTCCCGGAAAGAGGCCTTTATAGATTTTTATTTTTCTTGGAACAAGGCCTCAATCATAGGTTTCTGATATATCTCATTATCCATTCAATACTTATGTAATCATTTGTTTATTCCCTTGTGATTACATGAATAGTTATTATATCGATGGATAAGTTTGAATCTCATGAGATGATATATAAGGAATTATTTGACCATTATAAATTTCTTCCATATTATTCTCATGACAAATTTTTTGATTAAATTAGTTGTTTTAGTTATTTACCTTTTCAAATTGATTATTCCTTATTTATTTAAGATAACATCCATTATACATAACCCTTACTGAGAATCTAATCCCACCATTTATTTTTTTCATTTCCCTAGAATTCTAGGACGTGTATAATGACTGATATAAAAAGATATGCCAGACAAAATAATAATGTTATCAATGATAATACTTCATTTTATTTTTTGTTTTAAAATTTATTTCATATTAAATTGTGTGTCTGTTTAACCAAGATTAATAAATGATTTCTTATATAGATTTGTGATTCCTTTTATTTTTTCCATTTAAATAAATTAACCATACTCTTTCTGCTATTAGAGTCAAGGACTTTAAAGTTATTCTCAAGATAATTCATTAAACATTGTATTTTATACAAAGTGAGATGAAATTATTTTTATTTTACAATATTTCTATAAGCTAAACATTACATCTCATAAATAATCACACAATTCCAATAATGAAATGTTTGATATATTTGAGAATCAACAGCATAATTAAATTATTTTAAAATAACATTTATTATTTTTCCATAATTAAACCATGTTAGTATCCCCGGTATAATTCTAAAAAGTAATAAATATATTCACAACCTATGGAAGGGAAACAAAAGAAATAGGGTATCTCAAACACATAGTAAGGGAAATCATATAAATATGTCATCAAGGGAAATATTATAAGTATATGAGAAAACTTGAGTACGGGAGAAATATCTTGATAAAAATAAAATTAAAAGATAATTGTTGTCTATAAGACATGATATTAAAACATGTAACTAAAAAGAGAAAACATATTCAAAGGAATAAGATTATAGAAATAAGATATATTGAAGATGGTAAACTAAGATTGATGAGAGGCAAAAAAGTTATTTAATTCCATGTAGATGAAGTGTAAAAATAAACCGTGGCACTAAAATAGGTATAGAAAGCATATAACATTAGAGTGGAAATTTCCAATTATTTATAATAACATTGTATAGTGTGAACCACTACCTAATTCCCATATTAGAGTAGGCATCACTACTGAAATCCAAAAAAACATAGAAGAGTGTGATTCCCTACCTGATCCGATAACAATGTGGAGTAGGTATAACTTCCTGATTCACATAATTTGTGGATTAGGCATCACTACCTGATTCCCAAAACATAGATTCTTAGGAATGACATCGTCATTACTGTAACATTATAGATAAAGTATCACTTCATGATTCCCATTATGGATAGAGCATCAATACCCAATTACCATATTTATATAATGATATATTACTACTTAAATAAATCATTAAAAGGAAATATAAGACCCTAACAATCATAATAATAATCATCCATACATTTATATGAAATTAAAACATGAAACCATTCACACATAATACAACACTTAATTAACACATGGAAATTTTATGGTTTTCCTAAAAGAAAACTCTTAAAACAATCCATATGGCATGCAGATAAATAGTTTTTATGGTATATTAGAAAAATATAATCATTTCAATGTAATAATAATTATGGATTTTGGAATAAACAAAGAATTAATATTTTAATACAATTGAAATAACCCTTGAAAAATGATAAAATACCTATTTTAAAAACATCAAAACCCAATTAAAATGTTTTCGTTAAAATAAAATATTTTGAGTTTTATAATACCTTTTAAAAACTCTCCATTAAATTAATTTTTGGGAAAAAATAATCAGAGAAATATTATTTGAAAAAAAATATTTGAGACGACTTAGAAACACTTTAACATTTCTTTATTAAAACACAAGACTTTAAAATAAGTTTTAAAAGAAATAACTATTATAAAAAAGCATCCCATTACATTTGAAAAATATATGAATATATCCTTTTGTTTTAAAAATCATCAAGAGTTACAATCATTTGGAATTTTTTTTTAATTCACATAGAGGATGTATCATAAATATGAATCCTCATACATTGAGAGAAAACATAGATGAGTTTTGGAAATTATTTTTACCATTCTCATAAAATAAAATGATATAAATCTCATTAAAATTAATTTCCCAAAAGGTGAAGGGAGAAATTTAGCTTATCAAAATGATAATAATTATTGCATTTCTGAAATGTATATGAATATTTTTTAGAAGAAATTTTGAGTGGGAGATTAAAAATACTATTTTGAACTTTTGAAAAATATTTTTAATATTTTTAAAAACCATTGTAAATAACCAACACCAAAAAAATATTTATAAAACATTATTTCTAAATGTTGTAAATGGAAATATGAACATTGAGACTAATCATAGTTAAAGAGGATATGAATTATTCTCAATAATTGTATATTTTTGAGGAATAAATTCATCTCAGTAGAATCATTGAATTAAAAATTTGTTCTCCAAAAATAGGATTTGATAGTACAAAAAAAATATTTGGTAGGAAGCAAAAAATCCTAGAAGAAATAATTTCTAGTAGAAGCATTATTACATAATAGAGGGAGATGAGTATAAAATGTCTCCTATAACAATGGAATCAGTAAAATCTATATTAAAATTAAAGATAGAATGTGATATAGATTTGTAAATACCTTAAATTGAATAAATATTATTAAAAAAAATACATGCATAATATATACACCTTAAACAGAAAAAAATTGTTAATATGAATGTTATCTCAATAAAGAAAAAATAAGATGAAAAAACTCTGAGAACCTTGAAATCCATTGAATCAAAATAAATTTAATAAAAAAATATATGTATATTACAACCCTATAAATTAAGTTAATATTTAAAAATAGATCCTTTATTTTTTTAATCACACCATATCAAAGATACTATGGTGCAGTAAATAAAATATCTTTCAAGACAATAATTTTTTTTAAAAAAACTAACCCTTAACTTAAATATTATTTGGTCGAACTCACACTATCTATTTAAAAAATAACATAAACCTATTTATAACTAATTTCATAGGCTTATTAATGTATATAAAATTTTATAAAAATTATTTATAATCATTTATCAAAAATATATTACTCTATTAACTTATATTTTAATAATCAGATGTTAGTATATTTTTTATTATTAATTTCATATATGTTTCACATTATAAGGGTTGATAAATACTTATTTGTTAAAATTTCAACATTACTATATTATTAAATATAGATTAACTATTATTTTTAAATGGGTTATTAAGTCTAATTTCATTAAGTGAAAGACAAGAATATGGATTGTGAAATAGAAAATTGTGATGAACAAGTTTCTACACAAGTAACAATCAAAATGAAATATATTAAGAAATATATTAAATATTAATATAACACTGAAATACTAAAAAAATTACATTATATATATTATTATATCCTTATAAGACAATTTGAGAACAGTTTTTTAATAATTCATGATATAAAAAATATAACATTATTCTTATAGGTTGTAAAACTAACACCAACTAGAGTGTACTATAACGATTTAATGAGGTAGGATATGGTTTAATATTATTTTAATATAAATTTTATTTAATCTAAAACATATGATAAATATAATTTACTTTAATTAAAATAATCATAAGAATAATCCATTTTTTGTGATGCTGAATAAAATTCATCATTTGTGGTGTGGGCAGTTTGTACGTATGCATGATTAACGGTTAATTTTCTCCTTCAATGGTATTGAATGAAGTTAAATGATAAATAATAATTTAAGAATTTTAATTTTGAAATATTTAATATATTAATTATCCAAATTCATTCTTTTTCATTCCACAAAAGTATGTGATGAAAAACGCACAACATTATTTCTTATAGGAGGCAGTCTGCAAGTATGTAGGATTGATTTTGTATTATTTTTCATAGAGGATAGAAAGGATTGAATAGTGGTTGGTGCATTAGAATAAAAAAATTATTGTATAGTAATTATAATAATTTAATTAAATAGTGGTTACTATAAAATAATTTTAATATGAATATTCATAACAAATGACTAAGGAGTAAGAAATACCCATGTCGAGAACATGATATTTATCATTGAAATATCCTTGGAAATTGAGGGATTAGGATCAATAAATGTGAAAATAGGCTTATGAACATGAATGTAGATTCTAGGAGGAGAAAAATGGTTGTAGAAAACTAAAATTATTAGGTGTTTTGGTATTTTGTGTAATTTATCCCCTTTTATAAGTGAAATAAAGTGTAATTTTGGAACTAAACATAACATTTCAACAATGGAAGGTCCCTATTCAAGGGAAAATAGCTTAAAATGTTATAAATAATTTAGGTTTTGTAGTGATAAGGTTGATAAATTATCTACCATTAATTTTTAACATCAATACCTAACCCATATTTTTTGTAAATCGCACACCCTAGCTAAACTATGAAAAGGATCGATGCTTGTTTCTGATCCCCATAGTCTGGTGACAAGAACCTGGACATAAAAAAAAATTTATGCACACAGTTTCCCATAATAAACTTAAAATTAAATATATGTCAAATATAAATGAAAAATTTCAATTCAATGATTACGATAAGAATATTAGGATTACAAGGAAAACCATGTACTAATCCAAAACAAGTAAAAAAAATATTTAATCCCAATAAAACCCCTCCCCATGTGATATGTGGGACAACATCCTACTATGTCATAACCATACTCCAACACTAGAGTAACTTAGATACCCATAAATTTAATGAGGCTTCCTTACCATACAGGCCTTAGATAGAATAGGGTTTACACACACGTAAAAGTAAGTGAAAGGTATAGGGAAATAATCCTTGTAAGACCCCCACCCCCAGTGCTTCATAAGAAAAATATAATAAACTAGTCAATTTTGTTCATTTAATGTAATTGAATTCATGAAATATATTTTAACATAGTTTTCAATAAAACATTTAAAATCACCAATTCATCGCAGTTTATAAAAAATGATAAATAAATAACAATTTTCTTTTCACAACACAATTTTGAAAATCATTTCATGAAGCATGAATAAATAACCATTTTAAAATTATGTAAAATGGAGAATTAGTCCTAGGATATATTAAGCCTAGGAAACCTAGTATACATACACAATTGTGAAAAACAGGACTAAGTGAACACATTTACATAAAACACAAGACTTGTTAAGACAGAAACACCCCAATAAGTAAACCCTCATAAAATAACATTTTTTAGTTATAGTTGTATCATAAAACCATGATAAATAGATGAAACCCATCTTATTATTATTATACCATTCTATTTTCCCTCTTAAATACAATATGTTCCCATATACTACATCCCACACTTGGAGGCATTCAATTTACCAAATTTCCCAAACATTAAGGATTTATTTCTCAAATAGTCAGCACTTTAAGGCTTCACCTTCATAGTTAAAAATAATTTCAAGGGGATATCACACATTACTAATCAAATATCCATGCACACAATAAATCATGATTTTAAATCTATTATCATCCTCAATACCAAATAAGAAATCCATTTTAAAAATTAGTCCAAAATATCAAAATTCAATAATAATAAATAATTTAATAAAAGTATTTATAAAACCAAATTCAAAATGAGCATGAAATTATGGTTTATAAAACAATAAATTTCTATGAAACAAACTACCTTAAACACATTAAATATCCAACAATAAAACTGAATCAACTCCATAATAGGATGAAAGGTTCCTAAACACCAAATAATTTCCCCATTCCAAGAAACTCATATCAATAAACCATGATTAAAAAATCAAAATATCAACAAGTCTAAATGAAACCATTTATTAAGAAAATATCAAAGAAGTGAAAAAATACTAGGTGGATCTAGTATCTACCATCCCTTTTCACCAATGATATACAAAAACCCCATTATATCCTGAAGAAAAAAAATATATAACATACCCTATCTATTATTACTTTCAAGATAATTAAAGGAAATATTTAAAACACTAAAGAAAAATGAAGAACATGATCTTACCTTGGCTTTACTATATCCAAGATCTCTAGATCCTTTAGAATCAGTATAAAAAATGGTTGGGATCTCCACATTCTCTGATAAGAATCCTTATATTTGATCTACCGTGTTTTAGGAGTAATAATGAGGTGAATGGAAGGCATTTTACATTAAAAAATAATTTTCATCTTAATTAATTATCCTCACATGGTTTGGTCACACGGTTTAGTAACATTGTTTTCTAAACCTTATGCCAACCCTACAACCATTTTTGTGTATTGGTGAATTATTTCATTCCCAGAACTATCAATAAATTTCACACCTAGATAGAAATAAACTAAGGGATATAATGTCCCATGAGTCCTTCCACTAGTAGGCCCAAGTCAGCAACAAGCAACAAGGGTATACAAATAACTTATGTGGAAGAAATTAACCACTATAATATTGTAGGATCAATATATAGGATAAATAACCACCAAGAACCTTTGTGACCTTGAAAAGGTAAAATCATTAATATCTGATCCTGTTAATAATTTCATTCAAATAGAACAACATTCACCAAGTAAAACATCATTGACATTCATATTGGAGAACCTTGATAATAACTCAAATTCCAAGACAAGAAATTTCTAGCTCAGTCACCGAAGTGATAATGGAAACCTATAAAATCTTCCGAATATACATAGTATGAGTATACCTGTATAATCAATATGATTATACCCAATGTGTCTTATGTATGCGGGAAGATATCATACTATTGTACTAGTGAGAAAACAACAGAACCAATACCACCTAAACAAGTCAACTAACCAATATTATCCTCCCTAAGGGATGCTCACTAAATAACCCATCCATGTATTGTAACATTATAAGATTAATATTGATAAAAATATAACAACACACCACTTTTCCACTAGTATTACACTCTCACAACCCAATTCACACATCCTCGTGGTCTGATCTCTTTCTTATAGTAACCATTATTGAAGACACATGTATTATCACACAACATCTATCCTAAAGACACAATATCTATTAAATCAAACCTCAACTAAAGGGTCCATATCACCACTTCTATCTAAATGAAACTATTTTCATAAAATCATATCCTAACCACTTTCATAGAAAAAATAATAGGGTATCATGATCATGGAAGACATCAACTTCACATCCCCCCTCCTAGCATGAATGGAGCCCATAATGAACAATATAATCTTATTAACAAACACAATCACATGTAAACTACGATCTACAATTTTTTATTCTCTATACATAACAACCTCTCCTTCCATATATTTTCGGGGAGAGAGGGTATCCAGTCATCCCTCCTCGCTATATATATGTAGGGAAAAACTCTGTAAAACTTTTATATATTGGAACAAAGAACTCAATGCAGGGGGTGAATAATGAAATCAAATTAAAAATATAATATATAACAATGACAAGTGTAAGCCCAGTCCTATATGTTTCCCACAATAATAACATCCCATTAAAAGTATCACCAAAAAGGCATCAAAACCTACACCACTTTCACACCCACTTCTAAATACATAGCACTACACAGGCATGTCATAGACCACAAACACATTCTACCTTAATATTTGAGATAATACAAATTCAAGATTCATTAGGTTATCATTAACTCCAATTGAGCTATTAATTGTATTTCATTTTAATAAATACAATTCATTTAGTCCAATTTCCACACATCAGTTTTGTAGTTTAAAATTAGTCACATAAAATACCAAAAATTATCAAATCCACTAATCATAATTCCATATTTAGGTTAAAAATAATTATCCCATATTTATTTTATTTATTTACATCCAAAAACCATTTTTTCCACCCAAATTTTATTTAACATAATTTCCATTTTAATCATTTTATAGATTTTTGGAATCTACCATGAAATAACACAAAACCACCAACCATTGAAATATCAAACATCTAATCTTGAAACCCATATTACCTCCATATCCCCATAATTAAAACTTAGGAATCATCCACACTAATGAGTTTACCATTATAAATACCATCTCATTAATCAAATTCAGAATAAAGGGGAAACACACCAACTTCTTTCATGAAAAACAATACAACATTCATTATATGATAATATTTATACTTTGATTCATTAATTTCTATATTATCAAATTATAACACAACATGTAATTATGAATTTCAATTTTAAAAGAGATCTAAAAAATATTTATTTTCTTCATTTTATAATCACATTCTCTTTCCTAGATGATCATTCAATTATCTAAATTAACAAAATAACTTAATTTTATTTAATCACATTTCCAGCTCAATTACCATCTTTAAAGAATTTACCACTCCCATTAAAAGTGATACCAATACTATATTTTAGCATAAAAATAGTATATTAACTATAGAAAATAGATTCCATGAAAAAATATCATGAAATAAGAAAATAACATTTGATGTCTTCCCTTCCCTATTAATTTCCAATTAACATATTAATTTTATTTAGTAATCAAATATATAAAATATTTCAAAATGATTAAAAAATATTGGTCCCTTTAATATGATACAACTTGAATAAGGATAATGTATACCAATCCTTGTGATGGTAGTGGACTTTCACAACACAGAAGGGATATTGGGTAGAGAAGGGTTTTCAATGCTATGAAATTATATAAGGATCCTCAAATGAATATGAAGAAGAATTGTAGATAATGGAAGGTGAGTTTTGATTATATAAACTCATGAATGTTTAATCGATACTAATTTTAGGGGAAGAAATTGATTTTAAAAATTCATATATCCCTCAATATATACTCCACTAAATTTCAATATTTTATTCCCCATTTAATTCAAACTAACATCAATTCCTAATTGTCATCCATTAAAATCATTTGAATGAATTGTATATAATTTCACAAGTAAAGAGATATAAAAATCAGGATTTCAGGATATTAAATCATTTAAATCATGTTACAGGAGGTTTGGGAAGAGAAAACATGAGTTCTTAATAATTTTATGCTACCCATATATAGGAGGCATGTGTTTTGTAAGGGTAGTGTGATATAACACATACATAAATGGTTACACTTATGTGAGATTAAGAAATTTGTGGGTACCATTATTTAGGTAAGATAATACCTTAATTAAAGATAGTTGTACCCATTTGTGAGGATGTCTTACCATTACATGAATATAGGAAATTTTGGGATACCCTTACTTGATACTTAGATGACCCTTACCTGGATACCCTTACACAACTCTACCCTCATGTGAATTCCCTAATGTAGCCTTGGGGATTTTCATACTACTCATATAAAGGATTATTATTCCCCATATGAATCATTAGGAACATTGGTGCTACCCTTATGAATTTAGGAACAAAACCATACACAAAGTATGAAAGAGGCTCTCTCACTTATACATGTATGAAACAAACTTTACCCAAAATAATAGAGTTTGTATGAAATTTTGGTAGGGTAAACTACAATTATATAACCAGTATAAATCATGTATTTCCATTATGTATCACTTATACCACCCTTATATAGCTAGGGGTACCCGTATATAGTGTATAAAGAGTCAATGTTACCCTTATGAAAATAATGTAAAAGAGAGGTTACCCATACATGACCAATGGAATGATAATCATACCAATACTCAAGATATTAAAAACTATAATTACCCATATAAAACTCCAATTTCATGTGTAATGGAAATAATTTAATTGAAAATATTAACTTTTAAATTAATCTAAGATCTACATATTTATAAAAAACATTTATTATCATTTTAAAAAATTCTGAAACATGTCCAAATCATTTATATTATTTCCCAAACTCTAAAAAAATTATTAGATATTTGAATCCCATTATAAACATATAATTAATTTTCCAAATAATCATTCTATACATTTAACATACTTCCATTGATTTATTAAAAATATAAAACTACTTTATAAAATACATAATCATTTTAAAACACTGTCTTAAATTTATGAAATTGTTTCCAAACAACTGGACACCAAAGAATGGAATAAGAAGGCTTCGGTATATTCTAGACCCTTACATTAAAAACCTCTCAAAATATTCTCATCCACACGAATTCAAAACAAAACCAAGTGGGAGAGAAACATAAGGGTGGATATTTGGACCACCCAAAAAGATACCTCCCATGTATCCCACTATATTTGGAACCCAAAAATATCTCCAAAGATAGCCTCGTTGAGGCGAAAACACCCATAAATGTAAAAGTACACATAGATAGCCAAAAAAACATAGATAAAAGAACTTTTCAACCATATAATCATTATATAAAAACAATAACATGGATGTAACACTTCATGAAATAATCACATCACGTTATTTAAAAAAAATCATAATGCATCATGTTTGTGAAAACATTTTTATATCCTATATTTCAGTAAATTTTCTTTTGTACTAAAAAAATGAATATCTACAACTTATTTATCCTTACTTATAATCATATAAATATAAAATTCATAACATTAAAAACTTATCTTATATATTTTTTCCAAAAAAAATTGATTAGCTTGCTTTACAACCAATTTTTTAGTAAACATAGATATTCTATTTACAAAATTTAATTAATTTATACTATTTAAGGAGCTCAATTTTTTTTTTAAAATATTAATACTTGATAGAGATGTATCAAATTATTTCATATTAAAATGTTTTAAGTTCAATATAATGATAAAAAAACTTTTACATGTAAGATTTGTTTAGAATCCAGTTGCTTAAGAAAAAAAATTAATTAAAAAAAATCTAATCCCACTCAAAATATAGGTTTTTTCAAAATAATCTTTGTTAAAATAATTTTAACACATTATTAATGAAATATTCATTAACCGATGAAAAATATACAAAAAAATTATTATAGTTTATTGGATAAAACTAATTTCTAAAAAATTATATTTTTCAATGAGGATCTCACTAAATTGACTTAAATAGCAAGAACGTACCTTCTAAGGATGAAATATTGATATAAAATTTCCATTTTCGAAAACATTTCATATTTTATATGAGTTCTATGATAAATCACATATATAAGAAAGTCACGTTATTTAATTAAATTATTTTTATTCCACTATCAATACTCAACCATGATCTTTGTAAAATTAATATTAATATAATTATCATCCATGAGTTGCAGTAATCAAATAAAATATGTTGAATATATTATAGAAAAATAATTAGGATTAAAATATCTACCATATTAAAAAAAAATTAAAAAATTTATTCTTATTTCTGTTGACAAATCCTTATTCACTAAGTGTACAATCATGAAAAAAATACCTAGGATATTCAACGTCGTTGCTATCTACCACATTTCTAAGAAATAACTTTAAATAGATCTATATCATGATCATATAATATTTCGTAATAATCGCATGATGTAAGATCTATAGAACTTAAATAAGTATACAAATCTATAGAACCGAGTAACAAAACCCAGATATTATCTACTTTGGGCAATACAGGCTCACCCATATGGTTTTAAAACGTATAGTAGAGTAATTTTTTAATATATGTGAAAGGATTTCCCTTTATTGATATACTTGACGCCATAACATTTTCCTTCAACATAAGATCACGAAAAAACAAACCAATAGAATAGTACTAAAAAAATTTCATCCATTGTCTATAACAATTAAGGTTCTAAATATATTATCATTTTCATCAATTTCAAGATTTTACAAAAAAGTTATTTTCTTGTATTGCAATGTTTTAGTGATTAAACCTTTTATGGGAGTTGGGTGACTCAATCAGTACAAAAATGACACAAAAAACATCAACAATTCCTCTTCATTCCAACAAACCCCACATTGCCACCATTTCACATCATAGTAACTCCCTTATCATAACTACCACATCAAAACTACCACATCACAACCAAAATTCATCTCAAGCATAACAACACAAAAACACCTCATTACAACCACCACATCTGAACAACACATCATCACAACTTCCACATAATAGCCATACCACATCATAACATATAGAACAAAACTGCACAACACATCCACTTTTCATATACATTAATTCATTTTAACATAATGGATTTCATCACATTTACTTATTTACTTTTAATGGACATACTCACACAAACTGATATTTCATGAAAAATGATTTTATTATCCAGATATAAGTTCATTGTAATTTTTTTCAAGATGATATCAAATAATCACGCAACAATATTTCTATAATTAAATCAAAAATAACACAAGCAAAGAACCTGACCGCCAATATTTTTTGTAAAGGCATCGAGTATGTGTAATACCAATAACATCAGAAGTGGTAAACCATATTTTTCTCAAAAAAACCATATCTAAAAACATTTTAAAAATTAGTATATAAATTGTAAAATTATTTTCATCAAGGAATATCAATACTCTATTGCAATAATAAAAAATTCAACCACAAACAACACTCATTTATTCCATGTCACTTTGGGGAAAACATCATGTCCTTAACTTATAGATGGCCATGTTTAATAAAAAATCTACACATGGTGTGTTACTATATGTGATTCTAATCATTCTCAAACTGAAATTTATTTAAACATTTCATTTATAAAACAAATATTATTTAATTTTTTAGTAAGGGTAACTTGATTTTACACCAATATTTCATTACAAAATGATCCATTCATAACCTCATTTAACATTCTAAATGAAATCATAATAATCCTATCACATTCCCAAGACTAATATACATTAAAATTTACAATTACCTCACAAATGTCTTCATCTTTATATGTTCTTCCCATACTAAATTATCCATGGATTATCATGTGTGTTAATTTTATTTCAACACTAATAATTTTATCAGTCCTGAGAGAATAAGGTAAATAATTTAAACAATTTCATGTCGCAATAGGTTATTGTGAATAAAATTTAACATTTTAAATGAATTTAAAACAACCAAAAAAATATATCAAGGAAATAAATATTAAATGCATACAAGTTGTATAGCATGAGAAAAAGTGAAACACATGGCATGAAATTTACATTTTTATTTCCAAAATAACAAATAATATATCATAATGATTTTTTAAAAATTCTTGAAAAAATGATCTAGATTTTTTTGGAGAAACTTTAGAAAATTAATAGTTATCACAAATAATAATAATCATTTTATAAAAAATGAACAATAAAATATAAAAAATTATTGCCTAATATATGCTTATATCATAAATTGAAAGGATAAATATGATTACTGAGATGAGGAGGGGATGAATCAATGAATATGTATTTTCTTCATTCCTATAAACAACCAAAAACATATATTAAAGAGATAAAACTTTTTTTGGACAATTATACATGCACAAACACATGTACATGATTATTTACAAGGTTCACTAATCAATTCGAGAAGCTAGTCCTTCACATTGTATTTCTAAAATACAATTTCCCACAAACCAAATTAAAAAATTACTTTTTTTTGTGGTTATAGGAAGTAGGTAACATCCTTACTCATGTATCACACTAAAATAAATCTATAGTGGATGTGCCCCTCACACAGGTAAATGATGTAACTATGTTCCTTAACAAATGTAAGAATCCTTCCCCAATCAGATTCTATATGTTGTTAATGTGGCTCTTGAACATTTATCTCCCTTTATGTTATTTTAAGAAATTAATGTTTAATTTCATACATAGTAGTAGGAAATAACATACTTAGTCATTTGGTTGTCCATCTTATAAGTGATCCTAGTAAATTTTATTATATACCACTATTTATTTCCGTCATGTTGACTAAAACCTAAAATATCATAATATCTTTTCAATAACATATGCATAAAATATTTCCAATCAAATCGTATATAAATAATTTTATGGTGACTAACTGATGTATTTTTTATAAAATTTGAATACTTCATTTCTGACCCTATTAATTTGATTGTTTCTATAAACCATTTTTTATATCAAATTATGGAAATCACAGTTCAATTTTTTTTCTGATGTTTATCCAAAAATTCAATCCATTAAACCTTTTTATTTTAAATCAATTCATCCCACCTTTTCAGTAATTAATATTTATAGTACTAATTTTTTCACACAACCCATTATATAGTAGTGCTCAAAGTTGTAAAGGTGGGAACTCAAATTTAATATTTTGTTTAATGAATAACCTAATTTCTACTATCCCTGTAAGATCCTAGACTTATAGTGATGTATTTCCTTGTTTACATTCTAGTTTAAATACCCTAATTATGGTTAATGAAATTTTTATTCAGTGTATGAGGAGGTTCCTGGGTGTTTTGGTTGTTCTTTATATGAATGAAATGGAAAATGTCCTTCGAGTAAATGTTTCAAGGTTGGTGCATTGTTTATAGTTACTATGTGCACAAACTGTGATAGCTAGGAGGGGGTTCATGGTTAATTAATCTATTCAACGGAGAAAGAGAATCTAGAAGATCTTGGATAGATTCATTCTACATGGTTGGCATTGTTAAAAAGTGTGGGATCCCCATGCAACCATGTGGCCTTGCACCTCTTGGAAAGAGGCTATCACAGAGTTTGGGAAATCATGTAGCCAAACTACACACCTCATTAAATTTTGGATTTTACAATTTTCCCTTCAGGATGTATGTGTTCAACCTTATTTTTCATCCTAATTTCTTCTCCATGATCTCTAGTGACAAACCAAAATACCCAACCCTTCCCAAGGATCCATCTTCTTCATCATAGGTTGTTTAGAATATCGTTGGGTGTGGATCGATGCTCCAGGTGCATATAACTATTCTTGTTTAGATATTAGTTCTTTTGATTTCATTATTATTCTTCTAAATCCCTAAAACTCTCTTTTTACATTGATTCATAGGTTGGGGATTCAAGGGTGTTTGAATATGAGTCAGTGGTTGAGGTTATATATGTGTTAATATTCAGAATCAGGGTAGCTATTCTAAATGTTATATCACACAGTCCTAATATTGGTTTGTGTGTATATGGTTGTTATATTGGATTCTTTTTGTTGTGAATTTCATACCCTTACAAAAATATGGTAAATTTGTGTTGACAAGGGAGGAATTTCACCCCTCATGATCCTCATGGGATTCATTAATATTGATTAAACCCATTATAGGGCCACCCATGGGTTGGTCCATTATCTGAATAAGGAAAATGGTAATGTTAACCATTTATTTTTTCCTAAGTGAGTATAACCGTTTATAAATTTTATGTCATGTTGGTTGGGATTATTAAATAGAAGAAAAATATTTGTGTCTAGTTTTTAACATAACACTAGGGAATTTTTGGGATATTTTGAATGGATTAAATGAATTAAGGTGAATTAGTTAATTGATTTATGTTCTTTAATGTAATGTTGTAAATGAGTTAACCAATATAAATGGGAATGTGTAAATAGGCTAAGTCATAATTTTGGATTATATATTTAATGATCTATGAATAGTGAATGTTATGGGTCCTTTTTATTGTTGTTAATTGAAATCATTTATGAGATGAATGGTTATAAAAGCATGTGAAAATATATTAGTAATGTGTGGGATAATGGAATGAGGCTCATCTTTTAGTTTGTGTTTGAGAGAGGCCCCCAACCCCACCCCTGGAATGCATGGGTTCGAGAGCCAAAATGAAGCTCTTGGCCCATAATTGTTGCATCTGATGAAACTACTTGGACTGAGGCTTCAACGTAAGTGTAATGTATTATTTGTGAAATATATTTTCCCTAGTGAGATTGGGAACCTGATATAACCCCTAATTCATAGTAATTGAGTTCCATTGGTCGTATTGAAATTGAAAAAAATTCCAAACCCATTGAATATATGTTGAAGATTAATTAAGTGAACTTGTCAACTAATGGAACCTAGTTTATCCATGTTTATATTGTTGATTATTTTAGTTATTCTATAAAATATATGTTTTGAATTGTTATTTTATATACACCACTGGTGTTTGACTCTTGAATCGTACTCACACCCTACTCGGGCCTCTATTGGTTACCCGTGCAGATTTCATGGTTGTAGGTTAGAAAAAGGGAAAAGGTCTTGTGTTAGATGGGTAATTGTACAAGGGATTCCCATTAAAAATGGAACTTGACATAGTGTCAGAACCTATTTTTAAGATTCATCTTTTTTCAATTTTCTATACACTTGACAATTTATTAACATTACATAGTATTTTTACTTTTGGTTATGGTCTTGAACCCAATTTTGGGAAATGTAGGTTATGAATTTTAATTATTAATTTGTGGTTAATTTTTTTATTTTGAGTTTATTTAATATGGATTAATCTAAAAAAGACTATATAGTCTTCCCACATGATCTATTAGACCCTTGTTGCTAGTTAGATATCCATATCATATGGGGAGGTGCACCTGAGGTCATGTGCTTACTAGGCTCGAGAAACCAGTTTAGTGAAATCGGTGATGGAGAAGTTACAAAGTGGTATATTTGGGGTTCATTTATATGATAATATTATTTGGTTATAGAATATGGCATATTTGGTTATATCGAGTCTTGGAAATGAGCTCATGCTTGGGAGTAGCTAGCATATGTATGGGGGAAACAAAAACTGTAGAGGGTGGTGATTTTGTTCTTAATTTGTTTTCTTACGGTTGAATGACAATTTCACTATTTAGTGATGCAATTTTCTTGTGTAATGACTACATTATGATATTTTTCATGGATGGAAGATCACAAGGTTGTGAATTAATGCATCATTTTAGGCATAGAAGGATATAGGTGGCATGTAGCATGGTAGGCACACTCGAGGAAGATGGGTGAAACTTGAGGGATAAAATGGATTTATTTTTTGTTGAAAAATTGAAATAAGTTGTTCTTAATAAGGATAATGGAAATGGGTAAAATTAAAAGAATGTTTAATAATTTTTTAATAATAGAGTTTAATGAAAATTTATAAATGTGTTAAAATGTGGTCAGGTTAATTTGGAAAAAAAGTTTAGTTTATTGTGTGACGAATATTTTTTATGATATAAAAATGGGTAAAAATGGGTTTCTAATGAAAGATAATGGATTGTGTTAGTTTTCATACCCCATGTGGACCACGATCCCTGGTATGGATGGTTAAATGTATTTAGATCTATTTGATGAAACCCATTGGTATCGTATATTTGGAATGGGTTGTTTATTGATTTTGGGGAGCCTTATTTTGTGGAGAATGTGGTTGTTTTGTGTTATGTGTGTTATAAGATGTGTGTTTGGCATTTAGGGAATTTCCCACTAGATGTACTATAATTTTTGGAAGAAAATAATATGTCACCATGAATTCTCCTCCAAATATGGAGAATGGAAACCCTGTGAACTAGGGTACCATGGGAGGGGTTTAGTTCAGCGAGAACTTCTTTCATTTTATACAGATGATAGAGTGAGACCCAATGTGGGTTATTCCAAGAATATTTGAACTGACTAGGGAGTTTCGTCAAAAACACCATCCAACTTTTTCTAGAGTGGGAAGACCTCATGAAGTCATGTTTTGGATAGCGTCTTTTTTGAAAATTCTTGATCACTTAGGAACTCCTCCTAATAAGAGAGGCAAGAAGATGACATACAAGATGTGGGGTCAGGAAACGTTTCAATGGGATGTTCTAGTTTAGACCTAGTAGGATAACTGTATTATGTAGAAGGATTTATAAGAAATCATTATGGAACATATCTATATGAATTCCTTGATCAAAGAGATGGATGTAGAGTTTATGAGGTTGAACAAGTGGTTGATTTCAGTGATGGATTAAGCTATTCATTTCACTAACATGCAATGCTTCACACTATTGTAGGTTGGGGATAAAGAAAATACCAAAATATGTTTCCATAATGGAATTAAACATGAAATTAAGTCCCATGAAAATATCATTCATTTTAATATGTTTTATGAAGTAGTGGATCAATCCCTTATTTTAGATGGGAATGTCAAGGAGGCATCTGGTAGTAGACTGGTAGTTCCATTTTGGGGGATCAGTGGTGCAGTTTTTGATAGTATGACGTTCCAATATAAGAGTTTACAAAAGGGTGGTGGTGGGATGGGTGGTCAGAAAATAGAATTAGCTTAGGCGGGTAGTGATTGAGTTTTTAACTATCAGTGTGAAAGGTTGTGACACATCCAGGGTCTTTTACTTAGACCCCTAAATGAGTGTCAAGTGTGTGTAAGTATGGAGAATGTGTATAGGTTTTGTAAAAACCCTTGATATATGGGTATTGATGGGGGACCAAGGCCAACGCAGAGTCCTGGTAATGGATCAGTTACCCCAAATCAGGAAAGAAGTTGGCACTCAATTGTTCATTTCAATTAGGTTAATTGAAGAGGTACTCCCAGATGATGGAATCCATATGAGAAGGGTAGTGAAACCCTAGGAACATAGAGCAAATCCCAAGGAATAGGGGTTGTTCATCTTCACATAGTTCCTTTAGCATCTGTATGTGTTGAGGCAAGACCATCAATATTTTGAGTAATGATTTTTGAAACATCCATTCATTCTAGTGCTTTATTTGATATGGTTGTTTCACATTTTTGTATACCTTCTCAGTTTGTGAGTTTTTAGTCATATTTGTAGAACATGCGTGTGGGGTCATGTTTATTGATACACTATTATGAGTTTGAGTAGAAAATATATGTTATTATGGGGTGTTCCCTCAATATTGGTGGGTACAATTTTCATTGGGACTTGCTTTTGCTTGCAATTTCATGTTTTGATTTCATAGTGTGGATGGATTGGATATTATTCTACCAAGGAAATATTTATTTTTATTATTGTAGGATAAAATTTATTTTCCTGAAAGGGATACTTATGTTTATCATAGGGAATGGGATATCTATGTAAGACACTCACAACGAATTGGTCAGTATTTGGGTAAACCCACAACCCAAGTGGCTAGTCCTAGGCTAGATGATGGGTATTAGATCACATTGTATTTCCACCTATTGTGGTTCAGATTCAGGATGTGTTTCATCAATAATTCTCATCGATGCCAATCAAAAGAAATTTTGCGTTCATGAGAGAGTTGTTATTAAGGGGCACAACCTGTTTATATTCGGCCATAAAAAATTGCACCGATAGAAATATATGAACTTAAAACATTGTTCTAGGAACTTGGAAAAAATGGTTTATTTATATGGGTACATCTCCTTGGGGATCTCTCATGTTGTTTTCGAAGAATTATGATGGTTCCTTTTGGTTGTTTGTCGATTATAGGCAGTTGAATCAGATGAAAATTAAGTATAGATATTGTCTCCTATGCATAGAGGATGATTTGGACTAGCTGAGAGCTGTTATATTGTTCTCCATGATATATCTGAGATCATGGTATCACCAGCCGAGGGTGTAACCTTCTGATGTTCCAAGGATATACTTTATGAGATTTAATGGGTTTTATGAGTATTTTATGTCTTTAGGTTTTACTAATGTGCTTGTGGTGTTTATGGCCTTAATGAACAGAATCTTCCACCCATACCGTGATGATTTTGTTTCATTCTATGGGGATGGCATCCAGGTGTACTCCAAGACACATGATGATCATTCCAATCAGCATAACATCATTGTAAGTACACTAAGAGAACATATAATATATTCCAAGCTATCTAAGTTTTTTTCTTGATTGAAACGGTGAATTTCTTGGGATAAATCATATCTATGAAAGGTGTGTTACTGGACGTAGAAAATTTTCCAGCCATTGTATCTTGATAGAAGCCCAAAAAATTGATATCCAAGGTTTTCTAGGTTGGGTTGTCAATTATCCATGGTTTATAAAGGATGTATCTTTCTTGGATGTACTAATTTCATATTTAAGCAATAACGGCTTTATGTTTGAGTGGTCTAAGGTATGTGAAAATTCTTTTCAATAGTTATAGAATTTGCGGACTTCTGCACTAATTTTGATCCTACCTGAGCCGGGTAAGGAGTATACCTTGTTTTGTGATGCATCGGGTATTGGTCTTGGTGGAGTGTTTGTGTTTGGGTCATGGTAGTTCAGGACCCATGAAATAAATTACCTTAGGAATGATATTGAATTGGTTATGGTGGTTTCTTCCCAAATGTGCTGTTGGATATAATTATTGTGAGATAGGTTTATTATGTATACCATTCATAAGATACTAAAGTACATCTTCTCCTAGTAAGATTTACATTATCTTCAATGAATATGGGTTTAATACATGCAATCCTTTTATTTCAGACGGTTGAAACACTTTGAAGGGGGAATAGCATTGTAGATGCTTTGATTCAGAATATTAAAAATCATGTTATTGGGAACCAAGTCCTGAGTGGAGGATGATGGAATTGTTTTCCAAGATTCTTTTGGAGTTTCAGGATTGGAAATTGAAGATGAACCCATCATCTTGGGTGGTTGAGTCCACCCTTCCAATCCAAATCATGGAGAGGAAGTATAAGGATCCCAATTGTTTGGATTTAATGGAAATTCAAGAAGATGTAGAGTTACCTTCTTGTTGGAATGTTGGTGATGGTGAGAGGATCCATGTCATTTTCTATATATGTGTGCTTACTTTTATGAGGGAAGTGTTAAGGCATGAGTTACATTCTTTTAAGTGGGAAGTGAATCTTTGATTGACCAAAATGTATCATGATATTTATAGATAGTGTAGGTAGCAAGTGATGAAGAATCAATTTTTAGTTTTTATGAAATGATGTTATACCTAATTGAAGGTAAATATGGAGAAACTAGGATTTTATGGTTTGTTACATCCATTTTCTATTTTGGACTAAAAATAGGATAACATGATGGTTGAAATTTTTGTGTGTATTCTGATGACTCCTCATAAGAATGATGTGAAATTGGTAGTGATGGGTTAATTGACCAAGTTGGAAGATTTATTTACTATTAGGGAATCCTTGACCATTGGTCCGTTGGGTGAGATGTATGTTTGTGATATAGTAAAGTTTCATTGGGTATTGAAAACTATAGTTTCCTATCATGACCTGATTTTTACATCATGCTTCTAGAAAGTGTTACAGAAAGCGCTTAGTACCCAGGTGTTCTTGAGTGTAAAATTCCTCCCACCGATGGATGTGCAGTTAGAGAGTATTATTCAAGAGATAGAGGGCATGTTGAGGGATTATGTCCTAGAATTTAGTGGATAGTTGTAAAACCATTTGGAACTAGTTCAGTTCCCCTATAACAATAATCACTAGGAGAATATTTGATTGGCATTGTATGAGGTGCTCTATGTTAGGCCATGTAGGTCACCATTTTGTGGGATATAGGATAGGGAATCAGAGTTTTTGGAACCAATTATTGTATTGTAGATTTCCAAACAAGTTCAGTTAACTCATAAGCGAATGGATATTTCTTGTTGTATGAAAAAGTTATATGTAGATCAGTATCATTTCCCTCATGAGTTTTTGGTGGTTGATTGTGTATTTCTTCATGTATTCACAAAGGTTGGTTCACCATTGTAGTTTAAGTAGGGTAGTTTGGTTCCTAGATATGTGGGACCATTTGAAATTTGGGAGAGTATTGGAAATGTAGCATACTAATTGTCTCTTTCACAATGATATAGTGGTATGCATGTTTTTATGTGTAAATTCTTTGGAAGTATCACCCTGACCCATCTCGATTGATTTATATTAATGATGTTGTGATTTAGGATAATTATTCCCTTGATGAGCCACTGATTAGTATTGTAGATCAAAGTGGGAATGACTTTCATGGAAATAATATTCCATTGTTTTGAGTGTTATGGTAGTATGGTAATGTATAGAGGAAGCTGGGGAGAGAGAGACATATAATTGGATCTTTCGGTTCATTCTTTTTACCTAATAAGATCAATGATACATAGGAAGAGTGGATAGAGTATGAGATTTTACATGGTGGGGAGGTTTTACGATCCCAGACGTTTGGGGAGGTACTCCCTTGTTTAAACTATAATTTTTATACCCAAATTATTGTTAATAAATTATTTACTACGTGTATGGGGAGGATTGGGTTTGTTCTGGGGATTCGAGCATGAATGAAAGGGAAAATGTCCATCCAATGCTTGTTTCATAGTTAACGCATGGTTAGGGGTAATCATGAACCCAAGTGTCTTTGACCAAGAGAATGGGTGCATGGTCATTAAAACCATGCCAGGGGGATGTTTGTATTCTTGAAAAAAGGCGTTCCACATGGTTTGAACATGGTATGTTAAATAGTGTGGGATCCCTAGGAAATTATGTGACTTACCCCTTTTTATAGAGGCTGGTTCATGGTTGGTGCATGGTTTAGAAAATCGTGCATCTGGAATATGAGCCTCATTAAAAGTGGGATTTTTCCGTTTTCCCCCTTTGGTATTTATGCATTCCACCTAAGTTTTCTCATAATTTAATATCCCTCAAACCTGGTGGTGAAGAAATATTCCCAATACTACCCAAGGAATGATCCCATTTGTCTCATGGCCATTTGGAGTTTCGTTGGGTGCATATTGTAGTTATGGGTAAGTTTAATCGTTCTCTTTGTTCTCATCTCTATATTTAGGATTGGGGTTCTTCTATTCTTCATCCAATGACCTAAAACCCTATTTTTCAAGTGAATCTTATTTTAGGCATTCAAGGGTATTTTTATTTGATTCAAAGTCTTATGTAATGTTTTCTATATTATTTGGAATTGATGTAGTTAGCCTACAAGTTATATCTCATAGACTCGATGTTGGTTTATGTGGATGTGGTTTTTCAATGTGTTCCTTTTTTGTGAATTCTATTCCCTTAGTATGATATTATAAATTTTTTGGATGATTTAGGAATTGTACCCCTTAGCTCCAAATGGTATGAATTGAGGTTTATTAGACCCATTATAGGGCCATCTTTGGGGTGTCCCATAACCCAAACAAGGAAAATGGTAATGTAAATCATTGATTTGTTTCTAAATGAGTAGATCCCTTCATTAATGTGGTGACATATTGGTTGGGATTATGAAATGGAAAAAATATAATTACTTCTAGTTATTAATGAAGAACACTGGGTTGTTTGGGATATTGTGAATGTGTTATATGGATTATAGTAAATATATTAAAGGACTTATAGGTTGGAATGGAAACTAGTTAACGAGTTAAGGTGCCTAAATGGGAATGTATAAATGGGCTTGGTGGTGTGTGGTATAATTGAGTGATGCTCCTCCCATGGTCTAGGTTGGACTGAGGCTCAAAACCACGCCATAGTAATGAATGGTTTAGGGAGTTGAATTGAGGATTTAGGACACTAATGGTTCAATTTGATGAAACTACCTAGAGTGAGGCTCATAGTTAAGTGTAATGTTTTTTTTGTGAAATATTTTTCCCTAGGGGGATAGAAAACATGATATAACTCCTAATCCATGTTAATTTATCGGTATATGATGGAGTGAATTTGATGAAAATACCTAACCCGTGGAATAAATGATGACGATGAATTAAATGAACTTTTCAACTAAAAAAATCAATTTTACCCCTATTTTTATTGTTAATTATTTTAGTAAATGAATACACGATATGTTTAGACAGTAATTTTTTTAAAAACTATTGGTTTTGGATTATTGAGTTGTACTTGTACCCATGAAAAATCAATTTCTCATGGTTTCATGTCTTTACAAGGGAAAAGTCCATATGCAAGATTTTTTATTGGGAAAGGGATGTGAAAAGATTAGGGGACCTAGCCTATTGTCAGAACCCTTTTTTGTGATTCTTCTATATTTTATTACTTTATGTTTTCTTTAAACTTGAAAAATTATTGACATTACATAGAGTGTTTAATATTGGTTGTGGTCTTGTACCCAGTTTAAAAAATCTTGGTAAATAATTTTCATTTTTAATTTGTGGTTTCTTCTTTTGTTTTGTATTTATCTCTTGTGTATTACTCTAAAAAGAGGGTATAGTCTCCCAATGTGATCTATTAGACCCTCACTACTAGTCTGAATCATCTATCATATAGAGAGGCATGTATTTGGTCATGTGAAGACCAGGCTTGGGGCTCCGGTTTAGGGGCATCCAGCCTATGGATGTTACAATCCCACTCTTATAAAATATTAAGGAACTTCTCAAACATTCTATAACTGTATTTATGCTTCTAGAAAACACTAGAAACATCATCCTTTTTAAAAACAATTTAACCTCAACATTAAGGAACCTCTTCACTCTCGATTATCATAGTAATATAAGAAACATTGTAAGATTACCTCAGTATCTACACACTTGAATTTTCATAACCAATGATTTGTAAAGAAAATTTACCTTTTTATACTTAATTGAAATCATTTTTCTATTATAAATACATATACATAGGTCCATTTAATGACCATCACTGAAATTCTTTCATCTAGTGATTTTTATATTGGAATATCTATCGTTTGACATCAACCACAAGCTTCCAAATGATAACCTTTTATTTGATGCAATTAATTGGCATCTTCAGAAACCCCTCTCAAATGTTCTTTTATGGAAATCTCAACCTAATGAATTTTACTTGAGAACATATGTATGATAACATTATACAAAAAAACCCTAACTGATTTAATTTATATATAACTAATTTTTCGTTGAAATTAACGATGAATAATCTATTTAACAAATTCATACAGTGTAAAAAATGTTAATCTAATGAATTATTCTTTAGATCTCCATTTGATCACTCCCTAGAAGTTTCATTTTTTTCTTTTATCAACTTTTTTATTGTTGATATACATGAAGAAGTTTCTTTTTGATAACTCTATATACCTTTATAGCTCCTACAAACTAAAAAAATAACATTGAGAAAAAAAATTTAATCATACAATCCTATGTCTAATAGAAACTATTCAGTAATATCATTATGGTGGGATGACCCTTAATAAGTGCTTTACAAAAATTATATATCATATTAGACAACTTTTAATCAGGTTTGAACATCCATCTAGAAGTTTTTGTCAAGTAATTTTTCATAAAATTTCATATTATGAACACTATACCTACAAATTAATTTCTACCCCTTTGTACATAGGCTATGATTATTAAAAACATAATTATTCATGATGTTAAGAACATTGAAAACATAAAAAGAATCTCTATGTTTATTTTTTGAACACATTTTGAAATAAAACATTATAACAATTAATAGATAATCATTTAACACATGACATTATATGAGAACATTACACTAAAACCATTCATTTGACAGACTTGATCTAGTAACCTCCCCTAAATATTCTTTATCCATTCAAATCTTCATCTAATAACTTTTGGATAAATGTTTAAAAAAGTGTGGTTATTTATGATTGGATAGAAAAATTAAAAACCTCTATCCATGATTCTTAGAACCAATAACTTCTTAACATCATCAAGATTCCATGATATACTTCCAAACAACCTGGCCCAAACAATCTCACCTACTGGAATTTTTTTCGAACCATGTAACAAAAATAATTTAAACATTAGAAATAAAGAAATTGGTTACTTATCCAATAATCCTATGACTGTGTTAGTGAAATCGGTGTTGGAAACAAGATTAATTGAATAACAATATCATGTTGTCCATACAAAGATGTTTAAGAAATATTTTATTACACCTACTAGGAATCATTTTCTAATGATTCACCAAACAGTTCACTTTTCTTGAAAGAACATTGTTTCATGTATCCCCTTAAAATATGATAAACCAGTTTACACATAAGGAAATCAAAGTTGTCCCCTTTAAAATCTCTTCTTAATCATACTGTCTTCCTTAAAATTTTAATCACATGTTAAGGGATATAATTATATTAAAACATCCCCCGCCCCATAGAAACACCATCCAAGATAAATATGAGATTGCAGATAGAATAAAAAAACTCAATGTTAAAAATAGGGAGGTTGAACACCTATTATAAACCTTATCTTATGAAATGTTTCATTAAGAAATGGTTTCTGTGAATATATCTGAAATTTCCTCTTTTAAAAGAAGTTTTTTTCATTGGTTCTATATTTTCTATATTATGATTGGTGAATTGATATTTGATATCAATGTGATTTAAATGAGAATGATTCTCTAGATTCTTAGTGATATTTATAGCACTTTTATTATCATGATCCAAAAGTAAGGGTAATATTTCACTTACAAAAAAATATTCCAACTTCATTTATATACATATAAGTTGAGTTAAAGATTAATTAAAATCTATATTATTGTATTTATTTGTTCTAAGATTTATTGAAATTTTCTAATTTTTATACCAACCAACACAATATTCTCTAAAATAATACCCCAATAGATTTTAATCTTCCGACATCAATAAATCCTTCCCATTATACATTAGTATATATTCCGAACTTCTATACATTTTTACAAACTCTTTAGGACCAACCTCTTTTCATTATTATTTAGAAAATATCTAATTTATAAAAATTATAACTCAGATTTTTCATAAATCTATAAAAATCCATTTTCAACTTTTACACATAACATTAATTTTTTTTGTACAAGTTTTATATATCATTATTATCAATATCATCCACCTCATCATTTATAGAATTTGTCCTCTCACAATTATCCAAAGAATAATTAACTTTTTTTTATCAACCAAGTAATATAAATAATTATGAAAAACTACAATGGTTTTTTTCTAGTTTAAAATAATTTTCATTGATTTTAAATGAATTTGTAAACATCTATATAATTTTGTACCCTATAATGATATGGAAGGTATTATTCCTCATAAATTTACATGGATGAGTATGAAACTTCATCTTGAGTATCATAAATATTATAACTAACATTATGAACATTTTCTTGTTGTTCAAATGCAACTACCTCATCTTCACAGTATTCAATGTCTTCAACTATATATGAAACACTTTTATCAAACTAATCATGAAATTTCAAATATATTAATTCAATAATCATTCCATATTATTTATTATAACACATGTATCCTCTACCATTAAGAAGATATACATGAAATATTATATCAACACCCTTATAATAAAACCTCCCAAGCATTACATTAAAAAATTTATAACAGAATTAGTATAAAACAACCTTATGTGTCTCAAACATGGAGTTTCTTTTTAATTTATATAAAAAAGAGTCATATTAGAGTTGAGCCTATAAATTTTTTTTGTGAACATAAATTTTTTCTCAGTTAGCCTACCTCAAAAAATATCTAACAGTATCTGGTATGATGAGTCTTATTGGTACCATCTCTACTAAACATATATTTCTTTTCTCCAGAACCCCATTCCAATGTGGTTTGTATGGTGCACATAACCTTGGTAGAATACCATGCTTTTATATACAAGCTATAAAATCCCCACTTATATCCTTTCCACCATTATCATTTCTGATTTTCATAATATAATATACATATTATTTTTCTATACTTATTCTAAAACTTTTAACCATTTTCATATACAAAATTTTATTTATCAAAAATATAATACATATAATGCATTTAAATTCAAAAATAAAATAAATAAACTACTTATCTCAATTTTCTTACTATTTAATGTTGGTCTCACAAATATAAAAATGTATTATCTCTAAGGGATGTGTTGAATGTATCTTAACAGTCTTATGAACCGAGTTGGTCATCATCTCTTTCTGAAATATAGATAAATTGAAATCTCTTATTCCTGATATGCCTAGAATATCACATATAAAATCTATATTTATATGTTAATTAATATTTCTCTAACATATATTCCCAGTTCTTTTTTCCTAAAGATAATTTCCTTCCACCATGATAATAAAGAATGAATTTTTTGCTTTACCTATTTGGACCAAGTTTACCCTTGTTTAATGACCTCTCAAAAAAACACTCACACATTTTATCCTCCTAAAAACAAAGACATATTTTTTAATATCACTTATGTTACATTTATCAAAAATTTCTAAAAAACCTAACAAATTATGTTTCATTCTATATGAAAATATGGATCTTTTTTATTTTTAACTTTTCTTCCCCACGGATAGATGATCCAATGCATTTTTTAGTGACTCAATATTGTGAAAAGTCAATATTTATTTTTAAAATCATTAAAAATATTACACAACATTAAATATCCTATCATATGTGATGACCACTCATGGTCTAGTATCCAACTGAATTATCCATTTATTTCATTGAGATAGATTTCATAAACCAAAGCCTTCCCTTTGCGTTTTTATTTTCTCCCATGTTTCTTTTCATATTTATTAGATAATATTTTTTTTTGGGATGGAAACATCATGACACATCATTTTTTATAGATGAATAGGATACTCACAGATTTCCAAAAAAACTATCAAGGGTAATAATCTATTTTCAATCTTCTTGATATATTTCTCATATTTTATCCATTGAGTGTGTCCCCCCTCAAACTTTTTCCCCATTATTCCTCATCTCATTATAGTGTTTTTTATTAAACTATAAAATCTCTAGAATATTTCAAAAGCCTTAAAATTACTAGTAGTACCCATAGAAATCATATTTCCCTCTATAACATCCCTACATCCTACGGTTTTTAACCTTCTTACCATCAATTTTCTTATATTCTAATTTGGTACTTATTTTTACACCAATGTTTTGGTTTGAACTGTAAATTTTCTTTTTATCATAGATTTCTTCTCATTATCCTCAGAATATTCAGTAGTAATAGTTTTTTAGACATTTTATCCTTAAAAATATATAGGTTTTCATTTCTTCTTTTCTTAGATATTTAAAGGGTCTTATTATCTTTGTTTGTCTTCTAAACATCTCCATCATTATTTGGTTCCATCATCTCATATCATTGAACAACTTATGAAACTATGTTTTGGGTCATTGTAATTCCTTGCTCATATTTAACACTATTTTTGGGGAAAACATGATCCCTTCAACTTTCACATTCAACTCTTCTTCAATCAGGAAGTTTCTTTTTTTTATTTTTATCAACCAACATCTTCATATTTTCAATTTCTTTAGAGACATAGATTTTATTCTAGAAAATATCGTTTATTTTTTGTCAAATATTTCCTTTCTTCAACAAATATTTTTCGTTATCATGTTATAAATTCTTCTCACGAAATTATTCCAATGCTCTCTTTAGAATAAACTCCTTTTTAATAACTTCTTCTTTATCTTTGATGATGTTGATTTTATCTCTGGTGAAATTTTCATTATTTACTTTTGAAATAATAAGTTTTTCATCAGCGTCATCGTAGGAGTCTCTAGTCTCTCTTTCATTTTCAACATATTCCTGCAAAAAAAAATATTTCCTTTTATTATATAACTTCTTATCATTTAATTTAGAATAAGATTTTCATTTGTTAGTTGTTTCTTGTGGTTTATTCTTTTTTTCTATCATCTTTATCATTTTCATCTTCTCCCTTTCATCATGGATAATTCATAGTGAAATTTAAAATATCTTTGAAGCCAATGAATTTTAGAGGTAACGTTTATTTATACAATATTGTTCATATTTTCACATTTTTTGAAAACAAAGGCATAAATTAATCAATGTTTTTTCTGTCCTCGTCATGTATTTATAAGAAATTGAAATAATCTTTGAGAAAATTCATAGAATATAAATAATTTATATATTTGAAATAAATTTCTCGATCAACCATATCATTGGCTTCCATAATTTTTTTCTCATCCCAATTTGTATGTGATGAAAGTACAATATAGATCATTTAGGGAAAGAATTTAAGGATAGATATCTTATAAGGATGAAAATATGGAATGAAATTTATCATGAAGAATTCAAATGATCTTTTAAATAGCAGGTGAATCTTTCAACTTCTCTCAAAGACATCCTAACATTATAACAACGTCATTTACTATTGAAAATAAGTAAAAATTGATTCATAGTAATCCTTCATAATATATTCATACCTCATCCTCCATATTTGTAACATTTGTTTCATTAATTTTATATTTCCTTCACAAATATTCTTTAACTTTAAAAGAAAAATATGATCACTGAGAGGGGGAGGGGTGAATCAGTGAACTATGATAATACAGGTTTGTTTGCACACCCATTCATATAGCAGTGCTCAAAATAAAAAATTCAAGAACTCAAATTGATTTTCGCCTTCCATGAAAAAAAATCAATTTCAATTTGTTTTCTCTTCCGAAATTCATTGTACACATGTCAAGCATTATATTACATTCTTGAGACTTCTATAAAACACCAGAAATTTATACTAATTGGACTGTCCTTAATCTATACATTAAGAAATAATTTTTAATTACTTATCGTAAAAATATAATATACTTTGTAAGAAAACTGTAGTATCAACACATTTGAAATATACTTAAAACTTTTCACAAAAAAATATTAATATATCATATTACTATTAGTCATTCAACCGTTAAAACATAATAGTCATACATTCATCTGATGATCACCATGAAACTTATTCCATATGGTAAAATTTATACCAAAACATTTATCCAATGACTTCAACCACAGTCTTACATCCTACAACCTTCTTTTAAATGAAACTAAATGGAAACTTCAATAGCCTTTTTTGATTCTATCTTAAAGAAGCCTTTGTCTATGTAATTTCACTTATAAACTTATATCGAATGAATTAATATGGAATCTTAAATCCAATTTACTTTTTATAAAATCATATTTATGTTGAACATCAAACAAAATCTTCCATTTGATGAAATCGTACAATGTAAAATGATTCATCTAATAGCATCATTCAATGATCATCATCCAATCACATCCCAAGAATCTTCCCTTTTTTTCATTGACAAACTTACCTCTTTTTAAAAAAAAATTATATTTTCCTATTCAATGAATTTTTAACCAAAGTTGTATCTAACAAAACATCACAAAAATATTGAACAAAAACAATAATAATCCAAAACAATATCTTATAGAAACTATCAAGCAATATAATTCTTGTGATATTACCCTTATGAAGCACTTTACAAGCTCTACGCAACACATTATACAAAATTAACACAAGTAAAAAACCACTATCTAGAAGATTCATCATAGTTAACATTTATAGAACATCCTAGTATAAAAATTGTACATACAAACTAATTTCACCCCCAATCATCTTAGCTAGGATCTTGAAAAAACATTAGTATTAATGTTTTTAATGACATTAAGAATCTTAAATCATTGTCATATTTATTACACTTTTCATCATTGAACATGGTTTCCATTTGTAGATAATCATTCAACTTAATACCTCATCCAATGGGCTTACGCAAAATATATTCATCTGAAAGACTCAGTCTACTAACTTCCAATGATCTTATCCATCCATTCACACATTCATCTAATCACCTTTGTTGTAAAGTTTAACAAATCATGTTTATTGATGTTTAGGTGACAAAATATATAAATTATATCCAAACTATATTTCAACCTAAAACATCATAACTTCTTCCAACATTCATGAAATTCTTCCACACATCTTGGTCACAACATATATTTGTATCATATAAGTGTAATCATTCTAAATATTCATCTGGATTATCACAAATAATTATAGTAATTTTTTTCAAATTTTTAAGAATATAAATGTCCAAACCAAGATTTATAATAATCCCATAACACATGGTCATAATAAATTGTGAGTGGAGAGATATACATAGAATGTTAACTTGTATGGGGACTATAATAATCGAAATCGTGATTTCCAAATCAATTATTTTAGTATGGATGAATTAAATATAATCATGGTAACATGATTAGTAGTGGATTCCAAAATTAAACATCTATTCAAAAAAAAAAATACATTAATCATGCTTTAGTATCAATTTTAAAAACTCTATTTGTAGGTTATCTTGTTTGGAATTTTAATAATATAAAAAGATAATTCATGAAGAATCTTGTTATAGAAAGAAAGTAAACTGCCCTTCTAAGCCTCAAAATGGTTCGTAGAAATGGTTCTGGATTGTTAGTTATAGTTATAATACATTACATTATGTAATATAACTAATTATGAAAAAATAATAGTTTACTAGAATTCAGAATAAGAGACCAAATAGAGATACATTTATAAAAGAATTAATATTTATTCAGTTAAATTCCTTAACTTCCAAAAAAAATCTCATTCATTTACAATAATAATCAATCATGATTCTCATACCTCTCCTAGCTCACTACCATTAATATAGTACCACCACCCTTGGTTATTAAGAAGGCTCTGATTACGTACATCATATCATGGTGGGCTATAAAATCTCATGTCCAAGATGATCTTACATGGCCAATATCAAACAACAACATCAACTAGAATGTTCTCCCTACCAACCAATGCATTCATCATAGTTCATAACTCCAAAATCCATCCTATATCTAATCCAAAACCATTGATTCCACATTTTCATCACTATATCCCTCCATAGGTTCCTTTCCTATGCTAGAAATTAAGGAATGTAGATATTGGACCACAATTCCCACATTCAGTAGGTAGTGGGTTAGCGAAAAGCTCTGAGGTTATAAAAATAACTTATATAGAAGTAATTTCCCACTATAATATTATAGGATATTCAGATAGGATAAATATACCCTATGAAACTCCATGATTAATAAAATTTAAATTCTATAATATCTTTTAATAGGTGTACTATAATATTTATACCATTAAAATCTACATTTAAAACTTCAAAAAATCTTATCTGAGAAACTAAACAATTTCTCAAAATCCCTAGATAGTACTTTCTATCTCAATCCCTGAATTCCCTGAAAAAATATAAATATATTTTTTAAATATTTTGGGAGAGAATACATGTATACCTAGTAGGATTAATCCTAATGTCTCTCATGCACATGTACGGATATCGTACTAATGCACTAGTGTGCATACAGTAGAACCAATAACACCTAAATAGGTCTACTAACCAATATAATCTTCACGAAGGAATGATCACCATATAATTCATCCAATTATTTTAACATAATAAGAATTATATTGATAAAAATGGTATGTTGCACCACTTTCCTACTAGTGTTCCTCTCTCACATCCTAATGTCTTAATTTCTAGGGATCACTTTATCTTTCAAATAGTAATATTTTCAAAAGACACATTATCCATCACATAACATGTTAATAATATACACCTGGTCTAACACATTGCACTTTTCTTGAATACACATGGTTCATCACATCACATCTTTCCTAAAGACACTTGGGTCATCGCATCACATCATGACTACTACTATAGCTGGATCAGTAAGGTATCATGACCATGAAAGACATCAGCATCATACCCTCCTCCCTACCACACATAGCTCAAACAATGAACTATATCATCCTCTCATAATACCATATGTTATAATTGTTTTTCCATAAAAACCAATCACATAATAGAGATCATGGAAGAGGGGGTATTCATCAATTCAACTTCCTCATCTCGTTGTAGGGATAAACACCTGCAACACATTTGTGTGTCGGTATAAAGTTCATTACATGGGTGGGTTTTTTTATAGAAATAGAAATTAAATGAATATCTAAAATTAAAACACACAATCCCAATATTAGGGGTTCTCAAAAATAATAACATCAAATTCACAACATCACCAAAAAGATTAGAAAAACTATGCCACATTTAGTGAGTGTTCTAAATGAATAGCACCACAAAAGCATACAATAAACCAAAAACACATTCCTCCCTTATTTTCATGTTAATAAAATTTAGAAATTCATTATTTTTTTATAAAATAAAATTTACTAAACCATTCTATTTAATATTATCAAATCCCATTCATCTATCTTTCAATTCTTTTATTCCAATTATCACATATCAATTCCACAGTTCCTAGTTAACCACATTAAATATTATCCATTGATCATCATTACATATTTATTTTATATTAAATTATACCACTTAAATTTACATTATTTTCATCCCAAACGTAAATACCTCCACCCAAATATCCTAGAGTCAGTGGTTACATTATTACATCGGCACTCAATACAAGAAATTGCATCCCAAAGTACTGAATAATTTAGTGGTCTTGGAAAACGAGATACATAGTTGAATATTATATTACCATTGAAAATTTAACAAAACATATTATTTTCTTAGAGTTCACCATTATTCACACTATCATTTCCTTTCACATTAATCATAATACTCTTCCTAGAATCTAGAGAAAAATTTAACATAAAAAATGATTAAGTTCTGATGTTTCGGTAAGGTTATCCATACAATAGAGGATAACGTGAATAAATAAGGCATTAAAAATATAGAAAAGTAAATATCTTAAAGCATGTTACATTTAATGAATAACATTGGTTGGAATAATAATATGGACAGAATAAATCATGATAAATTGATTCCATATAAATAATCAGGTGGTCATAAAACTCACCACTAGATATCAAAACTAATAAAATAATCAGATGTACATATAATAACTAATATCATAATTAGTAATACATAATTAAATAAATCATGTATATACTGTTGAGTCCTCATTCCAATACATCTTAAATAATCTAGTAAGTCCTCAGGTAATACACAATATAGTTTTTCTGATTAGACATATCGATGCATAGAGGGGATATAGAGGGCCATGTCTATCACTTCATAAGTCCAATGTGTTACTGATATAAAATTGAGAAATGTAATAAATATAAATATTTTTATTTAAACTATCATTAAATTTTTTTATTATAAACCAAATCAATAATCATAATCATAACTCGTCTACAACAATATGGAGAATTGTATTACAATAGTACATCCCCAGTCAATCGAAATATAAACCATCCAAGAAAATATGGTATATGTATTAATAAAATAATAACCTACGTAAATAAAAAATTTAACAAAGTTTGTTGATTTAGGTGAAAATAAATTAAAAATATCACGAGAAAACTATTGATGAAAATACACTTTTTCACTTTAAAATCACTTATTTTTTAAAAAATTAAAATATTATGGAAAATAATTTCATTGAAAATAACATTACAAATTGTAAATTATGATTCAAATAAAATATTAGTTATAATATCAAGAAAATCAATTCATTACATATAAAAAAAATTCATTTAACACTATTTTAAAAATAATTTAAAAGTACTATATTCGGAAATTAACCAGAATATTCTATTCAAACCATTTTGTAAAAATTAAAACATGGGTAAAATGGTCATTAATAAATTAGTGGAGATTAATATAAATATTATTTAAAAAATTAAATTAAAATATTTATATGGAATAAAAATATCACCCCCAAAGGTGACTAAGTCATAAACAATCCCAAATAAAGATGAGACTATTAAATAAACCCTTACCTATTGTCTGATTTCCATTGTATGTGTTTAAGAACCATGTATAATAAATATATATTTATTATAAATATATTTTAGAACCATAATAATATATATAATAACATTTATTAATTAGTTATAATCTTTTTTCACCTGTTTATAAACAATTCTTTGTGAAAATCACTATTTTGGTTAACAACCGCCTTGTTTATTATGAATGTTTTGGTTTTTTAGTTTCGTTTCATGATAATGGATCAAGTTTTCATCATATAATGAAGGTAAATACTTATATAAACATCTTATATATTCATTATATATGTATTTATATTAATACATATGTGTTAGTGGTGTAAAAGTAATTACAACATTTATGGAGATGATTGGTTGTAGGTACGCATGAACAATGTTTTCAATTTTTGATGGATGGAAGGAAATAAAATTATAAAATAATTCACCTCTAAATATAATTATTATATCATATATATTATAGTTATTTATAAAATCAATCCACTTCACCATCCAATTAATGTATAAATGAATAAAAAATCGCATCGCTCCGTGGAAGTGGTAACCCACACGTACGCACAAGCGATGTTATCGTTTCCCAAAAAATATATAAGGATAGAATATATAGGTTATATTATAATTAAAAAGGAATAATAATTTCATAAATATTATATATAAACCAGAAACCCATAACAATACCAATCCATACAAGATGGTGGTGAAAAATGAACAATATCGCTATGTAGAGATGGTAACTCTAACGTATGCACGAGTGATACTTTCACTTCCAATTTAATGGGAAAGAGGGTGTGTAATGGTTGTATCGTAATAATAAAAAAATTTATTTATATTTGGAATACTAAAGTTATGATTTTATGTTAAATTCATGATATTTTGAAGAGTTATAAGAAGAAATTAACTGAAAGAGTTCAGGTAAGATGATCACCTCTTCTTCAAGAGACCTTCTATATATACATTGTAAACTAAAATTAGGAAGTAATTTTATTTATCCCATCACCTAAAAGACACATATATTTGTTAAAATAATATTAATGGGCAGTTATTGTTTTATCTATGATGCTCAATGTTGTGTAAATAAGTAATGGAGTTGGTGTCCTTTTATAATTTTGGTGAGGGATACTATTGAAATTTATTAAATGATTAATAATAACAAAGTGATTATCTTTACTAAATGCTTCAAAATTAACATTTATTTTAACTTATTGTATGAAACGATTGAAATATCATCAAAAAAATAAAATATGGATAGGTTTTTATACAGTTTAAACCATAAATTTTGGTTTAACACCTTAGTTAATCTATTTAAAAATTAAATGGTGTAACATATTTTTCACTCATAAAAGGGTTATAATTTTACATATAAGGTAACTATTGACTCATAAAAAGAAAAATTATGAAATTTTAGATCATATATTTCCCCACTTAATAATGAAATCATTCATTATTTTAATTATTTCTAAATAATTTTTAAATAATATTATTTTCGTAATTTATTATTAACATGAATTTTAACACTATTAATTTCATTTGACTTCGAATACATTAATATAATGTATTAATTTCGATAATATTAATTTTAACATCACAAATATGTATTATTAATAATAATAATTCATGGAAAATAATATATCTCTCAAATTAAATCAATTTCAATAGTTTCATTATCATTTATAATGGTTTGGTATTAATTTTTTAAATATTGTATTATCACTGTAAATTAATTTAAGGTAATTATAATATTACTAGAAATTAGAATAAATTATCATAATGAATATAATTTAATTTTTCAAAAACAATTAAATTTATATTCATCTATAACATTCTTTTTTTTTCATATATGAATAATTAATAGTTATTTAAATCTAAGGGTGTGACATTTTAAAAATTTCTTTTATTTAAATATTATAATGGCCATTTTCATTGAAAATATTCCATTAGAATATATATTTTTATCCTAAGGTGATAATGGTCGAATTTACTTCTACTGATATGAATTAATGTGAAATATTATAACCTTTTCTCTTAGTTTTGACCTAGAATAATCAGATTAACACATTTTTGAGGTAATAAATTTTACCAAAATTATTAATCATTTTGAAAAAAATAAAAGGGACCTATTTACAAATTTTTAACCTTACAATTATAACTATTTAATTCCTTTTTCAATATTAAATATTTAAAAGATGAAGACATAAATTTTAAAATTGATTAAAAAATGTGAGACAAATATCTTTTAAAAAATACGTAGTTTATAACCCTAAAACATGATTTATTTGAATCTTATGCCTTGTAAAAACTATATATTTGTGATAAAAAAATTTCATTCAATGTATAATATGAACATTTAATTAAAATAATTACGTAATATAGAATATTTCAATTTATTATGATATAAATATATTTTTCACAGAGCGATTTATTTTTCAAAATTTTTTTTTTCCAAAAAATATATTTTTCTTCATAAGAATTGAATTTATTTTATAAATGTGTAAACTATATTCTTTTCCTAATTTAACTATTCCAATTAGTACCTTCCATTTTTAATAACTACATTATAATGGCCATATAATAATACAACATTTTTAATTTGAACTTAGTGTTTCATGCAACACAAGATACACAAGAGATTGTATTTATATAAAAATAAACATACTATTAAATATGGAGGGTTTTTCCAATCATCCCTCCTTTAATATATTTAACCCTTGAAATTTAAAAAATTCCAACTCATGAAAATATTTTTGTATTTATTCATCATAATATTCTCCAGTTCCCTCATCACCTCATATATCTCATCATTTTCCCAAAGTACCTTTAACATTTGAGTCATATAATTCCCCAGCACTGGTTCTCAAGTGTCTGGAATTTGTATTGGATCTTCATAGTTAGATAAACCGAGTTCCAATTATATTTCATTAGAAGTTATCATGTTTTTTAGTTCTAGTAACAAAGAGATATGGAAAACATCTTGTGCATTATAAAGTCTAAATAAAATTTCCAAATGGTAATCCGTATCTCCAACTAATTCTAGTATTTAAAAAGGTTTATATAAATGGGGTTATTTTTATTTTCTTATTGAATCTTATAACACCATTTCGTGGAGATAACGATATGAAAACATGATCTCCTCCTTGAAATTGAATTTTTTTTCTCTAGTTATTAGTAAATCTCTTTTTCCTACATTGATCTTATTTGATATATGTTTCAATTGTTTTTACATTTTCTTTTGTCAACTCTACAAGTTCTATTCCTAGAAGCTTCCATTCACCAACTTCATTCCAATAAGTTTGTGAAAAATATATCATTCTATATAAGTCTTCTTGTTTTACTATTTAAATACTCAAATGGAAGTTATTATTATATAAAATCTCTACAAAAGGTAAATACTAATCTTGTATACCTTGAAAGTATTATGAGAAAGACATCAACATGTCTTCTAATGTTTGGATAGTCCTTTATAGATGCCCATAATTTTGAGGATGATAATAGGTTACTAATGAAGCATGGTATCAATAAATGTTTAAATTTCTAGAATTTTGATGTAAATCATGGATAATGATTAGACATAAATGAAAGAGGTGCACAATTAATTCCTAAGACATTGTTAATATATAGTTTAGTGAGACTTTACATAAGAAAATATTCTCTTACACCAAATAAATGTGTTCATATTATTAGTCGATCAATAATATCCATAATCAAATCATTATTTCTATGAATCTTTAGTAATATAGTGATAAAGTCAATAGTAATGTCATCCCATTTTCATTTTCAATAGTCATAGGTTGCATTAAAAATATAGGACATTCTCTATCAACCTTCACATATCGAAAAACTAAACATATTTACATATAATCGGCAATTTTCTGCTTCATGTTTTCCCACCAAATGGATCCTTCAAATCTCAATGCATCATGGTGCTGGAAGGATGTATAGAAAAATTCAATCTACGTGAATCATGAAACAATTTCCTTTTCAAATATGTTATAAATAGAATACATAGCCACTTTCTCTATATCATAATCCCATCTTCTTTTTCAAAATTTTCCAATTTCCCATCATTTATAGCAGTAATTTGTATTTTACAATTTTCATCATCTGATAGATTAATTTTTATCTTTTCTAATAAATATTTTTTTGGAAATCATTTCTAAAAGGTGTGATATTTCCCCTTCAATAATTATTCCCTAATATATACTTATAAAATCAACGAACATATGATCATTTCTATTCTAGATTTGAAAAATATCTCCATGATCCTTCCTACTTGGTGAATACCCTACCTTATTTTCCTTCCTTGGATGGTGTTGTATTAAATACTAATAGTCCATGAGTAACTTGAGCACTGATATTTTCATCATATTGAGATATTTCTATGAAAAATGTATTTTAGGCTCTTATGGTATATTTATATCTCAAATATTTCACCATGTAGATAATGTCTCCATATCACCAAAGAAAAGATTATGGATTCTAACTTAAAAACGTTGGATGGATAGTTATATTCTTCATTCTTTAGCATTATGGATGCATATGGAATAATAATAATATTATATATATAGAAAATCCATGTCCCTTTTTGATGCATCACTATATATCACAAATCCATCATTTAATGATGGTAGAGTCTTAATAGTATAATTCACTGATATCTTATTCAATTATTCAAAACATTCCTCACATTCCTTTTTAAATTTAATCTTAACCCCATTAAATAAAGTCTTGTTCAATGGGTTATCCAATCGGGAATAATTTTGATTGAATCAATGATAGTGACCTAAAAACCCAATAAAACTACAAAACTTAGTTATATTTGTCGGTGTATGTCGTTCTTGGACTACCATAGTCTTTGTATAATAAATTGTGATTCCATCCTTAGAGACAATATGGCTAGGAAAAGAATGTTTTTGATGCCACAATTTACTCTCAAAAATATTTACCTTATAAATATTTTTAATAAGAGTTTGTAGATTTATATTCATTTAATAATCATGGACCACATATCTCTAAGAGTACACCAATATATCATTATGAAATACCAAAAAAACAAAAATGTATTTCTAGAATGCTCTATTCATTAGAAATATGAAGACATAGGGTGAATTAGTCAATCCAAATGTAATTATAGTAACCTCATAATGCCCACACCTGATTTGAAATGTTTTCTTTGGAATATATTCCTTCTTTACTCACAATTGATGATATACTAAATGAATCCCAGTAATTTAAAAATATTTATCTCTATGATTTTTATTGAGTAATTCATCAATATGGGGTAGAGGACAATTTTTCATTATTGTAATATTATTAACTTCTTAATAAATAATGAACAGTGTCACAGTTCCATCTTTCTTCTTAATAAAATGAATAATAAATCCCTAAGGGGAAACACCCTGTCATATAAATCACTTATTAAAACACCTCTAGTTATATCCTCAATTCTACCAACTCCACAATGGTCATTATATTGGGATTCATTGATATAACTCTTTAATAAAGTATTAAATCAATGGAAAACTCAATATAATGTTGGGGTGGGTTACCAGGTAATTCATTATGGGATACATCAATGAATTAATGCTTGATAGGTACATCCTCAATTTTAAAATTACCATTTCCATATATAGAATGTTTTTTATCTTCATACCAAATAATCTCATTCATAAGGGTAACTGGGTTGGATCTAGACATAACACTGATGAAGTTTCCACTCTAAATATAAAGAATTCCACATCTTCACCACAAAGTGTAATTTACTTATCTTTTTAAACAAAATTGGAATTAGATTTTCTACAATGATCTACACCATGTATAATATAGAAATCCCCCTTGGGAAAAAATATTGTTAAAAAATCAGAATCATTTATACGTCATAATGGTGACTGACTGACACATCCTTGTTTCGATGAGACTTCAATAAGGATTTTTTAACTATAGCCAGTTCTAAAGGTGCTATGGAAATATCTATCTTTTCTTGAAAACAAAATTATATAAAAAATAATGGTCTTATCCATAATGAAATAAATTATTGTCTAAATTTGAGGATATGATTGAAGTACCTTCCACCACGTCATTAGTAATATCAAACTCAACTATTTTGATTGCATAATCCTGTCATTTCTTCGATTTCATTTTTTAGGTAAATGTCCCTTAACAGCTAGAAAAATCATTTTGATAATGTACCATATACAGATTATTGAAATAATATACATTGTAAGCCTCTTTCTTGCCCTTGAAATCCTTATATTGATGTACTTTTTCTCCAAAACTATTGCAAACTCCCATTCCTAGTAAGCAAGCTCCATAATTTTTCATTCTATATTTATTGCATGATGGATATTCCAACATTCCATTATTCCCATATATTTTATTTCCTTTCCCAGAGTACTCATAAGTCCTTTTCTAAAATTTCAATCCTTTTAATCCATAAAACACAGACAACTAATTCTATATCTTTTCGGGTCATGGAATTATATCATCATATGATGAGAATATTTGTCATACTAGTTCTCTGTGATGGAATGGATTAATTCAATCAATGAAATTGTCAGTTTTTCAATTTGGATTATTTACAAAGTATGTATCATACTTTTATGACCTTGTAAACAACGCATAAAAATGAGAAACATATTATATTCATTTTGTCTTATATTCCTCAATTGACTCTCCATATCCATTTGTTGTTCACGGGGAAAATATTTTTCTATGAAATGTTCTGCAAAATTATTTCAATCTCTTCTCTTTATTTCCACCTCATCCTTAGGGTTTTGAACCAATGACCATAATTTATTGAAATCCCCTAGGATATGATAATCTTCCATAACGATATTCTCACTTTCATCACTTCTTTAAGAGAGAAATGTTCTCTAGAGGGAAATTATCTATTATTCAGTAACCAATGGTTTTGTAGTTTTATTTAATGGTATTGGTTATTAATGGATGTAACGGTTTAACATTGTTACACTATGTTGTGGATTAGAAGGATACTCTACACAGGGAAGGTTATAAATCATATCCTAAGTAATTTTTTCCAATATTATTATAATTTGTTTATATCTAGCTATAAATCTGGACCATGATTCATTATCCATCCTTGAAGGGAAATACCTACATGAAGTACATGCATTAACAGAGTTTAAATTCATATTTCTAGGAACTATTACTAAATAATTGTATTCAAAAAATTATATTATTAATCAAAATGTATAATTTTTTAAACTTTTGAAACACTAAACATAATTTAAAATTTTATTTATAAATAAATATAGAATCATAAAATGTTTTGGGGAATATTGTCAAATTCTATCTGGGGTTTATGTTATAAAATATATTTTCTATTATATATAGTTCCCAATTTTTATAATGAACATTATTTAACACTAAAAATAATGTTCCCAACCCTACTAGAATAGAGCCTGTGGTTAATTTATTACCTAGACACTAGATACAAGAAATAACATCACAAATGACTAGATAGATTAGTATTTTTAGAAAACATGATATGTAGTTGAATATTACACTACATTTGAAAACATTACACAACATAGTATTTTCATTGAGTGAACCATTTTTCCATTTTTCATAACTTTTCATATCAATCAAAACACACATCCTAGTATCCATAGGTAAAATAAAAATGAGAAAGGTTTAAGATTGTGACTTTTGGTATGAGGTATGAAACCATTATATTTTATTATAATCACTTGTTTTTCCATAAATTATTGTTTTTAATGGTTTATGGAAGGTTTTAGGAAGTTTGGTTCCTAGTTAGTAGTAATTATGTGTATCAACAATGAGACCCGGTATGAGGAGGATCACAATTTGTAAAACATGTAATTTGGGCCACATGACTGTGTGAACAAACTTAAATGCAGTTGAAAAGGGGAACCACAAAGGGTTTTTCAGGGATCAAAACACAATCCTCATTATAGCACATGTAGTTCCACATAGTCATTATCCCCACATAGCTGGATCATGGTTTGGAAAAACTGTGTGGCCTAACTGTGCAATGTTTTGGTTCCATTGGATAGTGGTAGCACATTGTTAGAGTTTGGTTTAGGTCCCAAATTTTTCCAAACCATTTTACCCTTAAAGAAGTGTAAAATTACCCTTTTCCCTTAATCCCTTATAAGTTTATCCTATGTTTTTTTTCTCCCATGAATAGAATCCCTATCCTCTTGTTGAAAGCTTTCCTCCCCCCAAGGCATAGAGATAACTTCTCCAATTTAGCACTAATTAATTCTCCATCATTCATGATAGATCTGTATTGATAATCTCTCTAATCCTATTTTTTCCTTCATTTATCTCATTATATATAATTCCATATTCTTGTGATCACTTTTCCACTATTTTTAGGGTGTTCCTCTATTTCATTGATTTCTCCCAATCAAGAATGAATTAGAGTCTAATAAAGGATGATTCATACACTACACAATGAATTTAGGCGGTCCCATTATTTCCCCCAAAATTAAAATGATTTATATATTTCATTGTTGTGCCTCACATGAGACATCCAAAACATCGCTTCCTAAATAATTTTTAAAATTAAATATATCTGATTTTTTATATATATCATGATATACATTATCATTGATGAGAATTAAGAAACCCATGTAAGACTACCCATAAGGATTTGTTGCTAAATTTTATGAGAAGTCTATGAGTTTCTTAGAGTTATAGTTAACATTTAGAGGCGTGGTCCTTTCCCCATAAAATTCAGAGGTTATGATTAATTAAATTAGATGGCCTGATTAAAAAAATGGAATTAATTGAGCCATGCTAATTATTATTATCATTGTATATATAATTGATCCTCCAATTTAGGTAATTTAGAATTATTTTTATGAATTAAATTCCCAATTTAAAAAAATTTGATGTTAAATGGTATAGATGGACTGACAACCCATGACTATTCACTTGGCTTGGTTGCAAGATAAACATGGGTTCTCACTCAGAATTCCATGAATGGAATCATTGGGATTATTGAATTTAAATGACATTTAATTGGATTCATATCACGTCTATAGCGACACATGGGTTCTTATATGAACTCCCTAGATGGACACACATGGGAGAAGGGATTATATTTTCTATGAGTAATATTTGGGTTCCCAGTATGGAATGCCAAGAATAGACTCTAAGGGAGGTGCTTCATATTTTCCAAGGGTGGCACTTGGTTTTCTTATGTGGAATGCCAAAGACTGACTCAAAGGGATATGTATTTATATAATGCCTAGAGTGATACCTGGCATCCTATGTGGAATTCCATTTATGGTATTATAAGGTAATGGGTTCATATTACACCAGGAGTGATACCTGGGATTCTCCAGTGGAATGATGTGGATGGGATCAAGTTTCCATTAATTTAATTGATTAATGAATCTATGTGTTCTTTCTTCCATATGAAACAATATTCTTGGATATAATAAATACTTTTATAGATAGTTTCCATGTTATATTCCAATAACATGTTTAATTACATGAAATTTTTTCATTCCAAATATTTATATGATATACATGGGATCCCTTATCTATGAGATGTGTTATGATACTCATTTAAAAATAAAGTCATAAAAATTATATAATTTAGATATATTCTATCATATACTTAAGAATGTGGTATCAATCAGCTGTCTAATTAGGAACTCATACCAATATGGGTATTCTATATTTCATTATAGCTTTCATTATTACTAGTATGATACTTCTTTATATACTAATATAAAGGATCACATTAGACATCATTAGGGTATCCTACATAGTATATCTCATATAATTATTGGGATACCATTTTTTACCTGGTAAAACATCATGATTTTAGATAAGGACAAAGGTAAAGTCCATTACTAGATACATGCTTTCTTATGATAGGATAGAGTATCACAAAAGATGATTGAGCTTATGCTCATGATTCTATTAGAGATATATAATGATATTTTGTTCACTTTTATAGAATGTTTTATATTATTTATCCTCTATATCATAGGTATTTCCATTGTTCTATTAGTATGACATGGTCAGTATCATATTTTATATAATAGTAAATTTGATTTTTATGAGTTAATTTATAATATTTTTTGGATTTAGGTATTACATTAGAGTTTATTTTTAATTAATATTATGTTATTGATTAATATTATGGTTCTATTGTTTCACACCCTGATCATGAGTGTATATTTTTCCCACTATCCTCCTATAAAACCTCACCACTAGTTAGTATCCTCTGGCATATGAGGAGGTAGACTTGAGGCCATATGGCCAATGCTTCATTTACTATTATTGTGTGAGCTGGGTATGGATGTCACAATGTGGTCACGTGTCATTGTTGACCTTTTTGTATTATTGTTATGTTTTTTAGACTAGATTCTAAGAATGTGTTGGAATTTGGTATTGAGATTTTTTCTGTTAGTAGTTAACCAAAAGACAGGAAAAATACATATTTTTAATGATTGGATATAGTTTTTATGAATTATTCTTATTACAGATGGATTGCTTTTTCTATTGGGTGGATTATTTCATATGTGAAATTAATTATCATTATTATGGATTTAATTATACACTTGGCCCATTATGGAAAGTAGGTACTGGTCTCATGCTTCATTGTAGGCTATATAAGATTTATATGTCTTGCATATTCATTTCCATGTTTATAATACTTAAAGAAGTTCCAGCTGCATATTATTAGTGCAAATATTTCTATGTTTTAATTGTGATAATTTATAATGTAGGTGATGGGAAAAAATTTGTATTAATGTTTCTAAAAATACTTAAATGGTTTTTTCCTTATTATCTTAATTTTGTAACCATAGATAACCAATTATAGTACGATTGGGCTATGGACCATTGGTATCATGGGAATAAACATGTTTATGGTTGTAATTAGAAGGATACCATTTTTTTAATTATAAAGTCTATAGGAATTTATAAATTGGGAATAGTGATATATATAATTCAACCATTGAACATGGATTAATTACATGTTTATTCTGAATCTAAGGGTCTACTGGCAGTTACATGACATGCTATTTACAATTTATAAGGCCTGTAAACTAAAAATTGGTAATAGAAACTCATATTACTTGACTTTATTTTATACATAAATGAGAATGAAATTTTTATTATTAAAATTTAAATGAAATGATTTACATTAAATGATGATTCCAATTAAAAAATGAAGGGTGTTCACCTCTGTAACTTGAAACTATAAAATATGTACAAGATTTATTTATAGGAAATAGATAACTTGACCTAGACCCAATATTAATATTGGGAAATAAGCAGTAACTCTTTTGATTTTTCTTTGTTCTATATGTGTTCTAGACATGGAAATAATAGAATACATTTGGGTGAAACTATTATATAGGAAGGTTTATAATTTTATTATTCATATATATATTATTTGGATTATCATAAAATATTTTATGAGGTGTTCACTTGGAATTTATAGATCTATTCCACCAAGAAATCCTTGAGGCATATGCTTGGAGGGTAGAAGTGGCCATGTTTCTAAGGTTGTGGGACCAGATCCAATAGTATTTTTTTTATTTCCACATGAGGCACCACATATAATTCTCAACCGAGGAATGGACACATAATTTTTATTAGGATTCTAATGGCTTATGGATACTATGTATGGAGACCCATGACCTTACCCTCCTATGGAAGTGTTTACACAACTGTTTCAACTACAACATCTTCCCATGTTTTCAGGGGATGGTGTTACATAGACTATGCATTCATGTTTGTAATCCATTCCATCTATCTATGAGAATCATGAGACACCTCTAAATAAGAGAGTGAATTATTCTAAATATATTCAATGAGAATGTGTAAATATATGGAGGGATTCTATTACCTTAGAATATTTTCATTGTTATATGGACTAGATAGATTTTTACATAGTATTCTATGATTATTTTAATCTAAATACATTTATGGATGATATAGATACATGGTTTTTCACCTCAAGTTGGGTGTTTTATCATTTATGGACTACAATGAACATTTTACCGAAATCTTGGGCTTCACACCAATTATTTTTGGGGGTTATTTATCCTAGGATATGTGATTTCAAGATGGTCTCAAGCATGAAATGTGGTCATAGGTAAATATATTAGGCTTTACTATTATATCTTATACATTAAATCAAACACTTATAATTGACTATAAATTAAGAGATTCCGAGGGATCGATCTAATTTGGTTTTTTCTTCTATACCCAGAACTACTTTGACACGCGATAGGAGGTGATGTCATGAGCCTTCTCATGGGAGATTAGGTAGTTAGAGTGTGAACTCGGGTAGTCAAGTGGTATGATATCATTTCATTCATCTAATAAAAATTAAGAACCAATGTATTATGGAACTAGTTGAGTGTCCTCCTAGCAGTAAAATGGGTCTTCTAGAATTTTTGAAAAAGGTTTCCTCCAGTTTCTAGTTTGAGAGGATCAGTGCCAAATCTATGTTCAGGAGTGTGGTTAGCAGCCCCTTGTCAGGTAGAGAACTGGATCACTAACAAACAGTTAGACCAAGGAGGTTTCTATGGTCGATGGATATAGTCATTGGACTTATATGGACAACATAGAATACCTTCTTGGGGTTGTCCGGTTGTATCACAGAGCTGCATATTGGTACAAATTTATATAGTGAATTTCATCCTAGCATAAGATAGTGTCGATCGATATATTGCTATACATGTCATCTTGGTAGCCTCAAATTTACTATATAACATTTTTAATTTATGCAGTTACCACTCCTTAAATTTTTTTTCTTTTTAGGAAATCCTTTGGCTCAAGATTCAGTATTCATGTGGTGTATTGAAACACAATGCGCCATTGGGAATTTGTTCTGAAGGTGTATGCTAGTATATGGAGTCCCCCCTTAAGATATTTGGGTGTTGTTTCAAATGGGACCTCTTAATCCTTAAGATGATAATATTTAAAATAATTATTTGGATGTATTGGTTTCTCCCAAATCACTCCCATGACTACTTTTATTATCAGAGGGTTCCATTTACATCACTAGAAGGATGTAGTTATATTAAAAAGGGTAAATGGGATGTTTACAAATGTATATCTGGATTAGAGAAACATGTTTTTAGTGGAGTTACATACCAAATTAATCTCATTTATATGGATGATCATGGAACAAGTAAGACTGATTTTCATTCATTAGTAGATTATTTTAGATATGTATTCCCTAAAAATATTTCTAGACAATCTCCTAAGAGAGAGGTATAGTTTACTATTAAGGTATTTTTAGAAGCAACACGGGTATTCGTTCCTCCTTACAGGATGGAGACTAATGTGTTTCATGATCTCAAGGGGTAAATATAGGGCTAAGAAACATAGTGTTTTATATGTCCCAATACATGACCATGGGGTTCACCAATCATTTTCACCATGAATAAATATGCTACCCTTGAGATTTTTAGGGATTACCATCGGTAGAACAGGATTAAGATTAAAAAATGACAAACACTAGGACATAAAAACAACCTATTAGACCAACTCCACAGATAGAGGTTTTTCTATGTGATCAATTTGAGGTCAATAAACCGCTAGGTTCATGTTATATAACAACCCTTCTATTTATTACACACTTAAACATGATTTTTTACATAAAATTTCCCTTAAAACAACTATGATGATCAATAGGTCTAGTTTCTTGGGAAATTAGGAACATTACATGACAACATAAGACATAAAATACAACATCTTTATTGAAAACAACTTTTACATGACCACAAAATTCCATCATACTTAGCATTGCATGATATAACCTAAGGACATACATAAGAAAATGGTGATCTATAAAGCCTAATAAGGGGGAAATCGGGGAAGAACATGAAGAATAATATACATTTTATGAAATAGGAATATCAATTAAGCATAAGATATTCATGAACAAAAATGCATGATATGGAATGATTATCATAACATGAAAATATGGCAACAACATTTAACATGATACTAGCATGAGCTAAGGCTCATTACACATGGAGCATGAGTAAACCCTCATTGAACATGAATTAGCATGATTAAACCCTCATTGAACTTGAATTAGCATTATTCAACACACATTTCCCATTATGTATCATGATAAAATTATTTACCCAATGCATTGGAGCACTATTAGGGCCCATGCTTTTTAATCATTTCATTTCATATATAAGTGTGCCACATAGATTATACAACATAGATTCATTAAATATCATAATTTATTACATGAATAAGAGATGTGGAATATATAAATGTAGGTCATCAATAAAATATTACATGTTCATAAAAGTGAATACCCTTGATAGAGAAATGGGCATGGTATTCACTTACATGATGATTTTGGCCTGTGAAATTTTGGTGTAACTTCGAGAGCACAATGACATCAAATAGAAATAGTAAAGGGTGTCAATGAGATATAAATAGGACTCTCATAATTTATAAATGAAATTTAATTTAAGGGTTTCATGGAAGATAATATCCTTATATATTCAAGGGAATTTATATGTATAATATAAAAGAAATTCTTGAAGGTAAATGAGGAGAGAGAAATCATTTACAAAATTTCATTATGGTAATAGGTGTACATGGGAAGAATTAATGATAGATAAAGGGGTCTCTCATCATTCAAAAATAATTAGGGAAGTATAGGGTAGGTTCTAAATCATACCCCTACATTTTTAATTTAATATAAAAGGGGAATAATAATATTAAGAAACATGGACATAAATAAGGGAGGAAGGAAAGTGGGGATCCCTTACTTGGAAATGTGAGACTTAAAGAGCATTATGAGGGAATTATTGAGAGCTTGGGGAACCTTGGGAGGATTCTAGAAATATTAGGGTATAGTGAAGATGTTCTCCGAGGGTTTTGAGTACAAAGAAGTTGGATCTTGGGTGGGATTATATAGCAAAATAGCAGAGAATTCATTAATATTTCACAAACGTAGGTTTTAGAATCTATATAAATAAAAATTCCAAACCACAAACCAAACGTTGGTTTTATACCATGATTTTATCAACAGGGGAGTGGAAACCATTATCTTTTAATGAAAATGTCCAAACATATTAAAATATTGGGCTTGCTTATGTTGACATGAGTCACACTCTCAAGGAAATCATTTTAAAAAGTAAGAATATTTTATAAGATTTCGAGGGTCCACTAAGGCACGATAAAATAAATAAAAAATTATAAAAATCACATTATTTTAAAGCTAAAATATATATTGGCCGAATAAAACTTTTATAGTATTTTATTACATCACTATTGGGTCATTATGAGGTCATAAAACACATTATATATTTAATAGGTATTTAATTCTTTCCCAAAAATATGACTGTCTAAGAAAATTATAAAAAATTCTCTATTAGATAATTTTGATGTAATAAATCTAAAAATATTATTAATTTTATCTCAAATATTTTCTAAATATGTGGATTTTACCTTTAATAATAAGTAACTAACATTTAAAAAAAAATTCATTGGTTTTGATAAATACATCTTTGAAACCAAAATAAAAACTATTATTGTGTAAAAATTATACCATAATTTATATTTAAAAAAAGTAATTTAGTATTAATATTTCATTAAAATATTATTTAATTCAAAAATCCATTAATTCATCAAAATTGATATCCAAATTTAATATTAACTAAAAATGTTATTTGTTATTTAAAAACCATTTACAATGTCACAATAATAAAATTAATGTATATTATTTATAAAAAATTAATGAACATGATCCTAGTTTCATGGTATTGTTACATAACCCCTTATAACACCCATATAATACATAAGGGTATGGTGTGCAATGGTGATCAACTCTTGGGGTGTCTTAGATAACATCGCTCATTTGGTAATCTCTATCAACTTTCACTTCTCCTATAGGTGGTTCCATTCGTTCTTAATTTGTTGAATCTTGGCTTGGTCTTGGTCAAGAGATAAGTCCAGTGATTCTTCCTCGTTTTAAGATCCGAGAAATGGGATTCGTATGGAGCCATTTTATGGGATGAGGTCATCACTTCCTTAGTCTGAGTAAATTGGATTTGTTAAAGCCCTATATTTTCACTAATCATGTGATCAATATTCAACGACTATATTAGAAATGGTAATAATTATAAATGGTATTTTAAAAATACAAAAACATAAAACCAAGGAACTGTATATGTTTTATATAACTATTTTACATAACAATAAAACTAATTTGATGAAGAAATATTTTCATTAATAAAATTTTGGGACGTCACAATCATCCCCCCTTAAGAAATTTCTCCCTCGAATTTTCCTTTACTCGCACTAAAATAAATGAGGGTAACTCTACTTCATCACTTCCTATGATTCTCATGTTGCCTCTTCAAACTTGTGGTTTCACCAAAACACCTTAATGAGGGGCATTATATTATTTCATAGAACATTTTCCCTACGATCTAATATCTATAATCTCTTCTCTTCATAGGAGTGGCCATTCTCCAATGGTACCACTTTTGGATTGAGTAAATGTGATAGGTTAGGTATATACTTCCTCAATAGTGATAACAGAATATATCAGGTACTTTAGATAGGTTTGGTGAGAGTTCTATTTGATAGTCCACTGTTCTAATGAAATAAAGGATCTCAAAAGGGCTGATGTAACTTGTACTAAGCTTTCCCCTCTTCCCAAATATCATAACTCTCTTCCACGATGATATGTGGTGAAACACCATGTCTCTAACATCTAACTCTTGTTCTCATTGACAATTTTCATCATAGCTCTTTTGTCAACTCTGAGCATCTTTAATGTTATTATAGATGGTCTTAACCTTCTCCAACAATTCTTCTACCATTTTTGGACCTAGGAGAGTTCACTACCCAACTTCATCCTAACGTGCCGGTGTTCTGAACCACTTCACATAATGAAATTCATAAGGAAAAATTTGGATTCTTGGGTGAAAAATGTTATTGTAATAGAACAAAACCAAGGAATATGTTTATCCCATACTCCTTTGAAGTCCATTTATAATTCCATCAAAATGTACTCAAGTGTTTGGATAGTCCACTCAAATTGGCCATTGTTTTGCGGATGATAAGTCATACTGAAGTTCAGCTTAGTATTGAGAGCGTGTTGGAGACTCTTCTAGAAATTAGAGATGAATGTTATATCTCTATTTGATACCATCAATAGTGGTACCCCATGCATCCTTACCACTTATATGATGTATGTCTGTGCTAGTTGATCAAATGAGAAGTCCTATCGAATTGTAATGATGTGTGAAGTATTAGTAAGATGATCCACAACAACCTAGATTTCATTGTTTCCATTGGATGTATTTAAAAGTCCAAAGACAAATTCGTGGGTGATGTTATCCCATTTACATGTTGGTATGGGTAATGGTTTCATAAACCCCTTATACTTCTTCCTCTCAGCCTTCACTTTCTAACAAACCATGCATTTTTATGTATACTCAGTGATCCCCTTATTTATGTTATCCCAACAATAATTCTCTCGAAGATCTGGATATATCTTTGTGTTTCCTGGGTGAATAGAGAAATTCAAACCATGTGAATCATCCAAAGTTCTTTCATTAACTCCGTATTTGATGGAATGAATAGTATTGACACAAATCTCACAATTCCCACTTAATTAACAATGAACACTGAGGATTTCCTTTTTCTGATAGTTTCCACTTTCTTCTGAATTCCCACATCATTATTTTGAGCATCCATTAACCTTTACAAATGAGATGGTTGAGTAATCATTTGTGAATGTATTGATGATGTTCCATTATTTATGAATCCAATGTCCATCTTCATCAAATATAAAAATATTGAATCCTTTTCAATTATCATCAATGATGAAATTTTTCGGTCCTTTGTACCCATCGCATCTTCCATATTGTGAACTTTCTTCATGGGGTAATGGATGGAGCAGCCAAAGTCTTTTATCATCTCTAACCATCTTCATTGGTGCTTATTGAACTCACTCTATGTGAATATATACTTGAGGCTTTAGTGATCCATATATATTTAACACTTCTCCCCAAAGAGGAAATCATACGAAATTTTTAAATAGAAGATTACTGCAACCAACTCTAGATCAAGTGTTGGATAGTTTTTCTCATGAACGTTCAATTTCCATGAAGCTTAGGCAATGACATTGTAATTTTTCTTCAACACATTGCCCAGTCCCTTCTTCAAAGCATCACTAAATATGACTAAAAGTTCTGCACCTATAGGTAGTGTGAGCATGGGCCCAATGATAACCCTTATTTTTAACTCCTTTAAGCTATCTTCGCATTCATCACTCTATGAAAACATAACTCCCTACCGAGTTATAATGGTAATGGGGTCTAAAAATTGTGAGAAATTTCTCACAAATCATCGATAATATCCATCTAACCTAAGGAAGGTACAAATATTCGTCATAGCTATTGGCCTCAACCATCCATCAATTGCATTTTTCTTAGAGGGATCCAAATATATCCCATTACTTGTCATGATATGACCCCATAATGATAACTACTTCAACAAGAACTCACACATGATGTAATTTTCATTGATATTATCCTTTTTCAAGGTCTTTAGTATAGTTCTTAGATTCTCCCCATGATCTTCCTTGGTTTGGGAGAATATTAGAATATAGTCTATAAAAACTACCACAAATTTTTTGAGGTCATCTCTAAAAACATTATTCCTCGAGTCCATGAATATTACAGGAGAATTAGTAAGTCCAAAAGGCATTACTATGAATTCATAGTGCCTATACCTTGTATGAAAAGAAGTCTGGTTTATATCTTCTAACTTATCCATTACTTGGTAATATCCTGACCGCGGATCCACCTTAGAGAAGTATTGTGTTCAATATAGCTGATAAAACATGTCATAAATTTGTGGAAGAGGATACTTGTTCTTAATCATCATTTTTGAGCTCACGATAATCAATGAAAAGTTTCATTGACCCATCCTTCTTCTTGACGAAGAGGACTGGCGCATCCCATGGTGAAGCACTTGGGTGTATAATCCCTTTATCCAGATTCACCTGTAGTTTTTTCTTTGTCTTCTCAAGCTCCACTGTTGCCATTCTATATGGATTCTTAGATGTTGGAAACACCCCAGGTATTAGATCAATAAAGAATTAAACATCACTTCTTGGAGGAAGACCAGGGAATTACTCAAGAAACTATTCAGTAAATTCCAACACAATAGGCATGTCTTCTAGGATGGTCCCTTCATTAGAACTAATCATATGAGAATGATATGAATGCTCATAGGGTAGAAATATCGACTCTTGAGATGATGGTGCTAAAAAATATTCATCCTCCTACTTGCACTTCTACAGAATCGGGGATCGATTCGCCATATGGATTGTGATTTCCATCACATAGAAATTTAGGTTTCCCCTATATAAGGAAAGCCAATCCATTCGATGAATTGAATCAAATTCCTCCATAGGTAATATGAAAAGTATCAACGGAAAGTTCAATCCATGGATTTTGATAGGGGAGGAGTTATATTCATGGGATGAAATTATTTCCCCATTTTTCGTTCTCACCGACATCTCTACTTCCATGATTTGTGGTGGTTTTGGGATTATTCTGCTAAACTTTTGGGATACAAAAGAATTCATAGAACTTGAATCAAAAATTAAATTCTCTATTCTTGAGTGAATAAATAGTGTACATATCACAACTTCATTATTAGTGTTTTCTTTGTTAGTAGTTATGGAAACATACCACACTAGTTTCCTTGGAGGTTGTTGGTTGCCTCTGAAAAATCATGTATTGGGGAAATCTTTGGAAAAGTTCCCTAGTTCTATGAATTTGATGCAATGAATAATGTGTTGAGGTTCAAATAGAACATTCCTCTATTATATGGAAATAGTGGGGTTTCCTTTTTGGAAATTAATGTTTTGGTGCCCATATCGTCCACACCTAAAGCATTTCCTTTTTCCCTTCAGGAAATTTCTGGTGTGCTTCTTTCTGCACCTTTGGTAGGTGGGGTGCTATAATTTCTTAACACCATTGGATATCTCTATTGGACTACCAGAATTAAAGTCCACTTTCCCCTTCCTAGCCCCATGATACCCCAAATATTTTCTGATTTACATTTCTACTTAGAGGTCACATTGGAAAATTTCTTCATAGCTATTGAAGTCTTAAATCGCTAGGGATTTTTGTAGGTTATGATTTAGCTAACCAAAGATGTGGTCAACTTTGAATCCAGGGGTAATGACAAAGACATAGGTGTATCATGAAATCCTTGGGATTTTTTCCTCATATGCTTTGATGGATTCATTGTCTTGTTTCTTGAGGGAAATAAAGTCTCTTTCCATATTAAGTCAGAGGGTGTGAGGAAAATATTTATCAAAATCCATTTTCCAAAAATCCATCGATTACAACACCTCATTCTATTTCTCTGGCTTTTTATTTTTTATCAACGTCCACTAATGATTAGATTCACCCTCCATATGAAATGAAAATAGTATAACCTTATCTTGATCATAAAATTGAAGTATTAAGAATATATTCTCAATGGAGTTTGAACCATTGTTCAATGATTCAGGGATCATATGATCCATTAAAAGTAGGAGGCATTTCTCTCATGAAGCTCTCTATTGTGGCTTGTTCTTTATTGGGGGGGGGGGGATTGGGGTGGGGGGGGGGGAGGGTTGGAAGTTTTTCTTGACCCATGTTTTTATTCAAATATTGAGTTATCTGAGTGTGTATCATGACATAGTTTGTGATTCCCAATCCCATCGGATTGGGCATTTCATTTGAACAATCATCATATTGATATTCACGTCGGTTGTTAGCCCGAGTCATCCTATTACCAACCATTGGCTTGAATAAAATAAAATTTAGTGGTAACACATAAGGGGGAATCCTAATACGAAAAGGGATATCTTATAAATTACATTTATTTCCTTAACTTATAAATTTATAGGCTTCGTTATATGACATCCATGATCGAGTTCCCAATATATATTCTTAGGGTCATTTTTTATTCTATTAATAATGGTTCATACTAATCATAGGAATTCACCAAAGAATATCCCCCAAGAGTGTCGAATAAATAGTGAAGTAAGGCTGGTTTTCATTCAACGGTTCTCATTCAATTCTAGATCAAAGTAGTGTTTTTGGGTTTTAACCCTACATGCAATTGTACCAACTCCACCTCTACTTGTTTGTATCTGGACATGGAAGTCTTTTCTTGATAAACCAATTACTCTATACTCACCAAAATTATGGATGTTTTTGTTATAATTTTTCTTTTCCCAAAGGATTTCGCCTGGGTTTTCTAATCCAATTCCCAAAAATAACTAATCCTATCCTATAGTACAAACTTTAAAAACCCTGCTCTTTATTACACATTTAAACTCATATTATTACATAAACATGACATAAAACAACTCTAAGGATAAAGAGGTCTTGTGTCTTGGGAAATTTGGAATATTCCATGATAACTTAACACATTAAATACAATATCCTTATTGAAGACATATTTTACTTGACCAAAACCTTCCTTCGTACGTATAATTTCATAGGTTAACCTGAGGACATACATAAGAGAAGGGGGATCTATAAAGATCAGTAAGGGGGTAAATAAGGAATAACATGAAGAATACAATACATGTTTGGAAAAAGTAATATCAATGGATAAAAAGAAAGACATTAACATAAAGACATTATATGGCATGATTATCATAATATGAAAATGTGGAAACAACATTTAACATGATATTAGCATGACCCAATGCTCATTTCACATAGAGCATGAGTGAACTCTCATTAAAAATGAATTAACTTGAGTAACCATAATTTAACATGAAATAGAATGAGTGAACACTCATTTCACATGATGTAACATGATATTCTTTACCCAATTCATTGTAGTGATGGCAGGGCACGCCCTTCTTAATCATTTCACATCATACATAATTGTGGAAGATAGATCATACAACATAGATTCATTAAACATCACAATCTATTACATGAATAATACATTTGGAATAAATAACTGTAGGTAATAAATCAAAATTTACATTTTCATAAAGGGGAATACCTTGGATAGAGAAATCGGTATGGTATTCATTTACATGATGATTTTGGTGGGGGAAATTTTGATGTAACTTCGGCAGTAGAACGACGTCAAATAGAAATCATAAAATGGGTTGATGAGAGAGAAAAGAGTCTCCCATAATTTACACATGAAATGGAAAGTAAGGGGGTCATGGAAAATCATATCCCATCATATTAAATGAAATTTATATGCATAATATAAAATAATTTCTTTAAAGTAAATTAGGACAGAGATACCCCTTACGAAATTTCAGCATATTAACGTGTGTTTATGGGAGGAATTAATGAGAGATAAAGGGATCTATAATCATTAAAACATAATTAGGGAAGTAGAGGGATGGTTATAAATCATACCTTAAAATTTTTAATTGAAAATAAAATGGGAATAACAATATAAGAAAATGTGGACATAAATAAGGAAGGAAAGTGAGGATCCCTTACATGGAAGTATGTGACTTCAAGAGCTTGAGGAGCGGATTATTGAATGATTGGGGGACCATGGGAGGATTATAGATATAGGAGTAAAGATTAGGTATGTTATAAAAGGGTTTTGAGTCAAGAGCAGTGGTAGATTGTGTGGGATTATATTGGATAATAGAGCGGAATTCATTAATATTTCACAAACATTGGTTTTGGAATATATATAATTAAATATTCCAAACCACAGACAAACCCATGATTTTTTCCCATGGATTTTTTAAAAGGGGAGTAGGAAAAATTATTTTATATGTCCAATGTCCAAACATATTAAAATATTAGGTTTTCTTTTGTGGAGGTGAGTCACACTCTATAGGAAGTCATTTTAAAATGTTAAAATATTTTATATGTCGTGGAGGGTCCACTATGGAACCATAAAATTAGTCAAAAAATAATAAAATCGGATTATTTTAAAGTTAAAAATTATATTGGATGAATATCCATTTAATAGTATTTTACTATAACACTATCGGGTCATTATGATATCATAAAACACATTATATACTTAAACAATATTTAACTTTTACCCAAAAATACGACACTCAGAAAATTATGAAAAATTAACCATTATATAATTTCAACATGATGAATCGAAAAAAAAATCATTTTATCCAAATAATTTTCTAAATATGTGAATTTTTACTTTTAATGTAAAAACCCGTTATTTATCAAAAATTCAAGGGCTTTGACAAAAACAGCTTCCAAACCATAATAAAAAATACAATTTTATAAAACATATATGATAATTTATATTTAATAAAAATTAATTTAGTAATTATATTTTAGTAAAATATTATTTAACTCAAAAATTCATTAATTTATGAAAATAGATTTCTTAATTTAATATTATCTAAAAATACTATTTCTGCTTTAAAAATAATTTACATTGTACCAATAATAAACTGAATGTATATTATTTATAAAAAATAATGAAAATAATCCTAGTGTTAGGGTATTGTTACATAACCTCTTATAACACTAGCATATAACCTAAGGGTAAAGTGTGCGATGGTGACAGAATCTTGGGGTGGCTCTAAAAACATAGCTCAGGTGGTTATCTCCGTTAACTTCCACTTCTCCCGTAGGTGGTTCCTTTCAAGCTTAATGTGTTGAAGCTTGGCTTGGGCCTGGTCTAGACCGATGCTCAGTGATGCAACCTCCTTTACACACCTTGACAAAAAGGCTTCATATGGATAAATTCTGCTGGATGAGGCCATTGCTTCCTTTGTTTGAGTAAATTGGATTTTTTAAAACCCTATATTTATACTAATCATATGATCATTGTTCAATGGATCTAATAGAAATGGTAACAATTTTTAACAGTTTTTTAAAATCCAAAAACATGAAACCAAGGAATTGCATATTTTTTAAATAACTAGTTTACATAATAAGACATTTAATTAGATAGAGAAAAATTTTCATTTATAAATGTTTGGTTCATTACATATTAAGCCATTAGATATACCACATACTTCACTTCATAGTTGATATAGTGTGTACAAGTATTTGGTCATGTTGTTTGGATTATGAACACATCAGTTGTATTAATAGATTTGATAAATCATATTTTACAAAAACTTTTTTGATTCATTGGTGGTAGTGTTTATGGAAGACATCTTGGTGTACTCACATACTCATAATGAACATTCCCACCATATTGATATTGTTCTAAGAAAACGTAGAGAGAACCATCTATAAGATAATCTCACCAAATTCTACATTTGACTTGATAAGGCCCCCTTCCTGTGTTATATTATCTCAGATAAAGGAGTATGAGTTAACCATGAGAAGGGGAGAGCCATTGATTACTAGGATCATCCCAATAATAACATTGAAAAACATATTTTCTTGGGGTATTATAGATATTAAAGGTAATTTATTCAAGATTCATCACATCTTGAAGAACCTCTTATCTTATTGACCAATAGTGTTTTCAAGTTTACATGATTTGAAGCATGTAAAAAATTGGCTAAAGAGTTGAATGAGAGATTTACTTCTGCATTGATCATGATTTGACATGATCCTAGTAGTGGATATGTGGTTTATTGTGATGCATCATGCATTGGAATGGGAGATGTTATCTTGAAGGGATATCATGTTGTGGCATATGGGCCTCACCTGTTGATACCACACAAGTATAAGTACCTATCTCATGACCTCAAGCTAGAATTTGTAGTTTATTCCCTACATTATTAGAGGAATTACTTATGTAGATATATTTTTGTGTTGTAGAACAACAACATAAGATTCAAGTTTATATTTAAATAGTGAGAATTGAATATTTGGTAGTTGATATGGTTTGAATACCAACATTTATTTTAATTGGATATTTCTTATACACCTAATAAATTAAATTTAATTTCTTATTATCTAAATTAAAAGACTCTGACATAGTATGTTTATGAGGATAGTAGTGAGTGGAAGTCGACTACTCCATTTCTAAGATTCACATGGAGGTTTAGGCTCGTCATGTATTTCATGTAATCACATCATAATTAGTGACCACATTACTTGTTGACTGAGTAAAGATGTGGTAACTTTTTTATCTTGATGGATTTTTTCTTTAGGAGAATGACTTATTCAAGGACCCAACACTTGGCTAGATTTTTAATGAGGAAAAGGAATTTCACATTTTAGGATGTTTTGGGTTCTAAAATTCATGAGAGTGGAATTGATGAAATATCCTCAAACCTCTTATTGGGTGGTACATCACGTCCTTACAAATACATACCCTAATTTATGCCACAAGTACTGGTGGAATTGTATGAAAAGAGGGATTTCTATTTCTTCATACATTGAGATGCATCTGTTAGTAGGTGAATGAGGAGAAACAAGGATCACCAAGGATTATAAAAAAAAATTCCAATTGGAATAGGAAATAGAACAATGTTAATGTGGATTTTGTAAAGGGATTACATTGTTCTATTTAAGGTTGTGACACATTGTGGGTGATCATAGACGTGTTAACAATGGTAACTCAAATTAACCAAATAAGACGTAAATTTTAGGTAGATGAGATAAAAAGTTTATATTTTAGAGAGATAATACAACTTTAGGGTGTTCTACATATTATTTTATCAGATATAGAAGCTCATTTTTTTGTTATGGTTTTGGCAGGGGTTGCAGAAGGCATTGGGTTTATAGGTATTTCATGGTATAATATCTCATCCATGAACCAAGTGTTAGTCTAAGCATAAGATACAAGTATTGTGGGACATGATCGAGTCACGTGTCCAAGATTTTGGTGGTTCTTAAGAGAAAAACCAACCACCATCCAAATTTTCTTATAATAATATCTTTTAATTAACCATACAGATAGATCCTTATGAGTATTTATATGGTAGGTCATTTTTTCACCCATGTGATGGTTAGAGGTATGGGAGGCAGTGCTATTGGGACCTTATCTCATTCAAGATACTTTAGATATGGTATTTCATATCTGGAATAGTATATTTATAGCTTAATCTAATAAGAAATCTTATGAAGGTCTTCATCACCAACCACTAGAGTTCTTGGAGGGGTAATTGAGTTTCCATAATTTTTTACCAAGACTCGGGCATATAAGGATATGGACATAGGGAAAGCTATCACAAAATTATTTCATGAATTACGAGACTAATGAGAGAATTGGTTTGGTAGCCTACAAGTTTTAGTTACCTGAAAGGTATTGATCTATGAACAATGTTTTCTATATTTATCAATTTCCTCATTATCTCTTAGACCCATCTCATATTATTCATCCTTAAGTGGTTGAGTTGGAGATCAAATCCTCCTTCAAAGAGAATCCCATATGTATCATTGATCAGAGAATGAAGTCTCTCTGAGGATGTTTAGTTCCTCTTGTAAGAGTTATATGGCGACATCATCATGTACATCATGCGACCGAGGAGCATCAGGATTATGTATGTGCTCAATGTATGGATTTATTCTCAAATGATATTTTACCACCCTCATAAGGGAAACCTTTGGAATTGTTTTTTTAAGGAGGACAGATTATAAGATCTTTTTTTACATGGTATTAAACGATTAAATTTAACTAAAACCGTAGTTTTTACCTATAATAGAAGTTTTTAATGACTTAAGGAAGGGTTCAGAATCATTTGGGGTTCATTCAGAGATTGTGGCTCCAGTTTTTGGAGAAATAGATAGAGGTGTATTATTGGTGCATAGTTAATATTAACCAGGATGCTTTACTATGTGACCCCATAAGAGGATGATCATGAGTTATAAACCATGTGATTTGATCTAAAAGTCCATGTAAAAAACATCAAATTATTTTTGGAGAGGACCCACCTGGGATACATATTGCTTTAAATTTTATTCACCAAGTCATCTGGGTAGTGACACATAGGTTGTAAAACATCCCTATTAGAGAATGATTTATACAAAATATGTCTCCAAACAATGTGAGGTTCAATTCCCTTATATAGTTTTGGAACATGGTTGGTGCATGAATTAACCAACTATGTTGAAAAAATATTTTCCCCCATAAAGAAGATTAAAATTTTCATTTTACACTTAATGCTATAAAAACTTTTCCTCCTTTTTTTCATCATCCCACACATAGATGTATTCTTCCAGTATTATAATATTCCCACTCTAACTATGTTAGGATATAACATCCTTGTTTGAGCTCTGATTCCTTCACATTAGGCCACTTTGGATTTGTATAATTAATCTCTCTAATTAAATTTCTTTCTAACTTTTTTTATCTCAACATATTGAATCCAAAGTGCATGGGATATTTTTTCCACTATTTTTAGGGAGTAAATATATTTATTCGATTTCTCTCTTTCATGACAAAACTATATGATAATAAAATATGAGGAATATACTACACATCTATGGAAGGGGGTCTCATGATTTTCCTTAAAATTCTAGTGATTTATATAGTTTTCTATTGTTTCCCATGCTAGAATTCCCATGAATCACATTCTTAAAGTAGTTTTTCATAAATTAGATGTATTGTATTTTTTTATATTTCCTTTGCAACCAATTTTCATCGATGTGGGTTAAAAAACCCTTGTATAAACACCCATTATAATGTCTTGTCAAATTGGATAAGAATACCATTATTTTCTTATAGTTATAGTCCACCTTTATAGGTGTGATCCTTTACCATTCAATTAGGAGGTTATAAATATTAAAATAATATTGACTAAAATAACTAAATGGAAGGAAATGTTCCCTGATATGCCATCTATGACTAGGATATATAATTTAACCACCACATAAGGTGATATATAATTATTATTTATGAATTAAATGTCCAATTGATCTAAATGTAATGTAAAATAGTATGAATATTATAAGAACTCATTCCAATTAATTATTCCATGTCATGTGTGAAATATTGTTTCTAATTCAGAATTCCATGACTTGACTCATTGGTCTTATTTATTTTAATGACTTATAAATGGATTTATATCATTTCATAAGAATGATATTAGTTATTATATGATCTCCATGGATGGGCATAGCTGGGTGGATTCATTATTATGACATTTCCAACCTACATTCCATTGAAGGTTCCCTGATCCCAGTGGGCCACATGGCCTCAAGTGCATCTCCCCAAATTATAGAGGCTACCGACTAGCTGTGAGGGCCTAGGGTGTGTCACTGGGGAGAATATGCATTCACTATGAGAGGGTATCATAGTGTATAAATATGAAACATACAAGAACACGTAGCTATATTGAGGAAGTAAGATAAGTAAATAGATGGCACAATGGAAAGAAAAAATATAAAAAATAAATTGAATAACTTGAATAACTTATATAAATATATAGAAAATATTATGATGAAAAATCGTGTCACTAGAATGCTAGAAAACATGAATATAAATAAGCATACAAGCATACAATAATGAAGTACCAAAAAGGAATAAAAATTCTACACCAAGTCTCATGAGATCCAACTTGGTCATATATTACCATATCCATCCTAAAACAGAAATCAATCCAATGTTTGAAGAAAATCACTTACTTTTGTCAACATCTAAATATATATAGTCTGCCCAAGTACAAAATGGAGGCCTCGATATTTGGCGACATAAGTCTTAGTCAGCCACCACCAATGGTTTCTATAACATCATATCTATATAATATAAACCGAAGTGTGTTCAATCATGAATATTTAAAAGTAAATCATCACAGTAAAGTAAATACACAAGTACTTACTTCGGTCCTCAACTAGTGTCTGAGCACCTAACTATTTCATTAATTAATTAATTTTTATTATATATATATAATTCACATGAATAAAATTCATCACTGATATTAACTCATGATAGTGATAGTAATGTTTCAAAGATGAAATAAGGAAACCATAATGATTATAATAAAAATGGGTGTCGAGGTAATAACCAAGGAAAACTAGACCAAAAGCGTCATGAACTCATTAATAACTACTGTCCGGATAAGGGTTAAGAGTGTAATCTAATGAGAATAATCCAAGTAATTCATCTATAAATTATGTAACAGATTCCATTGATATATACAAAGTAAAACAGGATAAGAAATGGCTAGGCCCAAGGATATAACCAAGGCACCTCATGTCCATAGATTCTGTGATGGATCCAAGGAGAATATATAATGAATCATGTAATTAGTAAATAAGGGATCAAATAGTGTCATACTGGTCATCTACTAATAGACGATGATTAGAATACACTATGGGTCTCAACCAGGGAAATTAGAATCCTTGAATTGGAATGGAATCCTCAAGGTCTCAAGGATTTCCATAAAGAATCCAAGGAAATATTGAGTCAAACCACTCCTATAAATATATCAAGGTACATGTGTGTAATTATTAACCTTAAATTTAAATCTTTTAGTCAATTAATCAAATTTATGGATATAACATTTAATAAAGTGATGAGATTCAATAAATTCTTTTCATTAAAGTGACAAGGCCAAGGGGTATGCCACTATTACTGTCATTTCACATTTATGTCATATTCAACTCATTTATGTCCTACTCATTTATTATGGTTAATTCTATTGCCTCACATTAAAGTTTCAAGGGGTGATACAGACATCAAACCAAGAATTTATTTACATTTAACAAGGTCAAGTAATATTTTTAAGAAATACTTTCCATTTCAATTTAATAGTAATTTAACAGGTGAATAACATACCTTAGTTAGGTCAAATGTTATGAAACCATGGTACAATCCATTTAACAATTAAATAGACATTTAATATACAAAGTCTCACTCTTTGAATGGACAAGATCAAGGAACACCCAAATATTGACTCAAATTTGTCAAAACACTAAAAACCCAATTATGAATGACACCGTACTTGGGTTGGATAGAGTTGTGAAAAGAACCACCTACTATGAATTAAATATATGGAATGTTTCAAAGAACAAAGTACTAATAACAGTGAGAAAGAAACACAAATTTAACAAATGATGCCCAATGGAATCAACACGATGACATATAAAAGTCCAAAATGAAGAAACACAAAGGATAAGTTCTAGACCACTTATATTAGGCTTATACAAATATCATCATCATCCAACATCGACAACTAATTCGTCCTAGATTGGAGTAGTCATGATAAAAGGAACAATTCCTTGAAATTTTGGCATATCACCCTGTATCTAAATAATGTCGTAGGCAAGAAAAAATGGTGTATGTTTAAAAAGGATTCGAGAACATACCAGTTTGGATCTAATAAGATGAATGTTTTTTGATTCATGCTCTGGATTGATGATATATATCAAATCGTAGTTTAGTCATGAAAAATGCATCAAAAGGTGGATTTTGGGTGTTCTGTCTACTGAAAAAATAAGGAGGGGGTAAACTTAAAACATCATTTTATTGATGAAATAGAAATTTTTCCCAAAATTTTCCTTCACATGGTTTGGTCGCATGGTTCTCAAACCCATGATTGAATCGTTCATGATCTGCTTTAGGAAAGCGCACCCACACGGTTTGGTTGAATGGTTAGGTAAACCGTGCACCAACTGTGTGAAACACTACTATCAAAATTGTAGACATTTTCTCGTGGTTGTGAATCCCACTTTGCACTGTTAAATAATCTCAGGAGACTTATACCACCCATTTTCCAACCTCGCATGATTTAATCTAACCATGAGACCAACCTCTTATAGATTACCCTAACCATGTGACAGTCCATTTTCTCCCAAAAATTGTTTTTTGAGCTCCAAACAAGCCCCAAACCCTCCTAAGACCATAACTAACTCTTTAGACATAAGTATTAGGTCTAAAATAAATAATTAGACCATGATTTAAGGGATACATACTTGAGTGAAAAGAAGGTTCTTACATTTATACTATTCCATAAGGGACACTTTGGTTCCTTGCTTGGAATTCCAAGGATGTGCTCTGAGGAATGTTCTTTATATTATTTCATGAGTGATAGTTGAATTTATTTATCAGAATTACAAGGATAAAATCCATGGTTGATGTATTTGAACCACATATAGTGTGATAACTAGACTCAAATAAGTAATTCAATGGATGGGATTGTAAAAAGATAAGTTCAAATTTGAACCAGATAAATACCTAGGATCTTCATACAGAAGGCCATGGATGGAATCAATTATCAAATAATTAAATTTATTAATAAATATAATAGAAACATCTATGAATTCAAACAATGTGCTTGGATTTAGTAAATACTTTTATACATGATGTCCTTATTATATTCCCTTAACAAGTGCAATGACATGGGACATGTTAATCCCTTATGATGATATGATCTATGAGGGATTCCTTTTCATTTATAATGATATAAATCCTCAAATATAAGTAAAATAAAAAAGGTGATATTATTTACCTACATTATATTTTAAGAAAAAAGAGTTGGTATTAGTGCAGTATCTGATTGGGAACTCAGAAAAGAGTGGGAATTACATATTTCATTTACTATTTTCATTATTAATTACATGTTTCATATTTACATATTTAGGTACTGGGTCACATTAGCCACCGTTGGTCGTAGCCAATTGAATAAATCTCACACCCTATTTGGGTCTCTTTTTGGTACCTGCGTAGACTTCATGATTTGAGTTAGGGGAAATGTGAAGAGTCTTGTGTTGGTTGCTGGATTTACTTTTCTAGGATAGAGTATGGGAGAAAAGGATCAATCATATTCTCATTATTCTATTATATATTCATTTTTTATAACAAATTTATTATGAATGCACCTATGTATCATGTTTATTAAAAATTTTCCTATAAACTTGACATGGTTAGCATCATTTTGAATATGACATTGGATATGATTTCTACCAGTTGATTTCTGATATCTGGGTGTTTTACTTATTTTGATGGTAGTTATTTATCATTATGATTCCCATATTGATTACTGTTCTTGTTCTATTAATCCCTACTCTGGTCATGAGTGTATAATCTCCACACTATCCTCTTACATACCCTCTCTACTATTCGATAGCCTCTAGCATATGGGGAGTCACCATTAAGTCTATATGGATACTAGTTCAGCTACTACAATCAAGTGAGTTGGTCTAGGAAAACATAAAATAGGTGATATATGATGATTACTAAGGGTATTAATACAGAAGAAACTAACATGAAGAAATAAGGAAATAATAAGGGAAGGTAAATATCTGAAAACCCATTCCATTTAATCTATAACATAATCATGATGAATAATATGGAAGGAATAAATTATGCTAAAACAATTCTATATAAATAATCAAATTTATTGAAACTTATCCAGGTATATCATAATAAATAAATAAAATCAAATCGAAATCAAATAAATAATCTCATAATTAGAAAATTCATAATTCTGGACATCATAAAATTACTATTGTGGCCTTGTTCCAATGCATCTTATGCGAATGAGTATGGCCTTGACAAACAACAAAACTAGTTTATCTCATGATACATATCATTTCATCAAGGGGATATAGTGGGTCCTAACCATTACTAACAAATTAAAATGAATACCGCATATAGAAGGGGTGTAACAAAATTAACAAAAAATCATATTGAAACAATATGTATAAACATTAAAAATTACCCCAATCAAAAAACATAATAAAAAACCATCAAGAGTAATATAGTGAATTTTATCAAAATTGGATATCCCATATCAAATTTATCAAAACCATCCAATAAAATTTGGAATATTGTATTATAATACAATAGCTTTAGTAAATTAAAAATTTCAAAAAAAAATATGTTAAAATAGATAAAAATACATTAAAATATCATTTCAAAATTCTAGAGGAAACTCACATTTTTCACATGAAATCACTTATTTTTATAACATCACAAATTTTAATAAAAACATTTTCTTTTAAAATACCCTTATGAACTATTAAATAAAGATTCAAAAAAAAATATTATTAATGAAATTAATAAAATCAGATCATATTGTATAAAAAACATTCACCTCTCACTATTATGAAAATGTTAAAAGGTGCCTCATTCGGAAAATGATACTAAGATTCCTTTCAACAGAAATTAAAAAGTAAAATAAGGGTAACAATGTAATTAATAGATCTTTGGAGAGTAATTTATAAATTTATTAAATCACTTTATAGATGATATGGATATGTAAGATAAATATTCCCCCATTGAGGAATTAATCATAAACAATCCTGAATATTGATGAGATTGTAAAATAAACTCTGACATCAGGTTTTATTTCTTTATTGTGTTTTCATGACATTTATAATAAACTTAGATCTATTATAAATATATTAAACAAACAGAAATATATATATGATACCATTAATGACTTACATGAAATATTTTATCACTTGTTTATTAATAATTATTTGTTATAATTGATGTTTTGGGTAATATCTTCTTCGTTTTTGAAGTATGTTATTTTTTGGTAGTTTCAGTCATTGAATTTTTACCAAGATTCCATCATATCTAAAAATTTAATGATTATATGAAAATAATATATATTTATTATTATTTTAGTCTAAGACATTAAATTTATTGATAGATAATTAATTACACCATTCGTTGAGATTTTATGATGTATGTATGCGTGAGCGGTGTTTTCACTTTTTGATGGATGGAATAAAAATAGTAAATAATTATTAACCATAAATGAATAAATATTATATCATATAAATTATACATATTCATCAAATTCATCCTCGTTACCATCCAATGTAATATATGAATGAAAAATAAATCGCATCACTTCGTGGAGGAGATAGTCCATGAGTCTACGTAAGAGATGTTTTCAACTCTCAACAGATTAGAAGGTAAGAATTCAGATGTGATATTATCAATTATGAGGAAAAATAATTTCATAATTATCATATATAAACATTAAAATAATAATAATACCCATCAACAAAATATGGTGAGTAAAAATTAATTTTATTGTTAATTGGAGATGGTAATCCATCTGTATGCACGAACAATACTTTAACTTCCCACTTTATGGGGAAGAGGGTGGGTAATGGTTGTATCATAATCATATTAAATTTATATATATTTATGGTACTGAAGTTATTATTTTTTGATAAATTCAAAATATTTGTAGTAGTTATAAGAAGATATAAATTAAAAGCAGACAGGTAAGAAAATTACCTCTTGTTTAGTAGACCTACATTAGATCCTTTCATACAGAATGTAAGGATGGACTTTTAGAGACATCAGAACCTATAGAGTATGGATAAGGGTGTATATAAGAAGAATGGGTAGCTATTATATGATCTTGTTTTACTAAATCTGTATAAATAAGTGAAGTAATGATATGTCCTTTTATAATTATGGTGAGGGTCACTTTCAAAATTTCATAAGAGATTAACTATAATAAAGTCATTATCTGGCTCAAATGAACAAAAATGAATAGGTATTTGAACTTGGGTAGGATATTTATGAAATATCATCAAAAAGGTAATATTATTATTAGGTTTTTTGGTGGTTTAAAAATTCTCAATTGGTTTAACCCTTTGTTAATATATTTTAACATCAACTACAGTAAAGTATTTTTCACTCATAAATGGTTATAATTTTAAATATAAGGTGAATATTGACTAATAAATGGAAGAATGAAGCCATATTAGACCATATATTATGCCACATTTTTTTTAAATAATTTAATTCTTTATAATAGAATGAATGAAATATTCTTTGGATAATTTATCATTAATGTCAATTTTGACAATATTCTTTTAATTTGACTACAAATACATTAATAAAAAATTTATTTTGAATATAATTCATTTAAAAAATCACTAATATGTCTTATTCTTATACATAATTTGTTTAAAAATATAATAATATAAAATTAAAAAACTTTTAATGTTTTTTGTATGATTTATTGTAGTTATCAATAAATTTAATAACAATTGTATTAGTTTTGTGAAAGTATTTATGTTAATTATATAACTAATAAAAATTAGAAATAAATTATCATCATGAATAAAATATCATTTTCACATTTTTTTAATTTTAATTCATTTATATGTGGATTTTTTCCCTATCTGAACACATAATATATATTTAAAACAAAGGGAATGACATTTTGTAACTTTGATTGATTTGAATATTATATTGGTCATTTTCACGGAAAGGTGTCCACTAAACATATAAATTTCTATCTAATATGACAAGGGATGAATTTAATTCTTCCAATAGTAATTAATATGAAGTAATATGACCTTATCACTTAGTTTTAACCTATATTAACTTTATTTATCCACTACCAAAATGATAAATTTTACCACCTTTACTTTCCATATTGAGGAAAAAATAAAATATACCTATTTACCAAATTGGGAACTCTTGTCTAAAAAATGGGATTCACTTTTAGAGATTAAATTTCAATAACGTTTTGAAATTAATTTTAAAATATGATTGCAAACATGGAAGAAATTATGTTCTTAGAACAATATATTTTTTAAGAACTTAACTCTATTTATTCATAACCTATTCCTAGTAAAACATCTATATGAAAGTTAAATAATTTAATTGAATATTTAATATGCAAATTTCATTAAAATCCTATACAAATAGTGAATAATTCAGGTAATTATGATATAAACATATTTTATCCATACAATAGATGTTCATAAAATAATTCCTTAATTTCAAATGTTTTTTATTTTTATTGATAACAAATGAATTTTTTTTATAAATGTCCAAACCATAATATTTTCATAAATTATTAAGTCTTATTCATACCCTACATATTAAATAATAAGGATATAATGGTCACATAATAATAGATCATGGAAAACTGGAACTCATTATTTTGTGCAAAAAAAGCTATTTGAGATATTATATTTATCAAAAGAGAGACTTACTTTAAAATCAAATGGTATTACACCCAACAAAATTAGTCCAACAAAATTTCATTTAACAAAAATTCAATTTCAATAATTTCATAGATATTGGGAATCTTCCAATCCAAAACATGACACCATCAATCATTTCTAAGTCAACTTCATATTCCCCCACCACACAATACCACCATAGTCCAAAATGTGAAACTAAAAAAACAACCACACCCATACTTTAATATGTTTAATAAACAAATAAATTAATAATATTTACAATAAATGAGAAAAAAAAATCCTTAATGATGAAAAATATTAATTTCAACATATGATTATAGTTCAATATTGATTCTTGGATTTTAGTATTATCAATTTATAACACAACATGCAGTTATAAATATTAAATTTAAGGAAATATAAATTATATTAATTATCGTAAGGTGATAAAAAACATTTATTTAGAGGATTCTATTTATATTATTTAAAATAACACAACAAGTTATTTTTATTTATAAACACATCTGGATAAATTACCATCATTAGGGGCATTACCATTTTTCATGTGAGGCGATCCCACAATTATATTTCAGAAAAAAATGATATATTCACAATAGATAACACATTTCATAACTAAAAATATCATCAAATAATTAAAAACACTTGTGATATATTCCCTTACCTATCATTTACAATTAGCATATTAATAATATTCACTAATCTGGTATATACTATATTTCTAATGGAAGACCAAATGTATGATCCCACCATTATGCTATAACTATAAGAACGACGAAGAATCTCTTACCTTATCATAATATGGTACTTGTGAAAAAACTAATATAGGATATAAAATTATATTCCATATCAGAAAATTAAAGGAGGATCCTTAGAAGAATTTCCATAAGAATTAAAGATTCTTGACGGTGAGGATCGACCACCCAAACTTGTTATTGAAGAAGATAGGTTCATTTGATGGGAATAAACCTATTTTAATATTTACATATCCCTCCTCAAATACCACCATAAAAATTCCATATTTTATTCCCCATTTAATTTATATTCAAATAATGTCATAATTGTGATCTATTTAAAGCCATTAAAAATTTTAGATATAATTTAATGACTCGAAAGCCATCAAAATCATGATTTTATTATTTTATATTGATGAAAAGGTTTTGTTGGAGTGTTGCGAAGGAAAAAATTTAATTTTAATGTATTTTATGCTATTTATATGGACAAGGTATGCACTACATAAGGGTAATGTGTTTTTACCCTTATACAGGTGGTTTCCATTACATGAGATTAATAAACTCACAAGTATCCATACATAGGTATGTCTTTAAATTTATGCAAGATGGTGGTACACATACGTGAGGAAGTCTTACCCTTTCACTAAAAGTGGAAACCTATGGGTACCCTTATATGGGACTAACATGAAACTTATACATATACCCTTAAAAGTATAACCTTATAAAAATACCCTTATGAATCCTTTAGGATTTCAGTTATACCCTTACACAATTTTAAACATACCCTTATACAGCTTTAATAACTTTAGTGATGCCATTACACAACTAGTAACTTACCCTTATATGATGAAGAAAAGAGAATCTTTCCATTACATTGGTAATAACCTATATTTAAGAAAACTGAGGGAGTTCAGCTGATCGTTATCTAGTGGGAAAGCTTCCCTTATGTGGATATCTTCAATCCTAGATAACCCATACCTAAGAATCAATCCACCATTATGGGGATATGGCTAAATTTACATAGTGCATAGAACTTCAATGATATCCTTATGAAACTAATATAAATGGTAGGATACCCATATTTAACCAATTAAAATATAGTATTACCTTTTCACAATCCATTAAAACAACCATTACCCTTATGAATCTAAAATTTCATGCACAAGGGTTAATATTTCATTAAACATGTTAACTTTTTAATTAAATTAACTTGAAAATAAATATGAAAATAATTTATTATCATATCCAAAAAATAAAAAAACTTCCAATTTTATTTAAATAAATTCAAAACTCTAAAAACATCTAAAATATTTAATCCACTATTGAAACAACCAATTATTTTTATAAAAAAACTATTAATAATTTCAACAAACTTCAATATTCATAAAAACCATTATAAAACAACTTTATAAATTAAAAAATAATTTTAAAATAAATTCTAATATTTATGAAAGTAATCTAAGACCACCAGACACCCAATAATTGAAAAGCGAGGATCAGGAATATTCTAATCATTTACAAATTCAAATGGTTTAGTCACACAATTTGACTATTTTTTCACTAATATTGTGAAATTACACTATATGGGGCCAACACAAGCTACATTATTTCTTAACAACTCATCAAGGTTTGTCCTAACCATGTCCCAATCCAGGATATTTTTAGAAAACTATAAAATTTCCCAAAAATTAATATAAATGACTAAAGTGTGGCTAAATCTAAAATATTATCAATATAACTGAATATAAACACTGGAAAGTGACATAAGGATGTGAAAAATCTCCTAATATATCAATTTTGTTCCGAAAAATTCTATCCAAGGAAGTCCATTCAAATAAAAGTTGAGGCCACTTATTTTTTATTATCAAACAAATACCAAATATCTTGATAATTCATCCAATTCTTCCACAACACTTTTACCAATGGAATAAATTTCTCATAAAAACTATTTTTATAGAGAATAGAAAAATTGACCCATCCATTCAAAAATGGATATATTATCTCTAAAAATATATATTTGTAATTATATTCATGATATGGATTATGGTTATACATATTAAGGTGGAAAACAAGAAAAAATCAGCAATAAAAGTCAATTTTGATAGTAAACAAAACTAATAGGCCGTTATTTTAATGTTCTCAATGTTACAAAAAATTTCCCACTTATCTTGATTGAAACCTCCTTTTATTCCTGAGAATATGGTGACCTACAAGAGGTGAAACCATCAACAAAACGTAGACACCTTCTAAAGTTTTCAAAGTATGGATCTAAAAATCCATATAATTTTTTTACTAAGATTGATAAACAACTAGATCATAAATAATATTTTGAAATTCCATCTATATGTACTAAGAAATGCTTCATCCTAAAATAAAAATCACACCCACATAAAAACAACAAAGAGGCAATTTACATGGTCGACCAGAAGATGACTTTGGGGATCCATTATGATATAATACTAGTAAAAACTATTATAAGAAACCTAACCCACTACTAGATGGATTTCCCAAGAGATTATGATGACCATGATTCCTAAACAAATCGTATATAGTGAAATCTTATCTGCTCACTCTATCATTCCCTCTATATGAGGAAGATATGTCATTCTCAACTTAATGTGAGAACCCATCACATCCTAGATTACTTTCATAACCTGAAAGCTACAATTTGGGTGCCTATCTAAAATAATAGCACATGATACCCCATAAAACCTAATAATCTCATGAATATACATCTTTCAAATATCCTCAAATTTGGTGGTTTTTTGAATTCAAATGAAACAGCCCAACATGGTTTTTTCATCAATCACCACCCATATGTAATTATTCCCTTAGAGAGTTTATGGAAATATTATGTTGAAATCTAAATATACCTCATAAAATTTATAAATGAGAACTACTCAATGTTGTAATAAACAATAAGGATTTTGGTGTTTGGACTTAACATTATAATCGGTATAGAAACATAACGGGATAACAGATATGTTACATTTCAAACATGGCCACCAAAATTGATGCTTCATTTCATATTAAATATTCATTAAACTTGGATGAGCATCCCATTATCATTAATGAAATCCATACTACATATATTTATTCATATAAAAAAGGAATTAAACAAAAAACATTCCAACTAAGAATTCTTTCTGAGGAGATAGGCCACTCATCAATGATCTCCCCACTGTACAAAGAGTTTCTTATGCTACTACAAATTTTTCCCATTGTTACTCATTAATAGTCATATTGAGAAGATATCACTTCAATGAGTCACTAGCCATAACAATAATACACTCATCCTACATCATATATTGGAAAATATAATATGTGATTCCAATGATATTCAATTTGACTTTTTATTCAATTCATACTTGAGAAATAAACATCCTACATAGAGTTTTGGAAACAAATTTCTATTTATAATGGTATATGAAAATTTTAAGTTGAATTATTGATGATAATACAACCATCAACTCTAGGGTTCTAGTCCTTTTGTATGAAGATAAAAATCAAACTATTTTGGTCAGAATGAATAGTGAAGTTCTCGGTGAAGTAGTAGTATTAGTAACTCTTGATGGAATGAATAACGACAATGAATGATAAATTTTTGGTGGGATAATTCTTCTCATGTGGTCAAATATGAGGAGATTATAATATTACAACATCATCTTTCATAATAAAACAACCTAAAGCAGCACATGAGGTATCATAATAAAGTATGTATACCTTTTCTTGTTCTATAAAACCGAGAATAGGTGTTGAGGTCAAACGTATCTTAATTTAATCTAATGAATTATGAAACTTATAATTACATAATAACTTCTCAGATCTCCCTAAAAGAGAATTCAATAGCGAATAAAGCCTTGATAATTCATTCAAAAATCATTGATAATATCATATAAATCCCATGAATTTTCAATTCCTAAAGATATTATTTCTTTCATCCCATTACAATTAATCTTTCACCTATTTAGGATCAACATAGAAGTCACATTACAAGACAATTCTAAGAAAATGACTTCTCAAATTCATAATGGAAATTTTGATAACTTATCATAAATTTGGGGATCCTTCAATATTCCAAAAATCTAATTTAGGTGACATACATACTCCTCTTTAATAATTGAGTAAACTATAATGTTTTCCATCTATCTAAGTAAAATTTTATCGAGATACCATTAGAAAAATCCGATTCATTAGGGATGTAAAAATCAATAGATTGTCAGTTAAGCTAATAGAAAACACAAAATACTCGAAGTGTCCATACCTACTCTTGAACATAGTATTTGGAATATTTGACTCTTCAAATCTAGTCTAATGACATATTTACATCAGGTTAATATTTTAAAATATCTTTTTTACATTGAATTGATAAAATATCATAAATTTTTGGGTAATTATAATATAAATCATTCCCAAGTTGAACCTCTCTTAATCGATGTATAAATTAAAAATTTGAACAAATTTCATTGTACATATTTACTAAGGACACCCAAGGGGACACACATAGATGAATGAAGCCTTTAACATTCTAGTCATCTAAGTAAATTTTTATCTCCATCAATTCAATCTATGATAAATGATAGGGAGAAATAGATATGAGATGATTTTCCATGGCCAAATAAAATAGAAAAATATACTTGCTTATTTAAATTTTGTCTATAGAAATTATCGTAGAACCCCTCAAAATACACTCTGACAACTTGTTATAACTCATCATATAAGGGTTAATATTCATGTTAAACTAAAAAAAAATTTAACACCCCATTTTCCAATAAAGAATGATTTTCTGGACAAGAACTCGGATCCCATTCTTTATGAAATAATAATGATCTCCCATCAAGTCATTTTAATAACAGTCACTAATAATAGAATTAATTTTTATATTTATGGTCCACAATGAAATTGATTATAAAAATTACATCAATTATTTCCTATTTGAGAATTAGGAAATCCCAAACTAGCTTATAATAAAATATTGTGTACTGACGTGAGGGGAATCAGAAACACTAATCATTCTTATTTACTATAGGTCTTATCAATTCATTGAAAAATGTAATTATTTCCATTATATGTTTAGAAAAATTCATGTTATAGGTTGATATAAAAGAATGATTGGTTCCTATAACAAAAAAATTGTTACTAAATATAAATAAACAATGATAGTACCTATCAATATCAAAGGACCCATATCAAAATTCATTATAGAATATTATACTATATATGATTTTTTTGTTCCTAATCCCCGATCCTAGAAACATGCTATATTTAAATAATTACACTACAATGAAGATATTTTAATGGATGAGGATGTTGAACCAAAAAATGGGAAGCATATAACGTAACAAAACATCTATAGATGAACTTGTATTCCAAATGTATTATATCTTTTTGGTGATATGGGTAATTGGTATCTCAAGTGTCTTATATTTACACAATATTATAAATTTAAAGGAACACTTCTAGATGCTTCCAAATTTGAGGTATAGATCTTATATCATGTGAAACTAATACCACCTTTATGAGCCTCATCCTACATACATTTATTTTCATAGAAGCAACTAAAACTATCACAGGGTGGATGAGGGATTCCAACCAACCTGAATTTCCTTCCCATTAAATCTCTTTTATCAAGTCTCTTTCAACCAATTATGTATATGAGGTATGCTTCTGTATGTAAAAAAGATAATTGATGTATGGATACAAGGACATATGGAACATCTAAGCCTTTAACCTATCATTGGAAAACACATTTTGAGATAAATTTACTTACATTGAATAATTTTTTTCAAACTCTATCCTAGTATGACCACCTTGTTAGAAGGTCAGAAACTACATATATTTTTCTAAAGTTAATGATTCAAATAAAATCTATTGGAAAAAAGCGGTCTTACATTATATCCACTATAACAAATCATATTGTTTTTCTTAAAAAAACGTTTTCTCTCCATCACTTTAAAGAGACTATGAGATAAATAGTATCACATTTCTCCTTAATGGAATATAAACATTCCATAAATTCAACAATATTTTCATTCTTCCCTAACTATTCCTTCACTTCAATGGGTTATTCATTATGAGTAATTATAGTGTTTTCTAGATGACAAACACTTAGTCTTGATCTTTATCTCCTTTTATCCCTCGTCTCACTTCACTAGCTTGAGATGAGTTAGGGATAACACCTTGATCCCTGACAAATACCTCATACACTACTGATTTAGAAATATTTTGATCAACTAGATTGTTTACTTGTGGAAAATTATCCACAAAACCCTCCTAAGTATCTTTAGGAAGGCTTACATTTGGGTGTGATACTACATCATATATGAACATAAAAAATAAATAAGATGATGTCTAAACAAAACACGAGAGACATGTTTACCAACATACCGGGGAAACATGAGGCCTTTCATTATAAGATCTTTCAGGGAACTCGCTTGTAAATAACCCCTTAAGTCCCGATGAGCCTATCTTCTTTATTCAAAAACAACCCAAGAAATTTTGTATTTAAGAACAAACCTTCCTTTGATACTATTATTTAATGAACACACCTAGATTATCCCTAAACTATACACCCAAACCAACTTATGGTATGTTTCAATGAACTTTACCAATCCCCATAATCGTGTGACAAAAACCTAGGTGTCATGAACTATCATAGGGGATGATTTTTCTTAAAATAAACAAAATATTTAAAAGAAGTAATATATTAAAAAAATGCAACATGTGAATTTATGTCATAATTTGGATGATAATGAGTATATTGAATGATAAGTGGCAATCCAAAATAGGTTAACCAAAGTATAAAAATCCAAAAAACCCATCAATATGTGATACGTGGGATATCGTCCCATTATGACACCCAAGACTCCCACACCCCGCTAACATGGATACCTTCCACTTTCCATGAGGTTTCTTCCTTTTACCTGCATTAGGAAGAACAAGGTTGATAAACATCCCAAGGTATGGGTCGAGTGTAAGTGAAATAAGACCAGTAGGATCCCACCACGTGTTTCATAATAATTCATTAATAAATGAACATATTATTCTCATTTCATGTAAATAATGTCATAAAATATCACCTTACACAATTTTCAATAAAACCTTGAAATTTACCATTTATTAGTTGTTTATGAAACTTGGATTAAAAACCCCATTTTATTTTCACAAAATATTAGTTTTAACCATTTGAAAAGGCATGCATAAATAACCATTTCAAAATGTATCAATATGGAAACTGAGTAATAAGATAAATTTTTCATGGGATTGATGGGATCCTCACATATCAATGAACTAATGGCTACGTGCCCACATATTGATATAAAATAGTCTTAGGGATGAAGAAGCACCAAAAAAATGAATTCTTAATCATAAAAAATTAGTTAGAGTTTTAGCTTAAATTCATGCTATTTATATGCAATCAATCATAGCATGCATGTCCCATTATATTCCCCCTCATAAGTACATCAATATATGATGTTCTATCCTCCAATTTAGGATTTCAATATCAAAAAATTCTTACACTTAGAGGCATAATTTAAATAAAAATACCACACTTGTAGGATTCACATTAATGGTTATAATTATTTCAAAAGAATATTACACATCTATAATCAAACTAACATGTTTATAATAAATCATGGTTTAGAATCCATTTTCATCATCAATGTTGAAGGGGAAATAAATGTTACAAATAATTCCAAACTATAAAATTTCATGTATGATAAATCCTTCCATTAATCAGTTTAGACACACCAATTTAAAATTATCAAGCAAGAAAAGTATATAAAAGAAATTATTTTAATGAAACCGATTACCTAAAACATTTGGTATACCTAGAAACTAAATAGGTTCCATACACATGGTGGAATAAAGGATAATATAAATATAAAACAACCCCAAATGGAGAAATACTTGTCATAAAAAATTTATTAAATAATACCCATATTAGTAGATCCAAGAGAAACCATATACCCACTAAATCTTGAAGAAGTGCAAAAATATCTATGTATATTTATTCTATAACTTCCTTTCACACAATTAATCTCTATTAAATCCCATTAATTCATGAATCAACCCATATATCTTCTAAAAATTCCATTATATATGATTAAATTCAAGAATAAGATAGGTGATATTGAAAAAAGTTGAATAATAATGAATTATGGTCTCTTAACCGAGTTTCCTACATCCAATAGCTCTAGATACATTAGAATCGATCTGGGGAAGGTTTGGAATCTCTAAAATCACCAATAAGAATCCATAGGGTCACTTATGAGAACATATATTAATTTTTAACCATATTTTAGTTTTAATAGTTCTTCATTCATTCTAGATGACAATTAGAAAATTTTGTAAATTTTTGGGCATATACACGGTTGACTGATGGTTAGGCCAAACTGTATGGAATTCCCAAAAACCATGTGGTTTTTGGTGGTTCACGATTGATTCATGTTTTATAGTTGGTTCATGGTTAATTAAACTATGATACTTATTCATTATATATATTGAATAATTCTAGAAATCAAATAGCTCAATATTTAAATTTATATAAAATTAAATAAGCAAAAAAATTAAGTAAAATAATATAAAATTAATAATTATATATTATGATATGGGGTGAAATGAGGATCCCCCTACATTATATTGCCAATTTCTTCAAAAATCATTCAACTTGTCGAATAATTAAATACTTTTTATTTATTAACATTACCTAAAATCGTTTTCATATTTATTTCAATATTATTCTTTTTGAATTCATTTATTATAATGTTTTATTTTTTACTAGATTAATTTTGCTTACATAGGTAGTTTTGAGATTGTATGGTTCAAGGTTTCATAATATCATTAGTATTATATTAATGGTCTATGATCCTTTTACAATGATTCCATAATCTCTAAAAGTGTAAAATTATATGTTTTGTGCCATTCAAAAATAAATTATTTCATTATATTTATAAATAATTATAATTTTTGAAAATCTTCCCTGATAGGCTTACTTTAAAATCTTTAAAATGAATTTGATTGTTTAATTTTAACATCATTATTATCATCACTATAATATCATTCCATAATTATTATAAAATTAATAAATCATAAATTTTCAATATTATTATAGTTTTGATCCTTAATAAAAATATTAAGAAAGTATAGTAGCATCATCAAACTATGTAGTTGAACCAAACTAATCCCAAATGTAAAAAAAAGAAGTATGGATTATAAAATAAACTATATTTAATAATTATATTCAACTAATATAATTATATTTATTTTATTCCATTTTTATTAATTTTTAAATTTAAATTCATAAAAATTTATGTAACACCCCGACCCTAGAAGCCCAGAGTCGGTGCATTATTTTAATACATAGGAAGTGTTATAACCAATCATGTCCTGAAAGACTGATCAATTTAGCAGTCATAGAAAATAGATTATATACATCGACTTTACATTAAAATTTCAAACATAAAATACAACATAGATAGTTCTTTAAGAACAACATTATTCCCTTTAGCTTAACCATGCATATCAATCATAACTAACTTTTTCATATCATTGTAAAATGAAACATAAAAATGGGGTGATCTCAAACACTAAGAAAGGGTATGAAATATATAGGAAGATAACATACACATTTGCGAAGGTGAATAATTTAAAACAAATACCTTTACAAATAAATCACAAGAACAATTTATGACAGGAATAGGAGATGAGTAAATAATTCCATAATAAAAAATATTCATGGGTATTCTACTAGACGAATAACCACATGAACCATCAATAATATTTTTATAATGATGGAATGTATAATTTGGGGTATTCTGAAACATTTTGTCAAGGCCTCGACCAAGACGTCTAAAAATGATTAAGGCCTCAGCCAAAACCATATATCAAAATTGGAAAAGCCCTTGGACAATTCCATGTCTAATTGTCTCATGAGGCCTAACGATGCAATTAGGAGCTATAGTGGGATCCACCCATCACTTTCAAAGTCCAATACATTCCACATATGAAAAGGTTGAAGCATAACATATACATTCGTATTAAAACTAGCATATGAAATGTCAATACATTAACCATAAACCATGAATGGTATAAAAATAACACATCCATAGTCATACATATAAAAAAACCTTAAATACAATATGGAAGATTTTTATCATAATAAATCAACTTCAAACAACTGTAAAATTTATCAAAGGATGATGACATAGATGAAATCAAAACTATTTGAGAGAAATATCTCTTTTTATTTTGAAATCATTTAAGAGTCACATAATAATAAAAGAAAACATTAATTTTTAAAATATTATTATAATCATGTAATGGATGTTTCGACGATGTTATAATGGTGGAAAATAGCAGCACCCGCCATATAATTTTAAAAATTATTCTTAACTTAATTTTTTCAAAAAGTTCATAAAGTACCTTGTTTGGAAAATGATGGTATGATTCTTTTAAAAACATATATGGTCAAACAAGTGTATAAATTACTTTAACCCATAGTCTATTAAATAGTAAAAGTGTTTTGAAATACATTTTTAAGAAAACATGCACGTGGTTGATAAAGAGGTCCTAGTAGATACTCACGTAAAAACAACTTCGGATAATGAAGAGATTGTAAAATTAATCCTTACCTTGCACTTGCACTTTCATCGATGGTATGTTTAACCCTGTGTATAATGAACATAGTATGTTAGAAAAATATACCAGAACAGTATTAATATTTATTATATCATAAATGATTCATTTATTACTTTATACTATCCATTTAATAATGATTTCCATGATAAATTAACATTTCGGATAATAATCACTTTCTTTATCGTACGTGTTTCAACTTGTTGTTCTTGATCATATCACTTAGATAATGATTTAAATACTTACAGAATATAAAAAATGATTTATATATCATATCTATTAATAATATAAATATGTATAATAGAAATATATATGAAATTAAAAACACCGTTTATGGAGATGATACATCATACGTACGCATAAACGATGTTTCCGTTTTCATGTAATATTGAACGGAACTAAGTGAATAAGATATATTTAAATAAATAAATAAATATATATATTTATTAAAAAGCATTAATATTTCATATATTACATATCTATTAATAATATATATATTTATAATCATCATTGGACGGTGAATGTTGAAATGAATCTTATCGCGTCAGGGAGATGGTAAGCCGTACGTACACACGGGCAACAATATCATTTCCTTAATGATTAAAATGTGTAGAATTGGATGGAATATTAATTTTAAAAAGAAATATCATGTTATTTTAATTATTTATATACATATTACTTATCATTGTATCCATTCTAGTAACATATTGTTGAAAAACAAATTACACCATGACGTGCAGACGGTAAGTCGTACGTACATATGCATGGTGACTTTATCATTCATAGGATGGATAGAATAATGAATATAGTTTTACCATATTTATAATAACATCACAGTATGTAGAAGGTACTTGATTTATTATTTTGGTATGGAAACAACAAACAAAGAGGAAGTGGAAGAAGATAATAACTTGAAAGAGGCTGGTGAAATTATTACCTCTTCTTCGGATGTTTCCTATTGAGTTGATCAAAAGGGTTCTTTATGTTGGATTTATGATCTATGTAAGGTCTTTAGGTTTAAGTGAGGAAGGTTGGTAACACATTTCTTTAGGGTTTGGCGGAGCCAAATGGCTTTGGAGGTGTGATATTGAGTGAAGCAGAAGTTCCCTATTATAAGAGGGGTGCGGGTCACTTTAGGAAAAGATTAAAATATTAATTTATTATACATGAATATTCGGTTTATAATTGATCCAAATTAATTACTTTCAAGCCTTAGGTGGTAATGGATCGAACTCCTCTCAACCAATAGGTTTTAGACATGTTTAGGTTACAATTTTAACCTTGTATTTTAGATTTAACTCTGAGTTTAATAGTTTAACTTTTATAGTGTCTTCTTGTATTCTTACAATAAATGGTTGATAAACTTACTTTAAAGATACAAGAGAACCTAAAGTGGTTAATTAATGAAATATATAATATTATTTAATCCCTTTTTCTGATCCTTATATTTTTCAAAGTATTATATCGACCAATAATATAGTATTTGTTTTAAAAATTAATTTATTTCAATTTTGACACTATTTGGTATTTTGTTTTTGTGAAAGTCATAAAAACCTTATCACATCGAAAAAATTAATATAATAAGCCCTATAATGTCATATTAATCTAGAAAATTATAGTATTTAATCATAAGTCTCAATTTATATTTATTTGTATATTTACAATATCAATTATTTTTATATTTCATTTTTAAGGTAATTTCAGCATCATCGTTACGTCATAAATAAAATAAATTATTTAATGTCTAAAAATTATAAATTTAATACCATTATGTAGGAAATATTTTTATATTTATAATTAATATTTATAGTCAAACATGTCTTATGTATAACTCTATATTAGAAATGGTTTAGTTAATAAACATTGAATTTAACACTTTTAACTCTTCTTTAAATAATATTATAATAAATGTCCTAATCTAAACCAAGTGGACAAAAAAGATCATATTTTGTTCTTAAGGTTGTTTTTGGTCGAATTACACTTATCCAATAGAATTATTATGTGTGTCAGGGTAATTATAATATCATTTTTACCTTTAATTACCCTATTTACTTTTAACCGTGGAAAATAAAATTCAAAAGTTACTATTCACCAAAAAAGTCATCTTATTAAACCACATTTTACATAATAATGTCAAACGTATCTCTCAGATTTTTGAAATTCAACTTGCAGAAGCGGTAAAATTATGTTTTTTTTCAAATATGGAAATTCTCCTAGAAGGTGGGAAAAAATGGAAAAAAGTTCAATAAATATTTATACATCAAATTTTATTATAAAATGACCCCACTTAATTACATTAAACTTATATAGGTATTATATATTTATTTTGAATTACAATAAATTTAAATGAAATAAATAATTATTTAAATAAAATGTTAGTTTTAAATAATAACACAGTGTTTTTCACTATTCATCAAAAAATGAATGTTTTCAAAAAAAATACCAAAAATTTACCCTAAGCTATTTCTGATATTCCGAATTAAAATAATTTAATTCTATTTTACCAAATTAAAAACATGGAATTTTCATAAATTAATTTAAAATTATTTCCCACCGCCAAAACTAAAAGGTGGGTTTTTAAAAAGTAATAACTATCGAAAAGATTGACATGTGTTTATGTCAAATTTCAATGTGAAATTACTTATAATGACCTACATTTTATTAAATTATAAAAATATAATTTAATTATACTTCAAAACCATTCAAATTATAATTTAACATAATAAATTATTTTGATTAAAAAAAGTTTTCTTCAATTAAAACATAGTATTTTTCACTGTTCTTCAAGATATTAAAGTTATCAGAAAAGTACCAAATATTTATCCAAAATATATTTTTATGTCCCACTTATAAAGAAGAATTTAATTTTATTAAAATGAATATATTAAGCTATCAAATATTGGTTTTAAAAAGGGTTCTCCATTAAATGGCGGTAAAATTTCATTTTTTAAAAATACTTCTTCTATCTAAAAAATGAATTTTTTATTATATTATGTATAAGAAACACATAATATGGATGTTAAAATTATATAGAGCATATAAGATTTAAAATGCATTTAATACTATTTATAACTGCTTTTTGAACGACTAGTTTGGTAAGTCTTCATACACTCGAACTCGGTGTTATACAAAGTGCAAGCTATTGAGTTACTTTAATGAGATAACGTACTATAAAATCATGGGGTGTTACATTCTCCCCTCCTTCAATACATTTCATACTCATAGTTTGAAATTTTTCTTTGAAAATAAATGGTTAAAAATAGAAAAATACCTTTGTGGGAAACCCACATAGAAAATTGGGTTAATAAAATTTAGTATTAATAAGAGGGAAAGGGAAATGAAAAAGTCAGCACAAAATTATGATCTCGATTATGATAAAAATGGTGGAAATTAGAGACACATAATTTGAGGGAAAACGTAAATATTTATAGGGAGTGATTGAGGTCATCAATCACAAATAAGTGTATAATTGAGGGCCCCAAAGTTATTGTTCTATGATGATTTAAAATATCATCAGTTCAACAATACATAAGGTATTAGGATAACACATTCTTGGTTTTAGGATCTTTTCTCTACAGATTAAGAATTAATTTCTTCATAGAATAAGAGAAAAAAATAATTTACATGTAGAGTTTCATCCTTCAACTAATTTCTACCACAAATCCATCATTCACTCCAAAAGATAATTGAATTCAGAAATATTCTATTTATCCTATTCATATGGGGTTCCAAAAATAATGAATTTTTTAATTCATTTTTTAGACTATTTTTAAAAAACTACATTATACAAACCTGGACATCACGTAGGCCAGTGGTTGGTGGTTCACCATTGTCACCCTCCGGTTGTGGGTTCAAGTCTCACAGTCTTGTCAGACATGACGGGTTGCTGCTCGACCTCCGGGTTGTCCTTTTTATAACAATCCAAAAATAATATTTGGAAATTCCTTATCCTTAATAGTAGTATCCAATTTCAAACATAATCCATTCCAAACATTAGAATTATCAAAAATACTTCTATCTAAATTCACAGTCCAAAATTTATATGGAAGGTAAACACAATGAAGATTCTTTTTTCCATGTAATAACATTTGAATACCTTCATCATGTAATCTTTTAAAATATGGTAACACCCTGAATTACCATAAAACCATATTTATTACATTCATTCTCCCTTATTTCTTATCGAATACTGGATATACTTCTTATATACAAAAAATGTAGTAAACTCAAACAATGATGGAATAGGAAAACCATTAATTAGTTCCAAGGATGTCAACAATATCTAATATAATTTATCCAAATCAACCATCTCTTAATCCAAAATCAATACCTCAGTATCAAGAACCTATTAAATTTTTATCTTTCTTTAAACCATGTATTTTTTTGTAAAGTTTAACTTTCTATTGAGTCACTTTTCTTGGTACCACACAGTCTCAAATCATTAATGAAATAGTACTACAGTACAATCCTTATATTCTCCATAATTATTATACCCAGTATATCATTGATACAATACTAAAATGACATAATTCATTAATTTCAACATAAGAAAACTAGTCATTACTATTCATATGCGGTAATATCATAACTTGATTATTATCCAACAACATCATTTTTGGTATACTCTGATGATTTGGGCATTGATTCGCGTAGTGTCCCAACTCCTTGCAGTTGAAGAATTATACCTTTGAAACCTTTTTCTTACCCTTTCAATCACGTACTAGGTGTCCTTTTTCTCCACACTTATAACAAACTCTCATTCCCCTATATCATTTACCAAGGTGATTCTTTCCATAGTTATAAATTATGAGAAAAATCCTTATTTCCCTTATTCATATTATCCATATTTCTCTCCACCATCATTTTCTTCTCGGTCTTCCCTTCAAGGACATAGGACTCAGAAAATTATTTACTTATCTTATTAACACATGATACTATTTCTTCATATGATGATAATACCTGGGAGATTATTACCTATTTAAATGTTGGCTTAATACCATGAAATAAATGATCTTTCTTACTCTTTGGATCATGCATATTGCTGGAGATATCATTCCATCCACTGGGCGCCATTTCTAAATAATGGCATACACTAGGTTAGTTTTATGAATCACAATGCATAATTCCAAACTTTTTAAATACCTAACATAAATTGAAAATATTATGCATATAATCTATAATCATTAAAAAAAATTTTCTTTGAGAATTATTTACTCCTAAATCCTTTATAATGGTTTGAAAATAAAATGTGAATTATCCTAAGCATATCCCCCGAGAGTATGGTAACCAAGAGTGCAGAAAGGCCCATTGTCATGTACCTGGATACTCCGGGTCAAGCCCAAAACTTCTTTTGAGAGTTTTCACTCCTAGGAACATCTATGCCAGAGCCGCCTCTACCTGCTTGTATCTAGATAGGTATGTATTGCTGGAAAATTCAAAAAATCTCTACATTACCAAAATTCTAGTATGTTCTTATATACTAATCCTCAAAGACTATATTAGGGTAATGTTTTCAAATAAAAGTATTTCGAAATCTAGTTTCCATGGTTATTATTAAACATCCTCTGATATCAACTGTAACGCCCTGACCCCGGAAGCCCGAAGTTGGTGAATTATTTTAATACATTGGCATGATTACAATAAATCAAATCTCGAATGACCAATCAGTTTAGTAGTCTTCAAAAAATAAATTATAAACATAAAATTTACATTACAATTTCAAACATAAAATACTACATAGATAGTTTTTTGAGAACTCCATTATTTACTTTATCTTAACCCTGCATATCAATCATAACTAACGTCTTCATATCCTAGGAAAATGGAACATAAGAATGGGGTGAGCTCAAATGAACAGTAAGGTTAAGGAATACAACAGAAGATAACATAAACATTAGGCAAGGTGAATAATTTAAAACACATGCCTTTACACATAATACACATGAAAACTTTATGGCAGGAATATGATATGAATAAATAATTCCATAATAAAACATAGTCAGGGGTATTCTACTAGTTGAATAACCACATGAACCATCAACTATATTTTCATAATGAGGGAATGTATAATGTGGGACATTCTGAAACATTTTGTCAAGGCCTCAGCCAAAACGTCTAAAATTGATTAAGGCCTCGGCCAAACCCATATATCAAAATTGGGAAATTCCTTATCCAATTACATGTCTTATTGTTTCATGAGACCTAATGATGCACCGAGGATCTATAGTGGGATCCACCCATCACTCTCTAAGTCCAATATATTCCTCATATAAAAAGGATGAAATATAACATAAACATTCGTATTAAAATTAGCATAGGTAATTTCTATACTTTAACCATAAACCATGAATAGTATAAAAATAAAACATCCATATTCAAACATATCACAAAATCTTTAATACAATATTGAATATTAGTATCATAAAAAATCACCTTCAAACAAGTGTAAAATTTAACAAAGGATATTGACATAGATGAAATCGAAACTATTTGTGAGAAATAACTTTCTCTATTTTCAAATCATTTAAGATTCATATAATTTTAAAAGAAAACATTTATTTTGAAAATATTTTTATAATATTGTAAAGGAAGTTTCAATGAAGTTATAATGGTGGAAAATATTCTCACCCACCATATAAGTTAAAAAAATTCTTAATTTAATTTTTGTCGAAAGGGTCATATTGTACCTTGTTTGGAAAATGACAGAAAGATTACTTTAAAAACATATAATGTCAAATAAAGGTATAAATAAATTCAAACCATAGTCTAGTAAATAGTAAAAATATTTTTAAATACATTTTTAAGAAAACACTGGTGTGGATGAGAAAGAGGCCCCAGTAGATACTCACATAAAAATAACCTCGGATAATGAAGAGATTATAGAATTAACCCTTACCATGAACTTTCCTTCGGTCGAGGGTACGTTTAACCTCTTTTATATTGACCATAGTATGTTTTTAAGATATAAAAGAACCATATTAATATTTATTATATCATACATGATTCATTTATGACTTTATACTAGCCATTAAATAATGATTTCCATGTTAAATTAACATTTCGGGTAATAATGGCTTTCTTTATCATATGTGTTTTAACTTGTTATTCTCGATTGTATCACATAGATAATGATTTAAATAATTCCAGAGTATAAAACATGATTTATATATCATATATATTTCTAATATAAATATGTATAATAGATATATATATGAAACGAAAAACAATGTTTATGGAGACGGTAAACCGTACGTACGCATAAACTCTGTTTCTATTTTCATAACCTATTGAATGAGACTAAGTGAAAAAGATATATTTAAATACATATATATATATATATATATATTCAGTAGAATTATTATTTCAAATATTACATACTTATTAATAATATATATTTTTATAATCATGGTTGAATGGTGAATGTGGAAGTGAATCTCATCGTGTCACAGAGATGGTAAGACGTACGTACACACGTGCGACAATATCATTTCCTTAATGATTAAAATATGTGGAATTGGATGGTATATTAATTTTAAAAATACATTATCATATTATTTTAATTATTTATATACGTATTACTCATCATTATATCCATCAAAATAACATAGCGTTGAATAACTAATTACACCACGGCGTGGAGATGGTAAGCCGTATGTACGCACACATGGTGACATTATCATTCATAGAATTTATAGAATAGTTAATATGGTTTTACCATATTTATAATAACTTCACATTATGTAGAAGGTACATGATTTATAATTTTAGTATGGAAACAACAAAGAAATAGGAACCTGAAGAAGTAAAGAACTTGAAAGAGGGTGGTGAAATTATTACCTCTTCTTTGGGTGTTGTCTTTTCAGTTGATCAAATGGATTCTTTAGGTTTGATTTCTAGTCAAATTAAGGCCTCTAGATTGATGTGAGGGAAGTTAGAATGATATTTGGGAAGGGTTTAGATGATCCAAATGGCTTTGGCTATGTGATATTGAGAGAAGGGGAGTGCACTTTTATAAGAGGGGTGAGGGTCACTTTAGGAAAAGATTAAAATATTAATTTATTATATAATCATATTAGGTATATAATGGCTTAAAATGAATTTATTTAGAGACATAGAAGGTTATGGGTCGAAATCCACTCAAACAATAGGTTTTAGACAAAAATTAAGTTTCCATTTTAAGCTTATCTTTTAAATTTAACTCTCAATTAAATAGTTTATCTTTTACCGTGTCTTCTTGTATTCTTACACTATATGGTTAATACACTTACTATATACATCCAAGAGAACCAAAAGTTTTTCATTAATGACATATATAATATTATTAAATCCCTTTGGCCAAACTGTATATTTTTATGAATGTTATATCAACCAATAATAATGTATTTGTTTTAAAAATTAATTTATGTCCATTTTGACAGTATTTGGTATTTTGTTTTTTTAAGTCATAACAATCTTATCACTTCGAAGAAAATTTATCTAATAAACACTAAAATGTCATATTAACCTATAAAATTATTTTAATTCATCAGAAGTCTCAATTTATATTTATTTGGATATATATAATATCAATTGTTTTAATACTTCATTAATAAGGTAATTACTACATCATCATTGTGTCATAAATAAATTAAATTATTTAATGTCTATAAATTATAAATAAAATACCATTATGTAGGAAATAATTTTAACTTTCTAATGAATATTTATACTCGAATTAATATTATTTATAAACCTATATTAAAAATGGTTTAGTTAATAAACATTGAATTTAACACTTTTAACTCTTCATTAAATAAAATAATAATAAATGTCCTAATCTAATCCAAGTAGACCTAAAGGATAATATTTAATTACTAAGGTTAATTTTGGTCGCATTAAACTTATCTAATAGAATTAGAACATGTTTTTGGGTAATTATAATATCAGTTTTACCTTTAATTACCCTATTTACTTCAAACTATGGTAAATAAAAGTAAAAATGATACTATTCACCAAAAATTATTTTCATCTTATTGAACCAAATTTTACTTATTGGTTTCAACCATGTCTCTTTTATTTTTTTAATTCAACTCATAGAAATCATAAAATTATGTTTTATGAAAATTTTCAAATGCTCCTAGAAGGTGGGTAAGAGATGATAAAAAGTTCGATAAAAATTTATACATCTAATTTTATTATAAAATGGCTCAAATTAATTACATTGAACATTTATATATATTATATATCTATAACAACTTAAAATAAATTTAAATAAATAATAATTATTATTTAAATAAAAATTTGATTTTAAACAATAACGCATTGTTTTTAACTATTCATCAAAATTGAATGTTTTCAGAAAAACACCAAAAATTAACCCTAATTGAATTTTTATATTCCTAATTCAAAAATGAATCCTATTTTACCAATTTCAAAACATAGAAGTAGCATTAATTAATTTAATATTAATTCCCATTGTCAAAACCAAAAAGCAGTTTTTTAAAAAGTAAAAACTATCCAAAGATTGACATGTGTTTATGTAAAATTTAAATGTGAAATTACTTATTTTTTAAAATCAACTTTTTAAAATGATAATGATTATGTTCTCCTTCTAGTGACCAAATGATATAGATCGTGTAAAATGATAATAAAAGACGAAAACTTTATAAAATATGGAGAAAAAATAAAACATTGGATGTGTTTTAAAAGGTGTAATTCCCCTTTTATTGGTAAAACATGATGACATTTTTTTAATATTCATTTCATAAGGTTTAATCATATAATTTTAAATTATCATATTAATCATAAATAAAAGATATATTGTTTTGTGAATTCCTTATATTTTCACATTAAGTGGGTTTAAGTATGTTCTCTTTCAAATAACATTTAAATAGATTTCCGTGACTATAAAATATGATATCATAACATTCAATCTTATTTGTGAAAAATATTTTCACCTAAATTAATTTAATTATTATCTTATATAATATTTTAATGGATTTTTTGACTTATTATATGAAAAATAGATTCCTATATTCTTTTTCTTTCATTATAACACACTAAATGTTTCTCTATAATTAATACATCCCATTATTGTTGTTATTAAGATGTTATTTTTTATTTTTCTTTGGTTTTTCCAATAATGGATCAAAATTTTCATGATTTATCATGACATAAAAATTATATTATATTAATTTAATAATTTGTATATGATACCCTATCATAAGTTACACATTTTTAATTTTCCTTTTAATTTTATTTATCATTTCAAAATGAAATACATTGATATAAAATAATGTTATATTTATTGATAACCAATTTCAATTGCATTATTTTTTATTATTAATTTATTGGTTTATATTTATTTTTTCCAGTTATTTTTGATTATGTTTTAAAATGGTAAAAAATTTATCACAATTAATTTTGATTAATATTGAGTAATTTTATAGATAAATTTATAAATAAGTCATAGATAACTGGATTTTGTAGAATTAAATATACTAAAAGATAGTTATGTATGATTGAAACAAGAATCTTCTTATATAACTATAAATAAAATGGACTGAAACTATGATATGTAAGATTAATTTTTGTAGGTTAGAATCTATATAAGGAGAAACATAGTTTTCAAAATAATAGATTTGAATAATATATCCAAGGACTAACCTATATAAGAACTAAAAGTTTTGGGATAGGGCTTTCATATTAATAACTCAGTGGAATTAGGTTTCACAAAAGATTAAAATTGGACGATGTGAGATTAAATTTGTGACCATGTGAAAAATAACTCTTTATAATTATACCCATTTCGGACTCAAAATTATCTTACATAAGATTAATTTTTCAATTAAGATTTACAAGTAGAATCTCATTATATGTTGGTTTGTCTAAATGTTCTATGAGATCCTATATTCACGGTAAAATAAATCAAGTTCCATAAAATTCTTCACTATAATTATTGAGTTTTATCACAATGATGGTAGAAAATGATAAATAGTGTATAACCTAAAAACATTATAATATACTACCATCATCATAGAGTTAACGATCCAGTGTTAAGATTTTAATAGGAAATCTCATTTCATGAAGCATGTGATACACAAACATGTAAATATTACGAAATGTAAATACAACATATATGAGTCTAGTGGCCATTGTTTTGAAATATATAATAGATGTTTATTTTCAAAAAATTATATTATTATATAATTCCATGTCAAAATTAAAATATTAGAATAATAATCAACAAAAATGCAGAGAATTAATTTAAATATCCCATTATTAAATAAATTATAATTATATAATTATTTAAATAGATCAAAATAATAAATCTTATTAAGAAATTAAACTTAAAAATTTAATTAATACATATATCATTTGATTAAGGAAAATAATTTTTTATTTATAATGACTATATAATTAATAATTTATCCAGTATTTTGAGATAAAATAATCATACATATTTTTGAATAAATATATATTCAATAAATAATTGTTCAAGCCACGAATATAAAACTAGAATATTATTAAAAATACATGATTTGTCACATTTTTTCTTTAAGTAAATTGAATCCTCAAAAAAATCTTATCAAAAAAAATATAGAAATATGTTTATTCTAACCTTTTAAAATTAATATCATCATGTAATACAATTACTTAGTCACTCTTGAATGCTAAAATATGCATCAAATCATATACACGAATTAACAAAATTCATAACAAGTTTTTAAAAAAACTAAATTCTTGTTCCTATGAAAAAAAGTTACAAATTTATTGAAATGGATATGTGTAAGGATATATAGTTTTATATATCTATGGAATTTAGAAATAATGTTTTAAAATGTATTTTAAAACTATTTTTCCCTAAAAAATTAGACTTGATCTTAGTGGAGTGCTTTAAAACATTGGTGATTCCAAATTTATTTAAAACATTCTCTAATTTTAAAATAATATATATATATAAATATATCCCCCATCTCCTCAAACATATAAAGGGATATAAAAACCATTATTTTTTATTAAATTGTGAGGATTTGATTAATTTTTATATTTGAGTAACATAGGAAAGTTATGATTTTAATATCTTCTTCCAATCACTGAAAAACCCAACATAATAACAATGAATAGGATGAGAAACATATGTGTTTTATATAAATTAAAATGCGAGTTAAAATTTAAAAAATCTTTTTATATCAATTGTATAATATTTATAAAAATTGAGTTGATTTAAACTTTCTATGAAGGATTGAAATTCATTTTTGATATTTTCTTTTATCCAGCTTAATAGAAAATGTTTAATCTATTCAATATAATTTAAGTAAAAAATAAATTGAAACTACAACAACAAAAATTAAAATATGATTAATGAATATTGATTTCTTTCCTACCATGTTAACCAAAACGTGAAACACATATGTTTTATAAACATTCCAAACCATGATTATGTGGTTTTCTAAATATAAAACTCCTAAATAAAAACAGAGTGAATGTCATGAGTAAATATAATAACAAAAATAATATAAATAATTCATTATATTAATAATTCACCTCATGATATACTATCTTTTGAAATATTAAATTCAAAACTGAAACATTTAGTTCAACCTAGAATGCATTATATTTTATCTAAAAATTTCCCTTCTTACAATCTGTATGAACAACAACTCACCAACAATTATCTTAAAAATTATACATGAAATTTAAAAGTAAAAAAATTAATTAAACATATATAATATATTCTCCTAAAAATAAACATAACTATAATCCCCAAATATAATTAATAACCTTAAAGAAAAATAATAATCTTATTTGTACTGTAGTCATAACTACTCCAAATACCCCATCAAACTGATCCTCAAAAAACCTTAATCACTTTATAAAAAACTCACATTAAAATCCCCCAACCTCATCTAAGAATTTAAATTTATATTACTAAAAATATAACAACCTTTTACCTAGATAACCAAAATTACCATGACTTTATATCACATAAAAATATTAATTTTTATTTTTATTTGTACCTAAAACATGAATTATTCTCCAAAATTCATCAAATACCTCCAAAAATAACATTAATCTTTATGAAATTCAATCACATAAGAACTAAATTTTGTATCTATGCATTTTAATTGTTTTCTTACCTATAAAGTATTGGAAAAAGATATTATTTGAACATTTTAATTTTACCACATTGAATAGTATCCTAACCTATAAAGTTATTTAATCTCGAGTCGAACACCACCTATAAAAACATGGAAATAACCATCCTATAATAAATTATTTTTCTAAGAATATTAAAACACTTAAATAACCAAGAAAATTTACATATTGAGTTTTATATAATAATTAAAAACCCTTTCTTAACAAAAACAATTCATTTTACACCAAATTGAAATTTTACCACCAAAGTCTTAAATGATAAGCTTTCTTCATTAAAGAAAAATCACCATAGCTATAACTTTCACTCATTTATTAACATCATTAATCCTTAAACATTTTAAAAATAATTTTAAAATGTGGGATTATTGCATAAAAATATCACTATGGGGTGACAATGGTGTGAAACTCATTAGTCCTTGAAATACTTTAGAATCCATAACAGAACATTTTATTTTAAATAATTAACATTGACCTCATTTATACCCATAATAATATAAAAAATCAGATTAATTTAACAAATAATTTTTTAAATATCTCATAACGAATCATAGAGTCAATATAAAAATAATGAAGGTTTCCTGGGATATTAAATTCACAATCACCCCTAAAATGAAATAACAAATTTTGAAACATTCAACACATTTTATCTAAGAAAAATTATTTCCCAATGCATTGGAAGGATATTTCGAGGGTCATTCATAAACATCATTAGTTTTAAAAAACATTAACATTAATAAAACACATAGGTTATATCATTTCAACCCAAAACCATATTCCTTAATTGTATCCAACAAATAGAAAAAGAAATAGAAATAATGGGATAACCAATTACATATTCACAAGAAACTGAAATTGAATCATAAAATATTGTTAATGAAGTATTATAAGATTATAAACAAAGTTTCTATAAAAATTAGAGAGAGATTCTACAGAAAAATATCACAAAATTAAAACTGTGGTTTTAAATAAACCCCATTACAAAGATAGTAACCTATGAGGTAATAATATATGAAAGAATATATTATGTGATTAAAATATAAATAATTATAAAAAATAGAATAAATAAAATTTAGAATAATAAATTTTCAAAATATGCACAATTTTATAGGAATATAGTCAAAAGAAAAAGGATGTGACTCAATAAAACGAAATTGACTCCAGAATCCTCGTACCTTGAGTATTTGAGGGCTTTGTAAATCATATAAAATCCTGAATAATAAAATAAAATTAATTATTTACTTAATTTTTATAGTTTTTCTTTTATAATACATTTTTATTATTTTCAATCATTTATTATTCATTTACAAGAATAATTAGGCTTGCGTTGGTTATTTTTTGGTTGTCTATTATACAGTTTTAGAATAGCTTCTATATAAAAATATTAGTTAAATATAATTTTCCAAATGTTCTATAACCATCATAAGTTTCATGTTATATCTTTTATTTCATTCTATAAGTAAATTAATTCAATAAATTTATAGATAATTTCATTGTTATTAAATCTTAGTTGGTTTTATGTTTCTTGATTATTGATTTTAAATTTAATTATTTACATTTAACATAATTATTATCATGAGGATATTATCATTCCTAAATTATAAAAAATAGTATATATTTATTTTAATCCTCGATTACCATTATTGAAAAATTATAGTAGTGTCATCAATTGAGATGGTTGAACCATCTCGAACAAAAACTAACTCAAAAGAAGGATTGATTATAAAATCAACTATATTTAAGTATTGTACTCTTTATAAGAATTGTAGTTATGTTAATTAATTTTTATAAATGTTTTAAATTAGATTTATGAATATTAATAGGAAGGAGACAAAGGAAATAATGAAAAATATGAGGATAATAACGTTGTGGATTTGAACATTTATATATGTATCCCCTAGATAAGATAAATCTAGGATCCTTCTAGTGAATAAACAATATAGAACATGTGTAGTGATAATATGAGATTAAATTTGAGTAAAATATGGAGACAATACAAAAAATTATATTTTCCAAAAAAAGTTAAAGTGAAAAACCTATTATAGGAAAATGTTTATGGAGTTTTAAAAAACAATCACTTTATAATGGTTAAGTAGGTAATTCATAAATACCTATTTAATAAAAAATAAATAAGTGGATATATTATTTTAATTTATTTATCTTCACATTACCAAAGGGTTTAAGAATTATTATAGACAAAATATAATTTAATGGGATTTTCAATATTATGAAATATACATTCCTAACTTTCATTATAATAAAAATTTTTGTTTTCAAACATAAATATTTTAAACCCTCTCATCATAAGTATATCAAATCCTTCCAATTTTTAATATTCTTTGAAAAATGTAGTCTTATAATTAATTAATTCATTTTTATCCTTTAATGACATCTATATCATTAATTAATCCTTCTCTTATTATATTTAATTTAAAAATTGTTTTATTTTAATTTGTTTATGTAAATACATGTTATAATTTCTCCATTTATAATGAAAAGTTAATTATTATGTATATATTGAATAGTTTTTATATGATATATTTTCATATAAAGAAGGTCTCAAATGTTCTTTTAATATGCCATACCATTTTGGATGTTAATATATTAATATAAAATAAAATTTTATTTACCTATAACAAATTATAATTTCATTTCTATTTATTATTTTTCAAGGAAAATACTTATTTCTACCAATTTTTGGTTAATTTTTTATTCAATGGAAAAAAATTTATTTTATGAATTTAGATTAATTTATAGGAATTTTAGAGTCAAATGAAAAAATAAATTCAAACAATATTATATTATAAAAAACTTAATTTAGTGGGGGATATATATATAGGATTAAATTTAGTAGTTTACAAGAAACATAGAAAATAAAAAAAGTGATTAGGCTGTTTAAGATTAGATAAATTAGGTTGGAATCCCTATTATAAGAAATATGGGTTTTAAAAGAATAAATTTTAATAATATTTCAAGGATCTGTTAAGAATAAGAATACGAAGATGTGAGGGTAGGATTTCTAAGGGATAATAAGATTAGGTTAGATGTCATTAAATATTAAAAATGAGTCACATAATATTCATTAGAAACCATTTTTGAAAAAATCTATAAGAATGTGGCTATCATCAGATTAAAAATGATCTTACATAAGAAAATCACACCATGAATGCTTAACTAGAATAAAACTCCTTATGTATCAATTTTTCTCTCTACACCACAAGATCTTACATGTATAGGAATAGTAATCAAGTGGAATGATATAATACAGTATATTTATTTGGATTTTCCAAATTAATGGGAGAATATTATTGATAATGTAAAATGTAAGGATCATGATATTGAACATAAACCATGAAAGTGTTGATGATCCAACATTTTGAAATTCTATAGGAAGCGTGTCTCAGGAATCATGTGATAATTGAACAACGTATTTTGAAAAAATAAATTTACAAAGGACAGGAATCAACTAGCCTTGTTTTTGTATTATATAACTGATATTACTTTTAATAAAACCGTATTTTTATATCATTCCATGAAAAAATAAATTATAAGACCATCATAATAATCAATATTATTAGATGGAATTAAGAGAAATATCTATTTATAAATTGTATTATAGTTATATAATTCCTTAAATGGAACTAAATAAGAAACAATGAAATGAATTGACATTTATGCATTTATGTAAAATATATTTTATTTCATTAAGTCAATACAATAATTTTAAATTTAGAATGAGTGTTTAATTAATAAATTCATATATATTATTATATAATATAATTATATATATATATATTATAATAAATATTTACTAAATAAATATAAAAACATAACAATATTATAAAATTGATATATTTTAAAGAATACCCTGGAACTCAAAGATACCATATTTTTCAAATCAGGTTTCTCTAAATATTTTTCCAACAAAGTGGTCGTATAATTCGTTTCATTATCTAATAAAATAGCTTTGATTGGTCCTTTGATTTTTTATCACTCCCTATGAACCATTTGATGTGTTATATAATTTTTTATGTACACATAATAAAACCAACCATTAGACTACACACATCGATGCAAACCAAGTAATTAAAATTATATGTACTTGTCTTCATCGTTTATAAGGTTTTATCACCATCATTTTAAGGGTATGTATTTTTCTAAATGCTTTATCATTTCCTATGCATTGAAGGAAATCGAAGTCAATTATAAATTATTTATAATTTTTTATAATTGAAAAAATTTGAATATATATATATTTAATTACACATGACCCTTATCTAGGTGAAGGTAGACCAAATCATTGTAAGGGTAAGCTGGTTTCCAACCCAAAGTAAAGGTCACTGATCTCATGTAAGGGTAATGATATATATGAAGGAAGTTCACTGGCTTATGTGAAGGTAACCTACTAAAGTAAGGGTACTATGAGGATACTAAATATTTCATAAAGGTGCTTCCTATCTCACTTCAGGGATGTTTTCTTACATTCTAGTTTACCTCATCTGATGTTCTTGTGTCATGGTAGTATCCCAATTCACATATGTGTAAAAAAATCATCCCATTTAGGTAACCATAATGCCTAAATTTGATTCTAGTCTCACATTACTGTAAGATATGACGCACATATATGTCTTCATGTAAGGGTAGATCTCACATAAGGGTATACATGTTTAGTGTAAATGAATTGGGATTTTATAGAAATTCCATTCCTCTCTTAGATTCAATTTGACACATTTTTTTAAGAAAAATAAGGAAATAAAAACTACAGCTTTATAGATTAAATATATATTACAAATATAGGTGAAATATTCTATGACTTTACAAAATTCAAATAATATTAATGTATAGTGTTGGGGAATTAAATCAAGATGATTAATCAAAACATAATTTAATATAAATTAAATATAATAATTTTCCCAACTCATTAGGATGTTTCTCGTAAAATTATATATTTGGTTTTAAAATAAATTAGATCTCTTCCCTTTAAAGTTTATTATTTTTCATCAATCGTGAATGATCCATCATTTCCATTTGCGTTTAGTGAGTCTTTAGAATTTTTCTGAGCACCCTTTTGTGATTATTCAGATCCCCTTTCCTAATTTCCAAATCGTGTTCTTCTCTCTCACTCCCTCTATTTTGAACAGTGAATTTTTAAGATTCTTGTGAGACAGGGGATTTATTTTCTCTCTTTTATTGTGTTATAATTTTAATTTATCCTGAGTTGGCTTCCTTTAGATGAGTATATTTAAGTAATTAAGTAAGATAATTATATATAATTTTTAGGAATTTAAATGGAATAAGTAGAAATAATTATCACAAGAAATTATAATTTTGATTTTATCATATGGAAACAAAGTAAATAAAATGGAATATTATCCTATAATACATTAGCAATTATTTCTTGAGATTATATCGATCGTGTGATTTTATCTTGTAACAGTAATTAATGATTATTATCTTGATCTAAGTTCTTGAAATTTTTTGTAACAACATAATGATATGTTAATGTAATGATTAAAGAATAAATAATGAGAATATAGTTTTAATATTACATAAAACCACTATAATTTGATGTATAAAATGAAGCATATCTCTATATTTATTTAGCGACTATTTTTTCATAGAAATTAGGAAGTATTGTTGCAAGAAATCGGTTCATAATAAATCAAAAGATTCAAGACATAAATTAAATAGTTTTTTAATGAAGATAAATTTTTGGGGTTGAGTTATCCCATTATTGTTTATGAAAGACAAGAATTAATTGTTCTTATAGATTTAATTACCCTATGAGTGCAACATACAGAAAATAATTTTCCTTCATTTATGCTTTCCCTTGGATAGTAGAGTCATGAATTTTTATTATTACATGCAATGGTTGAAATAATTGATGAAAAATAGGTTGGTTTTCTAGTTTTCTAGTTGTTATTTATGTCAGTGATAGAAAGATGGAATGTGTTGTGAACAATAGCATCTCAGATAATTTTAAGAGATTCAATTTGAGTTAAGAGCAGGATTTTCACATTTATTCTTACATGATTCATGTTATTAAATGTATAGCTATGTGAATATTTATTTAATTCATTATAAAATTCTTATTATATATGGTTCAATTCTCAATAAGGGAATATTTTCTCATGGCGTATTATGATGATTCCTAGAGTACTCATAATTTATTGAGTGGTAAATAGGATTAAAAATGGAGCTATATGATTGAGTGTTGTCAATGTAACTAATGATGAATTATTTATAAATTAATTTGAAACATTGGGTGATCTAATAAATGGTCTTTAATAATGGTAATGGAATCTGTAAAATTAATAGTGATTATATATTCATATTACCTTGTAATAGAATAGTTTAATTAAACTAGGAATTTTTATCATTGGAGAATGAATGTTGTGAAATTATTAGACTATAAAATGAAATAATTTTAATTTATAATTACTAATTTAAATTGGTTAATGTTGATTAATAATTAATCCATATGTGTATTTTGATATCTAGTCTTGTAGGTCTTAGTGTTGGACATCAATAGTCTTGTGGTATGATAGGTGTGGTCTGCGTAAGTCTTGGTATTTTACCTTTGTATGGTTTTTCATTATTATATTATTATATTATATTATTTAATATGATTCACCTCCCATGTTGTTAGGGAAATGAACACAAAAAAGGTTTTTTGTAGTGTTTTCATCTATATCTACATTATTGAGGGAACAGATGAATGACTTCTCCTTATAGTATACTCACTCATACTATTTAGTATATTACGGAGGCATACAAAACCAATGATTAGGGTATTGAATCATATTCATCTTGATGGTTATCATCTTTACTATAATTTTTTTTGATTTTTAATATCATATGTCAATATAATAAACTTCTATATATTAATGGTAGTTACAACTTTTAATCAGTTTACAAACATGGGCTATGATGGTGTGAGTTATAATGCATGTTACATGGGCTATAGTGGATTCTTGACTACTACATTGTTGCATATGTGGATATAATGAGTTTCACACAAGATATATTTCTGAAATAGGTTTATGGATTAGAATAGGATTAAATATTTAAAGGATAAAAATATGATGAGAGTTTTTGGGACATGAGAGTGACAACCCAATGGGGAAGATGATGTAGGGTAACAATTATTTACATATATTTTTTTACATTCATATGCCATCATATATATATTAATTAGTTCAAATTACATGGTGAGGATGAGATGTAGTTTTACCTTCTTAGGTGTCTATTTGGTTTCTTTTATTATTCACCATACTTTAGTTTGTTTCTGTCACATATTTTATGAGAGGTCATATGAAAGATCATACTTTGTGTACTTTTATTCTCAGCCTATGTATATATAAATATTTTAGTTCCTTTGGAGAAATTTAGTGATCGAGTTGGGTATTACTAGCTCATCATTCATATTTTGGAGTTTATGGTTTCTATATAGTATTTTATATTGGTACTTATCAATTATTTCTAGTTTTGTATAAAATTTGATTTTTGTATTAGTAGTGACACCTTATTTATGTATGGTGCTGACTATTGGTATCTCATCTTATCAATTATTCATTAAACATTCCTAAAAACGTTAATTCCTCCACTTTTTGATTATATACCCAATGTGTAATTCACCAACCCATGTCTTATTAATTGTAGTCTTCATGTATCCTCATATCTCTCCTTAATTCTATCCCAATAGGGGTACCAGTGGAATGGGGTCAAGAAAGAGTTTTATCATAGATGAACGAAGAGATATATGATGGATTTGTAGAAAGAACAAATTGATAAGGCATTGGTTGGTTGTGAAAGTATATGAGAAGGATATATAAAGTTACTTACGAAAATCATATCATCTATGACATAAGACTTTAGGGACCATGTGATCCATCACATAGTCATCTAATTTTACTAAATATTATTAGTGAAAATATGCTACTTGTGGAGTAGAGATCTAGGTAAAGACCATAGATCATGATTTTTTATATCTATGTTTTAAATGGTTAGATAATTGGTAGTATCTTGAAATTAAACTAATTAATTAAACTCAAATATTTTATATATAGGGTTTGGGGAGCCTTTAAATTTCTTATTTTTTGAAATAGATCTTGGTCGATGATCCGGTCAAGTTCATATAGAATATTCTTTGAAAGATATACGATAATATCACCATATATTTTAGGGTGATGATAAATAAACTTGTAGAATGAATCTTGAAGAGATTTTATGCTAGTGTTTATAGATGTACGATGGGTTTGTTTCAAATTAGAAGACAAAGGGTTGGTTAGAGGTAATAGTTACTACTATCAGCACAATTTATTCTTAATGGGAGCACTCAAATTTTTAGTTTGTGATAATTTTACAAAGTTAATTTGAGTAGATTTTGTAATTGATCCTCCAGGATCACACAGAGTAATTTTATTTATAATCTATGGTATTTGTTTCAGACATAGTTTCTTTCTTTGACCACAAATACATATTATTTTCAAAAGATTCTTAACCCTATCCAAGGTAGTTCCTATATATGGGAGTTTACACTGAATTATAAGAACCTATTACCATATGCATTGGACATTATTTTAGTTGAGAATATTAGAGAAAAAAAATTTGAATAGGGTTTTTATTAAGAGATCTAGAGTTAGGTTAATTCATTTATGTTAACACATTCACTGAGATGTCAGAGGTGAAAAAGGTCATTGAGTGGATACTATCTTGGACCAAATCATTTATGGAGGGAATTCATCAATATTATTCAGGGAGAAAAGATATGCATAGATATTTAAAATTTCCAAGTAATTTGTTTTGAGAATGTAACGTTTATTATATCATTATTTATCTCATTTCACTAGAAATAATTGTTATGGAACCCCAACCAGGGGATCATTCATGGTTTGTTATGATTGTGGAGGTTTTTTCCATCTAAATAGAGAGTGTCCGAACTTCATTGTTAGTTATTTTGTATATGTTATCCCCCATTATGGTCATCCACTACAACACTATCATTTATGTCAGTAACAAGAAGGAGGACTATCATTTCATCTATATACATGGGATCATGATGGTAGAGTAAATCCCTATGATACCCCCTCTTCCTGATTGATAATGAGAAAGGTGTTGTCACAGTGGTGGATTATATTAGGTCTAGTGAAGCTATACAAAATATCATGGTCTGGTTTTTTCCTTGTATTTTCTATATATAGGTGATTGAGACATCATTTGGGGAGATATTTTAATATTTTCAACTTGAGAATATCCCTTTGTTTGATTTATGGTTCACAAACTATATTTTTTCAGCATCCCTAGTATATGATTTAGGCCATAAGGTTGAGTACATTCATGTTCCCTTTTCATTGACTACACAATTTTTATGCCAAGAAATACTGAATGATGTGTGTCAAAATAATGATATTGTAATAGGGAAACAACACCCATTAATATAATTAATATAATTATAAATAAAATCATAAGACATCAACCTTGGAATAGAATGACTATATTTATTGTGGGATACTATGGATTACATTAGGATGGGCATCAAATTAAACGATGTTGACATATATAAATATATGTTTTTCGATTAATAAGACCCTTTAATGGGTCAAAGGCATGTTGAGACTCTATATTCTATAATGGTGAGGCTGATTTTGAGTATAGTGGAGGATCATTGGGTGGTGTCTCCAAGGTTTGTCGAAGAGTACCCAAATGTATTTTTGAAAGAGGCTAAAATGATACCCTATTACCATCAGATCATGTTCTTGATAGAGATTCATTCAGGAATCACACATGTATTGATCAATCCATATAGTATAGACCCTTTTGAGTTGTGGGATCTATAGATTCAAATTTACAATCCTATGAAGAGAGGATTCATCTTACCTTCTATGTTTCCATGGGGTTCTCTAGTTTTTTATGAAAATAAGCATGATAGAGCTATGTATTTTTATATCGATTATCACCTACAAATTTCTTGATAGTGAAGAACTGTTATCCTCACCCATGGATTGAATATTTATTAAATTAGTTGAAGGGATAAAGAATTTTATTAAAGGCATAATTTGGTCAATATATCAACTATTGTGCATAAAGGAAGAGGAAATTATGATTACATCTTTCCAAATTTTGTATGTGCCTTACAAGTTCATTGTGATATAGTTAAATGATAGGAATTCTCCAGGCATGTCAATGGGATAGATGAATTCAATGTTCTATTTTTTTCTACATTTTTATTATGGTGATTTTTATTAAAGAAATATTTTGTTCTTTGAGTTAGAGGAAGATAAAAAAGTTCATCTTTTATCTATTTTGTGGATTTTTGTCACTAGAAACTATTTTTTATATTTTCAATATGTTATTTATAGGTTCGTGATGTCTATTTCAATGAACATTTAATGTCTCAACTGAGTACCCATTCATGCTTTGAAGATTGAGGTAGAAATTTAATAGTTAGTATATAAGAATGTTATTGAGGTTCATATTCTATTTAGTCGTGCTGGTTATTATAGGTATTTCATTCTCGAATTATCTCATTTTTAAACTCTTGAATAGAAATTATTAGGGATTTTTGTAGACATATTAGTGAAACAATGATTTCAAGTATTCGTATTAGAAAATGTCCAATGCTTGAGTTTATCAATTTTAAGAGGTGGACATTTCATTTGATGTTTATTGTGGTGCTATTAGTTATGAATTTTTCTGACCTGAAATGAATTTTTGTTAGTGAATAATGTTTTTATTATTGAAATATTGTAACTTAATGATTTACTTTAAATCATGGAAAGCTAATTTTTTGGTTCATGCTATGAGAATGAATTCATATAGTGATGTTTTATGTGATTCTAGAGACTCTTATAGAGTTACGAAAGAGATGAATGGGATGCAACATGATATGGAAGTAGTTAATGGATGATAGTTTTTTATCATATGAAAGTAAAGTTATCTTTGGAGTAATATATGGTGAAGTCCTTACTGGGGGAATACAACATATATTACTGGTGATATTGAGTTGTTTTGGTGATTTCTGATTGTGGTGTTTTTAGGATGATCACCATTAGGTGCCATTTTAGGGGTCCTTTATTCTTTTGGGGATGTTCAATGAGTATCTCCAATAATTTCATAGTTCTATATTCTTAATATATCCTAATATGTCAAATATGTAGCATTCCTTGTGAGTACAATTTTTGTGGTCTAGAATGAAACAATCTGTTGTATATTTTTCCCTTAAGTGTTTGTTTTTATAGTGGGTTAAAGCTATGAACTGTGTTCTTGGTGGGTTACATCATCCACTATATTTTCTCTTATGGAAGTAGAATATAATCTCTATATAATTCATAGTTGGTTTTCCTTGGTCTTAGGGAGGTTTTGATGCAATATGTGTTATAATTGAACTCATGACATTGTCATCTAACTTATTACTGGTTAATTTGTTAAGATCATGGGATGTTCTATCAATATAGTATCTAAAAAGGTGGAAAGGATTCATGGGTTTTAAAATATGATGATATCTGATTGTGATCCTTTGTTTACCTCTTAGGTTTGGAGGGGTCTTCAGCATGCTTTTAGCTCTCAATGATGCCTTATCATTTCAATTCATAAATAGATGGATGGTAAGAAGAATTGATTTTTCAAGAGTCTAGAGGATGTTTTATACCTAGGAATTCAATATTTTGGAGGTTTTTTAGTTATTAACCAAACATTGTGGTATTTTTATTATATAACTTATTACAACACTATTTTTATAGAACATTTGGAATAATTTTATAGCAGAACATATTAATCTATGTTTTATTTGGGAAAGATATATTTTATAGGTAACACTACCTTTGAGGAGAATCATGTGGAGATCTAGGATCATTCGAAGAATGTGTTGTACAATAATTTCATTCATTTGTTTGTTTCCTCCAGAGGCATGGTGTCTTATAAGAGATCACTTGTGAATAGGATTCATTGATGCATGCTCAATATAACTCTCAAGGATTTCATCACATCCAAAACATATCCATCACACCAAAAGAACAATATGTATTATTAACTATAAGAGTCAATCATCTCAAAACATACTTTTTGGGGAGATACCTCTCTAAAAACAAATTGATTCACAAGAATCACATCAAGTATGAGAAATAATTTTATAAATTAATATTAATTTGATGCATGCTCAATATTATTATTTGATTGATGTTTGATTCTTTTTTATGTACAATCAAATTAATATTAATTTATAAAATTATTTCTCATATTTGATGTGATTCTTGTGAATCAATTTGTTTTTAGAGAGGTATATCCCCAAAAAGTATGTTTTGAGATGATTGACTCTTATAGATAATAATTCATATTGTTCTTTTGGTGTGATGGATATGTTTTGGATGTGATGAAATCCTTGAGAGTTATATATTGTTGTGGTTATTTGGGACTAATTATGTTTCCTTGATGAGTAGGGTTTTAATTCTCAAGGATGATAATTATTTAAGAGTAATCTAATAGATGGTTGTGAATTTTTCTACACCCATCCTTTACCTTATCGTATTCCATAGAGGTGTTCAGAGTCTATTTATAACTATTTATAAGTTTCCATAATTGAAAATATTTTATTCAAAAAAATAAACTTTATCCATATGCATGACACCATTATTGTATGAAGTAATACATGATCAACATAAGGTTAATTTAGTTTCTTACCATATATAATTGTAACTGATCTTATTTCTAGGTAACATTTTATATAAATGTTGTTCATTAACTCATGTGGAGATAAAATTCTTAGATAAGGGTATAATGTTATTTATAAAGCTCATCTCAAGGTAAATATTATCAAGTGTCAAAGTGGTCATCTTATGTGAGGGTAGACTATGTGTGATTGACTAACATTAGGGTAAATTACCAACTCTTGTATAGGTAAGATCCTGGCCATTTATAAGTAACCCACTTGTGTGAAGGTGAACTTGATATCACATTAGGGGAAGCATGGAATCATTCCAATTCCATTACAGAAGGGTATATATCAGGTAAGTATACATAGGTGAGGTGGAAAAGTAGTGGTTCTGTCAAGAAATTCATTTCTTCTCCTATATTTTATTTCTAACGTGTTTTTATGAAATATACATAAATAAAAATTAATAATCATGTTATTTAATAACTATTATATAGAATATGAAAATATCCATTAACTTTCTTAAATTTATGAATTTTAAAATGGTTATATGAAAGGATAAAATCGATTTACTAAATCAAAACCGAATTTAATCGAAATTAAATTGAATGTTTTTCCAATTATTTGGGAAGTACATCAATGAATTCTATCTATATTTTTAAAATTTGTGACATTTATCCATTTTTGATTTTAATATTTTCCCACAATCTAAGATTCTCATTGTTTTTCATTCATGTTTAGTGAGTGCAGTCAATTCTTTCAAGCATAATTGTTTTATTCACCTATTCCACTTCGTGTTTTTTACTTGTCAAGTTAATATCTCACCCTCTCTATATTTTTTACAGATTATTATGAAGCATATTTTTTGGTAGGGAATTTTTTATATCTCTTTTATTTTGTGAAAGTGTGGATTTATTATTCTTCGGATTCTTCTAGATGAGTAAATATAATTATCTATAATAAGATAATAGTATATAAAATTAAGAGAAACCAAGGGGGTTCAAGATATAGGATTTTAATTAGAGTGATAATAATTATTTAATAATATGTAAATTAAATAAATGAAAAGGAATACATTTTTTTGGTTTTAGTTTCTATTGCTTCATGAGATTTTTTTATAGTGTGATTCTTACTTGTTGTGATTTGTTTTTCATCTTGGATATATTGAAGCTCTTGAAATTTTTTTAAACATAATAAGTCAAAGATAATGTAACCACAAACAAAAGATGTATGATAATTTAATTTTCATTTTCCTTAAAAATAATTGAATTAGAAGTGTGGTGTAAAGAACATATCTGGATTTACTTAGTTTCAATCGATCTATGGCAATTAATAAGTACTAATGATAGAAATTGGTGTAAAATAAATTGGATGTCCAAGATGGTAGTTAAATTATTTTCTAAAAACTATAAAATTTTGCTATTGAGTGCGTTCATTCTTGTTTAAAAAAGTCTTCAATTCCTTGTTTATATAGACTTTGTTTCCCATTACTGTTTCACACTAAAATACTTTTTATTTTTTTATTCTTTTTCCATAATGTTAGAGACATGATGAGTTTGTTGACAACCAATAGTGGTTGGAATAATTCAAGAACAATGAGACATTTTTCTTAAGGTTATAGTGGTGGTGGATTCCAATGATAATTATATAGTATAAAATGTGTGCAATGGTGTTGGGGATGACACTTGGTAGGTTAGGAAAAATAAATAGATAGTATTTCTCATTGAATCATACTTGATATTTTCTTTTAAATGAATATTTTCTAAATGATTTAATATTACCATTCTCAACTACTTATTGTAGTATGTTCTATACATGATAACTACTTGTTTTCATGTGGTAGATTATAATGAGACCTATGGTTCCTAGAATTTATAGAATAGTAAATTTGATTAACCAACGATCCCATTTGGTGGGGTCTTGTTGATTACATTAGTGTTAATTGACTTATAAATTAATAATACCCATATAGTGGTTTAATGGATACAATGTAGGAAATAAAATTAAATCTGGAAACTAAATAATTATTATAAAATCATATTGGATTATATGAGAATAGTTTGATTCAAATTGAATTTTTATGATTTCCTAATGAAAGATATATATTTTTTAGAATATTAAAGGAACTAATAGTTTTTTTATTTACTAAATGAAATTTTTTTATGTTTATTAATCCTTATTGTTTTTTTGTATATTGATATCTAGTCTCCTAGGCCGTAGTGGTGGAATATAGGTGTATTGTGTGATGATTGATATGGTATGAGTCTAATGCTTGGTATTTCCACTTATTATGGTTTTCTATGATACTATTCTTATATTTTATGATTTCATATGCTTCACTGCCCGATTCGGTAGGTCAACCAACACCGAAATGTTTTTTTGGAGTGTTTTCCTCAATATCTCTGTTGGAGAATGAATGGATAACCAACATATACCTCCCACACTTTCCCTTTGGTTTTAATATATTATATGTCCATACCTAGATTTTTAATACTTAAGGTATAAATTTTGGAATCACATAGAATGTAATGGCTCTCATTATTACGATACAATTATGTGGGTTTTAAGAACATAAGGTTATATAACAAACCAGAATTCGGTCTTGGTGGATTGGGATTCCCAAGAGTGTACATGAATGGGTTTTTCTAGTTTGAGGTATAATTCATGATACAATGATTTTAGTGGATTATGTACTACTACATGGTTATAAATGAAACTATAAACAAAAAAAGTATTACTTAGTAGTAGTTTATTAGAACTAGTTCTAGAAACCACATTAAAATAAATTTTGTTTAAAAATATATAATACAATCGCGGTTTGACTAAACCGCTGCTATATTTTCAATATTTTATTAAATATTGGTTGTTTAAATTAAACAACCACTAAATGTTTTAAAAAAAATCCTAATTTATACTCCTCCATGCTCCCTCTGCATGACCCCAACCCCTATCCCACCCTCCCCTAACCTCCTCCTCCTCTCTCCTCCCTGGTAGCGACCCTAACCCCACCACCTCATCAGTGACCCCATTCCCCCCAACCCTCTAACATACCTCCATCCTCTGAGGCTACCCCAACCCCTTCGACTCCATCCCCTATATGTTCCTCTCCTTAGTGGAGACATGGACCCCCACCCTTTTACCTCCCTATCCCATGCTTGGATCCCCTCCTCAACAGCAACGCAGACCCCCCACAAGGTTTAATCATCCTCCCTATAATTATCGTAAATATATTTTTCCCAAGGGGTTATTTTCTAGTAATTTCTTGCTATATTTATGATTTTATGTATACAAGGTATTAAATTACACATTATTGGTTAGTGAATAAGTAATTGTAGTTGTGTCATTTTATAGTTTCTCCTATACAACTCTGTCACAGAGATTTTGTTCGAATGTAGAATTGGGTGTGAGAGTTAAAGGTCTTATGGGTGTGTCCTTCATTATCAAATTTAGAGGTTATTTGTTCCTTATATTAATCGGATAGATATCATTTTATGACCAATACAATTTAACCAATTTTCATTAAGAATAATTCATCATTATTTTATCATAATTCTTCTAAAGAATCAATATAATCTTTAAAATTGGAAATAGAAACACTATGTATAGCTTGAACATATCCTGTTCTCTATGGTGCATCCTCAACTGTGGAATAAGGGGGTATGTTATCTTTAAATCCATGGTAGACATATAAAGTTTAATATTTCGGGTATACATGATATATCATGAGCTCATATAGAGTAGAATATTTTTTAGTAGTAATTTTCCTATTAAAACACATTTCATATATATAAATTTTTTTATTATAATGTTTATTAATTTTAATTTTATAAAATTAACGTCATTTTTTATTCTAAAATTTCAATATTTTCTTATGTATAATTTTTCAAATGTTTTAGAAATAATTATTTTGTATTTGCATAGTGAAAGAATACCAATTTTTAAAAAACATTTACTTTTGTTTCATTACTATAAGAGAAGAATGGATTATATTTTTTTGAATACTTTTTACATTATAAATATATATATAATAAATCAAAAAATATAATTTTTTTGTATTAATAAAACACTTTTTTATAATTTTTCATATATATTTAATAATTTAATCAAATTACTAATTTAGTCAATTAAATTAAAATGTAGGTTTTCTTAACCTATTTAAATTATATCCATAAAATATACATTTCAATTAAAATATATATTTTAATATTATGTAATAATTCTTGTGTATTTTTTGGGAATAAACGTATAAATACTCGGATTAATGCTGATGAAAAGGATAATGATAAAATTGTTATTTTCGATTAATTGTTTTAATACCATTTTGTTACATTTAACAAATATATTAGATTATTTAATTTAAAATAATGAAACTATAATGATATTTAGAAACATATAATATTATATTAATAGACATAATTTTTGTAATCAATAATTATAATATAAAGAAAAAGTATTAGTAAAAATATCATTTTTCTATAGAAAATAGTTATCCAATATAAACAATGATTTATTTTTAATTATTATTTTATCATGAATATAAATTTAATTACATTAAATTCATAAAAACAAATGATGAACGCAAAAATATTCAGTTAGATGATTTATTTTATATATTTAGTAAAACATAATTAATATAGTCAAAAACATGCTACCATAGTAAAAAGAAAAAAAGTAAAAAGTAAATATATAAGAGAAATGAATTTTATCTTTACTAAGAATGATACTCTATATTCCAACTCTAAATTTAAGAAGAAAATTTTTTCGTCTTCATAACATTCATAGGCTTCCATTATTCTAAAATGTTTTGTTTTGTATTTATGTTTAATTTATTTCTTTTTAGTATTACTCATTTAATAATTTTTTACTTAAACAGGTGGATTGGTTTTTTTGATTTGAGGTGGATTTTTCCTAACTTCTCAAACTCATGAGAGATTAAACTTTGTGCTTTCAACTAAGATACTAAAAATATATAAATGTGTCATGAATGAAAAAAACCATCAGGAAAATGTGAATTCCTAATAATTATTTAATTATATTATTTATTGTTTTATCTATTAGTAGTAAGTTAATTTCATTACAATATTTATCAAAAACATATTTAGTTGTTTCATTGATCTTTTCGGAAGTTATATTTTTCTTTCAACTATTTGTAATAATATACAACAAAGATAAAATGCATTTTTTCAAATGTTAAAATAATTTTCATTCCCCATTTATTTTGTTTATTGAACTGCAAACACTGCATATTGAGTCATCATTACTATCCAAAAAACCTTTCTCATTTTAGAAATTATAAAGAGTCTAGGAAGCGCATTTTCCCATTGGGGTTAATTATCATGATATAAGGGACCATAAGCTTCCTCTTCTCTTCTGGATTTCAAGAATAACAAATTGTTTTTGGTAAATAATATAGAGTCAATACGTAGAATTGGAAGTTCGTAAAACAAAGGCAATTGAAATTATTTTAACATTGGATGTCATGATTTTTTTAAGACTTCAGTACATGTATTAATCAACTTCCCCTAAATCCGACAAACAATTTGACTAGTGTGACTCCAACTGCTTCTTTTTATTGGGAATTAACAAAAATTTAGTAAAAAAACAACTCACATACTCAAAACTGATAAAACATATTCCAATTATTATGATAAATTAATAAAATGACCAATGAATCATATTTTATGGTTAAAAATAATACACACCACAATTTTATACACGTTGTTCCTGGTATGACTCAAAGTGTCTATTATTAGTTCCAAAATTTATATTTTAATACAAAAACTGTCTATAATTGAAAACTAAGAAAACTCACTATGATTTTCTTAATAATTTATGACATAGATTTATAAATTATATTTGTTATTTTTGAATCTATATCATATCAAACCGATACATGATGTTATCATTATGAGTAAAAGTGTGTGCTTCCAGTTTAAAATGACATTTTTGTAAAAATACAAGTGACATAATCAAAACTAAGTAAACACAATTGTATTGTTTTTATAATTTAAGGAAAATATATATAAATCATTTGAGAAAAATAGGAATAATCCGCACATCAATTTGAGGAATTTGGGTGACCGGTATGACTCCAAGTGTGTATTCTTATTTAAAATTGACATCAATTTTAGTAAAATTGACAGTTGACCTACTAAAAACAAAAAATAATGCCTTTTATTATTTTTATACTTTAGTAAAATGATCCATATTTCAGTTATTATGTGTAGGAATCAACCACACATCATTCCTGATTACATTTTTCCTTGGATGGTTGTAAGTTCATTTTAGGTGCTTTAAAACAATAAAACATATATGGAACTGTAAAAACCAAAGGAAATAACCACATATTGATTTGAAATCATGGGAAAAAGGCTATTGAGTTGTTTTTTACTTGTACGCATGGTAGAAATGTCAATCTGACATGTGGTATGGTCATAATTACTCTTTAAACACTTTTTAAATGTACAAAAGACATTTAAGTAAACTGTTAGGGTTCAAAACCTGAAAAATGATGTCAAATTGCCTAGAAATCATGGTACATAAACAATAGATTTAACTGTGAGATATTATAACTAATGTCCATAATTCCAAATTAGAGTTCTCCTTGGATGGTTGAAAACAAGTTTTTAGTGTTTTAGAACACTAAAATGTGCGTGGAAGGGTCAAAACTATAGAAAATGACCTCATATTGATGTGAAATTTTGGGATAACCACAACCGAGTTTTTTTATGTATATGAACAAACATAAAATCTACCTGACAAGTGTTATGTCCGTAATTACTAAGTAAACACTGCTTAAAGGGATAAAATCCTTTAAAAACAAATTCCAAGAGGTAAAAACCTAGTAAATGGTATCGAATTGCCTGGAAATTAGGGAAATAATCCATAGATTTAATTTTATAAAGAAATAACTAACAACTCATTATTCTGAATTACAATATTCCCCAAATGGCCAAAACAGTTTTTAGTGATTTAAAACACTACAACATGTGTGGAATGGTAAAAACCATAGAAAATAAAATTAGAATGATATGAAATCCAGGGAAAATCATAGCTGAGTTGTTTGGAACATGTACAAGAAATCAACATGGCAATATGCTATGCGGGGTTGTTGGAATTACTTGGAAAACACATATTAAAGGTAGGACAGCCTTAAAAAATGTGTTAGGAGTAAAAACCTAGAATATGATGTTATAGTGCCCTAAAATTAGGGGAAATTGATAAAATTTAATTATAAAATACAATAAAAAACAACACATCATTCATTTTTAAGTTTTTAGTGTCTTAAAACACTAAAACGTGCATCGAATGGTCGAAAAAATTGAAAATGGCCTTATATTGATATAAAATCACAATACAAAATTATATGAGTTTTTTTTGAAATATATAACATTATGTGATATCAATGTATTCAAAATTTGATTATTATGTAAATTTCAAGCACACCACACATCTCTTTAAAAATAAATAAGAATATTTACTTATCCCTTCTCATTTACAAGTGTTAAACCTTATCTTAAATAGGTATGTTATTGTTTTAAATTTTTTCTATTAAATATTATTTTATAATGTGAATATTATTTGATTTAAAAATAAAAAAAAATTTTATGAATCATTCTCTATATATTATGTGACTATCCTTTTTTCATTTCATTTCAAAAATGTTTTGGTTTTCATTACTGGTGGATGATATCGGCATTTTTTAATATTTATTGTATTTTATTAAAAAAATTAAAAAATATAATTTAATTTTTTTAGTAAATTTCACTAAATACATTAAATGAAATATTTTTCACAATTATTATGATTAACTACATCTAAAAAAGAACAAATAATATGTTTAATGGTGGTTTCTTTCATTTTATTTATATTTCTTAGGATATTATTTAAAATAATAGATCCACCTCTTAATAAACATGAAACTGTCGCTAAATGCTCAGAAGGACACATAAGAAAACCAATGTGAAATTAAAATACACTACTGCTAAATGACTAGTGTTTTAGAAATACACGCTAGTTTTAATAATAGTCGTTGTACTATTTTCTTCTAGTTTAAACAACTTTCGATCTAAAAAAACTACCACTAATGAAATTTTTTTATAGTGTGAGGATCTGAAGATTATCATGAGATTTAGTAAAATATTCTGATATGGTTTCTAAAGTTATATTGGATGAAATATTGAATGGATGAGTATAAGACAAGAGTAACTAGTGAATGATATCAAGAAACCATTGGGGAAGTGGAAGTAGTCAACCTTTCATTTACATGTATTTTTTATAACTATATTCTAACAAGGATGTGTTTCTTGATGAGTGATCGATGTCAAGGATTGGATGTATTATTACCTTATTAGTTAATGAGTTTGTTTCATTACATATTCTCTAGTATTTAGTTTTCCTATTTAAAAATTTTCATAAGAGGTTCAATGGAGGATACTATTGAGTGTACTTATGTAACACCCCAAGCTTCCATGGTACACTTCTCTTTGAATAAGACAATATTGTGTGTTATACGCAACTTCATGTTCTAACGCACCACAACCAATCAAACTAGCCATTCTGAATAGTAGTACCCACTTTTTGAAATTTTATAAATTCTATCTTTCAAAATGGACTTCATTTTAGGATTCAGAATATCAAAATTACCTTAGGGGGAATTTTTTTTATTTTTATGAAAACTTCAGATTTTTTGATGAATAGTGAAAAATACTAAACTTTAATTAAAAATAACTTTTTTAATCAAAATAATTTATAGTGCTAAATTATACTAATAAGTGTTTTTAAAATATAATTAGATTATTTTTTTACCATTTAATCTAATGTTGGTCATTGGACGTAATTTCACATTTAAACTAGACATAATCAAGTTGCAATCTTATAATAGTTAATATTTCTTAAAAACGCGCCTTTTGTTTTGACAACGAGAATTAATTTTAAATTAATTTCTGCCAATTCTGTGTTTTGAATTTAGAAAAATTTATTCCATATTTATAATCATGAGGTCAAAATTGTGTAAATAGGTAACTTTTATTTTTATACATTTTGTATAATTACTTGGGTAAATATTTTATTTACCATGGCTAAAGGGTAAATCTGGTTAATAAGGGTAAACAATAATATTATAATAATATTAAATTACAATAACATGTGTCCTAAGCTTATTAGATGATACATGCCTGACCATGGGAATTTTTTGTAGATTTTCAGACCCCATGGAGCCACTTGTAAGTGATAATGACACTTTATGTTAATTTAGTTAAAGTAAATACAAAAATGACATAAACATATATCGTTTAGTAAAAAAAAATTACATAGAGTTATACATGTTATCTATTCTACTATAAATATTCATTAGAATTCTAAAAATATTTCCTAAATAATGGTATTTTATTTATAATTTTTAAACATTTAATAATTAAATTTATTTAGGACACAATGATGATGCATTATCTTCCTTATTAATGAATGAATCAAATAAATGGTAATATGAATATTAAAATAAATATAATTTCATAGTTATTATGACATCCACGAATTTTATAGCTGAATATGACATGTTAGGGATGATTCAATATATCTTCTTCTAATTAATCAAGTTGTGATGACTTTCACAAAAAGAACATACCAAATAGGGTCAAAATAGACATAAATTAATATTTAAAACAAATAATATATTATTGGTTGATATAATATTCCTAAAAATGTATGGGTAGGCCATAGGGCTTAAATAATATTATATATTTCATTAATGAGCTACTGAAGGTTCTTTTGGAAGTTTAGTTTATTTCTATTAACCATATTGAGTAAGAATACAAGAAGACATGGTAAAAGGTAAATTATTTAACTAAGAGTTAAATCTAAAAGATAAGGTTAAAATGGTAACCTAAAATTTTCTAAAACCTATTGGTCGATAGTATTTCGACACATAACCACATAAGTCTCTAAATAAATTCATTTGGAACCATTATAAACCGAATGTTATTGTATGCAAAATTAATACTTTAATATTTTCCTAAAGTGACCCTCACCCCTCTTATAAAAGGGAAATTCCCCTTCTCTCAAAAACACAACTCCAAAGCCATTTGGCTCAGCCAACCCCTTCCCAAATATCCTCCCAACTTCTCTCACGTGATACTAAAGGTCTCAGTTTGATCAAAAAGCCATCTTAAGGTTCCCTTTTGATCAAATCAAAAGAAGAACCTAAAGAAAAGTAAACATTTCATCACCTCTTTCAAGTTCTTTTCTTCTTCCACATCCTCTTTCTTTGTTTATTACATTATAAAACAAAAAATCCATTATCTTATATATAATTTAATGTTATTATAAATATGGTACAACCATATTCATTATTTTATCCATCCTATGAATGACATGTCACCATACGTGTGTACGTACGGCTTACCGTCTCCACGTCGTGGTGTAGGTGTTATTCAATACATTATTATTTTGATGGGTATAATAATGATGTATAATTGATTTAAATAATAAATAAATAATGTTAATGATTATGTATTTATGATATACCATCTATTTATATATTATTTTAAATCAAAAGAATGATATTGTTTCTCGTGTGTACGTACAGATTACCGTGTCCACGGCGCGATGAGAGTCATTTCCATGTTCACCATTCAATGATGATTATAAAAATATATATTATTAATATGTATGTAATATATATCATAATAATTCTACTGGAGATATATATATATTTATGTATGTATTTATGTACATACATAAATATAATTCACTTAATTCTGGTCAATATGATATAAAAACAGAAACAACGTTAATGCATACGTACAGCATACCGTCTCCATAAACAGTACCTTCCAATTCATATATACATCTATTATAAATATTTATATTCTAAATATATATTATATATAAATCAAAGGTTATATTCTGGAATCATTTAAATCATGATCTAAATGATACGATCAAGAACAACAAGTTAAAACACATACGATAAAGAAAGCGATTATTACACAAAATGATAATTTAACATGAAATCATTATTAAATGAGTAGTATAAAGTCATAAACAAATCACGTATGATATAATAAATATGAATATGGTTATGGTATAATTTAATAACATACTATGGTCATTATATAGGAGGTTATACGTACCCTTGACCAAAGGAAAGTGCAAGGTAAGGGTTTTGATCTCACTCCTTATTCCCGTGAGATTCATGCCATATTGCCACTATTACCTTTTGTGTGGTGTATGTACAGACCCTAATTGTATTATTTGGGTAATACACATTAATTTATGTGTATTTACATATTCATTGTATGATACTTATTTCATGGGGTGTATGTTTCGTAAGTTACCAAATTGGTAAGGGTTATTTCCTCAATATCATTATTATCCGAGATTGTTCATGTGTAAGTATTTTTTGGGACATACTAATAATAGATACCAATATTTCATTAAAATGTTTTCAAAATGAATCTTTTAAGTTTTTATGGGAGGTTCTATTTAAGTAAATCATAATTTTAAATTTTTTAGAGATTTATCTTTCTAAACCCTTTTATTTAATGTCCATATTTTCAAAACGATTTTAAGGATGTATTTATATGGACATGAATGTTTTGAAATGATAATTCGTTTCAAAATATTCAAAGTGGTATGGGAAACTTTGATTCAAAAAAATGTCTTTAAATGTCTTCATTTCTAATTTGTGTGGCTTTTAAATGTTTTCATGAAAAGGGATATTTTTCTCAAAGAGTTTTATAAATCATTTTCATCTATGCCAACATCCATTCATGGATTTTTATCTTGTTTTAAGTTTATTTATTATGATAAAAATATTCCATATTGTATTGACTATTTTGTGATATGTTTGACTATGGACGTGTTATTTATATACCATTCATGGTTTATGGTTAAAGTATTGACATTTCGTATCCTAGTTCTTATACAAATGTTTATGTTATGTTTCAACCTTTTCATATGAGGAAAGTATTGGACATAGTAGGTGATGGGTGGAGCCCGCTATAGATCCTAGATGCATCGGTAGGTCTCATGAGACATTTATATGTGGAATTTTCGCAGGCCCTTTCCCAATTTGATATATCGTTTTGGCCGCGGACTAAATCATTTTTCAACGTCTTGCTCGAGGCCTTGATAAAATGTTTCAGAATGTCCGACATTATACATTCCCTCATTATGAAAATAATATTGATGGTTCATGTGGTCATTTAGCTAGTATAATACCCATGATTATGTTTTATTATGGCATTATTTACTCAGCTCATATTCCTGCCGTAAAATTATTTATGTTTATTATTGGTAAAGTCATGTGGTTTAAATTATTAACCATGCTTAATATTAAAGTTATCTTCCATTGTATTTCTTAACCTTACTGAGCGTTTGAGCTCACCCCTTTCTATGGTTTATTTTCCCATGATTCTAAGAAGTGTATTGTGATTGATAAGCAGGGTTAATCTAATGGAATAATGGAATTCTCAAAGAACTATTTATGTTGTGTTTTATGTTTGAAATTGTAATGTAAAGATAATTTATGTAATCTATTTTCCAAGACATCTAAACTGATCAGTCCTTCAGGACTTGATTCCTTGTAATCATGCCAATGTATTAAAATAATGCACAAACTATGGGTAACTGGAGTAGGGGTGTTACAGTTGGTATCAGAGGATGTTTAATATAGACCTTGGAAACTATATTTAGATAAACTCTGATTAGAGCACATAGCCATAAGATAGACTTTGATGATTAGTATAGAAAAACTTTCTAGAATTTTGGTATTATAGAGATTTTGTGGTTTTCCAAGAAATACATCTCTATCTAGATACGAGCAGGTATAGGTGGCTCTGGCACAGATATATCTAGGGGTAAAACCTGAAAACATCGCTTTGAGCAAGACTCAAACAGGAACTGGTACACAACAATGGGCCTTGCTGCACTCTTGGTTAAGACACTCTCGGGGGATATGCATAGGATAATTATCGTTTTCTTTACAAACCATTATGAAGGTATTATTATTATATACATACTCAATGAAAACATTTTTATGATTATGGATTATATCCATAAAATGTTCAATTTATTATAGGTACTTTACAAGTTTGGAATTATGTATTTCGATTCATAAACAAATATAGTTTATGCCATTGTTTAGAAATTTCACCTAGTGGAAGGAATAAAAATCATATCAACGCATGTACTCCATGTAGGGATTTATCTCATACTCAAGAAAATTATAGTGGAACTGGTGATACAACTGGTGTGGATCATCTTATCACCATACTGGGATAACTCACTCAGGTTTTGAATAATAACATGACCCGTATGGAGCACCCTGATCCAAAACGTGTAGGATCAATGGTAGATCGCTTCATGAGGCAACAAACACCAAAATTCAATTGGAATACAAATCCATTGTTAGTTGAGCAATGGATAAGTTCCCTAGAGAAAATATTTCGGGCTTTGGGGAGTAGTGAAAGGGAAAAATTTGTCATGGAAGTTTATCGCCTCACTGGAGATGTTGATAAATGGTGGTCATTGATTCAAAACACAAAGAAGGATGAAGAAGTATCAAGTATGGAATGTAGGGAGTTTAAAGAGACTTTCATAGAAAAAAATTCCTCAATACCATCGAGCGGATATGGAAAGACAATTTCTCAGTCTAAGGAAAAAGGAGGATGAGAATGTTTCAAAGTATGAGGTAAAATTTACAAGGATTTCAAGGAATTTTGTAGATTATATACTTAACCCAAGAAGTAAGATTTATTGTTTCTTTGAAGTGTTAAAATAATTTCTTTTTTGAGATTTAGTATCACAATCCTTCTCGTCATACGAAGATATTGTCTCATGTGCTATCAAGATAGAAAAGTAATTCGCTAAATTGTATGACAATAATGTAAAGCAAGAGAAGAAGAGAATGGTAGAGAAAAATACAGGTAATGGAAAATAGGGAAAGAAGGATTTCCCATTATGTGATACTTGTGGGAAGAAACACCAGGGTACTTGCCTAAATGGAATGGGAGTCTGTTACCAGTGCGGTGAAAAAGGCCACCAAGCTCATGATTGCAACGGAAAGAAAGTTGTTGTCAACGTGGAACGATATAATTTTAGAGAAATGGGTCATTCTGCAAATGAATTTCCTAATAACCAAGGAAACTTGCCTCATAAAAGGCCAAGGGAGCAAGGAAAAGCTTATGATGTTACTACTGTTGAAGTTGACTAATTATTGTATTTGTGCTTCTGGATTCAAGAACTATATTCTGGTTATAAGAATAATTTGATATATATAAGGATTATATTAAAATACTTGTTGTTTTCATTAAGGTTTTAATATGAATAAGGTAATAATATTTTCAGTATGTGACAATAAGAGAAAAATTCCTTTGTTTGGACAATCTGATGTTGCAATTGATTTTCAAATTTAGATACCATTTACAGAGAGTCTGGACAGAGGTATTTTGGATAACTATAATGTTTGTAATGGATTAATTTTAACTTTGGATATTATTTTTTATGTTTAAAACATTTAATAAGATTATTTTTGGAATATTATAATACAATAGTCTTGGTAAAAGGACAACATGTGGGTCGGGCGATAACCTGTCACGTCGGACAAAGCTTCCAGAATTGAACCCACAACCATAGTGTGATAACCCTTTATTACATACCACTAGCCTACAAGAAGTCCCTGGTATTTAAAAAATAATTTTCATCATTTAAATGTTATATGTTTATATTTGGAACCCAATATGAATAGGATAAATATAATATTTTTGAGTTGTATTATGTTTTAGAGTGAAAGATGAGTTTGTGGTAAAAATTTATTAATGGATAAAACTATAATTATAATGTAATTATATCTCCTTATGATCTAAGACAATCTCATAAATAATTTCCTCAACATTAAGAAAATGAACTTAGAACAAAAATGTTTTCCTAGATGGTACCTTAGATCATCACAAATTTATGGCTTTATGATTGTTGGCTTTTTCATAGCCATGTTCTCTAAAACTACCCATCAGATATTGATGGTTAGATTTCTCTTCCATATCAATGTTTTCCTACATGGAACCCTAGTATGTTTAATTTTCGGTAACCTTCAAACTTACCACTCTTTATTTTAAATTGATGCCTCATTAATCCATTTTTCGATGTGGGATTTCAACTAAGATATTATGAAATGTCAACCCCATGTTTCCAATACCGAGCATAAATTGTGAGGAAACAATTTATTGAAGGAGGGGAGAATATAACACCACAAGTTTCCAAGGTACACATCTCTTTGAATAATACAATAGTGTGTGTTATATGCAACTTCGAGTTTTAACACACCACAACCAATCAAACTAGCCGTTATGAATAGTAGTACCCACTTTTTGAAACTTTATAATTTTTTTCTTCTAAAATAGACTTTATTTCTAGATTTGTAATATCTAAATTATCTTAGGGTGAATTTTTTGTATTTTTTTGAATACATCCAATTTTTTGGTGAGTAGTGAAAAATACTAAACATTAACTAAAAACAACTTTTTTAATCAAAACAATATATAGTGATAAATTATACAATTGAGTGGTTTTAAAGTTTAATTAGATTTTATTTTTACCATTTAATCCAATGTTGGTCATTGGATTCAATTTCACATTTAAACTGGACATAAACAAGGGTCAATTTTTTAATAGTTAAATTTTCTTAAAAACACTCTTTTTGTTTTGACAACAAGAATTAATTATAAATTAATTCCTGCCACTTCTGTGTTTTGAATTTTAAAAAATTGATTCCATATTTAAAATCATGATGTCTACATTTTTTAAATAGGTGACTTATATTTTTAGACATTTTGATTAATTACATCGGTAAATATTTTATTTACCATGGTTAAAGGGTAAATCTCGTAAATAAGGGAACAAAATAATATTATAATAATATTGAATTACCCTAACATATGTACAAACCTTATTGGATGATACATTTCCGACCATGGTCATCTTTCTGTCGATTTTGGGACCCCATGGAGTCACTTGTAAGTGATAATGACACTTTATATTAATTAAGTTAAAGTAAATAGAAAAATGACATAAGCATATATCTTTTATTAAAACAATTTTTTACATAGATCTATAAATGTTATCTCTTAAACTATAAATATTAATTAGAAAGATAAAATGATTTCCTATATTATGGTATTTTATTTATAATTTTTAGAAATTTAATAATTAAATTTATTTATGACACAATAATGATGCAGCATTTTTATTATTAATGAAAGAATAAAATAAATGGTATTATAAATATTAAAATAAATATAATTTCAAAGTTTTTATTACATAAATGAATTTTATAAGTGAATATAAAATTTTATGGATGATTCAATGTATCTTGTTCGAAGTAATAAAGTTGTGATGACTTTCACAAAAACAAAATACCAAATAGTGTCAAAATTGACATAAATTAATATTTAAAACAAATACTGTATTATTGGTTGATATAATATTCCTAAAAATGTATGGTTTGTAAAAAGGCATTAATTAATATTATATATTTAATTAATGAGCCACTTTATGTTATCTTGGATGTTTATAGTAAGTTTATTAACCATATAGAGTAAGAATTCAAGAAGACACGGTAAAATTTAAACTATTTATCTAAGAGTTAAATCTAAAAGATAAGGATAAACCGGTAACCTAAACATGTCTAAAACCTATTGGTTGAGATTATTTAGACCCATAACCACCTAATTCTATAAATAAATACATTTGGAACCATTATAAAACGAATTTTATTGTATAAAAAAAATAATAGATTAATCTTTTCCTAAAGTGACCCTCACCCCTCTTATAAAAGGGCACTTCCCTTTCTCTCAAAAAAAACACCTCCAAATCCATTTATCTTTGACAACCTCTGCCCAAATATTCTCCCAAATTACCTCAAATGATACTAGAGGCCTTATTTTGATCATAAATTCATCGTAAGGAGCCCTTTTGATCAAATCAGAAGGAAGAACCTAAAGAAGAGGTAAATATTTCATCACATCTTTCAAGTTCTTTTCATCTTCCACTTCCTCTTTCTTTGTTGCTTCCATTATAAAACAATAAATCCATTATCTTATATATACTTTAATTTTATTTTAAATATGGTACAACCATATTCATTATTTTTTCTATCCTATTAATGGCTTGTCACCATAGGTGCGTACGTACGGTTTACCGTCTCCACGTCGTGGTGTAGTTGATATTCAATATATTATTATTTGGATGGGTATAATAATGATGCATAATTGATGTAAATAATAAATATCACATGTTAATTATTCTGTATTTATGATATAATATATATTTACATACTATTTTAAATCAAAAGAATGATATTGTCGCTCATGCGTACGTACGGATTACCGTCTCCGCGACGCGATGAGAGTCATTTCCATGTTCACCATTCAATGATGATTATAAAAATATATATTATTAATATATATGTATCACATGACATAATATTTCTACTGGATATATACATATATATATATATATATGTATGTATGTATGTATGTATTTACTTACATAAATCTTATTCGCTTACTTCCATTCAATACGATATGGAAATGGAAACAACGTTTATGCATACGTAAGGCCCACCGTCTCCATAAACGGTCCCTTCCATTTCATAAATACATCTATAATAAATATTTATATTCTAAATATATATGATATATAAATCAATTCTTTATATTCTGGAATCATTTAAATCATGATCTAAATGATACGATAAAAAATTACAAGTTAAAACACATACGATAAAGAAAGCGATTATTACACATAATGATAATTTAACATGAAATCATTATTAAATGGGTATTATAAAGTAATAAAAGAATCATGTATGATATAATAAATATGAATATGGTTGTTTTATAATTTAATAATATACTATGGTCATTATACATGTGGTTAAACGTACCCTTGACCAAAGGAACGTGAATGGTAAGGGGTTTTCATCTCACTCTTTATTCCCATGAGATTCATGTCATATTGCCACTATTAACTTTTGTGTGGTTTATATACTAGACATAATTGTATTCTTTGTTTAATATACTTTAATTTATGTGTATTTACATATTCATTGTATGATACTTCTTTCATGGGGTGTATGTTTCATAAGTTACAAAATTGGTAAGGGTTATTTCATTAATCTCATTATTATCCGAGATTGTTCATGTGTAAGTATTTTCTGGGACATAACTATCATAGATACCCATATTTCATAAAAAAGTTTTCAAAAGTAATATTTTAGGGTTTTATGGGAGGGTCTATTTAACTAGATCATCATTTTAAATGTTTAAAAGATTTATCTTTCTAAACCCTTTTAATTAATGTCTATATTTTCAAAACGATTTTAAAGATTTATTTATATGGACATGAATGTTTTGAAATGATAATTATTTTCAAAAGTTTCTAAGTGGTATGGGACACTTTGATTCAAAAATTTCTTTAAATGTCTTCCTTTCTAAATTGCGTGACTTTTAAATGTATTCATGAAAAGGTATATTTCTCTCAAATAGTTTTACAAATAATTTTCATCTATGTCAACATCCTTTAATGGATTTTTATATTTTTTTAAGATGATTTATTATGATTCAAATCTTCTATATTGTATTGAATTTTTTGTGATATTTTTTGCTGTGGATGTGTTATTTTTATACCATTCATGGTTTAGGGTTAATGTATTGACATTTTTTATCCTAGTTCTTATACAAATGTTTATGTTATGTTTCAACCTTTTCATATGAGGAATGTATTGGACATAGTAGGTGATGGGTGGAGCCCGCTATAGATCCTCGATGCATCGATAGGCCTCCTGAGACATTTAGAAATGGAATTGTATGAGGCCCTTTCCCAGTTTGATAAATTGATTTGGCCGAGGCCTTAATCATTTTTATACATCTTGGTCGAGGCCTTGACAAAATGTTTCAGAATCTCTGGAATTATACACTCCCTAATTATGGAAATAATATTTATGGTTCTTGTGGTCATTCAACCAGTAGAATACCCATGATTATGTTTTATTATGGCATTATTTAATCAGCTCATATTCCTGCCATAAAAGTATTAATGTTTATTATTGGTAAAGGCATGTGGTTTCAATTATACACCATGCTTAATATTTTTGTTATCTTCTGCTATATTTCTTACCCTTACTGAGCGTTTGAGCTCACCCCTTTCTATGTTTGATTTTCCCAAGATTCCAAGAAGTGTATTATGATTGATAAGCAGTGTTAAGCTAAGGGAATAATAGAATTCTCAATGAACTTTTTATGTTGTGTTTTATGTTTGAAATTGTAATGTAAAGTTAATGTATGTAATCTATTTTCCAAGACGGCTAAACTGATCGGTCCTTCGGGACTTGATTCTTTGTAATCATGTCAATGTATTAAAATAATGCACCGACTCCGGGTAACTGGGATCGGGGCGTTACAACTTATATGCTCACCCTATGTATAGATTAACATCTTTTTAGGTCCATATGATGATTTTGGTGAATTATATAAGAATTAATATCCGGTGGGGTATCCATTACAGTTCATGGTTGTTGCTTTGGATTTTACTTTGATACATTTTAGTTGTGTTTAGTTATTTGTAACATATTATTTAAGTTTTGGGATTAAATCATTACTTATGAATGGTGTTATTTGGTAGTATCTTGTATTGTCTCTTAGCTTTAAACTTACATAAATAGGTTAATACCTCTTATTTATGATAATATACCATCAGATTTAGTCACTAACCTATGTATTATTGGAGGGATCTTCAGGGGTTATCATCTCTCTTTATAGTCAACTCATGGTGGATACCAGGGGAGGGGTTCATCATAATATTCCCTCTCCTTAAAGTATCACCTATTTTAATATATATTATTTTAAACTAGAAATATCAATCCATGACTTGAGATTGTAATTATTTTCTTTATTTTTTTAATATAAATGTACAATTTTTTGATTCAATAAATTGTTAGCCTCTTCTAATGTTTGAGAAAAAGTGTTTTCATTATTTTCTAAAGATAGAAATTATCATTTTTTCTTTTTAATTTCATTTGTTAATTTATAAATTTACCATTTATTAGGCACACCATCTTTTAAAAAGTGACATTAAGTATAGGTTCATATAATTGACTTACACTCAAGAGAATATGTTAAAGTATATCCATATGAATCACCTTTATGTTTTTCAATTCAACTCAACCATTCCTCATATTTCAACTACATTTATATTCTAGAGTCCCATAATTTACAAAATGGACTCTTCCATCTAAATTATATATTTTATTTCTCAGTAATTTTATCTTGTGGGTTTTATGGGATGAGCACCAATAATCAAAGAGGCACATGTTTTTATTTATCATTAATTTTAGAGTAATTTTTTCTAGGGTATCTTTCCCCTTATTCAACTTTTCCTTCCACAAATTATTTTTTTGAGTTATTATTAGTTAGAATTTATCATCATTACATTCACCACTAGAAACAAGGTATTATTCATCCTTTTCCAAATGAGAGAATTTATATACCAATATAATCATATCCATTAGTCCCATATTAATTCACATTGAGTATCTATAGAATTTATTTTCAGTCCTTATTTACCTAATATATATGGCTTATGGTCAAAGTTAGAGAAATAAAAAAATATCTAGAAAAAGAAATTATTTTATTAGATGTAGCTTATATTTTCTACTCTTCTTTGTCAACACAAGGATTTATTTATATTTAGATAGTTTCTTTCCACATAATAGTTCATGATGGTGTAACCAATAGTTTTATAATATTGTCACTTCATTGGGGGAAATATTCTATTACTATTATTTAATATAATCATAGATTCCAAATAGCTTCTTGGTTATTGATAAACCCTAAATGAATAATATTTATCCGACCAAAATTATTTTCTTTATTCCTATCATTGGTTATCATAGATTTAGCTAATTTACCTATAAATACATTACATATTTTACCCATATTTTTTTATCCTTTCACACTCATCAATACTAGTAATGAGGTTAAAGGAGTTATTATATTACTCTTTATGTTTTATCTTAAAATATGAAACATCTTTTATTTTTTCTTATTCAACACTTTTTTCATTAACTACCTTCACAAAACACATAATTTCAACTATAACATAATTAGCATACTCAAAATATTCATTCAAAAAGCCCCTTTTTCATCTCCGGTTGTAAATAAATCTAATAAAGATCACCATTAAGTTTAGCCTTGAGATCCATAATACTTTTAAGTTAATTTTATTCCAAAATCTCATGTTTTATTTCCTCAAATTTTGTATCACTACATTCTTTAAATCTGATTGAATATTAGTTTTAATTTATTCAATAGAAACCACAACTTCATCCTCCGAATTATTAACATGTAACTTTGTTTTAAACATCTTTACTAGAGTGTTTTTATATTTGATATTTCATATCGGACATATTTCATTTTTCAATTTTATGGACAATAATAGACATAATCACATTCAAATTTCCCCAAAAACCATCATATAAGTGAATTTTGATTTTATTTAATTAAATAATTCCAATGGTATATCTTCATCAAACCTTAATTTTCCTAAATTTAATTTACATGATTAATTTATGCAAATTCATGACTTACTCCCTATTATCCATATCAACTTTTAGTTATTTCATGTTTGTACAATTCATTGAGTTCCATATTCTTTGATGAATGACATGAAAATCCCTTGGCCTTCATTCACATGTAGTATACATTCTGACTAATTTGAAGATCTCCAGTTGAAATATTTTAAATATCTATTTTCTCTAGTTCTAACACCTTTAGATTGTACAAATGTGGAAATCTTCTCAATATTTTCATCATGATATATGCATTCATTATTTCATCTCTATGGGCTTCAATACATATAAAAACTAAAATGATCCAGTTAGAGACACCACAAATATTTTTATTTGGATACATAATTATATTAATAAACTCATGGTGAAATAATTTCATCTTTTAAACTATCATATTTTTTACTATCATATGTTTATGAAAACTTTTCATATAGAGATTTAGATGGTATGGAATTAAACACTTCATAAAAATTTGATTTAATAATCATTTTAATAAGGAGGTTTATGTAAAAGAATGCTAAAATTCTATGTATTATTCATCCTTACTGTTCACCTTGGTTCTTTGTTTTTCAAATTCTAGGTGTGATCAACTTCTTTTTAGGTTAGTTCAATATTTATTCTCTAAATTAACAATACAATGAAAAAAACATTCTAAATTAATTTAATTCTATGAAAAGACTAAAATATATTTTGATACATATTCTTCAATAATTATTAAAATGTAATAATTAGAATACTATAAATAATGATCATATTCTCTCATATGAACAAGATCTACCCTTAGAGCTCATCAATTTTGAGAGTCCTAGTAGATTGTAGAGTCATAGTAAAAGGAGGGTGTATTAAATTTGACCAATTTTTTCCAAATTATTCCAAATTCATATTTTATCCTGTTAAATTATTTGAACCTCTATCACGGTTTGGATGTATGTATCTTTATTGTAAACTCCGAAATTAAAAAACAGCATAGGTAATGATGGAAGGAAAGTATGGAATTTTTATATAGTTTATTTCAAAGGGTTGACTTCAATACGAAAACCTACTACTCGTTGTGTTCAGCTACTATCATATACCATAAATTTTCAATACTTTATTTTATTTTCAAATAGAGGCCTCAAGGGATGCTATTGTCTACAATCGATAGCTAACTATATGAAAATTAAACCAATTACTTCCTCCTAATGAGTTCTTCATATATTCTCCTTAAATTTTACAATATCCTACACAAAATTGAATATGTATTAGAGTGTTATGGAAAATTCAACATCAACAACATGTAGGTTGGATTTATTATCTATTTCATTAAAAAAATAATTTTTGCAGCCCCCACAACCCCAAGATCTTCATCATTTTGATATTCTTCAAGTTTCACTTGAAAACAGTCCAATCAAAACATTTGACTTTATACTATCCATAAACCTTACACTTAATAACATTAAACTCATAGTTATATAAGCACAGATATTCAACCCATCATACATTCTAGTATGTTTAGGTTAAATCCTTCATCTCATTTAACATCCTTTTCAATAAATTAGTAGTGACTTATTATTTTCTCATCATTACTATGTTCGCGATGATATCATCCCTTCTATACACAATCCATTACTTAATCACATCATAGGAACATGTTCTCCCAATTTCAAGGATCCTCATATTTCTATTTTGGTCACCTTGAAAATATTTTAATATCATAGATTCAATGGTATTCATAAAAGAATTGAACACTCACTATTAATCTCTACTAAAAACATAATCTAAAATAAAAAAATCTCCTCATGGGTTCTAGAAATTTCAACAGCCATCTTGGTAACACCTTGAGATTTTGTATGACATTTAACCCTAATAAATAACATGTTTAATTTATTTATTGACAGAGAACATCAAACTAAAAAAACCATGATACATTTTATTCAGGTAAAAAGTTATAATAAAAGTACATGAAACCATGTATTATATATGATAGTTTACTACATCCATTAAAAGTGAAGAAAATAATATCAAAAAAATAAATAAATATGGATATAATATGTTAAACTAAGAGACCCTCTAGATTAACTTTTCCATTTAGAAGCACCATTAGTATAACTAAAATTGATATTAGAAAGAAAATAGTGAAATTAGAAATTATTATGTTAAATAATGAATGATAAGTGTAAGTTAAGAATCCAAAATGGAATAAATTATTTTAGTAAGTCAATATAAAATTATGAAATTTGTACAAGATAAATAAATACATTAGAAATATTGTCAATGTATATACATGTATAGAACAATTCTATTTATGTTTTTTATGTTCTATAAAAAATGAAATATTATTTTTTATAAATAATAAATAATAAAACAAAAACACAATATTAATAAAAATATTTTTTTGAAAAAAATAATTTTAACCATTAAAAATATAATTTTAAAATAATGATATGAGAAAATTCAATGAAATAGTTTAATATCAAAAGTTGATAAAATTGAATTCTTATGATGTAAATAATTACTTTTAACTATATTTGGGTTAAAATAATTTAATATATAAAAAATATATTTTCCAAAGAACTATTTTTCAAAGTGAGTTGTATATTCTTGTCCTAATTTTTTTTTCAATACTAAATAATTATTTTAAATAAATTTACTGGTAATATAAATCAATAAATGAATATATAATAATCCAAAATTTATTATTAGGTATGTAATAAGAATAAATTCATTTTATGCTTAAAACTGAATTTCCCGAGCTATTAATTTTTATTTTATGAAGCAAAATAAATTATGGTCAAATTATGATAAATAATATAACATTTATGAAAAATTTATTAACACTAATTTAAATATTAATTGATATAAAATATAAATAAAATTAGTTAATACTTGAAAAGTCGATATTCAATAAAAAATAATTATTCGTAATTTTCATTATTTTCATCTAAAAGTTAAATGTCTAAAATTTATAGTTTGAATTAAAAAAATTAAAAAAATTGATCATAAAAATATAATAGGATGGATTTTTATGTTTTTTATAAAATGATTGATTTTTTTATAAATTGTGAAAAATACTGTTTTTACAAATATTGTGAGTTTTATGAATTAATTAGGATATAATAATAATATAATATTTATGAAACATTTTTTTGGAACATATATTTATTTAATAAGTTAAATTATACATTTAAAATTTTAAATTTGATTTTAAAAACCAATATTTGACATTTTAAAACTTCAGTTATATCATTCTTTAAAATACTTTTAAATGTTGAATGCATTAATTAATTTCAATTTAATTTTCACCACTTTTATAAATTTTATTTTTAAAATCTCAGTAATATTTCAATTCAAAACATAAAAATTATGTATTAATTTCCAATTTATTTTAAATAAAAAAAATTAAATTAGTTAAGATCAAATTAAGTTCCATTGTAAAAGTAAAACTGGTAAAAGGATTATATCAAAAGATAAAAGTCATAAAAAATGTTAAAAAGATGAATCAAACTGATATTTTGAGGGAATATTTCACCATAAATTTTCACATCATAATTATTTTCCACTATTGGAACCACTGATAATTAGTAGTGGAATCCTTATTACAAAAATGCCATTCTTCTAACTTATAAAAGGATCCTTTTATCACCCCACTTCTCCCCACACCATAATACCTATATCTTATATTAAAACATCCCAAATACTTCTATAAAACTCTTACAAATTTCATATATGTAGTTATCTCTTCAAATAACCATCTATAAAACGTATTAATCAAATTTTCAAAGTAGTTGTTCTGAAGAGTAATGAAAAATATCATATCACTCGTTTTTCATTTCTAGTATCCTATTTATTATTCTATTTCTTCTACATATATTCTACCTATGAAATAATTATTATAACAAAATCATAAGATTATTTTTGTATTATTAATTTAATGTAATATTCACCTTCTATAATCCACCAATCCATTCAAAAAATAAAAATATCACTCATGCGTACGTGGCGAATACCTTCACCAAGAATGATGCATTTTTTTATAACAACATAACTTGTATGGAAATAATATTTTATTGGGTTGGTAAAAATTATATTTATAACATAATTAAGAATATTTTAATATGAATCATTATATACCATCCATACCAACCATTCATTAGAAAATGAAAACGTCGCTTTTATGTACGTGCAGACTACTACCACCAGGTATATTTTTTTTTTGTTTTCATCACTTCCTTAAATGGATAGTTTTATAATATATATCATAAATTTAAATGATATTAAGTATAAATATATATCATTAATATATTTATTGAATAACTCTATAAATATTTATGACCATTATAATATAATCCATTGTTATTGGTAAATTTCCCAAAACAAGTGCGTCAAAGATCTCATTATCCCTAAACATGCACTTAGTTTCCATAAAATTAAGAAGTGAATGAATAAGTAAATGAATAAAAATATATAAATACACTTTTAAAAAATGTAATTATAAAATTAGTATTGAATATTTGGCTTTGACGTTTCCATTACAAAACATGCATAAAAGTATCTAAATTGCTAAAATCTAGTGATAAAAATAAACATTTACTAGAAAATGAATATATAATAAATGATTATAATTAAACAGTATAAATAAAATATTATTAATATTTTTATTAATTAGTTAATTAACATTTTTGTGTTTATTTTATTGAATATAAAAGAGATTTCACATAATTCGAGAGTAAAATGTGAATGTTATAATCTCAATTTTCCTTCATTAAGGTGTTTTTTCATACTTCAAACCAATTCATACTTTATTATGTAATTAATAAACAATGTACTACATTATCATTATTAATTATTCATTTATATATTTTAAAATTAAGGCCACATCCCTTACATTATACACTTTTATGTCATTTAATGTCAATGTAGTAATTGTTTTTTTCATCTCAAATTTTTTGAGAATTATGAAATATTCACTACTATTTTTATTTTATTGGGGTGCATAAACTAAAAATTCAGGCCCTTATATCACAATTATCATTATATTGAAGTAATTTTCAAATCTGCCTGATTTTTTCTTATTCAAATGATATTTATTCAATAGATTCCAAATTGATGAGGGTTTTCGTTAAATCAACTCTCATTCAGTAGTTTGTAAGATTTATTCTTAAACTTATTTCTTCAATACTTGTATTATTAGACCATATGGTTTTATTACATAAAATTTTAGATTTATTTTTTATTGAAAATGATATTGTTAATTAAAATATTCAATATTGAAGAATTTGTTTCACATAAAAATATATACTTGTTAAGAATAATCCTTATCATCTTTGAAGAAAATTTTTCTTCCATATCCATATTCAATATTTCAAAAAATATTATAATATTTTTAAATAAAAATATTTATTATCTCTTTTGATCTAAATATTTCACTTTACCTCATTTGAAAATAAAATATGTAGTAAAATTTTTACGATGACAATTTCAATAATGGTAATTCAATATAATAAAAAGTTTTTTGTTTCATGATCATATATATTATCTTCCACTCAACATTTCCTCAAGAAAATATTTATTTGTTCTTCCAAAATCCATAATATAATATTATTTTTAAAAAAATTGAATAGTTTTCAATTAACCATTTTAAAAAACACCAGTAACTTTGTCTTTTATGAAAATGGTTTTAACATTTTATAAAATGTATTTTATGGTTTTCCATCCTTTTCTATCTTTAACACAAATTCATTTAGTTATTTTGAAATTGCTTTCATGATTTAACCTATTAATTCTTTTATAAAAATTTTCTTTTTTGTAATTAAACTATTGGTATCAAACAATAAAATTAATCGTCCCTTATTATATAGAAACATTTGAAGTGATCTTTATATAAAAGTGTTTTTCAACAATTTTAAAATCCATCATTGTTTTTAAGATTCTATAGGGATATATTTTTAAACTATGATCCATATTATTTATATGGATATCCTATAAAATTTTCAAGATAAGTTTTTGTGGAACTCATTTCTTTTCTATGTTTTGATTCAGTAAAGTTAGAAAAATGAATTTTTTTATGTTCTCCAGGAACACATATATATGTTTTTCACTATATGAAGGGTGATACAAAAATTGAAGATCCCTGTAATTAATTATTTAATGTTTTATATCTAATGATATATTGTGGAAATTGAGTATTGATTCTCGCAATACTATGGGAATCAAAAAGTTTTTTGTTTTCTACTATGTTATTGTATTTGAGAAGTGAATCATGCTCTACTATATTGTGTAAATCTTATGGTGATTCAAGCTCTACTATGTAACGGGAATCAGGTAGTGATATCTTCTCCCATAGGTTATTCTTTTTTATGCTATATCCTATACCACATTTCTATATGCATATGTTATGCTACCATGGCATAAATTTATTGTCTCATGTTTATAAACACTTATGTAATTGTATATTTATTAATATTTGACATTACATGTTATTTTTATTTATTAGTTTTGGATAACTATTATTTCTTCATGTCCATTTTAATTATATATTTATCCATTCCTTGTGTTTACTCACATGTTTTTAATATAACCCTTCATGACATATTGATAACTTTTCCCTTAATGAGCTTTAGACCTCACCCCTTTCACATGTATTTTATTATCTAGTAAAATATTTAGAAGGATGACTATTATGGTGCGATTAAGGAGAAATTTTTAAGAATCTCATCTAGTTAATCTATAAATTATCTAAACCATTGGTTTTTGGGTTTGTACAATAATTTACAAATTATGATTTTTAAACTCTAATATGATATGTATAAGAATATCTGTTTTGTTGGATCATCTCTATTGGTATCAATGCTAGTATGAAAATTATATAATTTTTTCATTTTCCCATGAGTGTGTGTCAGAAGTACCATAGTTAGTATCAAAGTCTATTTCAGTTATTTTTTAAGATTACTTTTGTTATATTAGGGATTAGGAGGTAATAAATTTATGGAAAACCCTAGGGATAAGTCTAAGTATATAATATCATCCCGATATTTTAGTAATATATATATATTTTTGTTGTTTTATCAATGAAATCCCTTTCGTGATACAAAAAAAGTGGATATAGGTTCTAACATTGATTCACCTTTGGGTGATAACACTAGAAAATTTTGGTTCTATTTTAACTCGATCATCTCTCGATGCATGAAAAAGTGGTCGATTTGTACACATGGTTTGAAAATCTCTAAGGATATGCTTTGGGTATTCACATTCTCTTTATAACCCATTATGATAGTTTCAAATAAAATTTTATGAAATAACTTGTTAGGTTAGAAAGCCTAATGGGAAAATTATCAAGAACAAAATAGGTTATTCTGAAGGAGATATAGTTTGACCAAATTATATTATTATTTAACTAAAGGTATTATAGATTAAAATTAGTGTTTCATGGGAAACACTACTAGAAATAAGATCAATACCAACAGTTTTGGGAAAACTGTTGGTATAGATCACTTATATGGACCTATACCAATGGTTTGGCCAAAACCATTGGTATATGTCACTAATTAGATCCAATACCAATGGTTTTGGACAGACCGTTGGTATAGGGGGACCTATAAAAATGTTTTGGGTAAAACCGTTAGTATAGGTCACTTATATGGACCTATACCAACAGTTTTGGTCAAACCATTGCTATAGGTCCATAATAGAGACCCTATAGTAACGTTTTCCCCAAACCGTTGGTATAGGTCCCCCCTATACTAATGGTATGTCCAAAACCATTATTATAGGTCTTAAAATCAAAAAATCTATACCAACGGTTCTCAAAATAATTTCAATAGGTCTATACCAACGGTTTTGAGAACCGTTGGTGTAGTTACATGTATTTTTTATGGAATCTTCTTACAGAGAACATTAAAAAAATTTAAAATATTTATGATAATACATATATATATTTATGAAATTATGTTCACAAAAGTCATGTTACGTTAGTGGTTGGGCCATTCAATCATAAACATGAGGTACTGGGATCAAAACAAACTGAATGCTTCTTTTTTGAAATACATATACCAATGGTTTTATAGAACGTTGGTATATATTTTTCATGTTACCTATACCAATATTTTGGAAGACCATTGGTACAGGATATACCAATGGTTTGGAGGCCTATACTAGCGGTTTTAAACCGTTGGTACTTGGTAATTTTCCAGTAGTGAAAAGTTAACATAGGATGAAGTTTTCATATTAATATGATCATTTAATCTAATTTTGTGGGATATTATCATAACATTTTTTAAATTTTTTTATTTTTTGGAAACAAGATCATGAAAATGAACCTTCAGAACATATATCCCTTGAAACTAATTTTTCATTTTGCTGGTTTAGGAGGATTATATGGCGTATATGGTTTAAACTCTAAATATAGTTATATTTTTAAGGAATAAATGAGTTTTATAATCATATAGAGTATAGTGAGGTTAAAATCCTAGGACAAACTATTTATTTAGTATTTTATATCTTATGGATACCCTTAGCTATTTTTATTAGTAAGGGACTATTAAAAAAATATAGGACGCAATTAATTCAAGGGGGTGACTAAAGAACCTGAATATTATGTATGAATTTTCATTTCAATAAAAAATATTCTTAATATCTCCCTTCACATGCAAAAAACAACTTAAACATTACATGATACATTTTATAAGACATAACATTATAATAAAAGTACATCAAATAATGTATTACATACCATGGTTGATTACATCAATTAAAAGATGATAAATGAACAGGGGATAAAAAATAAAATTGGACAATATATTTAAAACCGAGAGATCCCATGGATCATATCAAATTTTTAGGGTCACCATTAATAGATCTAAACCACTACGAAAGAAAATCATGAAAGGGGAAATCATTATCCTAAATAATTATTGTGAAGTGTTACTTAATAAGTGATAATGGAAATAATTATTATAGAATCTCTATATATGGGAGAGAAAGATTACCATTATAAATACAGTCATTGGAAATATTTTCATTAAATATACATCTATACAATTGGTATATTTAAGTGGTTTATTGTTAGTAACATATTTAAATATTATGTTTTAAAAATAATAGTTAATGAAAAAAAATTAAAATATTTTTGAAATATTTTTTACAAAAATACTTTTCTGTATTTAAAATATTGTTACCGAAGAATGATATGATAAAATTTTAAAAATAAATATTTTAAAAACAATACATCGAAAATATTTAATTATTATGATATAAATAATTATTTTTAACTTTATTTAGTTAAAGATCATTTAATATAAAAAGTGACTTTTCAAATAACTATTTTCTAAAAAGTATTGTTTTTTATCTTAATAAAATTTATCACTATCGAAGAAGTATTTTAATAAAATGTAATGATATCATATATAAGGAAATAAGTTTAATATCATAAACTAATTATTACTAGGAAAATAATATGAATAATTTCATTATCTACATAAAAATGTATTTCACTAAAATTTTCCATTACATGTGTTATGCATTTAAATTTTAATAGAATAAATATATTATGCATATATAAGGATAAAATATACTATTTATATGATTATTATGTTATCACTAATTTAATTATTAACTAAGGAGAAATGAGGAAACAAATAGTTTATATTTGAAAAATTAATTTTCCTATAAATTAATTCTCATTATATTATATGTATCCATTGAAAAGTTAAATTTATAAAATTTATGTTTTATCTTTCATAAAAAGGAACTCCACGTAACAATATTTTCATACGATGAATTTTTTGTATTCTTTGGAAAATATTGATTTTTATTATAATGGTTAAAAATACATTTGTTACAAATACCATGATTTTTATAAAACAAGTAGGATATAATAATAAATTAAAATATATGAAACGATTTTTTTGAATAAAGTTGAATTTTATGAGTAAAAATACAAAGTTTATAATATTGAGTTTAATTTAAAAACTTATATTCGACATTTTTGGAATTTGAGTTGTATTTTTCTCTAAAATTGTTTTTATAGAGTTGCACTATTATTATTTTACAATTAATTTTTACCAATTTAAGAAGATTTATCTAATAAAATGTATTTTATATTTAAAATAATATGTTAAAAATTATTTAATATGTTCCATTTTATTTTTATGCATAAAAAATAAATTACCTAGTTAAAAATTAATTATCACATTAAATATTAAAATTTTAGAATATATAAGGCGATGGGTAAATGACCCAAAATATGATCAATAAAATTATTAAAATGAGTTATTGAGGGATTTCATGAACTTAATTAATCCCATATTCGTTATTGACTATATTTGGATATACTTTCTTTGAATACTTCACATCTTTTTACAAAAATTCCACTACTCTCATTTATAAAATGATCCATTCACCATCCCACTTATCCTCATGAAAAAATAGCTAGTATCAAAAAAATATATTAGAATCCATAAAAAATAACTTATAATTTCTATATATGTCCTTCCACCATCTATGTACCGCCCTTAAAAAGATTTATCAAATTTTCGATGATGTTGTTCCAAGAAGTAAGATAAAATTTCCTAAACACCCATTTTCATTTTTATATTTTATTTATTCGTATACAACCACCAAGTATTTTCTGACCATGATAAAATAATAGTATCACTATCATAAGTATATTTAAAAAAATTATGTTAATGGTGTATCATCCCATCCCGACTTCTTATAAAACCGATAACGGGATCTTTCACTATATGTCCCCGAGCATGATTTCCCATATGCTAGAGGCTGTCGACTAGCAGCGAGTGTGTGATTGTGGTATGGTGGGGAGGTTATACCCTCATGATCCAAATATAAATTTGGTATATCCTATAATAAATAACATACATCAATAGATAGAATAATAAATTAAAGACATAGGAATGGAAGAATGATAATAACAACTATATTAAAATATCTAATTCCAATATACGACAATGAATTCAAGTCAAAATGATGATAGAAAACTAAAATTGAATACATATTAATGGAAACGAAATACCGTGAAATACGGGAATAAGGGAAAGAAATAAAATCCTTAAGGGCGGACTCCATGAGCATCCTGAGCTTTAGCTAAGTCCCTTGCTCAAAACTCCCTTGTAAAATCATGATAGCACAAGTAATAATCTGTGATCTTATGAACATGAGGTCTAATTGAGTACCTAGTGAAATGATGACCTGATCAGGGTGTGAGATAAAATCAGTAGGACACCACCAATTGTGTCCATTATTAAATCTGGACCATGCATAAAAATTACATCATTGTACGGGTAAAAAGAATAAAAAACAATGATGAATAAAAAAAATAATAGTCAGATTAGGTTTTACTAGGACACCAGGTAGACTCTAACTACTATGGAATAGATAGGAATAAATCTGAACTAAGTATCCCATATATATAAGTAATATACATATATATTGTAATATAATATATCCACCCATACGAACAAATTATGTGAGGTCATAAATAGGCACATACCTGGATATTGGTTTCAAGATAGACATGGGGAATAACTCAACTATTCAAAGAACTGCTCTAATGAACCTATAGGATCAAGAATTGGTACAATCCATTCATCGCATAATGAATTTGAGACATCATTCACGAAACATGAGATGGTGGATGATTCTTCATGTCAACACCTGAACAAGGGATGTGGTGCATCATGCCCAACATCCCAATAGTTTCAACAGTGAAAAACATCATTCTCAACACCAAATGTAAGGGAGAGTGAAATTTCATGCACAAAAAGTCCCTTAACCACTATTTCAAAACCAATGTCAATGGTGTGAAAATAATGGTAATGATAAGGAATTACCTCTTATGCATAGTTAATCCAAAATCCCAATATAACCAAGGATGTCACAATTCAAACTATCCATATAAGTCAGGCTTATATATAGATATCATGAGGCATTGTTGTACCACACAATTAAATTAAATTTAATTCAAACTATTCAAATTAAATTCACCATGTCATTTATCATGTAAAGGCTCTATAATTAAGGCTTTCCAACCCACTTATATTATCATTGGTCTTTAAAACAGTTAATCATAGAGAATTTCATGCCCTTTTATTCAGTCTATTTAATAATATAAACTGATTCCATGTACTAACCATTCAGTATATCTAGAAATAACAAATAAGTAAAAGGAAACACTAGTTCTATACAGTCATTAAAATATAAAACACTATTCACCACTTTTATGATTAGAACACAGTTCCCCTCAACTGAGGGGTTTTATTATAAAAAATGACATTGTTAACAAACAATTCATCTAGCTCATCCAAGCATCAAATTCAATAGGCATAACTCAATTTACAAAAAAGTTATCATTTTAAAACTGATACCAAATAGTTTAGTTCATCATAAGTATAATAAAATAAATTTAACATACCCTTATGGTGGATTTTTTATAAGGAAACCCATGGTTCATCATTTGATTTAACGAACTCTACCCAAAGGGGTGATTTGAGAGAAGATACTCACCTATAACCATATAATGGTTTCTAATGTAGTAAATATGTGGTCAAACCATTTACTTAAATATATTTCATAATTTATAGGAGACACCCAGAAAATATGGTGTGAATCACAATGGAGGTATTTATAAATCAATGAAAATTTAGGGAATGATCTATAGAACACCAAGAAAATTCATTAGATGATCTACCTAAGAAATATCAAGGCTTGATTGGGTATATTTAGAGAGAAAGCATAGTAATTTACAGACACCATAATAAGGTGAATTAGCTCATAGAAAAATAGCATTATTGAGGAGAAAATAAACTATAAAAGCATCTAGAGGACTGAATCTCCTACTATTAGCAGTGAAATGCTTCTTAGTGTGGTCAATTTCAACATTAGATGTGGGGGAGGCATCTATTACTAATAATGGTGGAGGAAGAGAGCTCCCACAGATCAAAATAGGGGGTGTTCTATCAATATGATATGAAATATGAGATGGGTGAGGATTATAAATTATTTAATGGTAAATTTTCTTTTCACAAAAAATAACGAGTCATACATTATGGATACATGGTTTATCCAAACCAAGCTCCAACTGTGTGGATCCCAATACATAAGGACCACAACCCTTGTGTTTTCCCCACATGGTTTTCAAACGGTGCACTAACCATTCACTTAGAAGTGCACACATATTGCCTATGTGGAACTAACCATGGGGGCTTAGTCACATTGTTTGACAAAATCTGTGTTTCCCATGCGCACCCTCTACAAAAAAAATGTGGAGCCTTCCATTGTCGTGTGCCCCATCCTACATGTTTTGGGAATCTAAGAATTTTTTTAATAGGGGCACAAATTACACTTAGTAGACCACATTGTGAATTCTAATGGTATGCCTCATTCTTCATTTCTCAAAAAATGGGGCCTTTGGTCATATGACACAACAAAAAACCATCCAAACTCTTGGAAAACCCTCAGACTCAAACCATGCCTAAAAACAACACATTCATGAGTTCCAAATCATGGAATTACATTCCAATATTTGGTTCAAGGAATACCCCATCCACCAAATGCCAAATTTCAAATTCTATTATAATTCAACCTTGTCTCAAAACATGGGTCGTTACAACCTCCTCACCCCAGAACGTATCAACCTATATATTCATTAGGAAAACAAAGAAAACAACACACTAACTACCAAGGTCATGAAGTCTCTTTCAAACAAGAATTTTTCAATTCCAGACACCTAACACACTGTAATGAATTAATTAAGCATACAAAACTTAAGATTTCATGACCCAAGAAAATTCTTGTTTTAACTACTATAAACACCAAAACTGAGTTTATCCAAGACAATATAACTACATACATGATCACATCATTATAACGTCAAAAATAATACCTATATATCATCCCACCATAGGATATATTATTCAGGGACCATTTCTAAGTCACAGTATCCCCACCATTAGAATTGACCATTTCAGTGTGCCTGTACCATTCTAATGATGTTTATAGAACTAGTATTAGTGGGATCGGATGGTCCCCAATCAAAATCATTTTACTAGGTCAATCTGAATTTTCATGGAAAACCAAATATGAATTATTCTACACTCTTCTCCACATGAGTATGTGCTATGAAGCAGTCCCTCACTAACTATATTCAACAAAACAATAGGGAAACCAGTTGATCCACTACTAACTGACCATTATCAAAACACTCAACATAGAAGGCTGGTGTGTTACAACCTGAAAACTATAAATTCCTACAAGGTAAGTGACACTACCCATGAGCACATCTACTGGAGCTCATTTCCAACTTCCAGTGACATTTCAAGACCAATAGCCAATTTTGTTGTTATTTCTCAACATAAACATGGGTGTACACCCAATTCAATAAAATTTATTCATCACCCTTGAAAATAAGCATCTGAGATCGGATGAAGTTCGAGGAAACCTTAGATTCCTCATCTACAATTTGATTATCTCATCCAAGATCGACCTCACTCAAAAATTTACAAGTTAGATGGTGGTAAAAAGTTTAATCTTCACATACCAAGAACACTAACTTATCCCAACAATAGACAATTCAAAGAACCATATGGTGTCTGTGAGTCCATAAATATGTCCCTACATGGTAACCCAAGTGTAACATAGGACTAACCATGCCTCACACAATTACAATACATCTGTAGAATAACTCCCCTTGAGTTTAATTATTGATCAAAAATATATTTTAATTATCACGGTGTTCAATTGGCACTCTCTCAGTGTACATGGACAATGTCAAGGTATAGGATATGATCTTTAAAAGAATAATAGCACACAAATAGACACTGAATATTACAATAAAGACCCAAGACACCCTTCCAAATAAATATAAATATCACGATAAGGTTTCTAACCAACCATACCAAGCTACTGGAAAGAAGAGAAGTCCATCCACTACTAGTAAACATAGTTAGGAAGAAACTCAGCTTCACCAACCAACACATCTTCATTAATTGATCACAATTCCCTTTCCACCCAGAGAATCTCATGAAAACTCAAGAAAACCACTGAATTCAAACCCTGACCAATAGCGTTTCGAAAGGCTACATACACATCCATCCATTCCATTATCTTCATTCCTCTCAAAGGTATAAATAATTCAAGACTTTCTATAATTAATGGAATTTAATAAAAACAGCCATTTCGAAATTCTCCTCTTTGGTTGTGTACCTTTTACTTGGAAGGATGGGTATTTACCATAAAGGATGTGATAATCCCCACTTTAAGAGTATCCTAGTCAATGAAAAGAGAAATACACTATCCACTCATAATAATGGTATATTTAGAGTCAATTTAGATTCACATGTGACACTCCTCTGATCCATAGTCACATATGTCACAGTGTCTGGCTAAATCCCAAAACAACCTGACCAGTGTTTAAAAACACCCGATCCTCTTTGAACATCATCCTAACCATTTTTTTGAAATTTATTCCTCTAAAATCTTGGCTACTCTACTCTGATGATGAACCAACAACATAGTCATCAGATCAATGCTCACAGATTACCCCGAAATAGAATGGTTCATTGTACCATTCCCCAACTCAATGAAAACACGTTTGTTTCCAACTCTTTCACTGGGGCGCGCACATCAATCTTGTTCGAGGATGGTGGTGATGTTTTTTTCCCCGCAATCCCTCTTTCCAAAGGCGGGTGGCATCCATAACCTATTTAGGGATGTTTTCTCCTTGATCGAAACAAGATAATAGGATGTCGGTTCTTCCTTCAATGGATCCCTCCTTGGAACTCGTCACCTAGTCTGGGTCTCCCTTATAGATTTAAGATGTTTTTCGTTAAACTCTTCATATTCCCATATCTTCAAGGACACCAATAATTTACACTGCTTCTGTCGAGGCATCCCAAAGGGTCCGGTCAGGGCAGAAACCTTCAGTCAGGAGAGAAGTCGTGTTGGACATCACTGATGTGTCTCGACGCTGGGACACTAGATCGTCTGGGTTTCATCCCCATATTATAGGGATTATCGAGGGAACATATTCCTGAGGCATACCATGCCGAACGCGGGGAATTTTATGCCATAGACATGTATATGAGTTTTCCCCATATTCCCATGTTTAACACAGGGTATTCCGTGAGTTTAACGTCTAGCAAATATGGATCAGACTGATCAGAACACCGATTAGAGTGGATCGGATGGGTGCAACCCCTAGAGGTAACACTAATGATGAGGCCAACGTGTAGTTAGCTTCGTCATTGTTGTTACGTGGAATGTGGAATTAGGTAGCATGATCCCACAGGGATATGGCGGCCTGGGTAAGAACCAATATGGATGATAAATGGTTAGGTGAAGTTGGTGGAGTTTGAGATGGAGTCGACTCGAGGATGACGATGATGTTGGGCTTGATCCTTGAAGAGACATCCTACGTTTCCACATGGAAGGGAATAAAATTCCATGTAGTTCGATGGTATGATGGGATACCTGAGGAGGTGACCCGTGAGAATGGATGCATGGATGTGACCTGGAAGAAATGGAACCTCCATGTTGGGTCATGACCCTCTAGAAACACATAGGCTCGTGGGAGAGATCAGGATGAGACATGGATGATGGGAATGAACCTCAGAGAGGCTTACTACATATCTATGTGGTAGGTAATCAAAGTCTACATAGTTCATCTGAAGATGGGTTACTGTCAAAATTGTTTGATAATGACTTACTGTTGAATGGGGTCACAACAGCTTGTCGCAGGATGGGGGATGAAGTTTATCGTCGTCTGGGATGAAACAGAGGCATGCGATTTAACATCATGCCGGACAAATGTGGTATTACGTGAAGGGGGGTCAGAACCAATGGTTGTTGGGCTTAAAACTCAGGGAGGCTTCTTATGTACCTTGCCTTGGAAAGTACCAAATAACATGTAGTTCAGAAGGGGTTTTCGGTGAACCGACGCGAAGATGGTTGGGACCAATGGATGGTGGGATTGAACCTTAGGGAGGATTCCTACATTCCCTACCTTTCCAAGGATCAAAGAACATGTAGTTCAGGCGGTGTGTTTGTTGGATTGGAACCTCAGGGAGGCTTCTTACATACCATGCCTTGGCAAGGATCAAAGACCTCATAGTTCATGGTGGGTTTGGTCGAACCGACATGAAGGGGGTCAGAGCGACCGGGTGTTGGAATTGAACCTTAGGGGGGATTCTTACATACCCTACCATGGCAAGGATCAAAGACCTTGTAGTTCTGGTGGGTCTGCGTGAACGTATGTGAAGGGGGTCTTAGTGACCAGGTGTTGTTCTTGAACCTCAGGGAGGCTTCCGACATACCCTACCTTGTAAAGGATCAAAGACCTTATTGTTTAGGTGGGCATGGGAAAACCGACGTGAAGGGGGTCGGAGTGACTGGGTGTTGGGATTGAACATCAGGGAGGCTTCCTAGGTACCTAACCTTGGCAAGGATCAAAGACCTTGTAGTTCATGTGGGCTTGGGTGAATTGAGGTGAATGGGGTCGGAGTCATCGGGTGTTGGGATTGAACCTCCAGGAGGCTTCCTATGTACCCTTCCATGGAAAGGATCCAAGACCTCTTAGTTCATGGTCAGGTTTGTGGCTTACACTCCAGGCTTCTCGGAGAAGACCTCACAGTCGATGCTTACTCTAAGCCCACATGAGTCGTGCTCTGTGTGAGAAATAAGAGGCGACAAAGACCTGATGATCACATCGCTAAAGGTGCGTCTATGGGAAGTGATGTGGGGATCACACATATCTAGAGGCCCAAATATGATATAGGGTCTTACACATGGTTATCATCCCAAAGTGATGGAGATTGGGTATTAATCTAGGGTGGAGGCTTGGGTGGTGACAAAACCCAGTGGAAGAGGGATTAGGCACCCCGGAAGAGAGGAGGAGTAGAGGTGCAACCTCTAACAGGAAAGTCTAGGGGTTTACACCAGGGTGGTTGCACTTTCCCTGCAGACAGATGCCACTTCAATAAAGAGGATATCATTTTATTTGTTGAATTATCTCACTCTCGTGGAGACCAATGGGCATAGAGGAGGTCCAAGATGGGGAACCCACATATGATGCATGGGGCGAGGCCACAGTTAAATGTCATGTACTAAGGATGATGATGCTTGGTAGTTCAATGTCCTGCATCCCAGATGAGGCTGGTTTACTCCACCCCCTAGGACTTACATAACTGATGCCCACCCACCCTTTATGGAAGGAAGACATTGACAATGCCTTGACTGGGGGGTTTCGGGAGGAGATATCAGTGGGGGTCCACGTTAGTGTGACTATGAGAATAAGAAATAGTTGTTATTGTGCCTATGCGAAGGAGAATGAGGCGAAGAAACAGAACATGAAGTATCATCCAAGGGACTATGAAATTGTTTCGTGCATACCTAGGAGGTCACATGGGAAAAGGGGGTGTGATGTAGATCTTTTGGGTGTAAGAGGCGCCCAAAGATGATGTCCGAAATAGGAACATCGAGCACATGTGAAAATGGCTAGGGTGAGTGGTCCCGGAGGTCTGCGTGCAATTGGAGAGAGTTGCACACAATTGATGTGCAAATGGAATAGTGGCACGAAAGAGACCGGGTGGGCATGCAATTGGAGAGATTCACGTGCGAATAGGAGTTGAGGTTTGGTGTGAAAAATAAACAGATTCCACACAATATGGGGCACGCAAGTCCGGGCAGTCACCTGTCAGAAACGATCAAAGTTTGCACGCAAGTGGAATGAATTGCATGCAAGATGATTGAATTGCGCACAAGGGGAAAGGATTGTGTGCAAGGGAAAATATTTCTTGCAAGGGGAATTAATTACATGCAAGGGGAAAGGATTTCATACAAGGGGAAAGGATTTCACGCAAGGACCATGGGTTAAAGGGATTTGGTCAAGGGTTAAGCCCCGGTGGTCCTGCACGAAGGGAGACCCCTAGGCGACCTGTCGCGAAAATTCCCGTAACTGAAAGCCATTTTCGTGCGCTGAAGAGGCGGATTTTTTGCATGGGAGGCGATTCAGGTTCTTCAGTCGTCAGAATTCGATGGGGTGCCCTTCTATTTATAGGTTATCTAGGCCGTCAGATCTGCACATTAGCTATACCACGTGAAAAATTGTGTGACTGGGTTGGTGGCGCGAAAAAGTCGACACTCGAGATCGGTGCGTGCGCAAGCTGCCATACTGGGGATCAGTGGCACAGAATTTTATGCACCTACCTAGAAAACATTTTCATGTCCTGCGGTTTTCCACACAAGAGAGATGTCTTTCACACACGCTTGTGAGTTTTTGCACATCCCTTCCGGTCTTTCCCAAATGGATTTCCGGGTCGAAATATGACTTCCCTTTGTTGCGTAAAACCCCCTTCATCCCTTGAGCATTTATTTTAGTGTCTAAAAATGCCCCCCTTGGAATTGGATCGGTGAGGGGACTCAATGGTCGGATTTCGAGGGAAACTCTAAGATGCATAACTTCCTGGGGTCAGCGCATGCCCAAAACAGTAGATGCACATAAAACTAAGAAGTTATGCATAAACCACATTTCGATCATGTAAAATCCTTGCTCCATGCTTTTAAAAACCCTCATGGGTCCCTCAGTCCATACAAATTTTTCTTTCTTGATAATTCATGAGCTATCACGTGTAAAAAATGCCTTTTTCTTGTGCAAAAAATTGTTTTTGTTACGTGTAATTCCCCAAGTTCAGCCGTTTTTTACGTGCATACCTGGGGGTTTTCACGCTGTCGCCTCTGTTTTTCATGCCAATCCCTAATTTTTTGCGCCCCATCTTGTACTTTCGTATTGTAGCAGCCTTTTCGTGCTTACTCCTTTGGACCCTGTCAGAATAAGATGGATGCTAATCGGGATGATGCTGGGAGATAAGTTGTATTCGCTACTTGAATAGGTGAGATGGTTGCCAACCATGAGGTTTATGGCACTCGAAAGATTGTTTCAAGCTACCAAACTCTTTTCAATATGTTGACCCCATCCCAGAAGGAGTATGTGGTGTCTGAAAAATTACCAAGATGGGACTATGGTATTTTGGAGGAGGTACCTGCGCAAGGATTTAAAGTCGACACTCCGTGATCATGGGTGACCCATGAGGATAACCTACCTCGATATAATATCACTAAAAATGTCCATCATGCTTGAGAAACTGGACATATGGATGTTTACATCCTAAATACCAGGACCAAGACTATTTTGGGAAGTGACCCAATCATATAGGATTCTCCGGCCCATTACACAAGTACTTTCCGACATAGTGTTACCGATGAAACTAAACGCTGGCTTCAGGATTGGGACATGTGGTCTGGATGAAATTTCACAAGTGAAGGGGAATGGGTGTATTGGGAATGCCAAACGTGTGACCTATTTGCGGCCGAACTGCGGCACATCGGTTTGTTCGAGGTAGTGTGGATGTCACAGTTTCATTTCTACCGTTAGCATGAGCTCAGGCCATAGCAATTTACCCGATGGTCCCCCGATACCAATACCTTCCATCTTCATCATGGGTAATTTTGTATCAATCTTTGGGGCATTCATTGCATTAGGGTTATACCTTTGGATGGGAAATAGTATGATGAATTTCTTCTGATGAGGAACATCTGGGGAGACAGATCATGAACTTCTATCCTAACACGACATCAGTTGGAGTTGGTTAAGGACAGGCTGGGGGTCAAGGTCTTTTTGAAGGAAATCACCAATAAAAACTAGTTTAGCTTATTTCTAAAAAGAGACCTGGAAGTCAAGATGTCGGGGTGAGGAAGACAGTGTCTTACCTAGGCACAGAGGATCATGAGAGGATCGTACTGGAGGATCCTGGAAGGGCGGGGGGAATATCAATCATGGGGATTCAGTATAAATGATTGTTGGGACCTGAACGTTCGGTAAGCCAGATTTCATGCAACCTTACTAAGTGGGTGGCTATTACGAGTGAGGGACACAAGGATGGGAGTTCGTCTGGAGACATTGGTGATGGTAGGAATCATGGAATCTAATTAGAGGTTCAATTAGGGAGTCCCCATGTTAGCCCGTTTGAACGCCATTCTGGGGCACATTTTGAGAGGGGGTTCACTAAGGAGGATATGTGGTCCCTTCTAGATCCTTCATGGCTAGATCATGGATAATTATGGTGGGTATACCTTTCCAAATGTCATTTGTCATTTGGGTAACAGTATGTGACCTTCCTTACTGAATATTGTTGGGGTTATTCCATTGACGCTCAAAGTGAATGGGGTAAAAATCAGAATCGGCAATCATGCCAATTTCACTTTTAGCCCATTCCCCACTCTGATTGGCCAAATGATAAACAATGGGAAAGGCTTAATGGAGCAATGGGAATACTTCCTGGGCATCAGAGGTGGGGTGCTTGTGTCCCGGATTGATGTGAAGATCCTTTGTGATCCCTATGTGCCATCATGATTCGCAAGGCAGTTTGGATGCCTTCAGCGGATGCCGAATAAAGTGTACAGATATGTCCGAGAGGAATGGTATCCCTACGTTCTTCATCAAATTTGGATGATGTTTACAACCCATGGCTCCGGTGACGTCATTACCCTTCCCCACACCGGAGTTGATGTTGGTATCTCGATAGAATATGCCGAACATTGGTCTATAGCATACACTGATGGACCTTTTCGGAAGCGAGTCCGACAACTCAAGGTCGCCAATTTAGAACCTGGGTGGTGAGAGAAGAGAAAGGGTGTTGTTTGGGAGCAATGGTTGGAAGCAAGTCGGGCAATTGGCCCCGCTTAGGCCGAGATTACAGTAGCAGGAACGTCACACGATGTGAACGTGCCATCAAATCCTAGGGGAGAGGGGCTCACGGAGTGGTCAAAGATCTTCCTGGGAGACAGATAAGGTGTCTGCTTCAGCCTTTTGATGATGCAATCTCCATGGCTCTGTGGTCAGCCTGGTTGACCCTATGGTAGTCAATGGGGACTAAATCCCTCTGAAAAAATGGAGTACGAGATGGAATCTAGTAGCCCGTGGTTAGACTCATTTGGATTGATGGCAGCGTGAACATCCATCATCTGCACTCATACTTGACGACCATGGATGTGTATGAACACCAATTGGGTCGGTGTGAGGAACCACCTTCCTGGTGAAGTTAATGTTTGGGAAGAAGCATGATCCTGAAAATATTTCTTCCGAGGATGACGACAGTGACGTGGACCCAGAGATTATTGAGTCAGAAGAGGAGGAGGAAGAGGGAGAGGGTGAAGAAGTGGGAGAAGCTAAATAAAAGCTAGGTGGTGGATGGTCTCAAGGGACAGCCCACCAAGGGAACCTTTGGGAGAGTGGAGAGATTGTTGGCTATAACGCAGACACAAATGAGATGCTTGTGATAGGCCTCATTACTTATCAATCCTCCCCTCACACCCTTTCTCCTTTTTTTAATTTCAATTGAATTTATTTATCCTACTTATGAGAATATTGGAGCTGACTGAGAAGCTTTATCTGAAGGGGGGAGGAGGTTCCAATAGAACAAGGTCATGAGATGATGCCCATTATTGAGCTAATGAGTGTTGAGGGATCCCCCACCATGACAACTCCTACGACAATGGGAAAGCTAGAGACCAAAGCGCTGAGTTATTTTAAGATTTATCACTTAGACACTTTTACTGGCTATTAGAGAACCCACATGATTAGGGCATTCAATGTTTGTGCAGTAATCACATCATTGGAGGCTTGTAAAGGCACTGAACCCAGACCATTCGTGAGTGATTAGATGGAAAATGTGCCAACCCATTCAGCACACACTTCCAAAATCAAGCTGACCCGGGCACTCTGTGAGCAAAGAGCTGTGGATATCAGCAATATTAATGTCGGGGCAGGGCCAAAGGTTGGTGAAGGAGCTACCAAGATCTAGGCGAGAGAGGAAGGTTGACCAGGTGTTGAAGAGCCAAACACTTTGGGTGGAATACTCGAAGAATACTCTGGCGCTGGTCTCTTGGATACTTTCCTCTACTATCAGCCTACATATCCCAAAGAGAAACATGATTCTGATTTGGAGGTGGCTGATGAGAGCTGTATAACATCGCGCAAAGTGTGGAAGTGTCTCAAGTGCTTTCTCGGTCATCCTCAGACAGAATGGATAAAATGGATGGGATTGCTACACACCTAGTTGCGCTTTCTCTATGCTGGAGGGGTGGATTCTCACCATCTTTATTTGAAATTCTGTGACTACATGGACAAGAAGTTGTGCGAGAGTAGCTGAAGATTAGATTTTTCCCGATGTCAGGAAGATTTGGGGAGTAACCAACCATTCGTGAAGGCATAACAAGAGGGTCGAAACCTCTAAGAATAGATGAAAGAGGAGGTATTCAATGCTAAGTGTTCCGAGCTTGTGGAGCAATTGAGGGTCCAGCTGGTGGATGCCCAAGAGAAGCTAGTGGAATTGGGTCATCAAATGACTGAACTTCATACTGAACATGTGCAAGAATATGATAGGGCAAGAGAACTGCGCTCTATGGCTGCTGATGAAGAAAGGGTTCCAAGGGGGCGGGAAGCAATCTGGGAGGCCATAAGCCAAAAGGTAGAGGCAGTGGAATGATCTACCCAAGATACTGATCCTTAAGGGAGATCTTTTGGTCGAACTCATAAACTCATTTCTCCTTACTACCTCTGGTTATGAACTACTTGTAGATATAGATTTATTTACTTGTTCATTTGGTTTAATATCTTCCAACCACAATACTTAAATAAATAGTAATCCATTCTTAAGCTCACATGGGTTATACCCGATGTGAGAAACAAGGGATGCTCACATTGTTATTTCGTTTGAATGTAGGAGTACCAACCATGCTTCGGGCATCCGAGGTTTGAACAAACAATCTAGATTTCAAGGAAGATAGGGGAGAGGCCCGATTAGAGGATGAGGACCTTAGAACAATCGACATGAAATCTTCCCAATGTGATCCAATGCATGAGTAGGGTAATGTCAGTGGCATTGGAAATCTGTCTGAACACAATGAAGTGGAAAGGGTGAATTACGATACCCCAGATTTGGAACAATGTGGGAATGGTGTAAAAATAAAGGATAACTACTGACCTTGTTCGAAACACAATATTCATATTTTATTAGCATGAAATGGGGATGAAAAATGAGGGTTGACCGCTGACCATGATCGAAACATGGGGCCTGACTCAAGAATTTCATTTATTAGTCTACCAAAACGTTGGCCGATGATAGTAGGAAATTTATAGGATGAGAATCCATAAATTTAGGGGGTTACTTTAGATGTGAAAGAGGATGAGGGTCCGAATAGAGGGTACGCAAAGCATGGAATGTGGAGTGGTGGTTTGTTCGAATTGAATCCAAAACTCATTATCATTAAGCCACCATGGTGGAAGCACATTAGGTGGGCATACCAGTCTAATCATCGATCATTCCTATTTCCAGATAGATACTCTCTAGTGAGGAAATTGTCATGTCCCAGCATTATCATGGGGCATCCTGAATTTGTTCAGGGTGAAGTTGTAGGTATACGGTTCCCAAAAAAAGTTCAATATAACGGGCCAAAAATGATGATAAGGGGAAGGACTTACAACTACTGGGGATGGACCCGATGTGTAACACATGGGTGTCTCTATGTATCTCATGAGAATGAGAATCAAGCCAGACATAGTTCTTGAACATGGCGTGGCTGGGGGCCAACACTAAAAAGGAAAATCCTCTCTATAAAGGGATCTGGTGTGTCCCACGATTAACATGGGGCATCCTGAACTTGTTCGGGGTAGAACCGCTATTTAGTGTCATGCGTAAAGGATATAAGGACTGGTGTAGTTTAACATCATGTGGTAGGACTAATAGTGAAAATGGATATCCCCAAAAGGGAGTATGTGGTGCGGTAGCTATAAACCCGAAGTGAATGAGGAAATAAGGAGTTGACACCACACCACATATCCCAAGAGGAAGTTCTTTAGGTCAAGGGACCAAAAGTGAATGTTAGGTTGGGCCCAAGGCAAGGTGCCTGGACATTCCTACATACACCATTAGGATGGGAATCAAGTCATACTTAGTTGTAAGGCATAGTTTAATATTATGTGGGACGATGAAAGGCATGTGTGGCATGGCTGTGCCAGTACATGTCCTACAAGAACTACTGAGCCCACGTGAGTCATGCTCGAACAGGGAAACATGGAATAGTGATGGTACATTCTTAGAACCAGAAGGAACATGTCAAGGGCTATTTGACACTATGTGAATGGTGTCCCAATGATGTTGATCTTTCTATGTAACACATCTAGAAGTGCGGAAGTGTTAATCCGAGTGTGTTGAAATTCCATTTGGACATAAGATAGTGGAAATATGTGAATCATGATGCTGGAGATTTGGACCAAAATTAGGGTGGCGTGACAACATGGGATATCTATTGACCATGTTTGAAACAAAATATCCATATCACATTAGCCTAGAATGGGGACAGACCAAATAGGGTCAACCACTGACAATGTTCGAAACATGGGACCTGTCGCAAATGCCCTCTAAGCTCATCAGGGATATTGACCTAGGATGTTATGTAATCTAGTGTGGCATGAGACCAGGATTCCACAAGGGTCCCTTATGACATGGAAGAGGATGAGGATTCAAATGACATGCTCATGAAGCTTGGACATGGATCGAAGGGAATGTCCCTGTGAAAACTCCACACTTCGATCTCTTTCTCAGAAGGAATCTGAATACGACTATTAGACGTGTCAGATAGAGGGAGTCAAGTCCCTTACACCCAATGACAAGGGTCCTGAGTTTCCACCCTTTTATATGAATGGTCATAGGATGAACCATTAAGGGGAGATTGATTTAATGGAATGTGTACCGGGTGGTGAAGTGGCCAAACATGATGCATTGTTCCCATAGGGAGATCTTAGTGTAGGGTCATAGAGCTTGGACCAAATGGGGAAAATCATGGTATGCACATGTCACGACCATTGAAAAATCCGATGTGAATTAGGACACACAAGGTACTCTCCACACCACACGTTCCCAAAAGAGTTCAGGCTGGGGGGCAGAAAGAGAGGGGACATGATTTTGGATTCCTAGGGCTGGACCCAAAGATAATGTGCTTGGGAATTCCTACGTATCCGGTGAGGATGTTAATCTAGATGTACGTAGTTCTACAAGAGACACAGTCAGATACTAGTGTCAGAGATAATGAGTTTTTGCGGGTTTGGCCCTTCCACTAATAGTAGCAGTATTTGATAGATCTTGTTTGTCCTTTAGGATAAATGTGTGTTTCATTTGAATTGATGGACCTAGAATAGAAAATCCAGGTACTCCATAGAAATCAAGACATATGTCGGCATTGAAAAATGGTATGGTGTGTGACTGATACCAAACATGATGACCCCTCGAGTGAGGATATCATGGTGTAGTATTGGTTTTCATCGTGCGACTTGGACGATAATGTAACAGTTTAGGGTCATATGATGGGACCAACCATGCATTTTTAACGTCATGTAGGATAGACACAATAGTTTATAGTCATGTGGGACTATGAATCATAGTTTAATGTCATATGGATCAGATGTATAAAGGAGAGATGAGGTTCCAGAGGGTATGTGCACGTTGTGATAAAGCATACCTGATGTGTATGAGGACGAGGTCCACACCATACCTTGTGCAATTCTGGGGAGGAAACCTCGTTCCGAGGGGCCAAGAAAGATTAGAGGATAAGGGGTAGGAAAAATTATCTCCCAATTGTGCTAGACCCGAAAATGAGATGTTCGGGTGTTCCTATGTATCCCTTGGGAATGGGAATAAAGTTGTATGTAGTTATAAAAGAGATCTTAGTTTATGGTCTTAGAGATTAGACCATGGAGAGGTAGAATCCTTCCATGTAAGCGCATACCTCATCCCGGTTCCTAAGCCCACGCGAGTCAAACTTGGTGTGGGAAACAAGGGTAGAAGAGTTTTTGTAATACCTGGAACACACACCAAATGGAAGTAGGTGGCGAGCCCAAAATAATGCCTTTACCATGGCTTTTGTCCTCCTAATATGAAAATGCACACTGATGGATAGTGACAGGAGTGTCGAAATTCTACTTAGACATGATGAGGTGGAAAATGGTGTGAATCACGCGGCAGATATTTTGGGCTTAATGAGGTTAGTTTGATGATGGAGGATAACTATTGACCTTATTTGAAACACAGTATCCATATTGTGTGACTTGAAATGGGAAGACAAATGAGCATCGACCGCTAACCGTATTCTCAATGCAGGACTTTTATCAATCTGTTGTTCGAAACCCTTGAGGATGTTGGACCTTAATGCTAGGAGGGACCTTGGGATGAGCATCCATGCCATTTGGTGGTTCCTTAGGATGTGAAAAATGATGAAATCCCTAATAAAGGGGAACACGAATCCTGGAAGGTGGGTGGGAACATGTCCGGGTAAAATCTGACACTCTAGGCGTTGAACCAGTGTACTCTTGGGCACATTGGTGAACCACCGTAGAGGGTCGAGGGGCTCAACTTGAGAGAAACCAATTTGATAAGATGAGTATAGAACAAATAGATGTATAACTCTTAGGAGAGATATTCACATAGAATGGTCGTTATAAACCCAATGTGAATGAGGACATAATCCTGTACCACATCAAATATCCCTCTAATTGAAGAATGTCAACCTAGGTGCCTAGATAAGAGGGAGATATCTAAGAGATGTGGCTGGTCTAATAGACGAAATGTCTGGGCATTCCAACATATCCCATCAGGGTGGGAATCAAGCCACACGTAGTTCTGGGAAAGGGATGATGCAAATAAGGGTCAGAAACTCCAATGAGGGGCATGTACGACACAGTGAGTAACCCGACATGAATAAAGACGTGAGTCCATACCATACAACCCTAAGTGAGAACTTGGGACCAGTGCCTGAAAAGGCCGAGGGGCCTAAGGCTGGCCTCAGTCGGAAATTCATGGCCAGTTGGCAACTTATCGTATTTCAGTTAGGAAGAAGGTAGGGGTATGGTATCTCATCCAGGTATGTGTATGGAATGGTGAGTAACCCGACGTGACTGAGGACATAATCTCGCAGCTCATTGTACAATCTTAAGTGAGGACCTGGTCCAGGGGCCCGAGAAGGCCAAGGGGCCTAAGGCTGGGCCTCCAATGAAAATTCCTAGTCGGTTTGCAGTTTAACGTCTTGTAGTGTGGAAAAATGGGATCTTACTTTAGGGTCATAGAGCTCAGACCGTATATGCCTAGTTTAATGTCATATGCGTGGGACAAAGATGGTGAATCATCATTCTTGTGGAAGAACACAAAGCGGAAACGATGATGGAGGACAACTATTGAACAGGTTCATAACACAATATCCACCCTTGTGTGACCTGAATTCGGGGAAAACAATTGACTGTCAACCGATGACCGTATTCGCAACACGGGACATGCATCAACTTGTCTCTCACAATACTTGAGGTAGTTCGCTCGTAATGGTATGAGAGCCCTTGGGCCAAGAATCCATTCCATTTGAAGCCCTTCTGGATATAGAGAGTGATGGAAACCCAAATGATGGGTCATGTCGAGCATGGTAGGGCATGTTATCATGAAACGGATGATAAATGAAGCATGGGATATATCAAGGGGATATGTGTGGTGTGGATAAATACCCCGACATAAATCAGGACATGAGTCCATACCACACCACACAATCCTAAATAAGAACTTGTGCTAGGGGCCCGAAGGGGTCAAAGGGCTTGAGGGTGGGCATCCCGACCAACTATAGCCATATGACTTATTGTATGGTTACTGCCTCATCACAAATCTTAAGCCCATGTGAGTTGTGCTCGGTGTGGGAAACAAGGAGCTGGATTCAACTTCCCCTATCATATAAGGGTCAGATAGCTGGCATCGCCGGAAGGGAATCGCAACTTGAAGATATAATAGGTAGGATGAACCACCACACTCAATGTTTGGGATCTCTCGGGGTGGTGGCAATAGAAAAGGATAGCCATTGACCATGTTTGAAACACAATGTCCTTATGGTGTAACTTGAAATGGGAACAAAAATGAGTATCGACCGCTGACCATATTTGCAATGTGGGACATGTATCAATTTTTTTCTCAACATCATCGAGGGTGTTGGCCCAAAGTGGTAGAAGAGCCCTTAGGTCGAGCATCCATGCCAGTTGATGATCCTTTTAGATGTGAAAGATGATGGAGACCCAATCAATGAAGTTGGTGAAGCATAGTTGTGCCCATGAATTTTAACATCAAGTAGGGCGGAGAAAGTGATGGACATCTATGGGGAGCGGGACATATGGATGGATCGAGATGAGCTCGATGTGAATTGGGGAAAAAGAATGTACCATACCATGTTTCCTGACCAGAGTGGGAATTCTAAAGTTTGGGCAGGGCCAAAAGACGAAATTTTTGGGCATTCTATGCATCCCATGGGGATGGGAATCAAGCCATACGTAGTTCTTAAGGTCCATGGGGTTTAAAATCATGTGGTGAGGACATGGGAGACTAGAAGAATGATGAGGTAGAAAAAAGTGTGATCATCATAATCCTGACAGGAGCGGGGCCAAAGAAGCCTTCACTAGGCCATGTTAGGACCCTCTAAGATATCTACCCCCAGGGGGGGTAGTTAAAGAAAAGATTTTGGGGGCTGGACTCAAGATAAAATGTTTTCGAATTCCTACGTATCACATGTGGATGGAAATGAAGTCGTACATAGTTCTAAGGGTTCATTTTAACGTCTTTTAGAACGACATAAAGTTTAACGTCAGGCGGGATGTTTTAGATTTTAAAGTCATGTAGGACCTATCAGTTTAGGGTTGTGTGGGACCAAATAGTTTAGATTCATGCCAGACCGCTGGCTCAGGAAAAGTATTTCTTGAAGAAATTGGCATTGGTGGGAGGAGTTATATGCTCACCATCCAAGGAAACCAGTGAGTATGCACCATTGGGGTAATCTTATAAACAAAGAAAGGTCCTTCCCATTTGGGCTTCAACATGGGTGGTTTCCTACCAGGTATCATGGGTATCCTGAGGGACAATACCAAATCACCTTGCAGGAAAGAGCGGAGGTGAATCTTCTTTTTCAACTCTCTAGCTATCTTATTTTGATGCCTTTATAGATTGTGTAGGGTACGAAGACTATTCTCATCTAGTGCTTCCAATTCAGCCAGACGGATTTTAGCTACCTTATCTAGCACCTACGGGTCATAGGCCATTGTGCGTAATGAAGGCAATTGAATCTCGATGGGCTGGATGGCCTTAGTTCCACACACCAGGGAATATGGGGTCACCTAGGTGGAATTAAGAGACATTGTCTCATAAGCCCATAGGTCATTTGGGAGCTTGTTCGACCAACTCTTCTTATTTTTACCAACCATTTTCTACAAAATTTTAGAGAGGGTTTTGTTTAATGCCTCGATCTGTCCATTTTCTTGCGCATGACAGTGGGAGGTATGGTTAGAATGGAAGTTGTACTTAGTGTACAACTTCTTCAACTCAGCTGCTCAGAAGTTCATGTTGTTATCAGTGAGGATGGCGTGAGAAACTCCAAATCAGTAGATGATGTTAGAACTCAAAAATTCAAAAATGGAACAGGCCTTGACCTCATTGAGTGGAACTTCCTATTCAAACATGGAGAAGAAATCCGTAGCCTTCACGATGAATCTGCACATGAGTTCTTTTGCCGGGGGATATGGTCCGACAACATCGAGTCCCCATATAACAAATGTTCAAGAGTACATGGTGGAGTGGAGAGGCTCTGGCAGAAGATGCATAAATTTAGCATGAATTTTCCATGCATGGAATCTCTTGGTGAACTCGATTTAATAATGAATCATGGAGTGCCAAAAGTACCCTAGTCTCTGGATCTAGTGAGATTGCATCGGTCCAGTCTGGTGGGCACCGTAGGAACCGGCATGAACCTCCTACCTAACCTCATAAATCCCAACTCCATTTAAGAAAAAGAAGATAATACCATCAAACCCATGCTTGTAGAGGATCTGATCATGACTGGAACCCTCTTAGAGGGTAAAATGTAACGCGTGACATCGGATTCACTCATGCACGACATGATCATCTAAGAGGTAACATTTTTGGAGATATTCGACAACAGGGGCTCCCCAGTTAGGAGTCACTTCAACCACTACATCTAGGGGTCCTGACGTGGAGGCACTGGTAGTAATATGGATCACCTACATGCCTTCGTTGTCATCTAGGGAGATAAGTTAAATGACTCTTCGATGTTCCATGTGGATAATTAGATCATCCTACTCAAGTTCTGCAAGTGATACAACCATGCCATCAAGGGAGTCATCTCAATCATTCTGAGATCGAGGGACATGAGTAACTTCTGGCTGAGATGGCAATTGGGACATTACCTAGAGAGTGTGCTCCAACAATGGTACGAGCTCTGGATTTCAGACGATGTAGTCACCTTTGATCTACTTGATGAATATTTAGGAATCCCCTTTCAAATTCAAATGGAGAACATCAATCTCAAGGCCAATGATGAGATCCTGATACTCTACCTCATTGTTGGTGCAGCCATATAACAAAAAGAATGAGTGTGAAAGAATAGCTAGTGTCAGGGTAATAAAGAAGATACCCAAGCCTACCCTGTTGAGCTGGGAATCATTAATCCTCTTACCGGTGGGGCTTCGGGAAGCACCATCGAAGTACATCTACCAGCACAGCATGTATTGGTCAACTGAGAGGATCACCTCATCGGGGAAATCAGGATCCAAGGACTGGTCAGCAGGGGCCAGATGGGCAGTAAAGAAGTCTACCAATTCTTTCCACTTAATATCTTTCAAATGGAAAATACTGATATCGAACTGCTGGGGAATTCCTGCCCACCGAGTGAGACGGCCTATCAAAATGGGCTGGTTCATAATGTACTTCAGTGGGTCTACCTAAGATACCATTTGTACCTTGTGGTGTTGCATGTAATGTAACAATTTCTGTACTGTGAATACCAAATCAAGGAATCCCTTTTCAATGAAGGAGTATCCGGTCTTTGTATCGAGGAGTATATGACTGAGGTATTAAAGGATTTTATCCATCCATTCATTGTTCTTCTGGGTGAGAAGTACCCCGAGAGATAGTTCCGGGGAGGTCACATAAAGGACTAGTGGATTTATGAAGATGAGTGGAATTAAGACCAGAGGTTGGAGAAGATAATTATTGATCTCATCAAAAGAAATATGACACTCTTCGTCCCATTCATAAGCGTTTCCATTCTTCAAGAGTCGAGAAAAGGGCTAACACTTGTATCCAAGATCGCAATGATTCAGTGTATGTAGGCTAAGTGTCCTTAAGAAACCTCAAAGCTCCTGAATATTGCTCGGAGGAGACATCTGAATAATGGCCTTGATCTTATCTTGGTCGATCTCAATGCCCTAGTATCTGACAATGAAGTAGAGAAACGTTCCAGAGGTGACCTCAAAGGCACACTTCAATGGGTTCATCTTTAGATGATGCGAACGAAGGAAGCGGAAAACTTTCTCAAGGTCTCTGAGATGGTCCTGAAATTGGCGGGATTTGATCACCAGATCATCCACATTGTTTTCCACCAACTTCCCAATGATCGACTTAAATATGTGATTCATAGCCCTCTAGTCGGTGGCAACTGCATTCTGTAAACCAAAGGGCATGAATTGGTAACAGAAAGTACCTTGAGATTCCCTGAAGGATGTGAAATGCTCGTCCTCGGGGGCCATTCAGATCTGGTTGTACTCAGAGTACCCATCCATGAAGGACATGTCTTGTAATCTAGTTGTTGAGTCAATCAACAACTCCGTCACTGGAAGGGGAAACTCATCCTTCGGACAGCGACGATTGAGATCCTGGATGTCGATGCAAACTATGATCTGTCTGTTATTCTTCCTGACTAGCACAATGTTGGAAATCCATTTAGTGTACTATACCTCCTTAACGAAATTGTCTCTGATAATCTTATCAACATCTGCCTCTACCATGGCACATTGTGAAGGGTGCATCTTTCTTGGAGGCTGCTTGAACTCGTGCTGATTTTCAGGGAGACCGAGGTGGTGGATGGATACCTGAGGATTTAGTCCTGTAATCTCATCATAACTCCCAAAGAATACATCATAGTGTTGTTTCAGAAAGTATATGTATCATTGTTTCTCCTCGAGGAACATGGAGGCACAGATCAATGTGGGTCTCGGGTCTTCCATGCTACTGGGGTTAACCTATACCAACTTGTCGATTGTGGCAGAGAATCCCTCTTCAAAGGCAAGGAGATAATCCTATAAATCTTCTTCTTCACTTCTAAAGGGGGATCCTTGGTGAGAGTAATTTCTTCTATGTTTGTAGATCATGACGGGAGGTTGGTACCAGCTTGAGCGGTGGTGGTCACTTCATTGGAGGACCCATGTGCTGCTGCAACCAAAGCGATGAAGTTTGTTGATACGATCTCATCGGGCCTTCAGCCCATGGGTACATGCTTGATGATATCAAAGCAATAATGGTGTGTTTTTCTAAGCCTGTAATTTCCAACCTGGCATAATAAGAACGTATGACATATTGTCGTTTCCATGGGGCGGACATCCCGATGCCTTATGGGAGTACGAGGCTCCAGGATCACCCGAGCCAGATTTGTATTGGAGTAGGAGGTGATCTTTCAGCTTTTCTCAGACTTGGGAATGTGTTCCCCCCTTGTTCTAGATACAACAAAGCATTCTCTGAGGTCCGGGGTTGTAGCCTCCAATCGGTAGATTGGAAAGACGTAGGCATCATCAAGATCTATCCATGGGTCAGTCGTAGTTGTGGATGATTGAACTCATCTATCTGAATCTGCTTATCCTTGCTCTTGTATTAGTTAGCATCCAGATAGAGGGCCTCACAAGAAGAAAAGGGAGATTTTTCACCTTAAAGCACTCCCACTTGACCATTAAGGGAGTAATTAAGGCACTGGTGACATGATGGGGGAACCGCCGCATGTAGGTGAAGCCATGGCCTTCCCATCAATGCATTATAGGCGGTGTCTTGAGAGACTACCATAAATTTAGTGTTGGAAACTAGGCCACCAAACTGGGTCTTCAAATGGATCTTATCGACCGACATCTGTTATGTCCTGTCATATCCTTGTATTCTTAGGTCAGAGTGACTCAAATAATCTTCAGACAATCCCATCATTCGGAGTGTCCGATTTGGCATTAGGTTAATTCCAGAGACCGTGTAGACAAGACAACGACAAACCTCCACGCCATTGAACTGGCCGGTGATTTACAGTGGGAGAATGTGCCCCAGTATGAGGTATCCTTCATCTTATCCGGATAATAAGATAATGGAATGTCATTCAGCATTCTCGACCACTTCACTGTGAAAATCTTATGCGTCTTCCACTTCTGTCTCAAACTGTAGGGGGATTCTTAAAGCCTCAGCGAGGGCCTCATGCATATCGGATGATAGGAGAAGGGCCTCAAGTATATAGACCCTTGCTGGAATGCTTGCAAGATGCTTAAGAACATCGTACTACCACGCCAGGCAAGAACTTCTTCTTACAGGAGGTCGCTCTATGACAGGAGGTATGGGGGGACTTGTCGACTGGACCAGCAGCTGACTGGTGATGGGAATATCTCATTGCTCATTGTTCGAAGCATGTAGAGTACCCAATGTACTAGGTCTAGCTGACTGGGACCAGTCCAGGGTGGAGCTTGGTTGGTCAGTTTGAGGCCTAGGTGGTTCTTCTTGGTCCAGTAGCACAAACGGTGGTGGAGGCGGTCCTGATGACACCAGATCAAGAGGCTGCGTGTGCTGAGCTCTACGATGGGCCTACTTTCTAGTCTCAGTGGTGTGCACGACCTAGCTATAAGTGCCAACTGATGTGCCTCGATGACCCATATGTCACATCTCCACCGATGCTGGCATCGGCTGGAGATGTTGGGGAGATCTGTCTGGCACTCCCCATCGTCGGGAGTCATGAAGGGGTTTACCAGCTCTATAGTGTTAATTGAAGCATACCCTTGAATGTAAATTAAAGATACTACCGGATGGATTATAGGAGGGATCACCATACCCACGGTCATGAAGTTCTCAAGATTACATGATGACTATGTAATTGGTAGGGCACATTGCTTTCTCTTTTGCCGCCAATGCTTGCTCTTCCGGAAAGGGGATGGTTGAGACGACGATACAGAAGTAGTATATGTGGCTTCTGAAGGCTTCGTCTGATTTTTGCACGCATGAATGATACCATAAGCATGAGTGACTGTTTTACGAGCCATCTAGTCATCATACATCTGGGACCCGTGGTTAGAAACCCCCTGCCACTCACCTTCGCTGTCGATGTTGCTATCTGACCTTACTAAGACACATGCCACGTGTGCCAAGGTCGGTCCCTACCTGACTATTTTTTTTATTGACCTAGTCTCGAAGATCGCCTTTGAACACATAGAACTGCATAAGGGTGTGCCCTAGGATCCAGTGATAGGGGCAGTAGTTGGGGTGATTAGTGAGGTTCACCTCTTCTGGCCTTCTGCACTCAGACAAACACACAATACGCTATTCCAAGGCTCTTCAAAAATAGTCAGGAACCTGATTATTGTTGAATGAGTAAGTCTATTTTCTCCTATCCGGAAATGGGGCCCTTGGAGCCTGACCCTATTGGGGGGATAGGGGATCCTGTCGAGGAGTTGTAAATTAGTTATCCTGCCTAGGCGGTGGCGGCGCATTGTGCGGGGCACTAGCCAATTCTGAGGTGGACGATGCTGGGCTAGATGTTGCGCCTGAGGTATAGGGCCTTTGTGATGATGTGGAGGAATCTCTACTGGCAACAACTCTAATTTCCTAGGGGCCTCTATTTGGGCCACTACGGTGGGCTCATCCCTAGCATCCCTTCCCACAGGGATTGCAAGAGGCAACATAGGTGTCTGCTTAGCCTACTGTAAGGCATCCTCTAGGTACTGGGCCTTATCAGAGAAGTCTTGAAATCCCCTGGGATAGTTCTGGGTGATCAGGGAGGGAACCTGTTTAATCTTAACATTTCCCAAACACATCGTCCGTAATTTCTCCTGAGTCAGTGGCATTTCAAGGGAATACGTGAGTCCTTTCCACGGGGCGACAAAGTTAGCGACACACTCATCAGGCCTCTTCTTGTACTTGAAGAGGTCCGCGATACTTGTTTTCCGCATGATGGAGATGAACTGTTATAGGAATTGCTTACGGAGGTCCTCCCAACTTGTCACCAATCCGATGGGGATCTGGCTATACCATCCAATTGTAGGACCTTCCAACATCTACATAAAACTCCGATGTTAGGCGGATTCTTGCGGCGCTGGAGTTCCCAACATGGGGCCACACCTTGAGGTAATGTGGGCCAGGTGTTGTGGCGAGTCTCTTGTTTAGAGACCCATACATGATGTACATAGAAATTACAATACTTCTGTGGAATACTTAATACATGAAAAAAATAGATGCCCAAAGACCGTATTATTTTAGTGTCTTTGGAAACTCAGAGCATAATCTTCTAATCATGGTGGAAGATCTTCAACATCTCCCATAAAAATATTCCCCTTTCGTTTTCTTACCTAAAACCTTTCATTATATCCTAGGGAAAAGAAAACATAAAAAGGGTGAGCTCAAATTATCAGTAAGGGTAAACATAGAGAACATAAAACAATCCCTAAACATTTCAACTTAACAACATGAACATAAAACATCAAAAACATGAGTAATGACATAAATCATGGTAGTGCATAAGGCATAGATCATAAAGGAACATTATCCATGATAAAATAGCATGGGAATAAAATAGGTAATTGTGGAAACCATTAAGCACATTTTATGATTTCCATAGTAGCCAAGGCATTGTAGCCAAGACTATCATAGTGGACAAAGTCCATTACTGAACCAGGTTTACTTGCCTTTCCAGCCATGTATTACTAAACCAGATTCACTTTTTGTTCCGTCCATTTCTATATCATGAGATATAAATCATTAACCAATCAATTGGAGGGAGATATAGGTCCCACCCATCTCATAATGAAATCATTCATTTGTGTGCCACAAAATAAACATAAATCATTCATCATAACCCAAATAATAATATGGGTTCCATAAACATCATCCCATCATAACCCAAATAATAATATGGGTTCCATAAACATCATCCCATCATAACTTAATCAATATAAAACAAATGGATATCATTTCATCATAAGAAGAATAAAACCATGTAAATAATAGATAAATTATACTTGAAACATAATCGTAATAAATAATGTCAACTTAGATGGAAAATAGTTTTGACAAAACCCTTGAAATGAATTCTTGAGGAAAATATCATTTCTACTTCAATATCATTTTCTTTCCACAAATTTCCAATCATTGTTAAAAAAGGATTTTTCTGAAAATAATAATAAAATCTTGTATAGTAAGATTCATGAAAATTAGGCGTTATGAAACCGTAAAAATCCGTTCATGCCGTATAAGGTAAAAAACATTGTCCTCGTACTTTTGCCGGAAAAGTGAAAATGTTTCTCGTATGGTAAACAAAAGAAAGATTCCTTCCATAACACAATGTAAAAGTCAAAGATGGGTAAACATGACTTTAAACATACATGGAAGAATATTAAAAAATTTATGAAAAACATATTTATGGACTTGGATGAAAAATATAACCCCATTAAATACTTATGTATAAGCAATCTCTGATTAAAATGAGATTTGAAAAATTATCCCTTAACTTATGTCCAATTTCTTTCATATGTGTACGAGACTCCTTTATAGTGGGTTTAAAACTATTATTAACTTGTAACATATCCATAATAATATTTATGTAATCATATATGATTAACTTATGACTTTATATTACCTGTTCTTTTGTAAATTCCATGATAAGGCAGCGTTTTGGGTAAAATCGTTTCATTTATCGTATGTGTTTCGACTTGTTGTTCTGGATATTATTACTTATATCCTAATTTACATAATTACAGAATTTAAAACTTGATATATATATATATATATAATATATTCAGCATATAAATATATATGATATATTAATAAATGGAATGAAATACACCGTTCATGGTGACGGTAAGTCGTACGTATGCATGAATGCTATTTTCGTTTCTATATTGAATTGAATAGAATTTAGTAAATGAAAAATATATGAAAATAAATTCAGTACCATTATTATGTAATATTTTTCATTATTTGTATTATATATACATTATAACCATACTTGAATGGTTAATCATGGAAAATGAATCTCATCGCGTTCAGGGAGATGGTAGTCCGTACGTACGCACGAGCCACAATATCATTTTTTTGATATTAAAATAATATATAATTGGATGGTATATCATATATAAAGAATCATAATAATGTTATATTTATTATTTACAACATTTATACTCATTATTATAGACATCCAAATGATGAAATTTTTGAATAAAAAACTACGCCACGACGTGGAGACGGTAAGCCGTATGTACGCACGTGTGGTGTCTTTTTCATTCATAGGATGTATAAAACAAATAATATGTTTGTAAAATATTTATAATAACATCACAGTATATAGAATATATTGGATTTATTATTTTATAATGGAACCAACAATGAAGGAGGAAGTGGAAGAAGAAAGGAACTTGAAATAGGTGATGATATATTTACCTCTTCTTCGGGTTCTTACTTTTGATTGGATAAAGAGGGCTCCTTAGGATGGATTTATGACTAAATTAAGGCCTCTAGAATTAGGGAGGATAGTTTAGAGGGTATTTGGGTAGGGGTTGGCCGATCCAAATGGTTTTTTGGAGGTGTGAATTAGAGAGAATGGGGAGTGCCCTATTATAAGAGGGGTGAGGGGCACCTTAGGAAAAACATAAAATATTATTTTATAATAAATTCATATTCGTTTTATAATGGCTCCAAATTGACTTGTTTAGAGGATAGGGTGGGGATTTGTCAAACTCATCTCATCCAATATGTTTTAGACAAGTTTAGGTTACCATTTTAACATTATCATTTAGATTTAACTCTATGTTAAATAATGTAACTTTTACCGTGCCTTCTTGTATTCTTACACTATATGGTTATCAAAATTACTATAAACTGCCATTAGAACCCCAATTGGTTCATTAATGTCATATATATTATTATAAAAGTATTTTTTTTCCGAACCTTATATTTTTAGAACCCTTATATTAGTTAATAATATAATATTTGTTTTAAAAAACTCTTTTATGTCAATTTTGACACTATTTGTTATTTTGTTTTTTCTAAATTCATAACAGCATTACTACTTAGAAAAAAATTCATCTAACCAACCCTAATATGTTATATTAACCAAGAATATAAGTTCAATTAATAGAAAGTCTCAAATTACATTTATTTGGGTATTTATAATATCAATTATGTTAATATTTCATTAATAAGGTAATCATTGCATCATCATTGTGTCATAAATAAAATAAATTATTTAATTTATAAAAATTATAAATAAAATATCATTATGTAGGAAATATTTTTATATTTCTAATGAATATTTATAATCGAATTTATCTTATCTAAACCCTATATTAAAAAAAATTTAGTTATTAAACATTAATTTTAACTATTTTAACTCTTCTCTAAATAAAATAATAATAAATGCCCTAATCTAATCCAAGTGGACCTAAAGGGTAATATTTTATTCCTAAGGTTTCTTTTTGTCAAAAAGAACTTATCCAATAGAATTAGGACGCGTGTTAGGGTAATAATAATATCATTTTGACCTTTAATTACCCAATTTACTTTTAACCGTGGTAAATAAAAGTTAAAAGTTACTATTGACCAAAAATATTTTCATCTCATTGAACCACATTTTACTTACTGATATCAACTATGTCTCTTGGATTTTTGAAATTCAACTCACAGAAGTGGTAAAATTAAGTTTTATTTAAATTTTCAAATGCTACTAGGAGGTGGGTAAAAGACGGTAAAAAGTTCAATAAAATTTTTATATGTCTAAAATTATTATAAAATGACTCCAATGAATTACATTGAACATATATAGGTATTATTTATCTATTTTTACCTATAATAAATTTAAATAAAATATATGTTTTTTTAAATAAAAAGTCAGTTTTAATCAATAACTCAGTTTTTTCACTATTCATAAAAAATTGAATGTTTTCATAAAAATACCAAAAATTCACCCTGGGCTAATTTCAATATTCCGAATCCAAAAAATACAGTCCATTTTGAAAGATAATATTTATAAAATTTTAAAAACTGTGTATTACTATTCATAATGGCTAGTTTATATAATATTTTAATAACATATCGTTGTTTGGTGAAACTCAGTATTGCGTACAATGCAAGCTATCGAGAAGGTTGCTCTTGCGTGTAACACAAGCCAAGAATAGTTTTTTGTATACTAAAAGCTAATACGGTGTTTCGTATAGCACAAGATAATCTTGGTGTAGTGTACAACACTAGAAATCAAAGAAATTAAAAATAATATTTCTCATAAAATCTCGGGGTGTTACATTCTACCCCACTTAAAATGAATTTCGCCCTCAAAATTCACCAGGGTTATAAATGGTTTACTAATTGAAAGTTTCATTCATAGAAACCGAAATCATAAAAAGGAATACTAAAACTTAATTTTAAAAAAGAAACATAATGATTACCCAAATTAACTCATCAATGGGTTTCCACATAGAAGAACATAGGTGAAAATATAGATATGTAAGAGAAATCTAACCATCATGTTCTGATGGAGAGTGGTAGAGAACATGGCTATGAAAAAACCAAAAATCACGAAGCCATAAATTTTTGATGATCTAAGGCACCATCTAAGACAACGTTTTTGGTTTTCAAGATCATTTCCATAAAGTTGAAAAACAATTGGAATTAGAAGAAATACTTAATTGATTTTGGTACAATCGCACCGTTGGTAGTTCCTTGAACAATTTTCCCTTCATCTCTTAATGAAATGAAGTTGAATTTGTCATTCATGAAGTGTTAGAAGATCATGTGATAGAATGATAGGTCATTGCATCTATCTCAAACAAAAGGTTCGCAAAAGTTATTAAATATACATAGGTCCATCTATGGTGAGATGAGTCGTATATGGTTCCTAAAATGGACATATACTTCATCTATCATAATGATTAATAAAATAAAACTAAATTATAATTACTAGGGACTTCATGTAGGCCAGTGGTAGGTGATAAAGACCTATCGCACTTCAGTTGTTTGTTCGATTCCCGTAACCCTGTCTGACATGATGAGTTTTCACATGTCCTGTAGGTTGTCTTTTTTTTTTTCTAAAACTATATGATTATAACATTCTAGCAATAATATTGAAAACATTCTAGCCTTAAACAATACTATCTAATGTCGAACTTAATTCATTCCCACCATTAGGCATATCAAAAATACTTATGTCCAATATCATAGTATAAATAAAATGACTAGTAGAAAGGTTATTTAACATGCATTGAATACCATCATTTATCCCGCATGTATCCTAATATATATCTTGTTGGTCACATACCAAATATCTAAATTCCTTAATAATGTATCCTCTTGAAAAATTAATTATCAAATAATCTTTTTGAAAACATGAATGGTGTAAAAATTTAACTCTTTCCACATACCAAAAGCCCAAAATTTCTATATACTGAAACCATGATATAACTTTGTCCTTATTTCAGTCATGATATCATTAATACCATTAAATATCTCATTATCTCATTATCCCTTCATTATGTGCATATCATCTACTTTCAAAAAATATCTGAATAACCTATCATGGTTATCGGTACCATTCAACATATACTTTCAAATACTTTAGGAAAAACAATAGTTAACAATTCTTAGATGTTTCTTTATTCCATAGTACCATTAAATTACCCATACAACATAACTCTTCATAAACATAAAATCATTCCACTACCTTCTTAAACCATTGAACGGGCTTTATCATTTTATTCCTCATCCCTTCATTCATCTCATATATCATTTCTAGTCTCTTTATCATCATCAACATAAATACTACTCATATGACCATGATGATTCTCTTCAATAGATTTTCCCTTAGGGAATTGGTTTACATAATTCCCATACATTACACATTTAAAACCTTTAATCATTATTGATGTATTAGCAATACCATTATCCTTGTCTGTGAAATTAATTGAACCTTTTTCTTTTCACTTACTGTATTTTTGTCCTTCTTTTCCACACCCAGAGCATCTTCCAGTTCCTTTGAAACATTCTCCCTGATGCCTCTTCCCACTTAATTTACATGAAGGAAATTGGACTTTCTTTCCTCTATGATCATCATAAAACTCCATCATTCTCTCATTAGTTGAGTCAGGAAACTTACCAAAGTTTAGATTATTGATCATATTATGAGATTGTTGATTAGGAATAATAATGATGTTTGGACTTCCAAATCCCATTTTATTTGGTTGCTCATGAAGAATATCATTCCATTGTCCATCATATCCTCCATTATCGTGAATCTTTCAGTTTCCAGCCATTTTCTAAAACCCAAAAAAAATAGTGTGAGAGGAAAACATCATGCTAGAAAAACAACATAATAAAGGGGGGTTACCTTTAATATCTAACATCTTAGGTTTAATTCTAAGATCATAACCTTAATTCTAGGACTATAAGCTATACTTATAATTAACCTTAGGGACATCCCTTGACATACCTTAGAAATATCTCTAGGGATCTCACTAAAGATTTTGCATCCTAGTTTCCAAAGGATAACTAAACCTTTGATCTGATACCAATTGTAGAGTCCCATACTTGATGTACATAAAAATTACATTATTATTTCAGAATACTTAATACATGACAAAAACAGATTCCCAAAGAACTTATTTGTTTAGTGTCTTTGGAAACTCGGAACATAATCTTCTAATCATGGTAGAAGATATTCAACATCTTCGATAAAGATATTCCCCTTCGGTTTTCTTACCTAAAGCCTTTCATTATATCCTGGGGAAAATAAAACATAAAAAGGGTGAGCTCAAATGCTCAGTAAGGGTAAACATGGAGAACATAAAACAATTCCTCAACATTTGAACATAAGAAAATTAATATAAAACATCAAAATCATGAGTAATGAAATAAATCTTGGCAGTGCATAAGGAATAGATCATAAAGGAACATTATCCCTGATAAAATATCATGGGAATAAAACAATTAATTGTGGAAACCATTAATCACATGTTATGATTTTTATATTAGCCAAGGCATTGCTGCCAAGACCATCATAGTGGACAAAGTCCATTACTGAACTGGGTTTACTTGTCGTTCTTTCCTTGTATTGCTGAACCGGATTCACTTGTCGTTCCATCCATGTCTATATCATGAGATATAAATATTTAAACAATGAATTTAAAGTAGATATAGGTCCTACCCATATCATAATTAAATCATTACTTTGTGTACCACAAAATAAACATAAATCATTCATCATAACCCAAAGAATAATATGGGTTTCATAAACATCATCCCATCATAACGTAATCCATATAAAAAAATGGATATCATTTAAACATAAGAATAATCAAACCATGTAAATAATAGAGACATTGTACTTGAAACATAATCATACTAAATAATGTCAACATAGATGGAAAATAATTTTGACAAAACACTTGAAATGAATTCTTGAGAAAAATATCATGTCTTCTCCAAAATCATTTTCAATTTCACAAAATTCCATTCATTATTAACCAAAGGATTTTGTTGAAAATAATCATAAAATCTTGTATAGGATGCATCATGAAAATTAGGCGTTATGAAACCGTAAAAATCTGTCCATGCCGTATAAGTTAAAAAACATTCTCCTCGTACTTTTTCCGGAAAAGTCAAAAAGTTTCTCGTAGGGTAAAAAAAATAAAGATTCCTTCCATAACACTATGTAAAAGTCAAAGAGGGGTAAACAGGAATTTAAACATACATGGAATAATATTAAACACTTTATGAAAAACATTTTTACGGAAATGGATGAAAAATATAACCCCATTAAGTACTTACGTATAAGCAATCTCGGATAAAAATGTGATTTTAAAATTATCCCTTACCTTATGTCCAATTTCTTCTGTATGTGTCCGAGACTCCTGTATAGTGGGTTTAAACATATTATTAACTTCAAACATAACTATAATAATATTTATGATATCATATATGATTCACTTATGACTTTATATTACCTGTTCTTTTGTAAATTCCATGTTAAGGCATCATTTTGGGTAAAATCGTTTCATTTATCGTACATGTTTCGACTTGTTGTTTTGATATTATTACTTATATCCTGATTTAAATAATTCCAGAATGTAAAAAATTATTTATATATAATATATATTTTTCATATAAATATATATGACAGATCGATAAATGGAATGAAATACACCGTTCATGGTGACGGTAAGCCGTACGTAGGCATGAACGTTGTTTTCATTTTCATATTGAATTGAATGGATTTAATTAAATGAAAAATATATTTACATAAATATAGTATCATTATTATTTAATATCTTTCATGATTATTTATTATATATACTTTACAACCATACTTGAATGGTTAATCGTGTAAAATGAATCTCATCGCGTTTATGGAGACGGTAGTTCTTACGTACGCACGAGCCACAATTTCATTATTTTGATATTAAAATCATATATAATTGGATGGTATATCATATATATAAAGAATCATTATAATTTTATATTTATTATTTATAACATTTGTACTCATTATTATACCCATCCAAATGATGAAATGTTTGAATAATAAACTACACCATGACGTGGAGACGGTAAGCCGTATGTACGCACGTGTGGTGCCTTTTTCATTCATATGATTGATAAAATAACTAATTTTTATACTAAAATCACAGTATATATAATATACTTGAGCTATTATTTTAGAATGGAAACAACAAAGAAGGAGTAAGTGGGAGAAGAAAGGAACTTGAAATAGTTGGTGAGATATTTACATCTTCTTCGGGTTCTTCCTTTTGATTTGATCAAGAGGTCTCATTATGTTGGATTTATGACTAAAGGAATGCCTCTAGGATGAAGGGAGGACATTTGAGATGGTTTTTGGTCAGGTGTTGGTCGAATCAAATGGTTTTGGAGATGTGAATTAGAGAGAAGGGGAGTGCCCTTTTATAAGAGGGGTGAGGAGAACCTTATGAAAATCTTAAAATAAAATTTTATAATAAATTCATATTCAGATTATAATGGCTCCAAAGTGACTTATTTATAGGATAGGGTGGTTATGAGTAGAAATAATCTAAACCAATAGGATTAGACAAGTTTAGGTTACCAATTTATCCTTATCATTTATATTTAACTCTATGTTAAATAATTTAACTTTTACTGTGTCTTCTTGTATTCTTACACTATATGGTTAATAATAATACTAGAAAACTACCATTAGAACCCAAATTGGTTCATTAGTGTCATATATATTACCATATAAGTCTTTTTTCCTATCCATATATTTTTAGGGCCATTATATCAATTAATATTATAATAGTTTTTTAAACCCTCTTTTATGTCAATTTTGACACTATTTGGTATTTTGTTTTTTTATAAATTCATAACAGCATTATTACTTCTAAAAAAATTCATATAACCGACCCTAATATGTTATATTAACCTATATAATAATTTTAATTAATAAAAAGTCTCAAATTACATTTATTTGGGTATTTATAATATCAATTATGTTAATATTTCATTAATAAGGTAATTATTGCATCATCATTGTGTCATAAATAAATTAAATTATATAATGTCTAAAAATTTAAATAAAATACCATTATGTAAGAAATATTTTTATATTTATATTGAATATTTATAATCTAAATTATCTTATGTGTAACCCTATATTAAAAATGTTTTAGTTATTAAACTTTGATTTTAATTATTTTAACACTTCTCTAAATAAAATAATAATAAATGCCCTAATCTAATCCAAGTAAACCTAAAGGGTAATATTTTATTCCTAAGGTTGTTTCTGGTCTAATTACACTTATCCAATAGAATTAGGACATGTGTTAGGGTAATAATAATTTCATTTTTACCCTTAATTACCCTATTTACTTTTAACCGTGGTAAATAAAAGTTAAAAGTTACTATTAACCAAAATTTATTTTCATCTCATTGAACAATATTTTAATTACAAATGTCAAAATTTTCTCTTGGATTTTTGAAATTAAACTCACAGAAGTAGTAAAATTAAGTTTTATTTAAATTTGCAAATGCTCCTAGGAGGTGGGTAAAAGATGATAAAAAGTTCAATAAAATTTTTATATATCTTAAATTATTATAAAATGAATCCAATGAATTACATTGAACTTATATAGGTATTATGTGTCTATTTTGAGCTAAAATAAATTTAAATAAAATAAATTATTATTTAAATAAAAAATTTGGTTTTAACCAATAACTCAGTGTTTTCACTATTCATAAAAAACTGAAAGTTTTCAGAAAAAGACCAAAAATTTACCTTAGGCTAATTTCAATATTCCGAATCCAAAAATGAAGTCCATTTTGAAAGAAAAAATTTATAAAATTTCTAAAAGTTGCTATAACAATTCATAACGGCTACTTTGTGTAATATTTTAATAACATATCGTTGTTTCATGAAACTCAGTATTGCGTACAACACAAGCCATCGAGGAAGGTTGATCTTGCATGTAACAAAAGCCAAAAATAATGTTGCGTATATGAAAACTAATACAGTGTTGTGTATAGTGCAAGATAATCTTGGTGTATCTTACAACACAAGAAATCAAAGAAATTAAAAATAATATTTCTCATAAAACCTCAGAGTATTACATCTTGTCATGTTGAAGGGGGAAAATGTGGGATTCCTGAAACTAGAGGGTGCTGGAATATCATTAATCCATACCAGATATTTCTTTCCATCAGGTGGGAGTTCCACCTATCGCGTTTCCAACTCCTTGAGGTGGGCGATGAGTGTCTCCATTGGATCATTTGGGCGGGGGTCCCTGTCTTAAAGTGGATACCTAACCATGAGTGTGTTGTCAGTTTCTTCAACATGGTAAGCAGGCATAGCGGCTTATGGATCGGCTGGTGGAATAATCCTCGGGGCAACTATTGGAACCGGAGCAAGGTCCCTTGGATTGTCGCGCCGTTCCGGAGGGCTTGGCGAGATATATCGTGCCCTCTTGCCGTATGTTGTGGCTTCAACCCTGTACAATGGGACAAGATGGTCATGGTCGCCTAGAGGCAGCTCGCAGAAGGGATGTTGTTCCTACCCCTGCTGCCTTGGCCTAGGAATACCATAGTCTGTTCATTGCTTTGATGCCCATTCTACCAGGAGGTCATCAGAAAACTTCTTCTGTTTGGCAAGTTTCTTAAGCAACGCGGCTTCTTCAGGGTCTTCCTCTATCTTCTGCACTAAGCTGGACGAGTCAGAGGGTCTGGCAGCTCTGAGATTCTCTTTACTCTTACCATGATTTCGACTAAGGACTAGTTCCTTGGTGGGCACATGGAGACCCAACATGCACCTCTATTTACGAGAAACCCTCCCTGAGAGATCTATTAGTTGCAACATGCTTTCAGGGGGTAGGTCCCAATCCATGAGCTCTATCTCATTTTCTTCTTCCGATAGGGTGGATATGTTGACCGCGACTCTACTTGGGGGGAATGTACTCAATTTCTCCTATCGAGTTGGGTTGCCATCAAGTAAGACTGAAGAGGAGGTAATCATATTTTCCCCAGCCACAGATCTATAATTGGGGGGAATCCTCCTTTATAATCTTGCGGAGTACATTAAAACATTGAACGCATTATTGTTGGAGGGCCCTATGGCGACATGGTGACTTAGGGCGCTAGGCCACAGGGAGTGCAGCCAAATCAACTAGACAGCATTGCTTGCAATGTCTTCAAACTGTGCTTGGCTCTGGGGATAAACCACTTGCTGATGATGAAGGTGAAAGTGTGTTTCCTATAGGGTTTGACAAAATAGTCAACTTCCTCTGGGGTGAGGGATTCAGATGTGCAGAAATTTGGCGCTGCCACGGGCCAAAACATTTCAGGGAAGTGGCCGCTGTGAGGACATTCCATAAGATCCATGGCTCAGATTCAGGGTCTGACCCTTCATTACCCCACTCGTCATCCTGAGGCAGCTGAGGAACCAGTATCAGTATCGAATAATACCACTGAGACGGTAGACTGGTCGGTGGAGAGTACGGCGAGCGAGCCGAAAAAGCGCAATATCTCGGGCTGTCCTCTGAAGAGTGTAGCAACTTAGCCACCACATCACGGTAGGATGGGCTGACATCCATAGTTCTGGGCATAGAGGATAGGGCTACTGGTGATGGGCCATGCTGCTGCTCGCCCGCCATCAGTGGCCTAGAATAGCTCTTCGTGATCTCTAGTCAAGGTCGAGAGTTATTCTGGTGACGAAGGTGTTGATTTCACGACCACAACCTGTGGGGTTGCCAAATTTTCCTCCTCCTAGATATACTTGTGGAGGGAGGCGGGAATCCAATGGACCGCGCATTCTGGGAGTATTAGGATGATGCGCCTCATTCCTGCCCCAGCCCTTGATGCGGAGGAGTGAAGGGAGGGTTCCCGCTCTGAGTTGTACTCTACTTCAGAGTCTTAGAAGTGGACTAGATTGATCTTTGTCTAGACCTTCCCAGAATTCTTCATATGGCAGAGACAACCCACCTTCCTACCCCTGGAAGGCTCTTCAGGACAAGGTAGATTTTTGACATGAGGAAGTCCTACGGCCATACTGGTGCTGGGGTGGAGATGGTTTCTACCTGAGTAAGCTGGGGTGCGAGGAGCACTAGGATAGATTTCAAAGGGGTCATGGGGAGGACCTTCGTGGGTAGCACTGGAGTGAGTAAGACCTCCACTGGAACTGGTAGAAGCATGGGGGCCCTTCTATGCGTTTTTCCCCTATTGACATCAGTATGAGGAGGGTCCTTGTACTTGTCGAGCTGAACATGGGATGGACCTCCATGTCAGGCGCTAGTGAAGTGAAGTCAGCCCTAACTTCTCTGATTGCTGGGGTGAGGAGGACCTTCGCCAGCTGCTACGAGGACATGGGGAGGGTCCCCACATTGGAGAGAAACTTGATGTGCGATGTCCCCATTCCAATGGTCTATGGCGGGAGGAATAACTCCATATCCGGTGTAGTGGGCATGGGAGAGACTTCCATACTGAGCGTCACCGCCATGGGGAGGACCCTCATTTGTATTGAAGGTGGCACGGGGTAGACCTCCATGTTGATCCTGTAAGTGGGTAAGGCCTACGTTCTCCATGGTAGCGGTAATGAGAGGACCTGCATACTAGGTGGCATCACTATGGGTTAGTCTGCGGCGGCCACTTCCTATGCTGGCGACCAAGTGAGTCGACCAAGCCTGTCTGTGGGGCTGTTGGGTCCTTGATCCAAGTTAGGTATATGAATTTCCCTTCTCAGCGTACACGGGGAGTCCGTGATATGTGTCATTGGTGGCTCGAGCCACAGTAGCCGCTGACATTGACGCCCCTTGGCGGACGTCTGCTTCGTCTTGCACCCGACGCTGGCATAGGGTTAGAGGGACCCGAGCCGGTGGTGCCGGTACATGGATTACCTTCTCTAAGACCAGTAATATTGCATGGCAGTGATGATGTGGCCTGGTGGGAGCCCATGTTGGGAGACCCTAGAATGGGATCCTGGATGGGCTGACCCGAATATCCCCTACCTCATCGGCATAGGGTAGGGAATCATCGAGACGTTCTGGGGATGAGCTCCTAAAATGGTTATATGTTGGAGTGGGGAGCAGTGTCTCCCTGTGTGTCCCACGGGGGCGACGTTGACGACGAGGCGTAGATTCCCTTAAATAAAAGTGGGCCATATCCCAAGTCGGGAAAATATCCTCCTCCTTGTACCGGTGTATGAGGTCATTGATCACCATTCGTTGGATGAACTCTGAGTTAGAGATGGGGTGGGGACGCCCAGCGGTCATGGACTTTTAGATCATCGTAGAAGAGGCGGAACCACACAGGACTTCCACGCCGGTACTTCCCCTACCCCTGCGTCAGTTGGTAGGTGGTGATTGAGTTCCAGGTGTAGCAGCTTGGTTTCTGAAAGCAGGGATATTGACTCATCAGTGCTGAAAGAAAAATGGGAATCAATGACCAGTTCTCCAATGCCATTCCATTTTTCATGGATGGTAAGATGGATCCATGCTGACAATGTTGGAAATCGGGGCATTCAACATTATGACCTCCCAAACATCTGGTGAGTTTCATGCCCGACCCACTATTTACTTTGCGGGACCTGGCACCAGATAGCTAGATCCAGTGACATGATAGTCCATTGATGTATCAAACACTACTAATCTCCATTTTGAGGAGAATATATTCATGTAGATTTCATCATTTCTGTTTCTGATGCTTTCACCGGATCGCACACGTCCGTCTTTTTCGAGGACGACGGTGCTATTTGTTGCCCTGCATTCTCACTTTCCAACAGAGGGCAGCATCCATCACCTGTTCAGGGACATTTTCACCTTGACCAAAACGGGATGATGGGATGTCGGTTCTTCATTTCAAGGATACCTCCATGGAACTCTTCACCTAGTCCAGGTCTCTGTTATAGATTTAAGACGTTGTTCGTGAAACTCTCCCTAGTGCCATATCTTCATGGACACCATTTAATTACACTACTTCTCTCGGGACACTCCAAAGGGACCGGTCGGGGCAGAAACCTTCGGTCAGGGGAGTAGTCATATTGGACATCACTAGAATTTCAAGACACTGGTTGTGGGGCAAAAACCTTAGGGAGGCTTCCTACGTACCTTGCGTTGGCAAGGATTAAATACCACGTAGTTCAGAAGGGGTTTTTGGTGAACTGACGTGAAGATGGTTGGGACCAATGGATGGTGGGCATGAACCTCAAGAAGGATTCCTACATTCCCTTCCTTGGCAAGGATCAAAGAACATGTAGTTCAGGTGGTGTGGTTGTTGGGATGGAACCTCAGAGATGCTTCTTATGTACCAAGCCTTTGCAAGGATCAAAGATCTCATAGTTCATGGTGGGTTTGGGCGAACCGATGTGAAGGGGGTCAGAGCGACCAGGTGTTCTAATTGGACCAACGGGAGGCTTCCTACATTGTAACACCCTGAGTTTTTATGAGATTTTTTTTATGTCTTATGATATACACAACACGAAATGAATCTTTCACATCAAACAATACGGACTTGGCTTGCATTACACGCAATCGCAACCTTCCTCGATAGCGTGTATAGTACGCAATACCGGGTTTCACTAAACAACGTTATATTATTATTAACTAGCTGTTATGAATAGTATTAACTACATTTTGAATTTTATTATTCATCTTACAAATTTTCTAGAACATGGTAAGAGAACAAAATAAATATTTCGCGTAAAATAAGTATTTTTTAAAAAATGCAGTTTGGTCACCTTTTGATGGTGCACCCACATTAAATATAGTTTTTGACATGTTTATAAGTTAAATTTGACAAAATAAAATTCTTCTTTTAAATCAGGGTATAAAAATTTACATTGGATAAATTTTTGATATTTTTTTGATAACTTTTATATTTTGATTAATAGTAAAAATACACTAATTTTTAATTAAAAACTTTTTTCATTGAGATAATTTATATAGTTAAATTATAATATTTAATGGTTTTAAAGTATAAATAGAATATATTTATACCATTTAATATAATTTAGGTCATTATCATTAATTTCACATTGAATTCATAGGTAAAAACATTTCAATCTTTGGAAATGTTTTAACTTCTAAAACCCATTTTCTTAACAACGGGATATATTTTAAATTAATTACTGCAACTTATATGTTTTGAATTTCGAAAAATAGATTCCATATTTGGAATCAACGGGTCCAAATTATGTTAATAGGCTACTTTTTATTTTTGGGCATTACGAATAGTAACTACGGTAAATTTTATTTACTATAGTTAATGGTAAATCAGGTAATTAAGGGTAAATATAATATTATAAAATTACCCTAACACCTGCCAAAATCCTATTGGATGACTAATGGTCGACCCATATCACTTAAGGGTCGGATTAGATTCATTTAATTGACTTTTTTCCATCAAAATAATTTAATTATTATTAAAACCAAAGAATGTGACAACATGTCACTTTCTTAAATCTTATAAGTATAATAATTTTAATTTACTGATAAACATAATGAAACTTCGAACATGAGTAATCTCCAAAAATATAATACAATTATATATATCGTAAGAATTTATTTAGAATTTTTAGGGATTAAATAATTATCATTAATTATGACACAATAGTGATGTTGAAATTATTTTATTAATTAAAATATCAAATAAATGGTTTTAAAAATTTTAAAATAAATATTATATGAACTATTTAATGTGCTACCCTAATTTTCTAGATAAATATGACATTTTATTAATCTATTAAAGCTTTTATTTCGAACATATATTCTGTATATATTTTATTTAAATTCAAATAAATGAATAGTGTCAAAATTGACACTATTGTTATTTTATAAAAATAACATATTATAAAATTGTTTAAAAATCACAAAAATATTTAAAAATTATAAATTAAAATTTATATGGTCGAAAATGTCATAAAGTGTCAAATTATGGAAAATTCACAACACATATGTAATTATTTAAAATTTAGAATATTATTACCCCAAATAAAATAAAATTGATAAATAAGGATAAATCTGGTTGATAATGTTTAAAATAAATTCCTAACATGTCTAAATTTTATTGGTTGATCCTATTACAACCCTATCCTATCTAATATTTGTATATGAGTCATTTTGGAAGTTTTTAAGTGGGTTTGGGATTTAATATAAACTAATATTTCTTATATTTCCAAAGGTGCCCCTCTCCTCCCTTATAAAAGGGCACCTCCTCCCTCTCCTCCTCACACTAATTTGAGCCTTCAATCTCCGAAAATACCTGCCCATTTCACTTCCCCACATCCCTAGAAACATCCTAGGGGTCCTGGGTTTCTCCAAAGACGAATTGTAGTTTCCTAAGAGGAGGTCTCAAAGAGGCGCTTCAAAGAAGAGGTAATGTCCGTTACCGATTCTTTCAACTTTATTTCTTCTTCCACTTCTTCTTATTTAGTTTTTTTATTTTAAATTAATAAAATAAGTATCACTCATATACTTATATGTTATTATAAGTATGAAACAACCCTATTTCACCATCTATCCATCCTATGGAAAACGAAATCACCGCGCGTGCGTACGTACAGAATACCGTCTCCACGCCGTGGTGTAATTATTTTCCATCACCACCTCACTTGAATTGGTATAATGGTGAAAATAAATAACTATATATGATTATTTTAAATTAGTATTGATTATGAAATAGTATACATACACTCCAATACAATTCCACGAACATGGGAACGATATCATCGCTCGTGCGTACGTACAGAATACCGTCTCTACAATGTGATGTGATTCGTTCTACATGATCTTCATTGCATAATGATTATATAAATGAATTGAATGAATTGAATGAATAAATATGATATATATAACACTAATACCATTCTGGAAATGAGGTATCTATAACCTAAAGAGAATAATAAGAATTTATTCGACAAAACACGCATAAGAGCAAAAAGTAATAAACACCAAAATAACAAGTAATAATGAAATATTACTAGTAAGAAGCTATGAATATGACCATATATGATATCATAACAATAAGTATGATTCTGTAATAAGTCAATAACATTATTTAAATCATTATACAGGAGGTTCGGACACTTACGAATCAAATCAGACCTAAGGTAAGGGACAATCTCGCAATCTCAATTTTTATCTGAGATTGTTTATACTTCAGAATTTACTGGGGAATATTTATCATCCACATCCATGTTTCCTCAATATGTAATATTTATATCCTTATTTAATTTTTTATTTCCAATTTTACCATTCGGTGAGTTTTTAGTAAAAGATATGAATGGAATCTTTTGTCGTTTTTCGTACGAGGTACTTTTTGACATTTCCGACAAAAGTATGAGAAGAATGTTTATTTAACTTATACGAATGAATGGATTTTTAAAACATTTTTCCCAAGAATTTTACTTTACAAGTTTTTCATGTTTATTTTTAATCAACTTCTTTTAGATTAAAATTTTATGACATGTTAAGAAAGGAAAAATGTTTTTGAAGTAGAAAAGATATTTTCCTCAAGAATGGAGTTCAAGTGTTCTATCAAAATTATTTTCCATATAAGATAATATAGAGTTCTGTTTATATCCCTATTATTACATTGATTTTATTATGTTGGGATGGAATTATTTTTATGAATTCATTTATCTTATATGAATTGTTTTATGATGTCACGATGTTTAAGAATCCCATTTTTATTACATGGGTTATGCAATGATGTATGATTTATGATTTTGTGGAACACATAAGAATGGTATAATTATGAGATGGGTGGGACCTATATCTCCCTCCAATTCATTGGGTAAAGATTTTATATCTCATGAGATAGACATGTCTGGAACGGTAGGTTAAACCGGTTCAGTAAAACAGGACTGAAACGAGGAGTGAACTCGGTTCAGAAATGGACTTAGTCCACTAAGATAGTCTTGGCAATGAGTCTTGACTAATAAGAAATGATTCTCTATGATTATGTGTGTATTACACAAAGTTTTATGTTTTATGTTATGATTATTGGGATTACATTTCACTACCATGATTTATTCCATGTTATGAAATTATGATCTCTTTTGCAGGGTAAGATTTTCAAAATGTTGCGTTCTTATGAATTTGACGTAATTGATATTTCTTTTGTTTACCCTTGCTGAGCATTTGAGCTCACCCTTTTGTATTTTTTCCTTCCGCAAGTCAGTAATAAGGGGATTAAGTCAGATATGCTAAAAAGGGACTATAGATATGATGAAATAAATGGGAGACAGTGTAGATGCTTTATGAACCAGTTGTTTATGTTTCCCAGTTTCTATAGACACTATACCTATATGGTTCTTTCATGGTTTTGTTATATGTTGTAATAAGTATGCTTCAATTTTGAAGTATTAACCATGTATGTAAAGTATGGGTGGCTATAGTTGGTATCAGAGGAAAGGTATAGTCAACCTTTGGAAACTAGGATGTGAAAGCCTTATTAAGAACCCTAAGGATAAGTCTAAGCATAGAACATAATATTAGTGTTTTAGAAATGGCCATGAACAACCTATGATAAGACCTTAAGTGTGAAATTTTATTTTGATTATGTGGTTTTCCTATTATAATTAGTGTTTCTCACACTATTCTTCTTGGTTTTAGTCAATAGCTGGAACCCGAAGAAACCGTGTTAATGCGGAATGTGACGGGCAATGCAATGATTGTCCCCCTGAGCAACCAAACGCTATTGGATCTGGAATGAAAAATCTTATAGCCATGCTCACACAACTTTCTCAAGCTATGAATCATGTGGGACTTCAAAATGAGCAAAGGAAGGAGCAACATTCTGTCGAATCCTTCATGAGGCAGCTCCCACCTTCATTCAGCGGGTCTTCTGATCCATTAGTGGATGAACAATGGATCAGTAACACTGATAAGATATTTTCAGTTCTTCAATGTTCTGAACATGATAAATTCATCTTAGCAGGGTATCGTTTGGAAGGTGATGCTGATCAATGGTCGAATATTATTAAGAATATGAGGCAAAGGGATGAAATTGCGTCCAAGGAATGGGACGAGTTCAAAAACTTATTTTTCAATAAGTATTTCCCTCGTATTATTTGAAAAAAGATGGAGAAGGAGATTCTTGAACTGAAGAAAAAGGATGATGAGTCCTTTGGTACCTACGAAGCAAATTTTACAAGACTTACAAGGTACGCTTCCGGAATTATTATCCAACCTGAGAGTAAGATCGATCGATTATTTAGTGGCTTAAAACCAAATATTCGAAGGGCGTTAGCCATAAGGGACTTCAATAGATACGAGGAAATATTTCGATGTGCTCTCAAGGTTTAGATGGAGATTGGTGTAACCCATCAGTCACATGGGTTTGATAAGAAGAGGAAAATGGAATTCAAAGGAAAATCTAAAGACTACACTGAAAAGAAGATGAGTTTTCCCTTATGCTCAAAGTGTGGAAATAAACATGGTGAAAATTGTCTTAAGGGGACAAGCAAATGTTATAAGTGTGGAAAAGAAGGTCATCGGAAAATTGAATGTTGAAATAATGGAAAGAAGATGTTTAATGATGCAAACAAAGGAAGGGATACACAGAATGAACCTACTACACTTCAATGTTTCAAGTGCAAGGAGATGAGGCATTATGCCAATCAATTCCCAAATCCAAGGGTTGATGATGATGATCGACACCAACAAACTCTTAAGGCCAAAGACAAAGGAAAGTCACATGCAATTACTATCGGCGATATGGAGTACGACAACGAAGTGGTGAGAGGTACACTTACCATCCACTCTAAAGTAGAAAATGTTTTATTTGATCCTGGATCCACCCACTCTTTTATTTCTGAACAATTTTCTAAGGGTATCACTGTATTACCTCAACAATTAGAGGTTGAGTTGGCTGTGACAACTCCTAATGGCACAACAGTCACATAAAAAGTTTACAATTCTTCTCCGATTGAAGTTTGTGGGAAAGTGCTTCTTGCAAATCTTGTGATCCTTCCTATGGGGGAATTTGATGTGATTATTGGCATGGATTGGATTTCTTTATATGGATCTCATATCAATTTCCAAATAAGGGAAGTCACATTTTATATTCCAGATCAATCTATGATCGTCAATCGATGCAAGGATGAACATAACCTTCCAGTGGAAATTTCTTCTATCTTATGGGTATTGATTACACTAAATGAAGGTTATTTATCTCAAATGGTTGGAGAGAAACTCACGATTAATAATATGCCCATTGTACAGGAATTTGATGATGTCTTTCTGGAGGAATTTCTAGGTCTTCCACAAAATTGTGATGTTGAGTTTTCAATAGAACTCGTACTGGGTGCTTTTCCTATTTCAAAGACACCTTATAGAATGGCCCAAATTGAGTTGCAGGAATTGAAGAAGCAACTCCAAGAGAATCTTGATAAAGGATTCATACGCCCTAGTGCATCACCTTGGGGAGAACCTGTTCTATTTGTTAAGAAGAAAGATGGATCAATGAGACTCTGCATTGATTATCAATAACTTAACAAGATCACTATCAAGAACAAATATCCTCTCCCATGCATTGATGACCTATTTGACCAACTACGAGGAGCTCAATACTTTTCTAAGATTGATCTTCGTTCAGGGTATCATAAATTAAGGGCCAAAAGGGAGGATATACCAAATACAACTTTCCGTACAAGGTATGGACACCATGAATTTATAGTGATGCCATTTTGTCTTAATAATGCCCCTGTTATCTGCATGGATCTGATGAATAGAGTCTTTAGAGACTATCTTGATCAGTTTGTGGTAGTCTTTATAGATGATATTCTTGTCTATTAAAAGAGCAAGGAATAACATGAAGATCACTTTAGAATTGTATGAAATACCATAAGAAAGGAGAATATTTATGCCAAATTTACCAAGTGTGAATTTTGGCTTAAAAAATTTGCATTTTTGGGTCACATAATCTCAAAAGAGGGGATATCTGTGGATCCAGCAAAAAAGGAGGTTATCAAAAGATGGTAGAGACCAACAACAGTAACTGAGATCTGAAGTTTTCTTGGTTTGGCAGGATATTACCGACGTTTTTGAATGATTTTTCATGGTTACATAACCCACTCACCAAGTTGAATCGAAAAGGAGTTAAGTTTGTTTGGATGGAGGAATGTGAAGAAAATTTCAAAGAGCTAAAAAGAAGGTTAGCCAGTGCACCTGTGCTCACACTACCTTGTAGTGGAGAAAGGTTTGTGATCTACAGTGATGCATCCAAGAAGGGACTGGGATGTGTTCTCATGCAAAATGATATGGTGATAGCTTATGCCTCACGACAGTTGAAAATCCATGAGAAAAATTACCCAAATCATAATTTGGAGTTAGTTGTGGTAATATTTGCATGAAATATTTGGAGGCATTACCATTATGGTGAAAGGTGTGATATTTATACTGATTATAAAAGTTTAAAGTATATTTTCACACAATAGGTGCTGAATATGCGTCAAAGAAGATGGTTGGAGCTGATTAAGAATTATGACTGCTCAATCCATTACCACCCTGGGAAAGCAAACAAGGTTTAAGACGCATTAATTCGATAATACCATGCTAGCTTATCCATGATGAGGATCACAAAAGATCCAATATTTATGGATTTACAAAGGATGGATCTTGTAATTTTAATGGAAGGGGAGAAATCTTATCTTTCTCAAATGAATGTTCAACCATCTATAAATGTGAAGATTCAAGAGACACAGAAAGAAGATGTTGAGTTACAAAAGAAGGTGAGAAATGTTACTGAATTCAACCTTGATTGTGATGGGATAATAAAGTTCAGGAATCGGGTTTGTGTTCCTCCCATCCCCGAATTAAAGAAGGAGCTGCTGGATGAGGCTCCTAGTTCTTCATTCTCTATTCATCCTGGAAGCACGAAGATGTATAGGGACCTGAAAGAGTACTTATGGTGGGATGACATGAAAAGAGATGTTGCTGAATATGCCTCTCGATGCTTGGATTGTCAGCAAGTTAAAGCCGAGAGACATAAGTCTAAGGAGATGTTACAACTATTACCCATACCAGAATGGAAATGGGAAAACATCACTATGGACTTCGTCACTGGACTTCCTAAAACATCCAATGGCAATAATGCTATCTGGGACATAGTTGATCGTCTTACAAAGTCTGCACACTTCATTGCTATTAGAGAGTATTTCTCTCTAGATCAGCTTGCCTAAATATATGTAAAGGAAATGATAATATTGCATGGAGTACCACTTTCTATTATATCTGATCGGGATCCGAGGTTTACCTCAAAGTTCTGGTGAAGTCTTTAGCATACTCTGTATACAGAGTTGAGTTTCAGCACTGCTTATCATCCTCAGACAGACGGTCAGTCTGAGAGGACAATTCAAACTCTAGAAGATATGTTGAGAGCTTCTTCTATAGATTTCAAAGGTGGTTGGGATCAACACCTACCTTTGGTGGAATTTTCTTATAATAATAGCTTTCACTCCAGTATTCAGATGGCTAATTATGAATCTCTCTATGGAATGAAATGCAGGACTCCAACTTGATGGGATGAAGTTGGGGAAATAAAGCTATTAGGACCTGATCTTGTTGATGAAATGGCAGAAAAGGTCATATCTATTCAACAACACATAAGAGCATCTCAGAGTCGACAGAAAAGTTATGCTGACAACTGAAGAAAATACCTAGAGTTTAAAGTGGGTGATAAAGTGTTCTTACGAATATCTCCCTGGAAGAGGGTCATGATATTTGGAAAGAATGGAAAGTTTAGCCCTAGATATATCGATCCTTTTGAAATTCTGGATTGTGTTGGGAAGGTAGCTTACCGATTGGCACTTCCACCGAATCTCTCTCAAGTTCACGATGTGTTCCATGTATCTATCCTGAGAAAGTACATACCTGATCCTTCACATGTACTCAGCTTAGAAGTTATACCACTGGAGTAAGATCTTTCTTATGAAGAACAACAGATAGATATTCTGGATTGTAGCGAAAAAGTCCTACGGAACAAGACCACTCGCTTGGTGAAAGTTTTATGGAGGAACCACCAATTAGAAGAAGCTGCATGGGAACTTGGGGATATGAAGAGGGAGATGTATCCTCATGTTTTTTTAATGAAGTGAAGAATCTCGAGGGTGAAATTCATTTTAAGGGGGGAAGAATTTAACACCCTGAGATTTTATGAGAATTTTTTTTGTCTTATGTTATATGCAACACCAAAGGAATCTTTCACAGCACACAATACGGACTTGGCTTGCATTACACGCAATCACGACCTTCCTCGATAGCGTGCGTAGTACGAAATACCAGGTTTCACTAAACAATGATATATTATTATGAACTAGCCGTTATGAATCTTGTTAACTACATTTTGAATTTTCTTATTCATCTTACACATTTTCTAGAACATGGTAAGAGAACAAAATAAATTTTTCGGGTAATATAAGTATTTTTCAAAAAATGTAGTTTTGCAGCCTTTTGATGGTGCACCCACATTAAATCTATTTTTTGACATGTTTATAAGTTCAATTTGAAAAAATAAAATTCTTCTTTTGAATCAGGGTATAAAAATATTTCTAATAACTTTCATATTTTGATGAATAGTAAAAATACACTAATTTTTAATTAAAAACAACTCTTTTCATTGAGAAAATTTATATGGTTAAATTATAATATTGAATGGTTTTAAAGTATAAATAGATTATATTTTTACCATTTAATATAATTTATGTCATTAGCATTAATTTCACATTGAATTCATAGGTAAAAACATTTCAATCTTTGCCAATGTCTTAACTTCTAAACCCGTTTTCTTAAAAACGAGACTTATTTTAAATTAATTACTGCAACTTATATGTTTTGAATTTTGAAAAATGGATTCCATATTTGGAATCATTGGGTCCAAATTATGTTAATAGGATACTTTTTATTTTTGGGCATTATGAATAGTAACTATGGCAAATTTTATTTACCATAGTTAAATGTAAATCGGGTAATTAAGGGTAAATATAAGATTATAAAATTACCCTAAAACCTGCAAAAAATCTATTGGATGACTAATGGTCTACCCATATCACCTAAGAGTCGTATTAGATTCATTTAATGGATTTTTTTCCATGAAAATTATTTAATTATTATTAAAACCAAAGAATGTGAAAACATGTCACTTTCTTAAATATTATAAGTATAATAATTTTAATTTAGTGATAAACTTAATGAAACTTCGAACATGAATAATCTCCAGAAATATAATACAATTATCTACATCATAGGAATTTATTTATAATTTTTAGAGATTAAATAATTATCATTAATTATGACACAATAGTGATGTTGAAATTATTTTATTAATTAAAATATCAAATAAATGGTTTTACAAATATTAAAATAAATATTATATGAACTATTTAATGTGATCCACTAATTTTCTAGATACATATGACATTTTATGAATCTATTAAATCTTTTATTTTGAACATATCTTCTGTATATATTTTATTTAAATTCAAATAAATGAATAGTGTCAAAATTGACACTATTGTTATTTTATAAAAATAACATATTATAAAATTGTTTAAAAATCAAAAAAATATTTAAAAATTATAAATTAAAATTTATATGGTCTAAAATTTCATAAAGTGTCAAATTATGGAAAATTCACAACACATATGTAATTATTTAAAATTTAGAATATTATTACAACAAATAAAATTAAATTGATAAATAAGGATATATCAAGTTGATAATGTTTAAAATAAATTCCTAACATGTCTAAATTTTATTGGTTGATGATATTACAACCCTATCTCATCTAATCTTTGGTTGTGAGTCATGTTGTAAGTTTTTAAGTGGGGTTGGGATTTAATATAAACTAACATTTCTTATATTTCCAAGGGTGCCCCTCTCCTCCCTTATAAAAGGGAACCTCCTCCCTCTCCTCCTAACACCAATTTGAGCCTTCAGGCTCAGCCAATCCCTACCCATTTCACATCCCCACTTCCCTAGAAACATTCTAGAGGTCCTGGTATTCTTCAAAGACCAATTTTAGTGCCCTAAGAGGAGGTCTCAAAGAGGCGCTTCAAAGTAGAGATAATGTCCGTTACCGATTCTTTCAACTTTATTTCTTCTTCCACTTCTTCTTCATTAGTTTTTTCATTATGAATTAAAAAAATCAGTATCACTCATATAATGATATGTTATTATAAGTATTAAACAACCCTATTTCTCCATATATCCATCCTACGGAAAACGAAATCACCGCGCGTGCGTACGTACGGAATACCGTCTCCACACCATGGTGTATTATATTTTCCATCACCACCTTACTTGGATGGGTATAATGGTGAAAATAAATAACTATATATGATTATTGTAAAGTGTTATTGATTATGAAATATTATACATACACTCTAATACAATTCCATGATCATGGGAACGATATCATCGCTCGTGCGTACGTACGGAATACCATCTCCACAATGTGATGCAATTCATTCTACATGATATTCATTTCATAATGATTATATAAATGAATTGAATGAATAAATATGATATATAGTACACTAATACCATTCTGGAAATGAGGTATCTATAACCTAAATAGAAGAATAAGAATTTATTCGACAAAACACGCATAAGAACAAAAAGTAATAAACACCCAAATAACAAGTAATAATGAAATATTACTAATAAGAAGCTAAGAATATGACCATATATGATATAATAACAATAATTATGATTCTGGAATAAGTGAATAACATTATTTAAATCATTATACAGGAGGTTCGGACACTTACGAAGCAAATCAGACCTAAGGTAAGGGACAATCTCACAATCTCAATTTTTCTCTGAGATTGTTTATTCTTCAAAATTTACTGGGGAATATTTATCATCCACATTCATGTTTCCTCAATATGTAATATTTATATCCTTATACAATTTTTTATATCCAATTTTACCCTTTGGTGAGTTTTCAGTAAAAGATATGAAAGGAATCTTTTGTCGTTTTTCGTACGAGGTACTTTTTGACTTTTCCGACAAAAGTATGAGAAGAATGTTTTTTAACTTATACGGAATGAATGGATTTTTAAAACATTATTTCCAAGATGTTTACATTAAAAGTTTTTCATGTTTATTTTTAATCAACTTATTTTAGTTTAAAATTGAATGACATGTTATGAAAAGAAAAATGTTTTTGAAGTAGAAAGGATATTTTCCTCAAGAATGGAGTTCAAGTGTTTTATCAAAATTATTTTCCATCTAAGATAATATAGGGTTCTGTTTCTATCCCTATTATTACATTGATTTTATTATGTTGTAATGGAATTATTTTTATGAATTATCTTATATGAATTGTTTTATGATGTCACGATGTTGAAGAATACCATTTTTAATACATGGGATATGCAATGATGTATGACTTATGATTTTGTGGCACACATAAGAATGGTATCATTATGAGATGGGTGGGAACTATATATCCCTCCAATTAATTAGGTAAAGATTTTATATCTCATGAGATAGACATGGATGGAACGGCAGGTTAAATTGGTTCAGTAAAACAGGACTTAAACGAGGAGTGAACTCGGTTCAGAAATGGACTTTGTCCACTAAGATAGTCCTGGAAATGAGTCTTGAGTAATAAGAAATGATTCTCTATGATTATGTGTGTATTCCACAAAGTTTCATGTTTTAAGTTATGATTATTGGGATTACATTTCACTACCATGATTTATCCCATGTTATGAAATTATGATCTCTTTTGCCGGGTAAGATATTCAAAATGTTATGCTCTTATGAATTTGATGTAACTGATATTTATTTTGTTTACCCTTGCTGAGCATTTGATCTCACCCTTTTGTATGTTTTCTTTCCCCAGGTCAGGAAGAAGGGTATTAAGTAAGATATGACAAAAAGGGACTATAGATATGATGAAATAAATGGGAGACAGTGTAGATGCTTTATGAAACAGTTGTTTATGTTTCCCAGTTTCTAAAGACATTATACCTATACAGTCCTTTCATGGTTTTTTTATATGTTGTATTAAGTATTCTTCAATTTTGAAGTGTTAAACATGTATGTAAAGTATGGGTCACTATATACATACCCTTCCTTGGCAAGGATCAAAGACCATTTAGTTTAGGTGGGTCTGGCCGAAGAGACATGAAGTGGTTCGTTGCGACCGAGAGTTGTTCTTGAACCTCAGGTAGGCCTCCGATGTACCATGCCTTGGTAGGGATCAAAGACATCATTGTTCAGGTGGGCCTGGGAGAACTAACGTGAAGGGAGTCGGAGCGACCGAGAGTTGGTCTTGAACCTCAGGGAGGCAACCTACGTACCTGTCCTTGGCAAGGATCAAATACCTCGTAGTTTAGGTGGGCCTAGGAGAACCGACGTGAAGGGGGTCATAGCGACCGAGTGTTGGGCTTGAACCTATGGGAGGCTTCCTACGTAACCTACCTTGGTAAGGATCAATGATGACTTAGTTCATCGTTGGGCTTGGGGCTTACACCTCTAGGATACCCAGAGAAGATTTCGTGGTCGATGCTTATTCTAAGACCACGTGAGTCATGCTCATTGTGAGAAACAAGTGGCACCAAAGACTTGATAATCACATCGCGAAAGGTGCTTCCATGGTATGTGGAGTGGGGCTTACACGTATTGAGCGGCCCAAAGAGGAAACAGGGGCTTACACATGGTTAGAATCCAAAGGTGATGAAGATTGGTTCTTACTCTTGGGTGGAGGCCTGGGTGGTGATAAAGCCCAGCAGGAGAGGGATTTTACACCCAGGAAGAGAGGAGCAGAGGTGCAGCCTCTTGCAGGAAAGGCTAGGGGTTTACACTAGGGTGGTTGCCCTTTCCCCGCGGACAGATGCCTCTCTGATAAAGAGGATCTCATTCCATGTGAGGAATGATCTCGCTCCTGTGGAGACCATTGGGCGTAGAAAAGGTCCAAGACAGGGAAACTCGTATATGAGGCATGGGGTGAGGCCATAGTTTAACATCATGTGCTGAGGACAATGGTGCTTGGAAGTTTAATGTCTTGTAGCTCGGATGAGGCGGGTTCACTCCCCCCCCCTAAGACTTACATAACCTATGCCCGCCCAACCTTGAAGGAAGGAAGGCATCGACAATGCCTTGACTAGGGGGTGTAATGCCCCAACCCCAGTTACCCAGAGTCAGTGCATTATTACATAACATTGTCATGATCACAATTAAATCATGTCTCGAAAGACCGATCAGTTTAGTATTATTGGAAACAAGATTCATACATAAGTTCAACTTTACAACTTGAAAAGAAATACATCGCAAATTTATTCCATTAGAAACATCCAAGCCTCCTAGATTATGCCTGCAAGTCACTCATAACTAAATTCTTCATATCCTAGGAAAATAAAATACATGAAATGGTTCAGCTCAAACGCTCAATAATGGTATGAAATACAGCGGAAGATAACATAAATATTAACCAGGGTGAAAAATTGAAACCACATGCCTTTACCAATAATAAACATGAATATGTTTATGGTAGGAATATGAGTTGAGTAAATAATGTCATAATAAAACATAATCATGGGTATTATTCTAGTCAAATGACCAAATGAACCATCAATATTATTTTCATAATGAGGGAATGTATAATGTCGGACATTCCGAAACATTTTGTTAAGGCCTCGGCTGAGACGTCTAAAAATGATTAAGGCCTCAGCCAAAACCATATATTAAATTGCAAAAGGCCTCGTCCAATTCCATGTCTAATTTTCTCATGAGACCTAGTGATGCATTAGGGTTCTATAGCGGGTTCCGCACGTCACTTACTAAGTCCAATACATTCCTCATATGAAAATGTTGAAATACAACATAAACATTCATATTAAAAATAGAATATGACATGTCAATACTTTAACCATAAACCATGAATGGTATAAAAAATAGCACATCCACAGTCAAACTTATCAAAAAACATTAAATACAATATGGAAGTTTGGTATCATAATAAATCAACTTCAAATAATCTCAAAATCCATCAAAGGATGTTTACATAGATGAAATCAAAACCTTTTTAGAGAAATATCTCTTTCTATTTTGAAATCATTTAAGAGTTACATAATTATAAAGAAATATTTTTTTTTGAAAATATTCTTATAATATTGTAAGGGAAGCTTCGACGATGTTATAATGGCGTAAAATAGCTGCACCCATTGTATAAGTTAAAAAAATTATTATCTTAATTTTGTCAAAAACGTCATAAAGTACCTTGTTTGGAAAATGACATAAAGATTGATTTATAAACATCTTATAAAAGTCAAACAAGGGTATAAATGACATTAACACATAGTTCATAAAATATTAAGAATGTTTTTAAATACATTTTAAAGAAACATGGATGTGGATGATAAAGAGGTCCCAGTAGATAATTATGTATAAACAACCTTGGATAATGAAGAGATTGTAGAATTAACCCTTACCTTGTAATTTTGCATGGTAAAGGGTAGGTTAACCTCCTGTATAATGGTGGAATAATTGTTATTAAATTATACAAGAATCATATACATTAATATGATATCATATATGATCTTTTAACATTGCTTTGTTAATATTATCTTAGTATTATTGTCATTTCGGATGTTAACTGGTTTTTTTCCTTTATATGAATTGTTACGTTAGTAATGTTTGTTATGGATAGAATGTATCTTATTCATATTCAGAATTATATTAAGTCTTTAAACATTATTTTTAATCATCTAATGAAAATAAGTCTTGAATGGATATTATGGGGAACGAACCTCATCATGTTCGTGGAGACTATAATCCATACGTACGCACGAGCGACAATATCAATCTTTGGATATTAAAATAATATATAATTGGATTGTATATCATATATAAAGAATCATTATCATGGTATATTTATTATTTAAATCAATTTAACATCATTATTATACTCATCCAAATAATAATGTATTGAATAACAATTACACCACGACGTGGAGATAGTAAGTCATATGCACGCACGTATGGTGACATGTCATTCAAAGGATGGATAGAATAAAGAATATGGTTGTACCATATTTATAATAACATCACAGTATATATAAGATACTAGAGTTATTATTTTAGAATGTAAACAAAAAAGAAAGATGAATTGGAAGAAGAAAGGAACTTCAAAGAGGTGATGAAATATTCACCTCTTCTTTGGGTTCTTCCTTTAGATTTGATAAAAAGGGATACTTAGGATGGATTTATGAATAAATTAAGGCCTATGGGATGAAGGTAGGACATTTTAGAGGGTATTTGGGCAAGTTTTGTCCGAACCAAATGGCTTTGAAGGTGTGAATTAGAGAGAAGGAGGAGTGCCCTTTTATAAGAGGGGTGAGGGGTACCTTAGAAAAAGCTAGAAATATTATTTTATAATAAAATAATTTCCGCTATAAAATGGCAATAAAATATATTATTTAAAGTATAAGGTTGTTATGGGTCTAAAAACACTCAACCAATGGGGTTTAGATAGGTTTGGATCACTATATTAACCATATATTTTAGATTTAACTTAGTTAAATAGTTTGACATTTACCATGTCTCTTTGTATTTTTAAATTATATGGTTAATAAACATACTATATACTTACAAGAGAACCCCAAGTGGTTCACTAATAATACAAAAACCATTATATAATTCTTTTGTACGAACCATATATTTTTAGGAATATAGTATCAATTAATAATATAATATTTGTTTTAAAAACTCTTTTATGTCAATTTTGACACGATTTGGTTTTTTGTTTATTCTAAATTCTCTGCAGCATTATTACTTCAAAAAAAATTCATTTAATCAATCATAACATGTCAAATTAACCAATAAAATTAGTGTATGGTATCAAAACTTTCAAATTATATCTAATTTAACATCTATAATACCATTTATTAGATTATTTCATTAATAAGGAAAATACTGCATCATCATTGTGTCATAAATAAATATATTTATTTTATGTCTAAAAATTATAAATAAAATATCATGAGGTAGGAAATATTTTTATATTTCTAATTATTGTTTATAGTTGAATAGATTAATTATATAACCTCATTTAAAAATTATTTTACTAAAAGAAATTTTCTTTTGTTATTTTTGTCTCTATTTTAAATTATTTAAAATATAATGTCATTATCACTTCCTAGTGGATCCATGGGGTCCCAAAATATACCCAAGGATGACTATGGTAAAAAATGTATCATCAAATAGGGTTAGGACATGTGTTAGGGTAATTAAATATTATTATAATATTATTTTCTAACCTTATTTACAGGATTTACCACTTTAACCACGGTATATAATATATTTACTGATGTAAATATTCCTAATGTCCAAAAAATAAAAGTTACCTATTTAAACAATTTGGACCTCCTGATTCCAAATATGTAATCCATTTCTCTAAATTCAAAACATAGAAGTAGCAGAAATTAATTTTAAATTAATTCTTGTTGTCAAAACAAAAAGTGTCTTTTTAAGAAATAATAACTATCAAAAGATTGACACTTGTTTATGTCCAGTTTAATTGTGAAATTACGTCCAATGACCAACATTGAATTAAATGGTAAATATATAATATAATTATACTTAAAAACCACTCAATATTATAATTTAGTACTATGCATTATTTTGATTAAAAAAGTTGTATTTAATTAAAATTTAGTATTATTCACTATTCATCAAAAACTGAATGTTTTTAGAAAAATACCAAAAATTCACCCTGAGCTAATTTCAATATTCCAAACCCAAAAATGAAGTCCATTTTGAATGATAAAATTGATAAAATTTAAAAAAGTGGGTATTACTATTCATAATGGCTACTTTGATTGGTCACGATTTGTTAGAATCTCGAAGTTGCGTACAACGCAATTTAATGCATTATTTGAAGGGAAACATACCATGGAAGCTTGGGGTGTTACAGGGGGTGTCGGGAGGTGATCCTGTTGGGGTTCCATGTTAGCATGGTTGTGAGAAGAATTAATAGTTGTTACTGTGCCTATGCGAAGGAGCATGAGGCGAAGCAACGCAATAGCAAGTATCGTCCAAGGGAATATGAAATTGTTTCGTGCAAACCTAGGAGGTTACATCAGAAAAAGGGGTGTGATGTAGATCTTTTTGGTGCCATAGGCGCCCAAATATGATGCCCGAAATTGGAACTTCGAGCACATGTGAAAATGGCTGGGGTGAGTGGTCTCGGAGGTCCGCGCGCAATTGGAGAGAGTTGCACACAATTGATGTGCAACTGGAATAGTGGCGTGAAATAGATCAAGTGGGCGCGCAATTGAATATATTTTCATGTGAAGAGGATTCGAGGTTTTGTGCATGAAATCAATGGATTCCACTCAATATGGGGCATGAAAGTCTGGGCAGTCGCGCATATGAACTGGTCAAAGTTTGCACGCAAGGGGAATGAATTGCGTGCAAGGGGATTGAATTGCGTTCAAGGGGAAAGGACTGTGCGCAAGGGAAAGGATTTCATGAAAGGGGAATGAATTTCATGAAAGTAGAGTGGATTTAGCATAAGAGTAAAGGATTTTGTGCAAGTATAGTGGCATAAAGGGATTTTTTAAAGGGTTAAGCCCGGGAGGTCCTACGCGAAGGGAGACCCCTAAGTGACCTATCACGAAAAATCCCGTAACTGAAAGCCATTTTTGTGTGCTGAAGAGGCGGATTTCATGCATGGGAGATGGTTCGTGTACTTCAGTTGTTATAATTGGAAGGTGCACCCTTCTATTTATAGGTTCTCTAGGCCGTTAGATCCGCACGGAAGCCAGGACACACGAAAAATTGTGCAACTAGGTCAGAGGCGCGAAAAAGTCAACACCCGAGGTCGGTGTGCACGCAATCTGCCCAGATGGGGGTCAGTGGAATGAATGTTTCTTTGCCTGCATGGAAAACATCCTTATGTACTGTGGTTTTCCACACATGCGAGATGTTTTTCATGCACACCTGCGATTTTTTGCACGGCCGTTCTGGTCTTTCCCGAATGGATCATCAGGTCGAAATATGTCTTCGCTTTGTTGTTCAAAAACCCCCTACATCCTTTGAGCATTTTTTCAGCATCTAAAAATTCCCCCCTAGTAATTGTATCGGTGAGCGGACTCATAGCTTGGATTCCAAGGGAAATGTCGAGATTGATAACTTCCTGGGGTCTACATGTACCCAAATCTACAAATGCATGTAAAACCGAGAAGTTGCGCGTAAAACACTATTCGTGCATGCAAAATCCTTTCTCCACGCCTATAAAAACCCTCGTGGGTCCCTCAGTCCATACTTATTTTTCTCACATGATAATTCTTGATCTCTCGCGCGTGAAAAACGACTCTTCTCTTGTGTGAAAAACTGTTTCTGTTGCGCGTAATTCCCCGAGTTCAGCCGTTGTTTTACACACATACCTGGGGTTTTTCACGCTGTCGGCTATGTTTTTCAATCCAATTTATAATTTTTTATGCCAACTCTTGTACTTTCACGTTTTAGAAGCCTTTTCGCGCTTACTCATTTGGACCCTGTCATAAGAAGATGGCTTCTAATCGGGCCGACGCTGATAAGGAATTTTTTTTCACCTCTGAAAGGGGTGAGATGGTTGCCAACCCTGAGGTTTATGGAACCATAAATATTTTATCCAGCAATCAAACTCTTTTCATCATGTTGACCCCAGCCCATAACGAGTATGAATTGTTTGAAAACTTATCAAGATGGGACTACAGTATTTTTCAGGAGGTACATGTGCCAGGATTTGAAGTCGACACTCTGCAGTCATGGGTGACCCACGAGGATAACCTACCTCGATATAATATCACTAAAAATGGACATCCAACTAGAGAAACCAGGCATATGGATTTTTACATCCTGAATCCCAGGAGTAAGACTATTTTGGGAAGTGACCCAGTCGGAGAGGATTCTCCAGCCCATTACGCAAGTACTTTCCGACAGAGTGTTACCGATGAAACTAAAGGATGGCTGCAGGATCGGAACATGCAGTCTGGAGGAAATTTCACAAGTGAATGGGCATGGATGTATTGGGTATGCCAAATGTGTGACCATTTTGGGTCCGAACTGTGGCACATCGGTTTTTTCGAGGTGGTGTGGACGTCGCAGTTTCATTTCAACTGTTAGCATGAGCTCGGGCTTGAGTTGTTTACCTAATGGTCCCCCGATACCAATACCATTCATCATCACCTTGGGGAAGTTGGTATCAGAATTTAGGACATTCATTGCATCGGGGGTATATCATTGGGTGGGCACCAGTATGATGAATTCCTTCTGATGAGGTACATCTGGGGAGAAAAATCATGAACTCATATCCTAACATGGAATCTTCTGGAGCTGGCTAAGGAGAGGTCGGGGGTGAAGGAATTTTTGAAGGACATCGCCTATAAAAAATGGTTTAGCTAGTTTATGCAAAGATATCAATAAGTCAAGATGTCTATGTGAGGAATACAGTGTTTGACCATGGCATAGAGGAGTATGAGCGGATCGTACTAGAGGATACTGGAGGGGGAGAATATCAATCATGAGGCTTCAGTATAAATGTGAGTCTGGACCCAAACGTCCGGTATGCCAGATTTTATGCAACCTTCTTATATGGGTGGCTCCTACCAGTGAGGGACACAAGGATGAGAGTTCGTCTGGTGACATTGGTGATGTCAGGAATCCTGGACGCTAATCAGAGGTTCTATTTGAGAGTCCCCATGTTAGCTCGTTTGTACACCATTCTGGGGAACATTTTGAGAGGGGGTTCATTGAGGAGGATTTGTGGTCCCTTCTAGATCCTGCATGGCTGGATCACGGCTCATTATGACAAGTATACCTTTCCGAACACCATTCATCCCCTGGTTAATATCCTACGACCTTCCTTGTTGAATATTACAGGGGTTATGCCATTGATTATCATTGAGGAGGTGGTACAGATCAGAGTCGGAAATCGCGCCAATTTCACTTTTAGCATGTTCCCCACTCCGACTGGCCAAATGATAAACAATGGGTAAGTCCCAATGGAGAAATGGGAATACTTCTGGGGAATCCAAGGTGGGATGCTTGTTGCCCGGATTGATGTGAAGATCCTTTGTGAGTCGTTCGTGTCGTCAAGATTCTCCAGGCAGTTTGGATGCCTTCAGCGGATGCCGAAGAAAGTGTACACAGATGTGTGGGAGGAAAGATATCCCTGAGCTCTTTGCCAAATGTTCATGATGTTCACAACCCACAGATCTGGTGACATCATTACCCTTCCCCCTACTAGAGTTGATGCTAGCCTCTTGACAGAATATGACAAACATTAGGCCATATCATACCTTGAGGGACTTTTTCAAAAGCGAGTCTGCCAACTCAAGGTAGCCAGTGTAGAACCTGGGCGGGGAATGAGCAGCAAGGGTGTTGTTTGGGAGGAATGGTTGGAAGCAATTCGGGAAATTGGGCCCACACAGGCCAGGATTACAGTAGCGGGAATGTCACATGGTGGGAATGTGCCATCAATGCCTAGTGGAAGAGGGGCTCACAAAGTAGTCAAGGAACCTCCTAGGAGGCTGATAAGGTGTCTGCTTCAGCCTACCAATGATGAAATCTTCTAGGATCTATTGTCAGCCTGGTTGACCGTACATCAGTAAATGGGCACCGAATCCCTCTGGAAAATGAGTGTATGAGATGGAATCTAGCTGCCCGAGGTCGGACTCATTTAGATTGATGACAGGGTGAACTTCCATCGTCGACACACGTACTTGACGGCCATGGATGTGTGTGCACAACTATGGGGTCGGCGTGAGGAACCACCTTTCCTAGTGTAGTTAATTCATGACCAGAAGCATGATCTTGGAAATATGTTGTCCGAGGATGACGACAGCAACGAGGATCCAGAGGGAAATGAGTTAGAACAGGGGGAGGGAGAAAGAGAGGGTGAAGAAGTGAGGGAACCTTAAGAGGAGCTGGGTGGTGGAGGGTCTCAAGGGATAGCCCGCCAAGGGATCCATTGGGAGATTGGTGAGATTTTGGCTCTGATGCAAACATAAATGATCTTCTTGAGATATGCCTCATTTTTTATCCATCCTCCCCTCATCCCCTTTATCCTATTTTTTTAATTTCAATTCAATTTCTTTATCCTACACAGGAGCATATTGGCATCGACTGAGAATCTATATCTGAAGGGGGAGGATGTTCCAATAGAACAAGGTCAGGAGATTATGACAATTATTGAGATAATGAGTGTTTAGGGATCCCCCACCATGACAACTCATATAGAAATGGGAAAGCTAGAGTCTGATGCGCTTATTTCTTGTAATATTTATCCCTTAGACACTTGAACTGGCTATTAGAGAACCCACCTAGTTAAAGCGTTCATCATTTTTGCAGTAATCACAACATTGGAGGATTTTCAATCCACCGAACCCAGACAATTCGCGAGTGATTCAATGGAAAATGCACCTACCGATTCAGCACACACTAACCAAATCAAGCCGGCCTGGGCACTCGGTGAGCAAAGAGTTGTGGATATAAGTGATATCAATGTCGGGGTGGGGCCAGAGGTTGTCAAAGGAGCTACTTAGATCTAGGTGAGAGAGTAAGGTTGACCAGGTGTTGAAGAGCCTAACCCCTTGGGTGGAATACTCAAAAAAGAACATGTTTCTGGTCTCTTGGATGATTTCCCGGACTATCAGCCTATAGATCCTGAAGAAATTGATGATTTTGATTTGGAGGCGGCCGATGTGAGCTTTATGACAAAACACAAATGGTGGAAGTGTACCAATCACTTTCTTGGTCATCCTGAGACAGCAAGGCTAAAACAGACGGGATCGATACACACCTGGTTGTGCATTCTTTGTGCTGGAGGTGTGGATGCTCACAGTCTTCATTTGATAGTCAGTGACTACATGGCTAAGAAGTTGTGTGAGAGAAGCAGGCACTCTGACGTTTCCCGATGTCAGCAAGAGTTGTGTAGTAACAAATCATTCCTAAAGGCGGAACAATATGACTGAAACCTCTAAGAACAGATGAAAGAGAATGAGGTATTTATTGGAAACTGTTCCGAGCTTGTGGAGCAATTGAGGGAACAGCTGGCAGACGCCCAAGAGCAAGTAGTGGAAAGCGGTCATCAAATGACTGAACATCATACTGAACAGGTGTAAGAACAGGATAGGTAAAGTGCACTACGGTCTATGGCCGCTAATGAATAAAGTGTTCCCAGGGGGTGGGAAGAAATCTTGGAGGCCACAAGACAAAAGGTAAAGTAACTGGAATGATCTATCCAAGATTTTGATCTTTAAGGGCCCTGTTTCGGTCAAACTCATAAACTCATTTCTCTTTACTGCCTCTGGTTTAGAACTTCTTGTACAGATAGATTTATTTATTTGTTCATTTGGTATAATATCTTCCAACCACAATCTTTAAATAACTATTAATCCATTCTTAACCTCATGTCGGTCATAACCGATGTGAGAAACAAGGGATGCTCGCATTATTATTTCGTTTGATTGTAGGAGTACCAACCAAGATTTGGGAATCCAAGGTTTGAACAACCAATTCGGATTTTCGGGAAGAGAAGGTAGAGGCCTGATTAGAGGATGAGGACCTTAGAACAATCGACATGGCATCTTCCCAATTTACTCCAGTGCACGAGTGGGGTAACACCAGGGGCTTTGGAAATCCGTCTGAACACAATGAAGTGGAAAGGGTGAATTACAATAACCCAGATTTGGAACACAATGGGAATTGTGTGACAATAAAGGATAACTGTTGACTATGTTCGAAACACAGTATCCATATTGTATTTGCCTGAAATGGGGATGAAAAACGAGGGTTGACCGCTGACCATTGTTGAAACATGGGGCCTAACACAGAATGTCATCCACTTTTCTACCAAAGCGTTGGCTGAAGATAGTAGGTGAGTCATAGGTCGAGCATCCATATTGTTAGGGGGTTCCTTTAGACGTGAAAGGGGATTAGGGTCTAAAAAGAGGGTATGCAAATCATGGAACGTGGAGTGGTGGTTTGTTCGAATATAATCCAATACTCATTGTCTTTACACCATCATGGTGGATGCACATTAAGTGGGTGTACCAATGTGATCATGGATCATTCCTATTTCTAGATAGGACCTCTTTGGTGGGGAAACTGTCATGTCCAAAGGTTATCGTGGGGAATCCTGAATTTGTTCCGGGAGAAGTTGCAGTTACATGGTTCCCAAAAAGAGTTCAAGCCAAGGGGAAAAAATGAGGATAAGGGGAAGGACTTACCACTTCTGGGGATGGACCTGATGAGTAGCACTTGGGTGTATCTACATACCTTGTGAGAATGATAATCAAGCCACACTTAGTTCATGAACATGACGTGGCTGGGGGCAACACTGATAGGGAAAATCCTATATAGCAAGGGATCTGGTGCGTCCAATGATTAACATGGGGCATCCTAAAATTGTTCAAGGTGTAACCGCAGTTTAGTGTCATGTGTCAAGTACATAAAGACGGGTGACGTTTAACATTATGTGGTATAATAAATAGTGAAAGGGGAGATACCAAGAAGGAAGTATGTGGTGCAGTAGATATAAACCCAATGTGAATGAGGACATAAGGAGTAGACACCACACCACATATCTCGAGAGGAAGTTCTTCAGGTCAAGGGACCAAAAGTGAAAGTTAGGTTGGGCCCAAGTCAAAGATCCTGAACATTCCTACGTACCCCATTAGGATGGGAATCAATCCATACGTAGTTCTGAGGAAGATTTTAACATCATATGGGATGATTAAAAGAATGTGTGGCATGGCTACGCTAGTACATGTCGTACAATAACTACTAAGCCCACATGATTCGTGCTCAAAGTGGGAAACTTGGAGTAGTGATGGTACTTTCCAAGAACATGAAGGCACATGTCAGGGTAGATGGGACACTTGGTGAATGACATCCCAATGATGCTGATCTGCCTATGTAATGAACCTAGATGCGTGGAAGAGTAAAGTCGAGTGTGTTGAAATTCCACTTGGACATAATATAATGGAAATATGTGCATCATGATGATTGAGATCTGGACCACAATGATGGTGGCGTGACGATAGGGGATAGTTTTTGACAATGTTTGAAACACAGTATTCATATCATGTTAGCCTAGAATGGGGACAGACAAAAGAGGGTCGACCACTGACAATGTTAGAAACATGGGACCTATCACAAATGTTGTCTAAGGTATTTGGGGATGTTGACCTATGAATTTAGGTAATATAGTGTGGCATGAGACCAGGCCGCAAAGGGGGTCCATTCAGACATGGAATAGGATGGGGATTCAAATGAAAGTCTCACAAAGCTTGGACATGGATCGAAGGGAATATCCCCCTGAAAACTCCACACTTTGGGCTCTTTGTCAAAATGCATCTGAATACAACTATAAGGCATATCAGATAGAGGGATTCAAGTCCCTTACCCCTAAGGAAAATGGTCATGAGGTTGCACGCTTCCATCTTAATGGGTGTAAGATGAGCCATTAAGGGTAGATTGATTTAATGTAATGTGTGCAGGGTAGCAAAGTGGCCAGACATGAGGCGATCTTTCCCTAGGGAGATCTTAGTTTAGGGTCATTGAGGTCAGACCATATGGGTAAAATCACGGTAGTCACATGGAGTGACCATTGAAAAATCCGACGTGAATGAGGACACACAAGGTAATTTCCGCACCACACGTTCCCAAAAGAGTTCAGGCTGAGGGGATGAAAGAGAGGAGAAATAATTTTGGATTTCTGGGGCTGGGCCTAGAGACAATGTGTATGGTAGTTCCTATGTATCCTAAGAGGATAGTAATCAAGCCATACGTAGTTCTATAAGAGACACAGTAGGATAATAGTGTCAGAGATAATGAGGTTGTGTGGGTTTTTCCCTTGCATCGAAAGCAACTATATTTGAGAGATCTTGTTTGTCCTTTAGGATAAATGTGTGTGTTTTTTGAAGTGATGGACCTAGGATAGAAAATACAGGTATTCCACAAGAATCAAGCCATATGTCGGCAATGAAAAATGGTATGGTATGTGACTTATACCAAACATGATTCCCCCTCGAGTGAGGATATCGTAGTGTAGTGCTGTTTTTTGTCGTACAACTAGGAAAATAATGTCATAGTTTAGGGTCATGTGATGGGACCAACCATGCATTTTTAACGTCATGTAGGAGAGAATAAATAGTTTAAAGTCATCTAAGACTAGGCATCATAGTTTAAAGTCATATGGATCAGATGTATACAGGAGAGATGAGGTTCCGGAGGGGATGTGCATGGCGTGATAAAGCATACCCGATGTGAGTGAGGATGAGGTCCACACCATACCGTGCGCAATTCTAAGGAGGAAACCTTGGGCCGAGGGGCCAGGAAAGATGATAGGATAAGGGGTAGGAAAAAGTAGCTCCCAATTGAGATGGACCCGAAGACGAGATGTCCGGGTGTTCCTACGTATCCCATGAGAATGGGAATCAAGATGTACGTAGTTCTAAAAGTGATCTTAGTTTATGGTCTTAAATCATTCACCATGGAGAGGCGGAATCCTTCCATGTTGGCGCAGACCTCAATCCGATTTCTAATCCCACGTGAGTCAAACTCGGTATGGGAAACAAGGGCGGAAGAGGTTTTTGTAATACTTGGAACACACAGAAAATGGAAGTAGGTGCATAGCCATGAATGATGAATTTACCGTGGATTTTGTCCTCCTAACATGCAAATGTGCACTGAGGGATAGTGAGAGGAGTGTCGAAATTCCACTTAGACATGATGAGGTGGAAAATGGTGTGAATCATGTGACCACTATTTTGGGCTTAATGGGGTTGGTGTGATGATGGAGGATAACTGTTGACCTTATTCGAAACATAGTATCCATATCATGTGACTTGAAATGGGAAAACAAATGAGCATCGAACACTGACCAATTTCGTAATGCGGGACTTGTAACAATCTATTGTTAGAAACCCCGGAGAATGATTTCCCTTAATGGTAGGAGGGCCCTTGGGATGAAAATTCATGCCATTTTGGGGTCCCATAATATGTGAAAGATGATGAACGCCCTAATAAATGGGAACACGAAGCCTGGAAGGTGGGTGGGAACACGTCCAGGTAAAATCTGACACTTCACGCGCTGAACTAGAGTACTCTTGGGAACATTGGTGAACCAACATAGAGGGTCGAGGGGCTCAACTTGAGAGAAGACAATTTGAAAAGATGAGTTTAGAACAAAGAGATGGAGAACTCTCAGGAGAAAGAGATACATGGAGTGGTTGTTACAAACCCGACATGAATGAGGAAATAATCATGTACCACATCAAATATCCCTCTCATGGAAGAATGTCGGACTAGGGGCCTAGATAATAGGGAGATCTCTAAGAGATGGGTCTAGGCCAATAGGCGAAATGTCCGAGCATTCCAACATATCCCATGAGTGTGGGAATCAAACCACACATAGTTCTGGGAAAGGGACAATGCAAATAAGGGTCATATACTCCAATGAGGGGCATGTACCGCACAACGATTAATCCGATGTGAATAAGGACGTGAGTCCATACCATACAACCCTAATTGAGAACTTGGGTCGGGGGCCCGAAAAGGCCGAGGGCCCTAAGGATAGGCCTCGGGCGGAAATTCCCAGAAAATTAGCAATTTATCATCTTTCAGTGAGGACGAAGGTAGGGGTAAGGTATCTCGTCCAGGTATGTTTACGACATGACGAGTAACCTGACATGAATGAGGAAATAATCTCACACCACACAATTCAGTCTTAAGTGAGGACCTGGGCCAGGGGCCCGAGAAGGCCAAGAGTCCTGAGGTTGGGCCTCAGATGGAAAGTCCCATCCAATTTTGATTTTAACGTCCTGTAGTGAGGAAAAAGGTTATCTTACTTTAGGGTCATAGAACTCTGACCTTATACGCCTATTTTAATTTCATATGCATGGGAAGATAGTGTGAATCATCATGCTTATGTAAGACCACAAAGCATCAATAATGATGGAAGAAAACTATTGAACATGTTCGTAAAATAGTATCCACCTTTGTGTGACTCGAATTCGGGTCAAACAATTGAGTGTCAACCGCTGATCGTATTTGCCACAGGGGACTTGCATCAACTTGATGCTCGTAATCCTTGAGGGAGTTAGCTCGTAATGGTAGGATAACCCTTTGGCCAAGCATTCATGCCATTCGGGGGCCCTTCTGGATATAGGGAGTAACGGAAACCAAAATGATGGGTCATGTTGAGCATGGAAGGAAATAAAAGTCCACGTAGTTCATCTAAAGACAGATTACCGTTTAAATGGGTTAAAAATGGCTTACCACTGAATGGTGTCAAAATGGCTTGCCACTGGATGGGGGATTCAGTTTAACGTCATGCAGGATGAAAAGGGGGCATGCAGTTTAACATCATGCAGGACGAATGTGGTCCGATGTGAAGGGGGGATAGAACTAATGGGTGTTGGGCATGTACCTCAGGGAGGATTCCTACGTACCTTTCCTTGGAAAATATCAAAGACCACATATTTTAGCAGGGGTGTTTGGTGAACCGATGTGAAGATGGTCCGGACCAACGGATGGTGGGCTAGAACCTTAGGGAGGTTTCCTAGATACCCTACCTTGGAAAGTATCAAAGAACACGTAGTTCATGAGGTGTGGTTATTGGGCTTGAACCTCAGGGAGGCTTCCTACGTACCATGCCTTAGAAAGGATCAAATATCTCATTGTTTATGGTGAGTTTGGGAAAATCGACGTGAAGGGGGTCGGAGCGACCGAGTGTTGGGCTTGAACCTCAGGGAGGATTCCTACGTAACTTGCCTTGGCAAGGGTCAAAGACCACATTGTTTAGAAGAGGTGTTTGGTGAATCAATGTGAAGATGGTCGGGACCAATGGATGGGAATTGAACCTCAGGGAGGCTTCCTACATACCCTACCTTGGCAAGGATCAAAGAACTCGTAGTTCATGGTGGGTTTGGTCGAACCGATGTGAAGGGGGTCGGAGCGACTGAGTGTTGGAATTGAACCTTATTGAGGCTTCCTTTGTACCCTTCCTTGGCAAGGATCAAAGACATCGTAGTTTAGGTGGGTCTGGGATAACTAACCTGAAGGGGGTCAGAGCGATCGGGTGTTGGGCTTGAACCTCAGGGTGGGTTCCTACGTACCTTGCCTGGGAAAGGATCAAAGACCTTGTAGTTCAGGTGGGCCTAGGCGAACTGATGTGAAGGGGGTCGGAGTGACCGGGTGTTGGGCTTAAACCTCAGGGAGGTTTCCTACATACCCTACCTTAGCATGGAACAAAGACCTTGGAGTTCAGGTGGGCTTGGTCGAACCGACATGAAGGGGGTCGGAGCGACCGGGTGTTGGGCTTGAACCTTAGGGAGGCTTCCTACGTACCCTACCTTATAAAGGATCAAATACATCTTATTTTAAGATGTAAGATCCTTGTATGAGGCATAGGTCAAGGCCATAGTTTAACTTCATGTGTTGAAGGCGATGGCGCTTGGTAGTTTAACGTCCTGCAGCTCGGACGAGGCGGGTTCAATCTGCCCCTAGGACATACATAACTGATGCCCACCCAACCTTGATTGAAGGAACGCATCAGAAATTATGTGGTTGGGGGGTGTCGAGTGGTGATCCCATTGGGGGTCCAACTTAGCATGGTTATGCAAAGAATCAATATATGTTAGCTTGCCTATGAGAAGGAGCATGAGGTGAAGAAATGCAACGGGAATTATCATCCAAGGGACTTTGAAATTGTTTCATGCAAACCAAGGAGGTCGCATGGGAAAAAGGGGTGTGATGTAGATATTTTGGTCACAAGAGGTGCCCGAAGATGATGTTCAGAAGAGGAACATCAAGAACGTGCAGAAATGGTCAGGGTGAGTGGACCCGATGGTCCGCGTGCAATTGGAGAGAGTTTCATGCAATTGATGCACAACTGGAATAGTGGAACGAAAGAGGCAGGGCGGGCACACAATCTGAGAGATTCATGCACGAATAGGATACGAGGTTTAGTGGGTGAAATCAAGGGATTGCGCTCAAGATGGGGTGTGAAAGTCTAGATAGTTGCGCGTTAGAACTGGTCAAAGTTTGTGCACAAGGAGAATGAATTCCACACAAGGGGAATGAATTTCCCAGAAGGAGAAAGGATTGGGTGCAAAGGAAAAAAAGCACACCATGGGAATGAATTGTGCGTAAGGGGAAAGGATTTTGCGCTAGAGGAAAGGATTGTGTGCAAGGACCGTGGCTTAAAGGGATTTGGGTGAGGGTTAAGCCCGGGTGGTTCGACATGAAGGAAGACCCCTAGGTGACCTGTCGCAAAAAATCACATACCTGAATTCCATTGTTGCACACTAAAGAGGCAGATTTCATGCACAGGAGGTGGTTTGGGTTCTTCAGTAGTCGGAAGTTGAAGGGGTTCCCTTCTATTTATAGGTGCTTGGGGCCGCCAGATCCGCATGGAAGCCACACCACAAAAAAAATTGTGTGACCGGGTCGGTGGCGTGAAGAAGTCAACACCTGAGGTCAGCGTGTGTGCAAGATGTCGTGTTAGGGGTCGGTGGCATAGAAATTTCCGCGCCTACGTGGAAAAATTCCTCAGATCCTACGATTTTCTGCGCATGAGAGTTGTTTTTTGTGCACGACTTTGATTTTTCCCATAGTCCTTCCAGTCCCTCCAGAATGTATTACCAGGTCGAAATATTCCTTCTGGTTGTCGTGCAAAAAACCCCTTCAGCCCTTTAGCATTTTGTTCAACATATACTACATTCATAAACACATACTACCCTAATGTTTTAGAAATAAAACATCACATCACTGATACTATCGATTTATACATCATCCATATGAATTTGAATATTTGATGTTCTATAAAAAAGCTATCCCATATTCATTTTACCCAAACAACTACAACTATAGTTGATGAACTCCCATGTCATCCAACACTGACAATGAAGATAGGACCACATCACCTACTATGAATTCAACCAAGAATGATTCATTTTTACCCTACTAAAAATGAAAATTACATGATTCTCATACACGTAACAAGATTCATGGATACCATAACCACCCATTTAAAACAAGGGGTCATTTTTGGAACTATGAGTCCTACACAGGCCAAAGGCACCTGAATGGTGCCACATATCAAAAAGATAAATGGATGTAGTAATGAACTTAATTTATTATACCTACCTCATCATATGCACTTAAAAAAATAAAAAACATAAACCCTATCATTTGATTATTCCAAATAAAGGAATCCACTAATAGTTTAATATTTTAATAATATTTAGTGGGTTTTATCTGGTAAGTTCTATCAGCGTAACTGACCTTCTAGGGTCAAGTCACATAAAAGGTCCTCAAGAAACCAATTCATTTTACGGTCAAAATTAAATAGATTTTATAATTACAACAATCTCAAAATATATCATGCACTTATTAAAGATCTCAAATCCCCTGAGGGTTGGAGGAGGAACCCTCGATGCTCTTTCCCCTTTGGTGGCGACGACGGCCTCCAAGCCGGCTCCTCCCCCTTGGTGGGGGAGGGGGAATCGTCGTTACATGTGAGATCAAGGACCTTCCAGTGATTTTCCAACCCAGAGTTTCTCCCTCCCTTTCTGAAAGCAGTGCTAAACCCTAAGGTTGCGGATCTAATTGACGGGGCTCCAAATCTACAGCTTTCCACTTCTGAATTTTCTGAAGATTCGGGCTTGCTAAATCTCACACTGGTGGCTCTCTTCAATCAAAAGAGGCCTTCAGTTGATGCCTTTGACTGTTTCGTCTTAGGGTCTTTGGATCTCCAGGAACGAGCGGTGGTAGGCGTTCTGGATAGCAAGCAGATCATGATTCGGTTCGAGACAGAGGCAGAACTGATCCAAGCATGGTCGAGAGCCCCTCGTGTATTCAATGGATATCGTTTCCTTCTAATTCGGTGGTCCTTTGACCTTCACATGAATCGTAACTCACCTTCCATGGCGGTTTGGGTAAGTTTTCCTAAGCTTCCATTGACGTTTCAAAATCCCTCGATAATTCGTATGTTGGGGAATATGGTTGGTCGATTCCTCTGTTCTGATAGCCGCACTAAGGCTGTTTTCCATCTAGTGAATCCTAGGGAATGTGTTGAGGTTGTTGCCTCTCACATCCCATTTGATTTTGTCTAGATCACGATTGGAGAAGAATAATGTTGCAAGCAATGGGTTATCTACGAGAACTGGATTAACTTCTGTGGCTCCTGCAAGAGGATGGGCCACTCGGTTGAGTTATGCCAAGGTGGTTATCCAGCACGGTTGAGGGAGGAGCTCTGTAGGAAAGGCACTCTTGTGATCCCAGGTGTTTATGTTAGAAGTAAAACCATGGGGGATAATTTGGAGATGGACAGGGACAAGAATCTGGCAGGTCCTAGTATTAGAGGGAAGGTCTCATGTGAGTCTGGTTTGGCTGTGAAGAGTAACACTACAGGGCCTAGCAGGGATGCTTTGTAGGATGTTAGAAATTCTCCTGGTTTAAGGGTAGAGCCGAGTTTAGAGTAGGCTGGTGTTGAATTGGCTTCAAACACAGAAGAAGTGGTTGTCATGATAGGTGATAGGAATTTTACAGGTTTAGATCCTTTGGCTACCCCTTTTATTTCATTAAGTAACAGGTTTAATGGATTGTCCGAGGATTTGTTGGCTGAAGAAATGGAGGTGGAGGATACTGCAGAGAAGGGGATGAGGTGGTGGTCTTGGAGAATCAATAGACTGATGTCTTGGTAATTGAACAGGCTAGGAAAGGTAAGGAGCTGGAGGAGGTTCAACCATGGGATGACTTGGGGCAGAATCCTGATGTCCTGAACATCCCAAGTATGGTCAGGAGTGACTCTATGGTGGTAAGTGCAGACCAGAGGTCAGGAAATCCACAGGCTGGTGGCCTAGGGACGGAAGTACACTCCACAGTTGTGGAGATTATTACTTTGGAGGATGTGTGTCTTCCGTTGAGAGAGAATAGAACACCATACCAAAGGAGGGACTACAATTTTGAACAGCCCAGGGTGGGAAAGGAAAATTCTAAGGGTAAGGAGATCCTGAGTGCTCCGGTTGGCCGGTCCTTCAGTGAAATTGTTTAACAGGGGATGCAGAAAGATAATGCAGGGGAAGGACTATTGACTGCAACTGCAACTAGGATATCAAGGAAGGATTATTCCTATCTCCCGCGACCAATGCGGACCAGGTCTTCTTCAAAAAAGAATAACTAGGTGACTCTTGTAGTCAAGAAGGGCAGAGGGACTAAGAAGACTTCACCAGACATGGCTGCCCTGGAGGAACTTAGAAATCGTTTTCAAAGTGCGAGATTTTGGAGAATCCCGGAGTGAGAATCAGCCACTGGGGAAGAGAAATATAGTTTGGGTTGCGGTAAAGACTTCGGGTACTATGACTTTTAACATTGTGGTTTTTAGTTTTTTTCTTTGTATTGGTTTACTGGATCTTGTTTGTTGGGCACCGGACAACCCTAAGCCATCTTTATAAAAAAGAAAAAAATGATTTACAGGGAGGTATCATGCACTTATCTAATGGTCTAATCATATTGGTTTCCATTTCCCAATTTATAAATCTACCATACAATTCATAAATTAAAAATTAGCTCCCATTTGATCACAACTGATATGTTACAGGACATACAACCCATGATTTATGGCTCAAACATCTCCTGATTGGTTAGTAAAGGGTTCATCATCAGTTTATTTGAGAGAAAACTATTTATATTGATGATTTTAATTTAACAACCAATTTTATATCATTTTTCAAACAAATCATGCATCCAAAAGTAAAAAGAACTCATAAGCATGCTAAATAACATTAGAAGCCATGAATTTTAAAATGAAAATCCCTTACGTAAGCAATGAAAAATGCACAATCATGATATGCAATGAATATGGTAATAATAATCATTACATGGAACATAATCATAAAATTATAAAGAAATAAATAATAATTTATAAGGATAATCATGTTACTGAAACACCTAAAATATAATATTACAAGAATACTGATAAATAAAAAAGAATGAAATAACACTCAATGCACAAAATCACAATCAACTAGAAGCCTGGTAATGAAACTACCTGGCATGGAATATAGATGGGACGTTCATCTCTATGAACCTCTAAGGATTAATGTTAAATTTCTTCATTTATATATCGGTCCTAGGGAAAATACGATAAATCTCATAATTCATTAAGAAAAGGAAGTTCCCCAGTCACACAAGGTGAAATAATAATCAACTGTTACAGTGAAAAAACAAGAACAATAATACAATCATTAAGAACATAGACATTTACCCATGGGTGGGTTGATCACACCTAGACATGGAAATTTACTAAAAACTAACACATTCCTAGTCTCTTATCTACCATCCCAAAATAGTATGTCAAAGGAAAAAAAGAAAACTCTTTTGATACTAAATTTTAACGTCTTAGCCTGGCTTTATATAAAATAAGTAGTCAGCCCAGTCACCACATGGACTCAAGCATGTCTCCCCATACACCAGAGGTATTCGACTAGAAGTGAGGGTCTGATGGTGATTTAGTGGGGAGACAATACAATAATAATCTAAGTTACACAGTGGTATATTGAATAAAAAATAACCTACAATAACTGATGCATTAAAAAATAAAAGAAATAGATGTGGAAGAATAATAATAGAAACCGAATCAAAATGGCCAAAGAAAATATATAATAATACATGCATTTCCAAATGATGTTACATAACTAAAAAAGTATACATACATTAGGGAAAACAATACTATGTCGTATAGGAATAATTGGAATAATTAAAATCCCTGAGGGTGAACTTCACAAGAATCCTAAGCTCAAGCTCAGTCCCTTTCTCATAACTCCAATGTACAATCATGATATATTATGTAATAATCCTTGGTCATATGAACATGATGTCAACTCAAGAACCCTAGTATAATGGTGGCCTGATCAGTGTGTGACATATACTCCGTAGGCCACCAAAAATGGTGTCTAAAGCTAAATATAGACTGTTGGTATAAAGTACAACAGTGTGTGATTATAAATAATAATAAACAAGGACGAATAAATAAATAATAGTTAGTTCCAATTCCACAAAGACACCTAGCTGACTATACATGGTATGGAATTGTCCAAAAAAAGTCCGATCTGAGTACCATATATATAGGTAATTATACACATACACTCATAGTCACAAATACATATATATGTGTGTGTGTGTGTGTGTGGTTTTTTGTGTTTTTATATACTATATTCACCTGTATAAACTAAGTAAATGAGGATATAAGTATGAATATACTCGGATACTAGGTGCTTCCTAGGAATTTTTCATAACTCAAGCATCCATATAAACTTAACAAGCCTATAGGCTCATGAGATGGTGCAATCCCTCCATCTCATAATGAATGTGAGATTTCATCCTCCAAACAAGAGATGGTGGGTGGGTCAATATGTCAACACCCGAACAAGGTATGTAATGTTTCATGACCATTGTCTTAATAATGTCAATTGTGTGAGTCATCATTCTCAACATGTGATGTAAGGGAGAGTGAAGCGTTGTGATCAAGAAGTCCCTTAACCATCTTGTCACATTCAATATTAATGGCATAATAATTTTGATTGTAATAAGTAATTACCTCTTAGGAATATTCAATCGATAAGGCTAATATAACCAAGGGCCACACAATTCATAATATTCACATAATATGTTCTTATTCAAATATAGAAAGATGAGTAGTCGAACCACCCAATTAAAAAATATTTAGTTGAAACAATTCAATTTAAATGCACCATTTCATTTATCAAGGAAAATATTACTATAATCAAGGCATGCCAAACCACTTAAAAAGTAGTGAGTCTATGAAAGAATTAGTCAAAAGGAAGTCATTCCCTTTTATTCAATCCATTTAAGAATATCAATATAGGACATGTACTAATCAAGGAATATATCTAGAAATAAAAAAGGTGGATTAGGAAACACCAATTCAATTGAGCCTTGAAAATATAAAACACTAATCACCACTTTTTAGTTTAGAAGATAGGGAAACTCAACTCAAGGGTTTTATTATAAAACTTGACATTGTTATAAATAAAATAATTTAGCATATCGAAGAATTAAATTCAAGAGTTATTACTCAATTCACCACAAATTTACATTTTAGAAAGCTACCAAACTTTTCAGTTCATTATACGCATAATAAAATTTATTTAAAACACCCCAATGTTGGATTAGTCATAACACAAACCATGGTTCATAATATCACATAACAAAATAACCCAAAAGGTGGTTATTTTAGTTATTGTACTCAACGCTGACTATGTGATGTGTTCTAAGGTATTCAAGATAATGTATAACCATTTATTTAATGGAATTTTATTATTTATGGGTGATACACCGAAAGTATGGCATGTGACACAAAGGTGGTATTTATAAATCAGAGGAAATATGGGGAAAGAGATATAGAACACCTAAATTATGATTAATATTCTCTACCAATCCAATATAGAGGATACATTTGGTCTAGTTTGAGATAAATCAATGAAACAGACCGAGTCCCTAGAAATTGGGTGAATTAAATCACATAAAAATAGAATAGATGAAATGAAGAGAAACTATGAAAGGATATAGAGAAATGAATCTCTTACTGTTATCTATCAGACACCAATGACTATGGTAAATAAAAACACCTATTGAGGGAGAGGCATCAATTCCTTTCCATGGAGGTACAAGAGAGCTCCCACACGTGAAAATGGGGGGTGTTCCATCCACTAGAGACGAAATAATAGAGGGGTGAGGCTTATAAATTATTTAAGAAAAAAGTAGTCTTTACCCAAATAAATACTTTGTTTAATGGGTTTTACTCATGGTATGGACAAACCATAATCTAATTGTGTTGTTCCCACTTCATAAGGACCACACCCCATGTGGTGGCCCCTTACGATTTACCAAACTATGCGCCAACTATGTGTCAAATAATGAACCCATAGTACCAAACTGGCACTAAGTGTGCAGGTTTACTTTCATGATTTCAAAATTCATGTTGAACCCATCCACACCATCTATAAGAAACTGGAAATCCATTCGTGCCCATGTTCCCCCCTCCTGCATGGCATCAAAAACCATGACCAGTGTTGCTAGAGGCTTGCACAGTTACTCCAGGGAGGCCACCCAGTTAAATCTAATAGTGTGCCTTAGTCTTTATTTTTGTGAAATGGTTACCTTCAGACTTTGACACTATATAAAACAATAAAAACACCTAAGATACCATTTAATCATCAAAGCAATCCAAAAACCCATATATTCAATTGTTCAAACTCTCAGAATTACATTCTGATGTTTGGTGTAAGGAACATCCCATCCACTAAATGAAAAAATTTAAATTCCCCTATAATTATAAATTGGATAAAAACATGGATCATTACAAATGGAATATTCATGTTCTCCTTCCTCCCAACCATTCAAAAAATAATAATACCATTGGTGTATATGTGAAAACCACTGCACCCATGAACAATGTATTTTGTTTTTTAACACAACCTCACATGTTTAGTTTTTATAATGTATTTAATGAATAAATATAATATTTATTACATAATAATATTTTTAAAATTCATATAATTATCTACCTTACTACCCACTTATTAATCAGAAAATAAAAACATAGTTCATGTGTATGGGAGGATTTTTGAATCCATGGATGACGTGGTTTGTTTTCATCTCCATTTTAGAGGAGTAGTTATACAACATATTTTATTAATATATATGATGTTAAAGATAAATATATATACTTAATATGTTTCTAAATGGATTATACAAAAATCAATTATCAATACTATGTATTCTATTGATATCGGCAAATTAACCAAAATAATCTCTTCATCAATCTCGTTCTATTTATCCATGCCCATAATTATCATAAAATTAACAAGGGTATACATAAATCAATGAAAAAAATGATATATTATTATTTTATAATATGATAAAATTTAAAATGAGTATCAATTAATGGGGTTTCAGTTTTCCATTATGAAACATGTGCGAAATAATCAAAAATTCTATCTGGTGATCAAAATTAACATTAACAAGCTAATGACTGTATAATAAAATATTATTATTAAATAGTATATAAATAAATATATATTAATAACGTTTTTAAATATTTTATTAAAATGTTTCATTTATTATTCAAGATTATAGATATATTTCATCAATGTTAGGAGTAAATGGTAAGGATTTACATCTAATTTTCCATACGTTGAGGCAAGTTTTCATATTGCACACGTACTATTCTTTTATATTGTCATTCCTACCGAATTGATTAAATTATCATTAGTAATTATTATTTCATGTATTTTAAAATAGTTTTTCTAACCTTTCCTTCAAGTTTTTTCATTTATTTTTACAACAATGTTGGTAACGGTTTTTCTTATCACAATTTTCCTACTCTGATACCAATTCTATATTGACCACTTATTTTTTGTGGTGCATATGCTACCCATTTATGTTATTATATCATACATCTTAATATGTTCAATGGTTTGGAATAAACATATAATATTTTCTCACTAAATGTATTTTGAATAAAATTTCACCAGATTCATAAGGGTTTTTGTTAACTCACCTCTCTTTCATTTGATTATAATAATTATTCTTCAAATACTTTATTATATTTCTAATTTTTTCAACAATATGTTTTTATTATATGAATGTTTTTCTTTTATATGAATAAATTCGTATTTTTAATTAAAATATTCTTCCTTAATGAATTCCATACTTATAAAAGTATACTTTTGTTATGAATAATTCTCATCCTATTTAAAAACTATTATACTACAGTATACATATTTTTTATTTTCAATTTTTTTTCCATTCACGTTTTTTAATATAATTATGTATTATTTCATTTCTTTTTCATATTTTCCTTCACCAATTTTTAGAAACATTTTCTAAAAATTATTTTAATATTTAACTTCCATTTTCATCTTTTTCTCAAAAGGATTCATTTTTCTAGAAGCTATTTTCCATGAATTTCCCTCCAAATTCAGTTATAATATTTCAATTTTATAGACTTAAACTCAAAGTATCGAACAATATAATTCTTGAACACTTCTTATGTGATTCAATTAAAATTATTCTTCTTATAATGGTATTTTCCATATTTGTAAGAATCCTTTAATGTTTTTAAGCTTCACCTAGGATACATTTTTATGCTACTATATGCCTTCTTTCTCAAGATTCCATATGAAAATTTATATGGAATTTTTCTTGAAACCCATCTATTTACCACAGGTAAATTATGTTTTTTCAGGATAATTTAATGTTTTCATGATCTAGTGGCACACATATGCTTGTAATTCATTATAAGTGGGTGGGTATGATATTATATCACCCAATATTGTACTGGGTATAGATTTAAATCTCATTGGATAATAATAATAATTGATTATTGTTGTTAACTTCACAATGGAAATGAAGTAGCGATTCCAACTCAGTTATGTTTTAAGGATCGGGAGGTGATTCCTACTCCACTATGTAATGGGAATTAAGTAGTGATGAATGGTTAATTATGTTATGGGTATTAGGTAGTGATTCCTTCTCCACTATGTTTTTATTTCATATTATTTCACTAATAACACATTTCTATATGAATAGTTTATTATACAATGGATCATGTCTATTGTATCATATTGTTTCTGTAACAACCTGAAATTTTGAATAAATCTTGTTTCCTAATTTTTTGTGTTATTTTATTTTTCATACTAAACAAAATTATTTCATTTGATGACATGAGTATAATTAAAATGAGACTATTGGGTTTTGACTATTATATGACTGTTAGTTAGTATGACCGTTGAAAACTGAATGTTGTGACTTTTGTCTCTAAATATAAGTGATATTGGTTAATTAATATAGAAAGATGATTCGATGGCCTCACCCAGTAGTCTTGGACCGATCGAAGCCCATCTAAAAGAACTTGGGAAGAAGGTAGCACCACTGGGCTTTTCTCTGGACCAAACCCAAGCCGAACTTCATCGTGTGAAGCTAGAACGGAATCGCATTCGCGAGAAGTTCAAACTGATAGAAATTACTACTCGTGAGATGTTGGCCGAGCCTCCCTCTGATTCTCTCTCCTTAGCACACCCTACACTTAGGTCCTATGCTGGTGTGATAAAGGGCTATGTAAGGAGACCGTAACTGCATTGTGTAATCCTTTGTTTTAAATAAAAATTGGGATTTCTTCTTATGATGAAGTTTATGAATTTTCAAATGACCGGATAAATATAGTATGCATATTTTTGATGAATTTTAGAAAAAGTATATTTTAAAAATGTTTATGTAAACGTTAAATAATTAAAATTGTGTAATTATTTTCAAAAAATGGTCTTCTACAATTATGTTCAGTACGAAATTTAGAGTCTAATAAGATCATCTTGATTTTTTGATGAATAGTAAATTATGAATAGTGATTTTATGCTTAGGATTACTAATGTGACCAAATGGATTAGTAACCTCACTTAAATAAAGTATTAATATAATCTAGGCACCTTGATTAAGTAATGTGATTCAATAAAATAGGTAAATAACTATTTCATTGATTATTAGTCAAGTATTAGTTTTTTCGAGTGAATAGTGTTTTTTAATTAAAAATTAAATAAAAAATATTTAGAAAATTATTTTTATAAAATGGATTTCATTTTTGAACTCGGAGCATCGATATTATGTTAAGGTAATTTTTGTGGATTTTTTTGAGAAAAATGAATTTTCAGTGAATAGTGTATTTATTTAACAATTAAATTAAAAATATTTATAAAATTATTTTTATAAAATGGAGTTTATTTTTGAAATCAGATCATCGATATTTGGTGAAGGAGAAATTTTGGGATTTTTCTGAGAAAGTTGAATTTTTCGATGAATAGTGAAAATACAGTTTTAGGGTTTCGGTATGTTTAATGACATCATAACATTGTCATGATGATGCCATGAGATATTTTAAGGGTCAGCCGACCAAAGGTGATATATTATTGTATGGGGGGACCCATGTGGCCAATACCATGGACAAATACCATGGGCAAGCCCATGGTTTTTCCAAAACCACCAATGAGGTGTCCCTTGGCCATTAATGCCTTATCCCCTCACTTTCCCTATAAATACCAAGCCATCCTCTCATCCATTCGACTTCCAACTCTCCCCCAACAAAGCTTTGGTCTCATTACCTCCCATGGAGTCCTCCCAAGGTTCCCCCAAGCCCTCAAGGTCCCAACCTTTGAGTTTTAAGAGTTACGTTTTAAGGTAAGGTATCCTACCTCCCTCTTTCTTTTCAAGTAATCTCTTTTATGTCATTTATTTTATGCTCCATGCTCTTATGTTGGAGGATGTTATTTTATATTCATCCTACTGTCTTTTTCATGTTCATATGATTAGATACCCCCTCTAGCTCTCATCATTTCATTTTATGAATGTTAAAGTGGTGTCGTTAGGCTGCCAAATTTTTAAGGGATTCTTTCACCCTTCTCGTTTTCATGTTCTATTTTCATGTCAAGTCTTTCGAGTTCCTTTTTATTATGTTGGGGTATGATATCTATATATATCATACTGATATTTTATGTTCATATGATGAGAGACCCTATTTGATCTCGTCAAATCTTTTTTGTTGAAGTTTAAGTGACGTCGTTAGGCTGCCGAATTTTCATAAGAGAAATCTTATTTTTGTCTTCCTTTCATGTTCTTCATTTCATATGGTATGTCTTTAACATTTCATTACCATGTTCTTAAATCCTTTATATTATGTTCCCCTACTGTTTTATGGATCATTTATGAGTGGGTGACCCATGTCCCCTCTCTTTTCAATGTTTTCTAAAACCTCGTAACATAGCCGTTATGCTGCAGAATTTCCGTCTCATAATGTCTCTCAATTTTTCTAAAGTTCTTTTATTTTATTAAGTGAATACTAAAATCTCTCTATCATATAGTGGTATTCACATATATACTAATTTGTTCTATTTTAAATTCTGGGATTTACATACATGAGACCCACCTTCCTTTTCTGTGGGTTTTAAAGTGACACAAAGACCATGTCTTTAAAGCAGTTTTTAAAACGTTATGATTATGAAATGAAACCCATTTTTTTATGCTATATGGGTTGTTTATGAAATGATTGATTATGATATATGTGGCTCACATGATAATAAAGACATTTCAATGGTGCACCCTGATAGCGCTCCAATGCATTGGGTAAAGACTTAATCTCTAGAGATGACCTTCTAGACTGATACCTTGGTGAATAACCTTTGTAATTTTTAATGACACCTTGGGGATGGACCTTGGTGAAACGAAATGATTGTCAATATTAAATGTTGTAGCCACATCTTCAAGTTATGAAATACGTTATTTTTATTATGATATGCCTCATGATTTCTTTATCATTCCTTAATGTTCTTTTTCATGACTTTATTGATATATCTCATGTTCACATGTTAAATGTTTCCCTTGTTTCCCTTACTGGGCCTTTTACTCACCCTTTCCTTTGATGTATGCTCTCAGGTTATGAGATGTTGTAATTAACTTAGGATGAACAAATGAAGGGGCCTTTCAAGTGTTTAAGAAGAATGTTTTTTTTCTCATGTAATAAGTTCCTGGTTTCCAAGACACTAAACCTTAAAGATCCTCAGTTTTTTATAATGTAATGAAAGTTTATGTGACAAAAAGGCAGGATGCTATAGTTGGTATCAAAGGATGGTTTAGTTATTTTTTGAAATTAGGATATGAAAACTTTAGGAAGAAGCCTATAGAAAAGTCTATATATAGGAAATATTCATGGTATTTTGGTGAGTATTGAGTAAGGGGTTTCCAAGAAAATACATCCATGTCAGGATACGAGAAGGTAGAGGTGGCTCTGGCACAGATGTACATAGGGGTAAAACTCAAAAACACCGCTTTGAGCAAGACTGAAACGGGAACTGGTACACGACAACGGGCCTTGCTGCACTCTTGGTTACGACACTCCTGGGAGATATGCTTTGGTAAATTCATAAGCTTAGTATGAAACATTATTAAATAAACCCTGATAAAATAAAATAAAGATTCACATAAGAATATATGATCAAGGATAACCTAGATTGGAACCTAGGGGATCACAAGTTAGGGTATACTTTCCTTCTACAATTTTATCCTTCTATGCTTAAAATTTCCTTTTAATGATTATTGGCTAAGTATTCAAGCCCCTAATTGTACTTTCTTTTCTTAGTTAATGGAGGGAAATGGAAGAACATGTCCCAACAACCAATGTGATACGAAATGTGATGATTTCCGTATTAATATGACATAGATTATTTGGGGATTAAAAGATGATTATTATTTTGGAAGACATTCACTATTCTGGGAACCCTATATGATCGAGGTAAATAGATTACTATGATATTTTCTTTGAGGAGTAAAATTTGACTTATATTTTGAATAATCAATGAATTTAAGGTGGACTTATAGTAATTTAGGTTACATATGGAAATGATTAACCTATCTTGGGGAAAATGTGATTAGGTTAGTTACTTTTGTTATAAGATGGTAAGAGTGGTTGATGTTGTTTGAAGATGAACGATAAAGTCTATCATAGAAGACTATGTTATGAGATCGTTCTTATAATTGTGTTTCAATATTAGTTTTGTTTATTTGAAGGAATTTTAAGGACAGTTATTTATGGAATGGTCTATGATGAACTTTGGGTAGTACCGTGGAATTTTGAAGATTTAAAGTAGTTTCCTTTCCTGTAGGGTTCATTCTTTTTGAAGAGTTGTTTTATCTTACCCTTTCTGTTTTTGGGATAATTTTTAAAGATAGAAGAAATTGATAGTTTATATTTTGTGGATTACATGACTCTCAAGAAGGTGATACATGTGTTTTGATGAGACAAAGTGTTTTTGAATGGTCATCGTTTATAGAAAAGATTAGTTTTGGTAGAAACTTATTAAAGGATGAAACTTTACTTGAAGGTAGGTATATTTCCTTATGTTTTTGTCCTATGTAGTAAATAAATTCCTCAAAATTATTAAAAGGAACGTAAAACAAAAACTTTGTTGGTTTATGTTTCCTACTAGGTAATCAAATACCATTTACGCACATCATAAGTTTGTGATTTTCTTTTGGTTAACTTTCTCCTAATCATGTTTTCTATCACTCTCCCTCAGAACATGACCCTTTGTTTTTTCTTCCATATCCATGTTTTCTTACATGAAATCCTAGTATGGGTTAACTCGGGTGGCCTTTGAACTTCCATTTCATTCTTTTAAAGTAATAATGTTACTGACTCTTTTTCCGATTTGGGACATTCAATGAAATTTCAAAACCCAATTTTAAAAAAATTGCGAGGACACAATTTCTTATGGGGGGAAGATTATAACAACCCGAAATTTTGAATAAATCTTGTTTCCTAATTTTGTGTGTTATTTTATTTTTCATACTAAACAAAACTGTTTCTTTTGATGACATGAGTATAATTAAAATGATACTGTTGGGTTTTGACTATTATATGATCATTAGTCAGTATGACCGTTGAAAACTGAATGTTGCGACTTTTGTCTCTAAATACAAGTGATCTTGGTTAATTAATATAGAAATAAGATTTGATGGCCTCACCCAGTAGTCTTGGACATATCGAAGCCCATCTAAAAGAACTTGGGAAGGAGGTAGCACCACTGGGCTTTGCTCTGGACCAAACCCAAGCCGAACTTCATCGTGTGAAGCTAGAAGGGAATTTCCTTCACGAGAAGTTCAAACTGATAAGAATTACTACTCGTGCGATCTTGGCCAAGCCTCCCTCGTATTCTCTCACCTTAGCACACCTTACACTTCGGTCCTATGCTGGTGTGATAAGGGGCTATGTAAGGAGACTGTAACTGCCTTGTGTAATCCTTCGTTTTAAATAAAAATTTGGATTTCTTATTATGATGAAGTTTATGAAATTTCAAATGACTGGATAAGTATAGTACGCATATTTTTTTATTAATTTTAGAAAAAGGATATTTTCAAAATGTTTATGTAAACCTTAAATAATTAAAAATTTGTAATGATTTTCAAAAAATGGTCTTCTACAATTATGTTCAGTACGAAATTTAGAGTCTAATAAGATCAACTTGATTTTTTGATGAATAGTAAATTATGAATAGTTATTTTATGCTTAGGATTACTAATGTGACCAAATGGATTAGTAATCTCACTTAAATAAAGTATTAATATAATCTAGGCACCTTGATTAAGTAATGTGATTCTATAAAATAATTAAATAATTGTTTCATTAATTATTAGTCAAGTATTAGTTTTTTTGGGTGAATAGTGTTTTTTAATTAAAAATCAAATTAAAATTATTTAGAAAATTATTTTTATAAAATGGATTTCATTTTTGAACTCGGAGCATCGATATTATGTTAAGGAAATTTTTGTGGATTTTTCTCAGAAAAATGAATTTTCAGTGAATAGTGTATTTATTTAAGAATTATATTAAAAATATTTAGAAAATTATTTTTATAAAATGGAGTTAATTTTTGAAATCAGAGCATTGATATTTGGTGAAGGTGAAATTTTTGGATTTTTCTGAGAAAGTTGAATTTTTCGATGAATAGGGAAAATACAGTTTTAGGGTTTCGGTATGTTTAATGACATCATAACTGTGTTATGATGATTCCATGAGATATTTTAAGGGTTTTCCGACCAAAGGTGATGAATTATTGTATGGGGGGACCCATGTGGCCAATACCATGGGAAAATACCATGGGCAAGCCCATGGTTTTGCCAAAACCACCAATGAGGTGTCCCTTCGCCATTAATGCCTTATCCCCTCACATTCCCTATAAATACCAAGCCATCCTCTCATCCATTCGACTTAAAACTCTCCCCCAACAAAGCTCTAGTGTTATTACCTCCCAAAGAGTCCTCCTATGGTGCCCCAAGCCCTCAAGGTCCCAACCATTGAGTTTTAAGAGTTACGTTTTAAGGTAAGGGATCCTACCTCCCTCTTTCTTTTCAAGTAATCTCTTTTATGTCATTTCGTTTATGCTCCATGCTCTTGTTGTAACGACCCAAAGTTTCATTAATAGAAAATCCCTCTTGATCCAGTTAAATGTTTCTTTATGAAAAATGTTTTTATAAGATGTCAACTTCTTTAGTTTTACGTTAAGATTTGTGACCATTACTTTTATAGCCGTTGAATAGTGATCATCTGAGTAGTATAAATATAAGGCTTTAACAAACCCATTTCTACTCAGACAAGGGAAGCGATGGCCTCATCCAGTAGAATTTCCCCTTACGAAGCCCATTTTTTAGAGCTCGGAAAAGAGGTGGCGTCTTTGGGCTTTGTCCTTGACCAAGCCCTAGCCGAGCTTCATCAAGTCAAGCTCGAACATGATCGTCTACGGGAAAAGTGGAAGTTGATTGAAATTACCACTCGAGCGATGTTATCCGAGCCGCCCCAAGAGTCTGTCACCATCGCACACCTTACCCTTAGGTCTTATGCGGCTATTTTAAGGGGTTATGTAACAAATAAGTAGCACCATGTTCATGTACAATATTTTTGTATATAATAATGAATATAATTTCTAGTCATTTTTGATACATTGTAAATAGTTTTTAAAGTACAAATGGTGTTTTTAGTTATTATTTAATTAAGAATTATATTTTATTAAATTCAAGGATTTTTGAATTAAATAATATTTTAATAAAATATTATTATTAATATTAAATTAATTTTTATTAAATATAAATGATATTATAATTTTATGAATGCAATTAAAATTTTTATTAAGGTTTGAAAGCCATTTCTATCAAAACCCGTGAATTTTTATAAATGTCGGTTTTTATTTTAAAAGTGAAAATTCACATATTTAGAAAATTATTTAGATAAAATAAATATTATTTTTGGAATCAGGACGTCGAAATTATCCAACGGTGAATTTTTCATAATTTTCTGAGACAGTCAAATTTTTGGGTAAAAATTAAATATCATTTAAATATATAATTTGTTTTATGACATCATAATGACCCAATGGTGATGTAATAAAATACCATAATCCTTATGTTCGGCCAATATGTGTTTTATCATTAAAATAATGAGGTTTTGGGTTTGTTTGACTTACTTTTCAAAGCATTAATGGAGCCCTCAAGACTTATTCAACACTTTTCCTTTTTAAATTAATTTCCATGGGAGTGTGACTCACCTCCACATAAGAAACCATAATTTTTTAATAAGTTCGGACCTTGGACTTGTAAAATATTGTTTTCCTATTTCCTTTTCTAGAAACCATGGGAAAATACCATGGGATGGTTTGTGGTTTGGATTATTTTAATATAAGGGGTCCCAAACCTAAATAATAAAGAATTCCCTCACCTTTCCTATATAAACCCACCCAAGCTCCCACTTCCTCCTCACTCAAAGACCTTTGAGTTCGTCCAACCTCTGCCCTACTCTCTCTAGAATCCTCTCAAGGTGCCCCAAGCTCCCAATAATCCTCTCACAAGACTCTCTCTAGCCTTTGGAAGCACACTTCCAAGTAAGGGTTTTTTCTTCCTTTCTCATTTTTGTCAATTTTCTTTAAGTTGTATTGCCCTTTTAATTTCAATTATGAATGTTGGGGTATGGTTTCTCACCTCTCCCATACTTCCCTCTTATTGTTTGAATGATGTGATACCCCTTTCTCTCTCATTAAATGCCTCCCATGTACACCCATTACTATGCCGAAATTCTGAAAGGAACCTTTTTCTCCACTTCTATATTCAAGAAATACTTTTGTATCATGAATCTAAATTCCTTTTCAATTGTTGGGACATGTATCTATATGACCTCTTTACTGTCCATTACATGTAAATATGATTAGGAACCCCTTTCTCTCTCATCAACCATTTTTATGAATTCTTATGTCACGCCGTTACGCTGCCGAAATCACACCGATTTTCGAAGCCAATATCATTGTGTAGTGAATACCATGCCCATTTCTCCATCAAGGATATCCACCTTTATGCACATTTAATAATTTATTATAAAGTTTCATGTATGAATTCCACATTACTTTATCATGGAATAAATGATTATGTTTTATGAATCCATGTTTTATGATCCATGTGGCACACTTATGCATGAAATGAAATGTTTATGAAGGGTGTGCCCTTTATAGCGCTCCAATGCATTGGGTAAAGTATAGTATCATGATACGTCATGTGCAATGAGTGTTGAATCATGCTAATTCAAGTTCAACGAGGGTTTACTCGTGCTTCAAGTGTAATTAGGGTTTACTCATGCTCCATGTGCAATGAGCCTTGGCTCATGCTAATTCAATGTTAAGTGTTGTTGCCACATTTCCATGTTATGATTATCATGGTTTATCATGCCTTTATGTTCATGTTACTCTTATTCTCTACAGATGTTCCTATTGCCTAACATGTATTTTACTCCTCATGTTATTCATTGTGTACTCCCTTACTGGGCTTTATAGATCACCCTTTTCTTATGCATGTCCTCAGGTTATCCCATGCAATGCTAAGTACGAAGGAATATAGTGTTCATGTAAAGGTAGTTTTCAATAAAGATGTTATATTTCAAGTTTGAAGTTTTTATGTAATGATACTAAGCCCCAAAGACACTAAACCTCTTGATCTTCTTTGTTGTATCAAGTGAAGTTTTATGTAATAAAACATGCTTAAGTTGTAATAAAAAGCAGGGTTGTCATACTTGTGTTGGAGAATGTTATTTTATATTCATCCTACTGTATTTTTAATGTTCATATGATAAAAGACCCCCTCTTTATCTCATCATTTCATTTTAATAATGTTAAAGTGGCGACGTTAGGGTGCCGAATTTTTAAGGGATTCTTTCACCCTTCTTGTTTTCAAGTTTTATTTTCATTTCAAGTGTTTCAAGTTCCTTTTTATTATGTTGGGGTATGATTTCTATATCTATCATACTGATATTTTATGTTCATATGATTAGATACCCTATTTTATCTCGTTAAATCATTTTTGTTGAAGTTTAAGTGACGCCGTTAGGCTGCCGAATTTTCATAAGAGAAATCTTATTTTTGTCTTCATTTCATGTTCTTCATTTCATATGGTATGTCTTTAAAATTTCATTACCATGTTCTTAAATATTTTATATTCTGTTCCCCAACTTTTTATGGATCATATATGAGTGGTTGACTCATTTCCCCTCTCTTTTCAATGTTTTCTAAAACTTCGTAACATAGACGTTATGCTGCAAAATTTCCGTCTCAAAATGTCTCTCTCTTTTTATAAGTTCTTTTATTTTATTAAGTGAATACTCAAAGATCTATCTCATATAGGGGTATTCACATATATACCAAGTTTTTCTATTTTAAATTCTGGTATTTACATACATAAGACCCACCTTCCTTTTTTTTGTGGGTTTTAAAGTGACACAAAGATTATGTCTTTAAAGCAGTTTTTAAAACATTATGATTATGAAATGAAACCCATTTATTTTATGCTATATGGGTTTTTTATGAAATTATTGATGATGATATATGTGGATCACATGATAATAAAGATATTTCGAGTGTGTTCCCTGATATCTCTCCAATGCATTGGGTAAATACTTAATCTTTAGAGATGACCTTTTTGACTGATTCCTTGGCGAATAACCTTGGTAATTTTTAATGACACCTTGGGGATGGACCTTGTTGAAAAGAAATGATTTTCAATATTAAATGTTTTAGACACATATTCAAGTTATTAAATACATTATTTTTATTATGATATGCCTCATGATTTCTTTCTCATGCCTTAAAGTTCTTTTTCATGACTTTATTGATGTATCTCATGTTCACATGTTAAATGTTTCCCTTGTTTCCCTTACTGGGACTTTTGCTCACCCTTTCCTTTTATGTATGCTCCCAGGTAATGAGATGATGTAATGAACTTAGGATGAACAAATTAAGGATCCTTTCAGTTGTTTAAGAAAAATGTTTTTTTCTCATGTAATAAGTTCCTGGTTTCCAAGACACTAAACCTTAAAGATCCTCAGTTTTATATAATGTAATGAAAGTTTATGTGACAAAAAAGAGGGATGCTATAGTTTCACTCTTATGAAATGGTATATGTTTGATCATTTGAGATTAAAATACATTATATTATTCCTTGTGGAATACTCTTATCATTCCATGTTCATTTTAGTTTGATATATCTACCTTTCTTATACATAGTCACATGCTTGTAATATAACCCTTGATAACATGATGGGAATTTTTACCCCTAATGAGCATTAAATATTTCCCCTTTCTTATATTTTCTATTCCCAGAGTTATGAGTATGAGAATAACATATTATATGTTTACAATTATGTTTATTATGGTGTGATTAGGGATAAAAATCATCAATTATTAGACTTTTATGTAGATAACATCTTAAGAGAATAAAAAATAGGTCTTTTGAGTTGTAATCATTGTTATGATTTATAATATTTATATTTTAAGATGATATGTGGAATGATGTATGTTTTTGGGTCATATTTCTCAGTATCAATGACAGTATTTAAATTAAATGTTTTATCACTTATTCCAAGAGTACTGTTCAGGGGAACCTCAATCATTGCATCACATCATTGTTTTTTTACTTCACATGAATGAAAAGTCCATATGAATCATCTAGTGTCTATATTTCAATAGATTTCAACAATTCACAAATAAAATTCATTATTATGTACTTAACTAGACATGGTCACTACCTAAGCATCACTCAAACTCCCAATTCTTAAATTTTCTAATCACTTTAACCCTTGTGCAGATCAACTTCTATATTCTGGTCACAAAACATATGCATGTATATCTCAAATTTCATTTATGGTAAAATATTTTCCTTTCCCTTTTCTAATTTATTATATTATCCTAGTTTTTTTTTCTTTTAACATATTCAAGCTTGACTCATGTGATTCATTATCTATTGCACTAAAATTTTATTTGAGATTTTTCTTTTTTTTTCATCTTATTTTGGTAAACACATATTCCAACTCTCACCATATTCTATTCAAAAATTTATTAGATATTAGCATTTTAATAATTTTTACATTTTTTTTATTATCACCCAAGTTCATCCAAACAATTTATTGTATTAAATTGTTGTGCATAAAACCTTAATATTTTTTCTTTCCCATTTTCATGTTATAACATGACTTTTAATCAAAATAGCTTACAATAACACTAAATTATTTTTTCTTTCCTTTAAAGCATAAAATATTAAGAAACTAATATTATAAAAAGTTCCTCACATTTCTTGTCTTTATATGTTCATCAAGCTCAACTCAGTTCTTCTTGCGTGTTTCAAGAAACTTCTTGAAATTCATTGTATTTTTCCTTTGGATAATTTTATGGATCCATGATTCTATTAATATCACTGTTCCTCATGGAAAACATTATGTTTTTTGACTCTTCCCTTATTATATTTACAACTATATATTAATTAATTCCATTACTAAAATAATGTTCTTATAGGATCATTAAATAACTCATAGTATGTGACACTTAGACTCTATGTGTTTCTAAAAGTAATCCAAACACTCTCAACTCAGAAAATAAAATTATTTTATTATTTTATTTCACAATAAAAAAATAATTAATCTATTTTCTGATGAATTATAATCTATAATTATCATAGTTTCAGAGAAGATGTTGCATTATCATCTACTGATACTTCTTCTGTTGTCTTCCTAGATAGATTCTACAAGTAAAATAGATATATCAAGATTCATAATCTTCAGTCATCTCAACATCAATATCATCCAAAAATTCATTATAGTAAGATTCCAATATCATATTATACAAAAAACTTCTTTGTGGTGAAACCCCAGGGACACAACTTTAATTTGAATGAATCTCTTATTGCGATTTCACTCAATTGTTGAAGTTCAAACATTATACAAGTAAGGAACTCGCAAGAACTACCTTTTCTAATCCTTCATATTTTTTATTTTCAAATTCCATTTCCTTATCTAAAATTAACAATTGGTATATTTCTATATTTTTGAAATCAAAATACATTTTTCTCAATGAAATTCACTTGTTTAACGTCAGCATCGGGTTCCCGATGGTTATAGTGAGTTTTTAAGAGACACGTCATAAAAACAATAGTATTTAGGTTAAATATGAGGATTGAAAGGAATCATTCAAATTTTCTATATTCACACATTTCAGATAAAATACTAAATAGTTTCTACTAATGTTATCCATCATCAAAAGTTACATTAGACTCGCAGGCCTTCATTTCCATGAACATGGATCAATTGATCATTGAGTTTCTTTGGCACTAATCCATGATATAGTCATTTTCCTTTTATCCTTATATATATAATCCTACCAATATATATTCTAACTATATTTAGGATAACTCTATCCAAATCTAGTTATATACACTTCCAAAATTTCTCATCTAAAGGATGATAATATTTTTAATCAATGAATAACTAAATACCTCTATAAATGTTTTTTGACACATTCCATCACATAAATGGTCTTATGTAAAATATCTATCAAAAATTAATATCATAAAATATTTTCAATGCATTAAATAATTTATTTACATAATTTTATAAATATTTATTATAACTTCAAATTTTATCCAATATATTTTTAAAGTTGTTGTAGTTAGTACGTTCAAATTATATTAGCAATGGACTTCCTTCCACTGAATATCAATTCAATCAATCACTATATTTTTTCCACTTCATTAAACCCATATATAAAATATTTTATTTTTACATAAATCATCTATACACCATCTGTGTGTGTCATGTGGTAGTAGTTCTATCATCAGCTATAATTTCAACATATGATATATTAACTTCAGAAGAATTAATTTCTAGAACACTATTAGGTAGCTTCATATCATCTTTAATCTAATTTAACATAATAAAAAAAATTATAATTATTTTCAATAATTATCGAAATAAAATAAGATACTTTATCCTAACAACTCATTTGGTACTTTAATTGTTACATCTCATTACCGATCTGACAAATACGTATATATCCTTGTCGTGGGTTTTAATTTTCTTTGACTAGGTAGGGTTGATAATGAATTGGGAGGATAACTATAATTATAACATTAGTGATTTGTGGGAATCTCAACTTTAAACATCCTCTCATGTAGTCTTCCAGAGAGTTACACACTGTATAACTAGGTTACATGACATATAATGGTCTCCAGAAGCATACCATGAGAATTTTTATGTCCTGAGAGGATTCACACCATGAAAGGTTACACATAGTGAAGATACTTTACACAACATGAGTTAATTAAAGATTGGTTATTAAATCAGATCATCGGTTTTTTAATTTGAGGCGATTCATTTTTCATTTTTCATTTTTCGATATTAACAATTTCATGACGTGTAATGGGATTACACATCATGTAATAAACCAGAAATAGTTTTTAAATAGAAATCACAGAAAATTTCCTCTTCTCCCCTCCTCTTTAGTTTCATTTCTCTTAAGCCAAAGCGTTCCCCATGTGATCTCAGATCCCCCAACACCTTCAGATCCATTTTTTTGGTGTTCATCGTCATTGTATCAGCGGTGTGATCCCTGGGTAATCTTCCTCCATCATTGTTTTTTCTCTCTCTATTTATCCGCCTTTGTATTTTCATTTAATTTTACTAAAATTGAATGATTTATGATTTTGGATGTTGGATCTCACTTCTATTTTGAGTTTCAAGGTATTCTACACCTTCTTTATCATTAATGGGTTCCATTGTGATTATTGAGTTTCGAGAGAAAGGTATGTGATTCCATTCTATTTGTCCATTTTTATTAACATTGAATTGAATTATTTATTTAAATTGTTTTTTGAAATTCAATTGCTAAAACTTTATTTCAATTTATATGATAAAACCTAATACTTGTGAATTAGGATATTTGATATGGTTTTGGCTTGAAAATTGGGAAAAATCCCAATTCCATTAAATTGGGATGTGTTTATGGAAATTTTTTGATTTAAATTGTTTAATTTAAACTCTATATTTGATGAAATATATTTAGATGAAATTTTTTCATTTAATTTCATATATGAATTGTGAAATTGATTTAATTTTTTAATGGATTTGAAACTTGTAAAAATTACTTAAAAATAATTGATAGAAACCAAGTGGTTTTATCTTGTTAAAGAGGAATTTTTTTATTAAAATTTGTTTTGGTTTTAAAATGAAAAATTGGAATTTTAAATTGGAGAAATGGGTTAGAATTTTATATTAATAAGTATTAAAATAAACTACCTATCAATTATTATGTAAAACCACAAGCAAGACTTGTATTTTTTTCACTTATTCTGAATCACTCTACGCTAATACAATGTTTCAAAACATAATTACAATAGGTCACATCCCATATGGGATGGTGATTAGTCACCTTTTTCTAGTCTTAGATATATGTGTGCATACACATATTTCTGTGATCACGTACAGAGTGTGGAGTCTTATAGCTTGTACCTTTCATACTTATTTTTTTTATAACCATGTTGATCGCTTGTTTTATATTAGAGATATAAATATATTTCAATGTATTTGAACTATTTATTATGACTTATAAATTTATATAAACTATTTTTTATAAATTTTTATTTAAGACATTGTTTTAGAAATATTCCATCAATTGTAATGCCTTATCTTAAATTATTTTATCTCATTTGAATTATTTAACATTAATTGTTTAAAAATGATTCAAAATTCCTAACCAATTTATACAAAAATTGAAAAATTCCTTTGGTTAATCTATTACTGGACTATGATATGTAATCTAAGGTAAAACCCTACTGGTCATTTTATCTCACACCCTACTTATTCCTACAGGTGTTTCTAGATTATCTCCTCCTGGGTTCGAGCAAGGGGATAGGATCTCTTATAGGTGGATCTAGTTATTGAACCTTGGACATGGTGATTTGTGTTCATAGAGAATTAGTTTATTTTTTTTCCAGTTTTGTTACTTGGTTAGTAGAAATTTTGGCAATAATTGTTTGTTTAATTTTGGTGCATTACTCCCAGTGGAGTTTCTTTTATATTCATATTGACTTTCTTGTATTTCTTAAGCTATGTTTTGGGTAAAATGTGTTCCCACTTGCATGTTATAGGATTCCAAGTGCTAGTAATCAAACTTTGGGGGTCAGTAAAGCCCTTAGAGATATACCAGGGACGTCTTGGTTATCGTGTTACCATGGTACCCAAGATGGTTCGTGATAAAATGTTATCAAAGGGAGGTTGTTGAGCTTTTCCCATAAATTCAATATGCAATTTAGTAATCTTGTTGGGACTAATGAGGTAGTTTTGATTGATCGTCAACTCATCACTCACTTCAAGCAACATTAAGTAATTAGGGGTGTATTGGGAAAGACTTCTTGTAGAATAGTTCTTGTATTTTCGCTATTTTTATTTGGATATAGTGGAATCCAAATCTGGTTGTTCCATAAATTAGTAATAACATCCCATGGTTCTTAGTTTGAGTGTTAACATAATGTATTATATACTATTTATTGATGTTATGATGAATCATTCCTCTTAGAGGATGTGTGAATTGGATCTAGGAAGAGGATAATGCTTAATCCCATCAATTGAATCTTGTTGTTGATCTAAATTTAATTGAGGTGATTGTTTGAATCATCCAATCTATGGGACCGGCACCACCTCTAGTCCCCATTTAGGATCCAGCTATGGATTCTTATGGGGTGTTCTTAGAAATTGTTCAAAAGAGTTACTTCACCAAAATCTACCAATTTTCAATGTATCTACTAATCCGCAACATACAGAGGAACAATTGGATAAGATATAACGTATGTTTGAGTTCTTGGAGACACTGGGTGAGATCAAGGTGAAGAGTTCCACCTACATACTGGATGGACAGATTAGGGGGTGGTGGGACACAATGGTGATGGAAATGAAACATGAGGTCCTTTCATGTAAATATTTCATGGATATTTTAACAGAACAATTCTGTAGAGACCCGTATCCTGACGTACATGGAAATTACATTACTTTTGCGGAATACTTAGTACATAAAAAAAACACACACACAAGGATCGTAATAGTTTAGTGTCTTTGGAAACTCAGAATATAATCTTCTAATCGTGGTGAAAGATCTTCAATATCTCCCATAAAGATCTTCCCTTTTTTTTTACCTAAAACCTTTCTTTATATCCTGGGGAAAAGAAAACATAAAAGGGTGAGCTCAAATGCTCAGTAAGGGTAAACAAAAGAAATATAAATCACATCGTATTCATAAGAACATAACATTTTGGAAATCTTAACATGAAAAAGAGAGCATAATTTCATAACATGGGATAAATCATGGCAGTGAAATGTAATCACAATAATCATAACTTAAAACATGAAACTTTGTGGCATTCACACATAATCATAGAGAATCATTTCTTGTTAGTCAAGACTCATTTCCAAGACTATCTTAGTGGACAAAGTCCCTTTCTGAATCGAGTAACCCTCATTTCAGTCCTGTTTCACTGAACCGGTATAACCTAACGTTCCAGCCCTGTCTATCTCATGAGATATAAAATCTTTACCCAATGCATTGGAGGGAGATATAGGTCCCACCCATCTTATAATGAATCCTTTCTTATGTGTGCCACATAATCATAAATCATACATCATCGCATAACATATGTAACAAAAATGGGATTCTTGAAACGTCATGAAATCATAAAAAAAATCATATAAGATAAAGAAATTCATAATAATATTTCCATCACAACATAATCAAATCCATAGGGATAAAAACAGAACCCTTTATCATCTTATATGGAAAATAATTTTGATAAAACACTTGAACTTCATTCTTGAGGAAAATATCCTTTCTACTTCAAAAACACTTTTCCTTTCTTAACATGTCATACAATTTTAAACTAAAAGAAGTTGATTAAAAATAAACATGAATACTTGTAAAGGAATCTTCTTGGAAATAATTTTTTAGAAATCCATTCATGCCGTATAAGTTAACATTCTTCGTACTTTTGTCGGAAAAGTCAAAAAGTACCTCGTACGAAAAACGACAAAAGATTCCTTTCATACATATTACTAAAAACTCACCGAAGGGTAAAAATGGATTTAAAAAATTGTAGGTGGATGGAAATAATATTACATATTGATGAAACATGGATGTGGATGATAAAATACACCCCAGTAAATACTTGCGAATAAACAATCTCGGATAAAAATGAGATTGTGATATTTCCCTTACCTTAGGTCCGATTTGCTTCATATGTGTCCGAACCTCCTGTATAATGATTTAAATAATGTCATTGACTTATTACAGAATCATATTCATTGTTATGATATCATATATGGTTCACTTATGACATTATATTACCCGTTCTTTTGTAAATTCCATGTTAAAGAAGCGTTTTGGGTAAAATCGTTTCATTTATCGTAGGTGTTTTGACTTGTTGTTCTTGACATTATTATTACTTATATCATGATTTACTTACTTCCAGAATATAAAATATGATTTATATATCATATATATTCAGTATATATATATATATAATAGATAGATAAATGAAATGAAAAACACCGTTCATGGAGACGGTAGTCCGTACGTACGCATGAACGCTGTTTTTCTTTCCTTATTGTCTTGAATGGAAGTAAGTAGATGACTTACATATATATATATATATTCATAAATCCAGTACCATTATTATGTCATATATTTCATGAGTACTTATTATATATACTTTATAATCATTCATGAATGGTTAATCATTAAGAATGAATCTCCTCGCGTCGTGGAGACAGTAGTCCGTACGTACGCACGAGCGATGATATCATTTCCATAATTATTGAATTGAATTGGAGTGGATTATACAATATATCAGAATCAATATGATGTTTTAATAACTATGTATAGTTATTCTTTACACCATTATACCCATCCATGTAAGGTGGTGGTGGAAAATAGATTACACCACGGCGTGGAGACGGTATTCCGTACGTACGCACGCGCGGTGATTTCTTTTTCCGTAGGATGGATAGATGGTGAAATAGGGTTTTTTCATACTTATAATAACATATCAGTATATGAGTGATACTGATGTTATTACTTAATAATGAAACAACCTAAGAAGAAGAAGTGTAAGAAGAAATAAGGATGAAAGAATTGGTAACGGTAATTACCTCTTCTTTGAAGCGCCTTTTTGAGACCTCCTCTTAGGGCACTAAAATTGGTCTTTGAGGAAGACCAGAACCTCTAGGATGTTTATAGGGAAGTTGATAAGAGATTTTGGCAGGGTTTGGCCGAGCTTGAGTGCTCAAATTGGTGTGAGGAGGAGGGGGAGGAGGTGTCCTTTTATAAGGGAGGAGAGGGGCACCTTAGGAATACCTCAAAATATTATTTTATATTAATGTCAAAATCGGTTTATAATGGTTCCAAAGGGTCTTATTTCGAAGCTAAAGTGGGGATGGGTCGAAATCCTATCAACCAATAAGATTTAGACAAGTTTAGGGTATTATTTTAACCTTATCAATTAGATTTAACTCTGAGTTAAATAATTTAACTTTTACCGTGTCTTTTTGTTTTCTTTCACTATATGGTTAATACACTTACTATAACATGCCAAACGAACCCCAAATTGTTTATTATTAATACATATATCCTTATCTAAGTCATTTGGCCGATCCTTAGATTTTTAGGAATAAAATAACAATTAATAATATAATATTTGATTTAAAAACTATTTTGTGTCAATTTTGACACTATTTGATATATGATTTTTTTGAAAGTCATAACAGGATTATATGTTCGAACCAAGTTGATTAAATCAACACTAATATATCATAGTAACCTAGAAAATTATTGGAATTCATAAAAAGTCTCAAATTACATTCATTTGAGCATTTATAACATCAATTATGTTAATATTTCCTTAAAAGGGTAATTACTGCATCATCGTTGTGTCAAAAATAAATTAATTTATTTGAAGTCTAAAAATTATAAATAAAATATAATTATGTAGGAAATCGTTTTAGATTTCTAATGAATATTTATAATCGAATTTATCTTATGTATAAACCCATATTAAAAATGTTTTAGTAAATAAAATTTGATTTTAACTCTTTTAACTCTTCTTTGAATTAAATAATAATAAATGTCCTAATCTAATCCAAGTGGGCCTAAATGATAATATTTTATACTTAAGGTTGTTTTTGGTCGAGATACACTTGTCCAATAGGATTAGGACATGTGTTAGGGTAATATTAATATCATTTTTACCCTTAATTACCCTATTTACTTTTAACCGTGGTAAATAAAAGTAAAAAGTAACTATTCACCAAAAATTATTTTCATCTCATTGAACCACATTTTACTTACTGACATCAACCGTGTCTCTCGGATTTTTGAAATTCCATTCACAGAAGCGGTAAAATTAAGATTTATGAAGAAATTAATTTTTTTAACAACCACTTAGTAGTTTCACTATTCATCAAAAATTGATGTTTTTCAGAACAATGCCAAAATTTCATCCTAAGATATATTTCATATTCCAAATTCAAAAATGAAGTCTAATTTACCAAATTCATAATATAGAAGTTGCATTAATTAATTATATAATTAAATCCCGCTGTTAAAACAAATAGCGTGTTTTTAAGAAACAATATCTATCAAAAGATTGACACTTGTTTATGTCTGGTGTAAATGTAAAATTACATCCAATGACCAACATTGTATTGAATTGTAAAAATATATTCTAAATATTCTTTAAAACCACTCAAATTAATAATTTATCACTATTAATTATTTCGATTAAAAAAGTTGTTTTTAATTAAAATTTAGTAATTTTCACTATTCATCAGAATATGAAAGTTATCCGAAATGTACCAAAATTTCACCTTAGGATAAATTCGATACTCCGAATCCAAAAATGAAATCCATTTTGAAAAATAAAATTTACAAAATTTCAAAAAGTGGTTATTACTATTCATAACGGCTAGTTTTAATAACATTTTAATAGCATATCGCTGTTTAGTGAAACTCGTTATTGCGTACTACACACGCTATCGAGGAAGGTCGCGATTGCGTGTAATGCAAGGCAAGTCAAGGATGTGTGTTGTGCAAGCTCCTTTTGGTGTAGCGTACAACACAAGACATTAGTGAAATAAAAAAAAAATTCATAAAATCTCGGGCTGTTACATTCTACCCCCCTTAAAATGAATTTCGCCCTCGAAATTCGTCGGGGTTATAAATATTTTACTATTCAAAAGTTTCTTTAATATAAAACCACATCGTAAAAAGGAATACCAAAACTTTTATTTAAAAACAAAAGTATGAAATGTAACGATTACCCAAATAAACTAATCACTGGGTTTCCACATAGGTGAAAATATGGATATGGAAGAAAAATCTAACCATCATGTTCTGATGGAGAGTGGTAGAAAACATGGCTATGGAAAAGCCAACAATCACAAATCCATAATTTTGTGACGATCTAAGGTACCATCTGATTAATCAGATATAAGAGCACTAGGACAACATTTTTGGTTTTCTAGATCGTTTCCCTAAAGTTGAAGAATTTGAATTAGAATTAATAACTTACTTTATTTTGGTACAATCTCACTGTTGTTCGTGCCTTGAACAATTTCCACTTCATCTCTTAAATAAATGAAGTTGAATTTGTTATTCGTGAAGTGTTAGTAGATCATGTGAAAGAATGACGGGTCATTCCATCTGTCTCAAACAAAACGTTAGCAAAAATTATATACATAAGTTGATTTATAGTGAGATTAATCACATATGGTTTCTAAAATGGACTTATACTTCATATATCATACTGCTTAATATAATAAAACTAGTTTCTACTAAACAGGGACTTCCTGTAGGCCAGTGGTAGGCGATAAAGGCCAGTCGCACTTCGGTTGTGGGTTCGATTCCCACAGCCTTGTCCGAAGCGATGGGTGGTCGCCCGTCCTGCAGGTTGTCCTTTTTCTAAAACTACATTAGTATAACATCACATAAATAATATCAAAAAAAATTTCTATACTTAAACAATACTAAATTATGGTTAACATAATCCATTACAATCTTTAGGTTTATCTAAAATACTTCGGTCCAAGCTCATAGTATAAAGAAAATGATTACTTGAAATGTCTTCAACCAAGCATGTGAATACCATCATTTATCCCCCATATATCTTGTTGGTCACATTCCAATCATGTGAATACCTTAATGATGTATTATCTTGAAAAAAATGAATACCCATTAAACCTTAGTGAAAACATGAATACTGTAAAAAGTTAACTCTTTCCACATACCAAAATCCAAAAATTCTATATACTCAAACCATGATATAACCTTCTCCTTATATCAGTCATGAGCTCATGAATACTATCAAACATTTAATTTTCTTCTTATCCCTTAATTATGCGCATATCATCTACATTCCAAAAATATCTGAATAACCTTTCATGGATACTGGTAACATTAATCAGACAATAGTGTAACAATCCTTACATGTCTCTTTATTCCATAGTACCATGAGATTACTTATACAACATTACACATGATAAACATGTAATCATTCCACTACATTCTTAAACCATTGACCGAGCTTCAACAATTCTTTCATCTCACAAATCATTTGTAGTCTCTTCATCATAATGCACATAAATACTTCCCATACGACCATACTGATTATCTTCATGAGACTTTCCCTTAGGGAATTGGTTTGCATAATGCCCGTACATTCCACATTTAAAACATTTAACCATTGTTGATGTCGTAGCAATACCATTATCCTCATCCATGTTGTTAACTGAACCTTTTCCTTTGCATTTACTTTATTTGTGTCCTTCTTTTCCACACCCAAAGCATCTTCCAGTTCCTTTGAAACATTCTCCTTGATGCCTCTTCCCACATGATTTACATAGGGGAAATTGAACTTTCTTTCCTCTATGATCATCATGAAACTCCATCTTTCTCTTATTAGCCGAGTCAGGAAACTTACCAAATTTTACTTTATTGATCATATTATGAGATTGCTGATTCGGCATAATAATGATGTTTGGACTTCCAAATCCCATTTCATTATGAAGAATATCATTCCACTGTCCATCATATCCTCCATTATCATGAATCATCTTGTTTCCAGCCATTTTCTAAAACCCAAAAAAAATAGTGTGAGAGGCAAAAATCATGCTAGGGAAATCAACATAATAAAGGGGGAGTACCTTCAATATCTAACATCTTAGGTTTAATTATATGATTGTTAGCGTAGTTCTAGTACTATAACCTATACGTATACTTAACCTTAGGGACATCCCTAGACATACCGTAGAAATATCTCTTGGGATCTCACTAACGTTTTCGCATCCTAGTTTCCAAAGGTTGACTAAACCTTTCCTCTAATACCAACTGTAGAGACCCGTATCCTGACGTACATGGACATTACATTACTTTTTCGGAATACTTAGTACATAAAAAAAACACACACACAAGGATCGTAATAGTTTAGTGTCTTTGGAAACTCGGAACATAATCTTCTAATCGTGGTGAAAGATCTTCAATATCTCCCATAAAGATCTTCCCTTTTTTTTACCTAAAACCTTTCTTTATATCCTGGGGAAAATAAAACATAAAAGGGTGAGCTCAAATGCTCAGTAAGGGTAAACAAAAGAAATATCAATCACATTGTATTCATAAGAACATAACATTTTGGAAATCTTAACCTGCAAAAGAGAGCATAATTTCATAACATGGGATAAATCATGGCAGTGAAATGTAATCACAATAATCATAACTTAAAACATGAAACTTTGTGGCATTCACACATAATCATAGAGAATCATTTCTTGTTAGTCAAGACTCATTGCCAAGACTATCTTAGTGGACAAAGTCCCTTTCTGAATCGAGTAACCCTCGTTTCAGTCCTGTTTCACTGAACCGGTATAACCTACCGTTCCAGCCCTGTCTATCTCATGAGATATAAAATCTTTACCCAATTCATTGGAGGGAGATATAGGTCCCACCCATCTTATAATGAATCCTTTCTTATGTGTGCCACATAATCATAAATTATACATCATCGCATAACATATGTAACAAAAATGGGATTCTTGAAACATCATGACATCATAAAAAAATTCATATAAGATAAAGGAATTCATAAAAATATTTCCATAAAAACATAATCAAATCCATAGGGATAAAAACAGAACCCTTTATCATCTTAGATGGAAAATAATTTTGATAAAACACTTGAACTTCATTCTTGAGGAAAATATCCTTTCTACTTCAAAAACACTTTTCCTTTCTTAACATGTCATACAATTTTAAACTAAAAGAAGTTGATTAAAAATAAACTTGAATACTTGTAAAGGAATCTTCTTGGAAATAATTTTTTAGAAATCCATTCATGCCGTATAAGTTAACATTCTTCGTACTTTTGTCGGAAAAGTCAAAAAGTACCTCGTACAAAAAACGACAAAAGATTCCTTTCATACATATTACTAAAAACTCACCGAAGGGTAAAAATGGATTTAAAAAATTTTAGGTGGATGGAAATAATATTACATATTGATGAAACATGGATGTGGATGATAAAATACACCCCAGTAAATACTTGCGAATAAACAATCTCGGATAAAAATGAGATTGTGATATTTCCCTTACCTTAGGTCCGATTTGCTTCGTATGTGTCCGAACCTCCTGTATAATGATTTAAATAATGTCATTGACTTATTACAGAATCATATTCATTGTTATGATATCATATATGGTTCACTTATGACATTATATTACCCGTTCTTTTCTAAATTCCATGTTAAAGAAGCGTTTTGGGTAAAATCGTTTCATTTATCGTAGGTGTTTTGACTTGTTGTTCTTGACATTATTATTACTTATATCATGATTTACTTACTTCCAGAATATAAAATATGATTTATATATCATATATATTCAGTATATATATATATATAATAGATAGATAAGTGAAATGAAAAACACCGTTCTTGGAGACGGTAGTCCGTACGTACGCATGAACGCTGTTTTTCTTTCCTTATTGTCTTGAAAGGAAGTAAGTAGATGACTTACATATATATATATATATATACATAAATCCAGTATCATTATTATGTCATATATTTCATTAGTACTTATTATATATACTTTATAATCATTCATGAATGGTTAATCATTAAGAATGAATCTCATCGCGTCGTGGAGACGGTAGTCCGTACGTACGCACGAGCGATGATATCATTTCCATAATTATTGAATTGAATTGGAGTGGATTATAAAATATATCATAATCAATATGATGTTTTAATAACTATTTATAGTTATTATTTACACCATTATACCCATCCATGTAAGGTGGTGGTGGAAAATAGATTACACCACGGCGTGGAGACGGTATTCCGTAGGTACGCACGCGCGGTGATTTCTTTTTCCGTAGGATGGATAGATGGTGAAATAGGGTTTTTTCATACTTATAATAACATATAAGTATATTAGTGATACTGATGTTATTACTTCATAATGAAACAACCTAAGAAGAAGAAGTGGAAGAAGAAATAAGGATTAAAGAATTGGTAACGGTAATTACCTCTTCTTTGAAGCGCCTCTTTGAGACCTCCTCTTAGGGCACTAAAATTGGTCTTTGAGGAAGACAAGAACCTCTAGGATGTTTCTAGGGAAGTGGATAAGAGATTTTGGCAGGGTTTGGCCGAGCTTGAGTGCTCAAATTGGTGTGAGGAGGAGGGGGAGGAGGTGTCCTTTTATAAGGGAGGAGAGGGGCACCTTAGGAATACCTCAAAATATTATTTTATATTAATGTCAAAATCGGTTTATAATGGTTTCAAAGGGTCTTATTTCGAAGATAAAGTGGGGATGGGTCGAAATCCTATCAAACAATAAGATTTAGACAAGTTTAGGGTATTATTTTAGCCTTATCAATTAGATTTAACTCTGAGTTAAATAATTTAACTTTTACCGTGTCTTTTTGTTTTCTTTCACTATATGGTTAATACACTTACTATAACATGCCAAACGAACCCCAAATTGTTTATTATTAATACATATATCCTTATCTAAGTCATTTGGCCGAACCTTAGATTTTTAGGAATAAAATAACAATTAATAATATAATATTTGATTTAAAATCTATTTTGTGTCAATTTTGACACTATTTGATATATGATTTTTGTGAAAGTCATAACAGGATTATATGTTCGAACCAAGTTGATTAAATCAACACTAATATATCATAGTAACCTAGAAAATTAGTGGAATTCATAAAAAGTCTCAAATTACATTCATTTGAGCATTTATAACATCAATTATGTTAATATTTCCTTAAAAGGGTAATTACTTCATCATCGTTGTGTCATAAATAAATTAATTTATTTGAAGTCTAAAAATTATAAATAAAATATACTTATGTAGGAAATCTTTTTAGATTTATAATGAATATTTATAATCGAATTTATCTTATGTATAAACCCATATTAAAAATGTTTTAGTAAATAAACTTTGATTTTAACTCTTTTAACTCTTCTTTGAATTAAATAATAATAAATGTACTAATCTAATCCAAGTGGGCCTAAATGATAATATTTTACACTTAAGGTTGTTTTTGGTCGAGATACACTTTTCCAATAGGATTAGGACATGTGTTAGGGTAATATTAAAATCATTTTTACCCTTAATTACCCTATTTACTTTTAACCGTGGTAAATAAAAGTAAAAAGTTACTATTCACCAAAAAATATTTTCATCTCATTGAACCACATTTTACTTACTGACATCAACCGTGTCTCTCGGATTTTTGAAATTCCATTCACAGAAGCGGGAAAATTAAGATTTTTGAAGAAATTAATTTTTTTAACTACCACTTAGTAGTTTCACTATTCATCAAAAATTGATGTTTTTCAGAACAATGCCAAAATTTCATCCTAAGATATATTTCATATTCCAAATTCAAAAATTAAGTCTAATTTACCAAATTCATAACATAGAAGTTGCATTAATTAATTTTATAATTAAATCCCGCTGTTAAAACAAATAGCGTGTTTTTAAGAAACAATATCTATCAAAAGATTGACACTTGTTTATGTATGGTGTAAATGTGAAATTACATCCAATGAACAACATTGTATTGAATTGTAAAAATATATTCTAAATATACTTTAAAACCACTCAAATTAATAATTTATCACTATTAATTATTTCGATTAAAAAAGTTGTTTTTAATTAAAATTTAGTAATTTTCACTATTCATCAGAATATGAAAGTTATCCGAAATGTACCAAAATTTCACCTTAGGCTAAATTTGATACTCCGAATCCAAAAATTAAATCCATTTTGAAAAATAAAATTTAAAAAATTTCAAAAAGTGGTTATTACTATTCATAACGGCTAGTTTTAATAACATTTTAGTAGCATATCGCTATTTAGTGAAACTCGTTATTGCGTACTACACACGCTATCGAGGAAGGTCGCGATTGCGTGTAATGCAAGGCAAGTCAAGGATGAGTGTTGTGCAAGATCCTTTTGGTGTAGCGTACAACACAAGACATTAGTGAAATAAAAAAGAATATTTTTCATAAAATCTTGGGCTGTTACAAATTCCATCTAGATTTAATGGTGCTGGTTAATGCTATTGAGATTTTCAATCTTGAGAAGGCCGAAAAATCTATGGATGAGTATCCAAATCACTTGGTTGATCCACTGTAGTTTGTGGCTGAGATTGAATATAATGAGAAGATAAAGGATGGATAGTTTGATTTCAGGCATTGATCTGGTATATGTTCTTAGTTCTTATTGCTAAAGCTCCCCACTTATGTTGATCTGTTGTATATGGTGGAGATGGTTGAGATATACTTGGCTGGAGATTCAGGGTTGACAAGAGTTCCCTTTTACCTAATGGAAGCATACGTTCCTTCAAGGAAAAGAGGAAGATTTATTATTATCCTGATAGTTCTCAATGGAAGGATCATTATGAACCTAATACCATTCCCAGAGTGTGTCGTTCGATTATATATCAGTGTGGAAATCCGGTACATTCTAAGAGGGTTTGCACTTAGGCACCTAAGAACTGTATCTCCTGAGGATGTTCAAAAAACATAAACAAATTATTCCATATCTTTTCTACTCTGTATAGTGGAACAATATCATCTTCTCCTCTTAAAACTAATGGGAATCATATTCTTCACGTATAAAAAGGGTACAGTCATAGGCATCTGAAACGAAGCTACTTCACGCAGTGGAAGAGTCTATAGAGAAATCAGACATGGGTCCATCAACTATGAGAGGTACCATTACTATATAATGTTCATTAGTGACTACTCAATTTTATACTGGTTCATCTCATTCATTTATTTTATCCAGTATTTTTAATCTACTAAATCATCTTATGGATCTTTAATCTTGTGCAACAGATATTAATACACTCCTTGGAACAAAGATAGAGCTGGGTATCCATAGATTCACTAGTGTCTTCTATCTATCATATGTCAAGTTGGATGGGATTTTTCTGGTCCACAACATGAATCCTCTTTAGGATATTTTTCAGAATTTATTAGATCAATTCCAATAATTCCCAGATTTATTATTATCTTTGATGGTTCTACCTTAATACACCCACAAATTTTTCTCTTGTCTTTCGAAGAGAATGGGACCGAAGGTCGAGCATAGCCAGACCTTCTAATTCAGAGCTAGGGAATGTAATATCAGTGTTTCAATAAAGAGTGGGATTCCTTGATAGGTGATCTCCCAAAAGTTATCTTTGAGTTTCCCAATGTTTTTTCTTCTGACTTCTCTGATTTTATACAAGTAAGTGGGGTAGATTTTTCCATTGACCTAATTCCCGATACTCAACGAATTCTTATTCCCTCTTACTAAATGGATCTAGTAGAAATTAAAGTACTAAAGTCTCAGTTGGATGATCTTCTTGATAAAGTCTTTATATACCAGAGTGTTTCAACTTGGGGCGATGATTCTTTTTTTAAAGAAAACTGATGGTGGTCTTCGTTTATGTATGGATTAATGAATGCTCAATAGAGTTACATTGAAGAATAAGTATCTATTTCCATGGATTGATGATCTATTTGATTTGTTGAAATGGTGAAGTGGTTTTCAAATATCGACCTTTGATCTAGTTACCATTAGTTAGGGATAAAATAATAAAAAATTCATAAAAATGTAGCTCAATAAAGGTATTTCCATTATGAGTACCTTGTCATGCCCATTGGTCTAAAAAATGCACCTCTAGATTTCATGGATTTGATGAATAGTATTTTCCATGTGTATTTGGATAACTTTTTGGTAGTATTTTTGGAAAACATTCTCATTTACTGCATGTCTAAGGAGGATCATATACATTATATGAGGATAATTCTAAGTCAACAGAGAAATTACCATCTTTATTCCATGCTTTAAAAACTTGTTTTTAGGATTTGTGAAGTGATATTCCTGGGACACATGGTGCCAAAACAACAAATATTCATTTATCCTAAGATGGTGATGGTTGTTATGTCTTTGGAGTATCCATAGAATATCTTCATGATACTAAGAATATTTGGGTCTACCAGAAATTATCATCGGTTCATTAAGGAATTATTGATGATGGATTCTCATATAACTTCTCTAACTCATAAGGTGGTTATGATTTCTTAGAATGATAAGTATCAGAGTTATTTTTTAAAACTAAAAAGTCTTTTGAAAACTACACTAGTATTGACTCTTCCAAAGTCTGGACAGGGCAATGTGGTCTTTTGTGATACATTGGGTTCAGGCTTGGGATACATTATTATGTTGGGTGATCATGTGGTTTCATATAGATTTCATTAGGTTAGTCCACACAAGAAGAACTACGCTACCCATGACCATGAACATGTAGCTATGATACTCGTGTTTCATATTTGGAATCCCTACCATTATGGATAATGGTTTATTGTGCATTCGGACCACAAAATCTTGAGTTACATCTTCCCTCAAAAATAGTTGAACCTCCAATATAGGTGTTGGGTGGAGTACCTAAAATATTTCAACATTGACATCACCAACACCACTGGGAAAGGGAATATAATTGTAGATGTATTGAGCTGGTTGTTTATAAACCAGGAAGTGAATGAATATTCAGTTGAATAGATTTTAATGGATCTCTTTGTACAGTTTCATATACGAGTTTTGGGTAAAGTGGTTTGTGTTTCTTTATCCATTGTTTAACTAACATAATCTCTTGTCAAGATGATTATTCATGATCAAGATCATTATGATGAGTTACATAAAATAAGAGACACTATATATGTTAGGGATATAGTTTCCCTATGGTCGTTCTACAAAGTGGGTGTTCTATGCTATCGAGATTAATTCATTGTACTGTAAGATGAAAGAAAGTTTGTCATGAGGGATTTTCATAATTCCTTGTGGGAGGTACACCTAGGGACCACTAAGCTGTTTTGTGATATTTGGTGAATGTTTTGGTGTCCATGTATGAGATGGGGCATTGCTGTGCTTTTTCCCACTGTTACACATGCCAGCAGGTTAAAGGTAAGGACTAGAAACATTCAAGTTTACTTCAGCCACATCCAATCCCTACTTTTAAGTGGTATGAAATCTCTATGTACTTTGTGGTTGTGTTTCCTCAAACATAGAGAAAGAATAATATGATATGGGTTTTGACAGACAAGAGGACCATGTTATCTTACTTCATACGCATTGGTGATACATACAAAGTTGAGGAGTTGGTAAATATCTATGTCAAATAAATTTTTTGTTTACATAAAGTTCCATATTCTATATTCTCTACTAGGGATCCTCTTTTCAATTATCACTTTTAGAGATGCCTTTAGATGGAATTGGGATCTTAGGTCTATTTGGGCACGACCTATCATCCGCAGTCCGTTGGTTATACATAGAGAGATATACATATTCTACAGAATATGCTTCATGCTTATGTTCTCAAATTCAGAGGGGCTTGGGATGATCACTTGGCACTGGTTGAGATTTATTATAACAGTAGTTACCAGTCTATAATCAGAATGGATCATTTTGAGGTCATGTATGGATGGAATTGTAAATCTCAATTGTGTTGGTTATAGATTGGAGAAAGTTACTTGGTTGGTCTAAGCTTGGTGCAAGAGACGATAGTAGAGATTCATTTTATTCATCAGATAATTTGGATGGACCATAGCTGATTTAGGTCTTTTGTAGCTCATCATCATAGACCATTGGATTTCCCATTTGGCGACTAGGTGTTCTTGAATGTTTCACCCAAGATGGGTCATCAATATATGGGAAGGAAAAGAAATATTTCTCTTCATTTTTTGGAGAAATTAGAGGTTGTTGAGAAGGTGTGAAAAGTTGCGTACAAATTAGAACTTCTACTGATGCTAATGTTGATACAAAACATAATTCATTTATCACAAATATGAAAGTATCTATATGATCCATCTCAAGTTTTGAGTTGGAGTAATCATTTGATTGAACCTAATTTATCTTTTGATGAGTGGCCTGTCTAGATTGTTGATTGTAAGACCAAGGTACTTCATGAGAAGATGATAACTTTGGTTTGTGTTCTATGAAAACTGGGTTTTGATAATAAATATATATAGGAACATGAGTCCCTGATTATAGAGAAGTGGCGTCACTGTTTTTACATGGATGCTTCTGCAAAGGATTTCTGGGGATATATTTTTTTATGGGGAGGTTGTAACATCCCATTACTGATCTGACAGGCACGGCTATAGCCTTATCATGGTTTTTCTTTTTCATTGACTGAATGGGTTTTAGAATGAATTATAAGGATTCCTATAATGATACAGTTTGAGAATTTTTATAATATTATATGTATCCGGCCTTTTCTGGAGGCTATTAGAGGGTTATACATCATGTAATAGGTTACATAATCTGTAATTGTACCAAATGCATATTTTGATATGGTTTATGTTGTAATAAGATTCACACCATGAAAGGATACATGCCATGTAATATCCCACCAGTAGTTTTTAAACAAGTATCATAGATGAGATCCTCATTTCCCCTCTTCTCTTGTTTCATTTTCCTCAACCAAAATAATCCCCCAATCTATTTTGGATCCCTCCAACAAATGAGGGTCTCTTCGTTTGGTGTTTAGCCTTCATTGTGTTTGTAGTTTGTTTCCAAGGTAAGCTTCCTCCCTCATCTTACATCTTTATCTCTATCTCTTATAGGATTTTGATATATCATCCTAAAATTGATGGATCTATTCTCTCTGATTTTGGACCACTTTTCTAGGTTGAGTTTTGATGTCTCCTGCACCTTCATTCCCATAGACGGGTTCCATTGCAAGAGTTGAATATCATGAAAAAGGTAGGTGATTCTGTCTCGTTTGCCTATATTGATTATCCTTGAATTGGTTGATTTATTTCAATTGTTGATTAAAATTAAATTACTTAAACATTCTTTCATTTTATTTGATAAACCCCAATTATAGTGAATTTTGATATTTGAAACTATTTTCCATGAAAATTTGGAAAAAACCCAATTCCATTGAATTTTGGTGTGTTTATGAAAATGGTTGATTTAAATTGTTTAATTTAAATTTCTGATTTGAATGAATAATTTTTTTTAAATTGTTGAATTTAATTGTGTATATAAATTGTTAAATTTATGGAATTGGTTTTGAATGGATTTCAAACTTGTGAAAATGGATTAAAAGGTTTTCATATAAACCCAGTGGTTTTATCTTTTTAAAGATTCATGTTTTGGATTAAAACCTGTTTTTCTTTTATAATGGAAAATTTTCATTTGAAATCGGAGGAATAAGATTTAATTATTATTTAAGTAGTATTATAATAAATTTCCCATCATTTATTAAGTTAGATAACATAAAATATATAAGTAATTTGTGAGTTATTTGGAGACACTATACTTTTATACATTGTTCTAGAACATAAATACAATAGATTACATCCTTGATGAGATAGTGATGAGTCGTCATTGGTCAGTGTTAGAGGGATTTTCTATACACATATTGTCTTCATCACTAAGAGAGTGAGGAGTCTTATAGCCAACAATTTTCACACCCTTTTGGTAGATGACTATGTTTCTCTCTTGTTTTATATTTGAGACATAAATATATCCTAATGTTGTTGAACTGTATTACATTCCTTTTGAATTTTTATAAAATATTTTATATAATTTTTTTATTTAATCCAATATTTTATAAATATCACATCACTTTTAAATCCTTTTTATAAATTATTTTCCATCATTCAAATTGTAAATCATGATTTGTTTAAATATGTTCCAAAATTCCAAACATGTTTATTATAAAATATAATGAATCCCTTTAGATAATATTTTTTTTGGAATTAATGTGTAATCCTCTATGAGACCCTGTAGAGATTTTTATCTCACACCCTACATGTTCCTTCAGGTGTTCGTAGATTATCTCTTACTAGATTGGAGAACGGGGGAAAGAATATCTTATAAGGGATCCACCTATTGAACCTTGAATGTGGTGAGTTGTGTCATTAGGTACGTGGGTTGTTTTTTAATATTTGGTACTTGGGTTATTGTAATTTGGTCTTTAATTCCTTTTTTACTTATGGTAAATTAGTCCCAGTGGAGTTTATTTTGTATGAATATCAACATGATTGTATTTCTTCCCATATGTTTTATGGAAAATTAATTCCCACTTGCATATTATATGATGTCAGTTCCTAGTCATCGACCCATTGGGATTGGGAATTCCCTTTAGGATATGTCATGGTCAACTTGGTTATTAGGTTACCAGGGTATCCAAGCTGGTTCGTGACTTTTTTCTCCTCTATTTAATTCATTTCCAAAAACAAATAATCTTATTGATGTAAATCTATTCCTATTCCATTAATTGATAAAAAATTAAAATATTTTCTTGTGAGGAACACTATTTTATCTCACTAATATCCACTTCCTTTATTCTCCCCTTATCGTTCATTGAACTAAAATAAAATCATGCATTGTATTAGATAATTATCATGTCACTTTCTTTAAATAAATGTGAAAATTTTAACTACAAGTATGTCTATAATATTCTTTGTTAATATAAAAAAATAGTGAATAAATGTTATATCAAATTTACCCATAAAATATTCACTATTTGAAACAACTTCAAAGAACATATTTTTGGGGTTATGAATTTTTTTCATTCAACATCTTTCCAACATCCATCTCAACAAACAAATTAAAAATATCCAACAAAAAATAAGGTTACAACTAGTAAAAGGATTTGGTTTTCCTTTTTATCAAAAATATATTTCTCCCCTTTGGATTTAAAATTGATTTATAAAAAATGATTGGGATAATTATCAATTTAATTCATCAATGAAAAACTCAATAATTTATTGAATTTTAATTTTTGGAACATTTGTATCATCTATCTCTTTAATGACTGGGATCCTAATATCAAGAGTTTTAATATTTTTATTTTTAATTAATTAGTCATATAACTTTTATCTCATTCACTATAACATATAATGTCTCAATATGTACAAATACTCTTACATCACCCCCAAAAAATTAGTAAAATGCATGTTGCTTATTTATGATGGTGGGTTACAAATGAAGAGTTACATAGAGGAACCATGGTTCTAATAAAAATAATTTCCTAAATTTTGGATAACTTTTGGTAGGTTTAATGTTTTATTAGGAATTTTATTAATTTAAGACTCCCTTGTGATTTTTTCACTTTTAATTCCATTTTCAATAAAAATAATAAAAATGTAGTAGGGTATAAGGGGGTATTCCTTTTATCTTGTAGTTAAAGAAACGTGCTCAAGATATATTTCTCAACCAAGAAACTCATTTCACTTAAGATATAATTTTTGAGGAATTCGATATTAATTTTAAAATCCTAAAAATCCATGGGAATAACTGGCATTCTTTTTCTTAAACATTTTACCTTGTGTGGAACATTATTCTTTACAGTGAATTTTGTATCTTTTGGTGCATGATTCCTTTTTTCACCAACCTATAATATCTTATTAGTACTATTATGAAATTTATCAGATTTTATACTTCTAAATAGCATATTCCACACAAACGATAATCTAATGGTATGTTACCATTCCTTGGAAACATCTCACAAACATCAACTTCTCCATCACAGATGTCTTTAACCACTCTAGTATGTTTATGTCATTTTTAGATTGATTTTCTTTCTTCCTCCAAATTTCTTCCTTTAACATTAACATTAAAATATTAATTAGATCTAACCAAGATGGAGTATTTATTTCTAAAAAATAAGTATAAATTATTTGATAAGACAACCTCATTTTCTTTATTCTTGATTGGTTTTTTCTTGAAAAATTTTGTTTCTATACACCATAAGGTAGACTTACCATCCATATTTTCTAATTCTTATTATTTATGCATTATGGTATCCTCTAATTGTATATAAATAAATTTTTCTTGGTATATGTAAACCAGTACCCATAATCATCATCAAAAACCTCTTCAATGAGTTCATTATAACATTACAGTATATTACAATATGATTTTCCTTCATCCATGTACTATTGATGCACTAAATAATATTTTAATTAAATTTTATTTTTCTCTCATTTAATGTGTACCTTGTCTATTTTCCTATAGTTGAGAATTTTACCAATAATAGAGAGCTCTATTTCCAAAACATCAACAACACTAGTGCTAACCCATGAATATACTCTTCTTTGTTTTCACTGTAGATTGGACACCAGATGTGTCATACTGCATCTGAACATGATCATTTCCCTTCTGAACACCATAGGGGGAATATATTATTTTGTTACTTTATTCCCCGCAAAGAGAAGTGGTTAGTCTCTCAATTATTATCTCCAACAATCATTTTCCAAAATATATGTTATATAATAAACTATTGAATTTATCAAAATTAGTTTAAATTTTTTTTAATATAACCTTAGGTTACCTTATTGATCATTCCTCTAAATGATGTATTGTCTCATTATGTCAAACTTATTTTTATACTACATTAAGTCATTCTCGATATATGAACTTTGATATGATTTCTAGATTTTGTTCTTTTTTCTATGAATTATGATAGCTTTTACACGAGTAACTTCCATGTTTCTCGATTTTATTTCTGATATAAGAAAACTAAAATTATTTTTAAAATCTTCATGGGTTTTTTATTTCAATTTAGATACTACATTCATTTAATGAACCTGGTCACCATGACACTTCTTTCATCAAATAAAAAGTTTTCAAAATATTATATTCTCTTTTATTTAATCTCTAACAAAGTATTTATTTGTAATTATAGAAACTGTTGACGTTAGAATTATATCTTTAAAACATTCTTAAATTCTGTTTTCTCACAAAAACATATTTACCATTATTTTTCAACTAATTTATTTTTTTCATTTCATAGTGAAACTAGTTGTTATATTTTATTCACATACACTTATGAAAGTGTCATGAATATGTAAATTCTTACCCTATAATATCTCTATTACATTGTATTATTATTATAAATTTTATTTTTAATTCATTATTCCCTAGATATATGAAACTATGTATCAGACTACATCAATAGAGAAATTTATCATGTAATCCTTGATTTTAGAGTAAATTTATTCTATAGTTTCAACTTTCTCATACTAATTATATGATTATTATATAGGATAACTTATAATGGAATAATAAATTTGAGTTCTACTCTATTTAACTTCATATAGTAGTAAATACTCCTTATAATTCTTATAAAGAGTTATTTTCCATTGTGGATAATATTATTTCTTCTTCTAGTTCTTAAATAATTTTTTGAACACTCTATATATTCACAAAATGGATTAAATTATATTTAGTTTATCTCAATTGTACTTTTTTTTAACTTCTAGTATATATATCTCTATATCTTCTTAAAATTATCACTTCATGTAGATAGTTAAAACAGTATGGAAAATATTATATAACAAATCACATGGAACATAGGATTCAAAACCCATTAAGAGTCTCAGTGTATCGTGTTGCCACTCTAAGGGGGTGAATCATGTGTGAAAAAATTTTATGGAATTGTTCCAATTTAAATAACCACCCATTTAATTTATTTTAACCAAAATATTAGATAGGATATATGGATATAAATCATATACTCCTAAAAAATATCAACACATTAAAAGTTATAATGTAGGAAATATTCCTATAGTATTTTTATAAGGTTTTACCTCAGTATAAAAACCTACCACTTATTGTATTTAGTTATTATCCTAAGCCACATATTTTACTATAATAAAATTATTATCAATTAAAAGTGGTAAGGGATATTATGATCCTTAACCCATATGTTCATTATATGAAACAGGATAATAATTAAACCCACCTAAAAGGTTCTTTTTTCAATCTCTCACCAGATTAAAATATCCAAAGTGAAATTTAAAAGGTATTAAACTACCATGGAAAACTCAACATGAACTACAGATAGGCCATCCATATTTTTTAATATCTTGAAACATAATTTTTAGATCTCTCATAACTCCAGGAATGTTAATATGTAGATATTTATTAAGTTTCACTTGACATCAGTCTTACTCACAAAATCTTGTTTCCTACTATTTGAAAATGTTCTCTCAATATTTTGGAAGTCCAATTTATAGAACATCATATCTTTAACCCAAAAAATCTTTTGGTATGTACAGATCATATACTTCCTCTCTTCTATCATTATTTTCAATTAATTGTTTGCATATTTTTATTTTTATCTCACTACTATGATGTTAATGCTCTCATTATTTTTATTAAAAAAAATTCCTTATATTTTTTGAGGCACATGGTTTTCTAATATCAAAGTTAAACACATTTATATTTTAAAATCTCTCAAAATATTCAAAAATATAAAATTCAATAGTCATTATAAAATATCCCTGAAATTGAGTTGCATTATCTTCCATAAATCTTATATAAAATAATAATCTTATCTACATGAATAATTGAACATTGAATGATCAACTCACTATCATCACATTTATTTTGAATTCATATATATGAAAATTTCCCCAGTATTTTATATGGAGTATATATTTATAGATATAAAAAACTCCATAATTAACTTCAGTCTATTGTATTCTTACGAAAATAGCCTCAAACTCTTCATCACTCAAACTCCCAATTCTCAAATTTTATAAACTCTTGCATACATGAACTGATCATATTTTATCTTATGATCACAAAACATCTTTATATACTATTATATCATAATAATTTTCTAGTATATCTTCCAAAAACTCTCCATTTACTATGCACATCACTCATCTTATCACATCCATCATTTGTTCACAAAAATTACATCTTGTCTTATTTTCTTCTTCATCCATTTCACTAACATTTATAGTAATCTATAAATTGTCTTCTCATTTTAATCAAATAATCTTCTACTCAACACCTTATTATCATTAAAACATGATCATATTTTATTCATGTAATATATTTCAATTTTTTATCATCACCCAACATGATGCACACAACTAAATTAATTAAATTTCTATTATTACAACCATTATCCTCTCAACATATCAATTCCGGGTTCTAACATGACATTAGATTCAAATTTCTTAAAGTAATTTAATTTTCCATCCACCATCCTACAACGCTTAACCTATTAAGAAACAAAACTCATCATACTAATTCATGATTCTTATTCATCAAAATCAATACATTTGCATATGTGTATTTCAAATAGATTATTTTAGTGAATTACACTATCAATTCTGATAGTTTTGGATCTCATCCTCTACTCAACTCACATTCCATTATCATAAACATCATGTTTTTTGACTCTCTTATTCTTTTTAATGAAACTATACAAGCACTATATTTTCTTGTAAATGGTAGTTTCTAGACAATCATTGTGTAACTCATAGGATATGGGACTAAAAATCAATGCATTCTAGAGTGTTTTATAGACACTATCAGCTCATCCTAAGTAACAGTGTCATTTTTTTTAATTTCATAATAGTGTAAAACAATACTTTATTATCAAAGGGATTATCATATAGTTTTCTATACGAGTCATAGAATTTATTATATCCTCATCTATAATTTCTTCTTTCAATGTATACTCATAGATCACTTGAACTGGCTAATTATACATATATAGAATCATCAACATAAATCATCCGAACTAAAGAATTTACCAATCATTCATTATAATAATATTCTAGTAGCTTTTCGTTTATAAACTCCTCATTGTTGAACAACATATCACACACTACCAAAGTACACTGTTATCTATAAAGGAAATTTTTAAAGTCATGTAATGATATAAATATGGAAATTCCAGGAACTCCCCATCCTCATCCATTAACATTCCGCAATTTTGACTCCACACCATTATTTGATTTTATTCTTCTGTATTTTTTCATCATCTTTTAATTAGATAGTATTAATTTTTCATGAGGAAATTCACATGTTTAAAATATTCTTTGAGTTCTCTGTGGTTAAAACATGGATTTCATTAGTGCTGAAAAAAACATTCTTAGTGAGGTTAAAAATGCCATACAAATAATTTTGATCTCATTAACTTGGTGAAAATATTACACATAAAATAGTGAACCTTGTCAGATTAATTTTTCCCACATCAGAAGATATATTATAATCATGATCCTTCATTTCCCAGAATGTGGTTGATGGGATCGTTGAAATTCCAGGAAACTTACTCATGCTACAATCAATCTTCGCTATTCATTCTACTTGGAACCACCCCATTCTAGGTGCTAACTATCCTCATTATAGTTCTACCTCACACCAGTTTTGTACTCTTCCTCTACTACCCATGATATAGCCATAAATTTATTTTGTCATTTAATATCTAATTTCGTTTATAGAAATTCTCAATCATGTAACTGTAACACCCCAGGTAAATAAAGAATATGAAATTTCATATTTATCAATATTTGTGAATAAAATATTTAAATGACTTTAAAGGGGACGCTATGCTCAATGGCATACCCAACACACAACAACGAGTTTCTTGGGAATCCTACGTTGCACTCTAATAATAAAATAATATTATTTTAAATGGTAGTTAACATGTATCCATTGTAATGGAGGGAATGGATAGAAATAACTAAAATATGATTATATATGTTTTTAAATGTTTTTACATTTATCCAATAAAGGATAGAGGCTTAAAATACGGAAAGAATTCAATTTTAGGCATATATGCCCTAGTTTTCACTAAAGGTTCACTTATCACCTTTTGATGGCGAACCGTCATTAAATATAGTTTTGTTCACTATTATACATTCTATTGGACCAAATAAAGCTCTTCTTAATAATTGGGACTTCAAAATTTACTTTGTGTAAATTTTTGGTATCTTTCCGATAAAGTTCATTTTTTTAATGAATAGTGTAAAATGTTGTATTTTAATTCAAAACCTCTTTTTAATCTAATTTATTTATATGATTAGATTATCTTTTGAATTGGTTTTAAAATGAAATTAGAAAATATTTTTACCATTAAATCCAATAGTGGTCGTTGGAATTAATTTCACTTTGAAATCGGACTTAAACTAGTGTCAATCTTTTGATACTTATTGTTTCATAAAAATACGCTATTTGCTCTGATAGCGAGAATTAATTATTAAATTAATTAATGTGACTTATATGTTTTGAATTTTGTAAAATAGACTTCATTTTTGAATTCGTAATATCAAATATAGCTTAGGGTGAATTTTTGGTAATTTTCTGAGAAACTTCAATTTTTGATGAATAGTGAAACCACTAAGTGGTACTTATAAAGACTGATTTTCCGTTTAAATGAAATTTTGCCATCATTGTGTTTTGAATTTCAAAAATCCGACATAAATGGTTGTCATTAAGAAGTAAAATGTGGTTCAATGAGATTATAATAATTTTTTGGTGAATAGTAACTTATTAAGTTCTTAATCGCGATTAGAGGTAATTAGTGTAAATTAAGGTAAAAATGATATTATAAGAATGTGAAAACACCATAACACTTGTCCTACACATATTGGGTGAGTCATGACCGACCAAGACAAGCCATGGGCCAACTTGGGGACCCCATGGAGACACTTTGGTTGGGAAATGACATAAATAACTTTTTATTTAATGTAAAAGTAAAAATGACACAAACATGATATGTTTTACTAAAACAATTTTTATGTGGAGTTATACAAGTCATATTTTTTATTATAAATATTAATTGGAAAGATAAAAAGATTTCCTACATCATAGTATTTTTTTATAATTTTTAGACATTAAATAAATTAAATTATTTATGACATAATAATGATGCAGTGATGACATCATTATTTGACGATTTAAATAAAATTGAAAGATAATGTAAAATCTATGAACTACACATGTCCAAATATTATTGGATGGGTGGATTTCGAACCCTTATCACCTTATCCATGAATTATATCAATGTGGGACCTTTTAAAACCGAAACACATTTTCAAATAAAGTAATATTTCTTTACTTTCCAAAAGTGGCCCTCCTCTCCTCTTATAAAAGGCCCCCACCTCTACCTCATTTCACACACTCCTCAAGACTTTGGATCGGCCAACCCCTGCCCATTTACTCTCTCCACATCCCTATCCTCATCCTAGAGGATTACCTTTGGGCATAATCCTTTCAAAGGAAGCCTTTAGACTCAAATCAAAAGGAGTTACACTTTTAAAGGTAATTCATTCTCTCATGTTCATTTGTTTTTTTTGCTTCTCCACCCCCCTAAACTCTTTTTATTTACTTCTTTTGTAACAAAAACAGTATCTTCAATATACTATGATGTTGTTATAAGATTTATTCGAGCTACACTCTCACACAACTACATCAAATGGTTAAAGAGCATACGGTTTCCGTGGATGGCGAAATTCTGCCTCCCGAAACGATGATTGTTCAGTACTCAATTAACACCTTCAAAGGTGGCCATTATGATGTCACTATTTTTATATATGATATATAATATGTTTATTTTTTCCTTAAGCTTCTGGTTTTTTTTTCATTTTGGGCATACCTTTATGGTTTCCATTATGGGTAAACGCGATATCTTCATTTAAGGAAGTGCGGACTACCGCCCCCTCAAAGTGATTTGATTCGTTAAATACCATATGTGGGACATATAAAGGATGGAACTATGATATTATATATGATATAATACTGTAATTATAATATACCTTTATATAATTATTATTCCATTCTATAAAATACGAAATAGAAATGAAAGTAGCGTTCATGCGTACGTACGGCTTACCGTCTCAATGAACGGTGCATTTCATTTCTTACCTCTAAATGATTATGTAATGTTATAAATGCATGAATGTACTGGATATATATTACATATATGATATCTACATCATTAATACAATTCTGGATATAATAAACATTTGGCCACACGAACAACATGTAATTGTAAGAAGTCCACTTTCGACTTAAGAACCAAATATCGGCAAAACAAATATTATTAACTTAAATGATTTCATAATGTTTATGACATGGTAATAAGTGATATAAAAGGAATAATGAACTTGAAAAAGGTTCTTAAGGAAGTAGAAATTAACTCAAGTTTATTATTCAGGAGATTAAAGAACGATCGAGTCAAGTCGGACCCGAGGTAAGGGATCCTACTCCTCTTTCTTTTTAAGTATACACTTTTATGTCATTCCTTTTAAAGCTCATATTTCTTGTTATTGGGATGATATTTTATATTAAACTTACTGTAATTTTTATGTTCATGTGATGAGAGACCCTATTCTCTCTCATCAATCCATTTTGGAAGTTTTGAGTGGCGCCGTTAGGTTGCCGAACTTTCGTAAGAGATCTAACCTCTCTCTTTCTTTTTAAGTACTCTCCTTTATGTCACTTCTTTTAAGATCCTCTTTGTAATGTTGGGGGATGTTCTTCTATATTACTCTTGCTGTACATTTTATTGTAATGTGATGAGATACCCTATTTTATCTCATCAATCCATATTTGGAAGTTTTGAGTGGCGCCGTTAGGCTTCCGAATTTTCGTAAGGGATTTTTCATCTCACTTTTATTCTCGTGAGATTTATGCTACATTTGCCACAAATTCCATTGAGTGGTGTATGTACTGCCCATTATTCTACTCTTTGTGTAATATACTTTCATTTATGAGTATTTACATCAATGATCTATTGTCCTTCTTTCATGGGGTGTATGTTTTGAAAGATACCCAAGTCGGTAAGGGAACCTTTCACCCTCCTCTTTTTTAAAAAGACTTCTTTTGTTGGGTCTTTTAATTTACAAATTGTTATGTTGTGGTATGTTCTAATATATCCTTATTGATGTAAATTTTATGTCCAAGTGATGATATACACTTTTTATCTCTCATCAACTCATTTTGATGTGATGCCGTTAGGCTGTCAAGGGAACGTTTTAACCCAATTTCGATTTCTTTGGGTTCAACATGTGGTCATTGAATATGTCATCCATTGAATATGTGTGAATGACCTTTTATTGTTTTACACTTAATATCCACTTATATTGGGTGTATTTATATTTGTCACACATATTTTTGAGATTGATTTGTCCTTAATTTAAGGATACCTTCTTTATAAGGGATTTCATCACATTTGACATTTCTATTGAGGGTTCATTGTTGTTATGCACCAATTCACTCTTATGTGGTGTATATACTGTCCTTTGAAGTATTATATCATGAATCCATTTATTCTCATGATATTATAAAATTCTTACTAAATGTTATTCCTCAATTATTGTATTCAAGTGTCTCTAATTTTGGTAAAATCCCTTTAACCAAAATGTCATTTTAAATGTTTTCATTAATTGTTATTATTAATATCCATGTTTTCAAAATGGTTTTAAGGATTTATTTATATGGATATTAATGGTTTAAAATTTTAAGCTTCAAGGTGGTATGTGACACTTTGATTTAAAATCTCTCTATTAAATGTTTTAAATGGTTTTGAAAATGGTTTTGATAAAGGATTCTATTATGATATATTGTGATGTGGAAATGTTATCATTCCTTTATATTGGTTTTATGTTTTATGATTTTATGTTGGTACTTGGACATTTTAACGGGTGGTTACGTTATAAACCATATGACGGGTGGTGTCGTGAATACCAGGACGGGTGGTTACGTTATAACCTCCAATGCATTGGGTATGGAAGTCGGCCGTATGGCTATTCCATTAAGTATGTATGGAAATTGGCCGTATGGCTATTCCATTAAGTGATATGTGTGGGAGTCGACCGTATGGTTATTCCACTTAAGTATGTTTATCTCCAAAGTTACCTTTATATATGTTATGTGTTCTTTATATGGGTTTTATGGTAATCCTTTGGTTACAAAAAGGTAAGTAATGATATTTTATTCAGTGAAGAGTTTTTACTACTTCATAAAGGAGAAAATTATTACCTTGTTAAAGTATACATGGATTACTTTTTGTTTTGATAAACTAACAGTTTTTATTCTTTGTGTATCCCTTACTGAGTTTTTATGCTCATCCCAAGTTTTTGAAATGTTTTTCACAGGACTTAGTGTGGAATAGGGTCAAGGATGGGATCAAGGGAAAGTCATGCTACCAAAACATGAAACTAGACATGTTTCTTTTTTAAGAGTTTTCATTTTATGGAAATTTAGTAGAAGAGACTACTTTGTAATCTTTTGAGATGTAATAGTTATGTCCTAATTCTCTAAAACTCTAAACCTGAAAAGATCCTCAATGTGTAATCTTGTAATAACTCAAGATTAAGTAAGGTTTAAGGCTGGGGCCTTATAGTTGGTATCAAAGGTCGGTTTAGTTAACTTTAGAGGTTAGGGTATTCTCTAAGCACAAGTGACATTACCATAATGGTTAGGATTTCAGAAAGAGTCCTAGTTTTAGATAAAGTGAATGAGTAAGTGTATCTTAGTGTTTACCTTCATCATTTGTACATGATGGTTTTGTTGATATACTCACACTGACATTTCTATTTTTAGTGAATGAATTGATCTAGCAGGCACCAAAGAGACAACAGGTTTGAAGGAAACTGTGGTGGTTCTCTGATTAAGATACTAGATAAAATGGAGGATTCAGTGAGGAAACTCGTGGTTGTTCTAAACCAAATATCAAGGAGTCATGATCAACCACTTCAACCTTGGTGAGTTCTCTAATGCATCATGTATGAGATGGCCAACCCAATGTGGAAATTTAGGTAATAATTATTAAGGTAACCATTAGGGTTTATATGATACTTAATTTTTAGGTAATTATGGGTTACTCTATGATATGATGGAAAATGAAAGGAATGAGATAAACTTGAGGTTAAAATATGTTATGATTATTCTTGAAGATTTTTTCTCATTTTGGGGAATGTTTTAAGAATTATATAGTTTTGGAAAAAGGACAACACGTAGACCATGTGACATCTCGTCGCGTCGGACAAAGCTGCGGGAATCGAACCCACAACCAATGTGCGACTGGTATTTATCGCCTACCACTGGACTACGTGAAGTCTCTGGTTAGTTTGACTGATTCATTCTAGTTATATGATTTTATGAATTAAGAGTAATTTGATTTTGGGTTATTTTTGAAAATGAATAACCTATCATGGAGAATATGTGATTAGGTTAATTACATTTTAATACGAGACTTTAGGAGTAACTGATGTTGTTTGGAGATAAATGTTACGATTTAACTTGGAAGACTATGTGACTAAATCCTTCAAATATTCGGGTTTAAATCTTAGTTTGGTTTACTTTGAAGAATTTTATGGACAAATTGATTATAGAATGGTCCTCGTTTAACTTTGGGTTTTGTTGGACAAATTTTGGAGATTAAGAATAGATTTTCTTTTTATAAAGGGTTATCCTTTTCTGGATTATCTGATCTTGTACTAGCCTTTTTGGTTTTGGTTTTGGTTAAAGTCTAAAGACATGGGAAGTATATAGTTCTATTTTGTGGATTAGGTGATTCTCTAGAAGTTGATTATAGTACTCTTAATGTGAACAAGTCTTCCTAAATACTCATCTTTTGGAGAAAATATGAGTTTGTGTAAGGAATCTAATAAAAGTTGAAAGTCAATATGATAAGTGATTATGTTTCCTTATGAATAAATTCCTCAATAAAAAGAAACTTAAAACAAAAATGTTGTCTATTAACTTTTCCTACTGGGGAATCGAATACCGTTTAACCCATCACAAGTTTGTGATTTTCTCGTGGCTAACTTTCTCCTAAACATGTTTTCTATCACTCTCCATCAGAACATGACCCTTTGTTTTTTCCTCCATGTCCATATTTTCATACATGGAATCCTAGTATGGGTTAACTCAGGTGACCTTTGTACTTATCTCTCTTTATTTTAAAGTGTTTGTTTTACCGACTTTTGTTCCGATGTGGGACTTCCAAGGATGTTTCCAAGCGCAATTTTAAAATTGCGAGGACGCAATTCCCAAAAGGGGGGACGGATGTAACACCCCAGGTAAATAAAGAATATGACATTTCATATTTATCCATATTTTTGAATAAAATATTTAAATGACTTTAAAGGGGACGCTATGCTCGATGGCGTACCCAACACGCAACAACGAGTTTCTTGGCAATCTTACGTTGCACTCTAATAATAAAATAATATTATTTTAAATGGTAGTTAACATGTAGCCGTTGTAATGGAGGGAATGGATAGAAATAACTAAAATATGATTATATATGTTTTTAAATGTTTTTACATTTATCCAATAAAGGATAGAGGCTTAAAATACGAAAAGAATTCAATTTTAGGCATATATGCCCTAGTTTTCACTAAAGGTTCACTTATCGCCTTTTGATGGTGAACCGTCATTAAATATAGTTTTTTTCACTCTTATACATTTTATTGGACCAAATAAATCTCTTCTTAAGAATCGGGACATCAAAATTTACTTTGTGTAAATTTTTGGTATCTTTCCGATAAAGTTCATTTTTTTAATGAATAGTGTAAAATGTTGTATTTTAATTCAAAACCACTTTTTAATCTAATTTATTTATATGATTAGATTATCTTTTGAATTGGTTTTAAAGTGAAATTAGAAAATATTTTTACCATTAAATCCAATAGTGGTTGTTGGAATTAATTTCACTTTGAAATCGGACTTAAACTAGTGTCAATCTTTTGATACTTATTGTTTCATAAAAATACGCTATTTGCTCTGACAGCGGGAATTAATTATTAAATTAATTAATGTGACTTATATGTTTTTAATTTTGTAAAATAGACTTCATTTTTGAATTCATAATATCAAATATAGCTTAGGGTGAATTTTTGGTAATTTTCTGAAAAACATCAATTTTTGATGAATAGTGAAACCACTAAGTGGTACTTATAAAGACTGATTTTCCGTTTAAATGAAATTTTTCCATCATTGTGTTTTGAATTTCAAAAATCCGACATACATGGTTGTCATTAAGAAGTAAAATTTGGTTCAATGAGATTATAATAATTTTTTGGTGAATAGTAACTAATTAAGTTCTTAATCGCGATTAGAGGTAATTAGTGTAATTTAAGGTAAAAATGATATTATGAGAATGTGAAAACACCATGACACTTGTCCTACACCTATTGGGTGAGTCATGGCCGACCAATAAAAGCCATGGGCCAACTTGGGGACCACATGGAGACACTTTGGTTGGGAAATGACATAAATAACTTTTTATTTAATGTAAAAGTAAAAATGACACAAACATGATATGTTTTACTAAAACAATTTTTATGTGAGGTTATACAAGTCATCTTTTTGATTATAAATATTAATTGGAAAGATAAAAAGAGTTCCTACATCATAGTATTTTTTTTATAATTTTTAGACATTAAATAAATTAAATTATTTATGACATAATAATGATGCAGCGATGACATCATTATTTGATGATTTAAATAAAATGGAAAGATAATGTCAAATATATGAACTACACATGTACAAAACTTATTGGATGGGTGTATTTCGAACCCTTATCACCTTATCCATGAATTATATCAATTTGGGACCTTTTAAAACCGAAACACATTTTCAAATAAAGTAATATTTCTTTACTTTCCAAAAGTGCCCCTCCTCTCCTCTTATAAAAGGCCCCCACCTCTACCTCTTTTCACACACTCCTCAAGACTTTGGCTCGGACAAACCCTGCCCATTTACACTCTCCAAATCCCTCTCCTCATCCTAGAGGATTACCTTTGGGCAGAATCCTTTCAAAGGAAGCCTTTAGACTCAAATCAAAAGGAGTTAAGCTTTTAAAGGTAATTCATTCTCTCATGTTCATTTGTTTTTTTTGCTTCTACACCCCCCTAAACTCTTTTTATTTACTTCTTTTGTAACAAAACCAGTATATTCAATATACTAGGATGTTTTTATAAGATTTATTCGAGCTACACTCTCACACAACTACATCAAATGGTTAAAGAGCATACGGTTTCCGTGGATGGCGAAATTCTGCCTCCCGAAACGATGATTGTTCAATACTCATTTAACACCTTCAAAGGTGGACATTATGATGTCACTATTTTTATATATGATATATAATATGTTTATGTTTTCCTTAAGCTTCTGTTTTTTTTTCATTTTGGGCATACCTTTATGGTTTCCATTATGGGTAAACGCGATATCTTTATTTAAGGAAGTGCGGACTACCGCCCCCTCAAAGTGATTTGATTCGTTAAATACCATATGTGGGACGTATAAAGGATGGAACTATGATATTATATATGATATTATACTGGAATTAAAATATTCCTTTATATCATTATTATTCCATTCTATAAAATACGAAATAGAAATTAAAGTAGCGTTCATGCGTACGTACGGCTTACCGTCTCCATGAACGATGCATTTCATTTCTTACCTCTAAATGATTATGTAATGTTATAAATGCATGCATTTACTGGATATATATTACATATATGATATCTAAATCATGAATACAATTCTGGATATAATAAACATTTGGCCAAACGAACAACATGTAATTGTAAGAAGTCCACTTTCGACTTAAGAACCAAATATCGGCAAAACAAATATTATTAACTTAAATGATTACATAATGTTTATGACATGGTAATAAGTGATATAAAAGGAATAATGAACTTGAAAATGGTTCTTAAGGAAGTAGAAATTAACTCAAGTTTATTATTCAGGAGATTAAAGAACGATAGAGTCAAGTCGGACCCGAGGTAAGGGATCCTACTCCTCTTTCTTTTTAAGTATACACTTTTATGTCATTCCTTTTAAAGCTCATATTTCTTGTTATTGGGATGATATTTTATATTAAACTTACTGTAATTTTTATGTTCATGTGATGAGAGACCCTATTCTCTCTCATCAATCCATTTTGGAAGTTTTGAGTGGCGCCGTTAGGCTGCCGAACTTTCGTAAGAGATCTAACCTCTCTCTTTCTTTTTAAGTACTCTCCTTTATGTCACTTCTTTTAAGATCCTCTTTGTAATGTTGGGGGATGTTCTTCTATATTACTCTTTCTGTACATTTTATTGTAATGTGATGAGATACCCTATTTGATCTCATCAATCCATATTTGGAAGTTTTGAGTGGCGCCGTTAGGCTGCCGAATTTTCGTAAGGGATTTTTCATCTCACTTTTATTCTCGTGAGATTTATGCTACATTTGCCACAAATTCCATTGAGTGGTGTATGTGCTTACCATTATTCTACTCTTTGTGTAATAATCTTTCGTTTATGAGTATTTACATTAATGATCTATTGTCTTTCTTTCATGGGGTGTATGTTTTGAAAGATACCCAAGTCGGTAAGGGAACCTTTCACCCTCCTCTTTTTTAAAAAGACTTCTTTTGTTGGGTCTTTTAATTTACATATTGTTATGTTGTGGTATGTTCTCATATATCCTTATTGATGTAAATTTTATGTCCAAGTGATGATATACACTTTTTATCTCTCATCAACTCATTTTGATGTGATGCCGTTAGGCTGTCAAGGGAACTTTTTAACCCAATTTCGATTTCTTTGGGTTCAACATGTGGTCATTGAATATGTCATCCATTGAATATGTGTGAATGACCTTTTATTGTTTTACACTTAATATCCACTTATATTGGGTGTATTTATATTTGTCACACATATTTTTGAGATTGATTTGTCCTTAATTTAAGGATACCTTCTTTATAAGGGATTTCATCACATTTGACATTTCTATTGAGGGTTCATTGTTGTTATGCACCAATTCACTCTTATATGGTGTATATACTGTCATTTGAAGTATTATATCATGAATCCATTTATTCTCATGATATTATAAAATTCTTACTAAATGTTATTCCTCAATTATTGTATTCATGTGTCTCTAATTTTGGTAAAACCCCTTTAACCAAAATGTCATTTTAAATGTTTTCATTAATTGTTATTATTAATATCCATGTTTTCAAAATGGTTTTAAGGATTTATTTATATTGATATTAATGGTTTAAAATTTTAAGCTTCAAGGTGGTATGGGACACTTTGATTAAAAATCTCTTTATTAAATTTTTTAAATGGTTTTGAAAATGGTTTTGATAAAGGATTCTATTATGATATATTGTGATGTGGAAATGTTATCATTCCTTTATGTTGGTTTTATGTTTTATAATTTTATATTGGTACTTGGACATTTTAACGGGTGGTTACGTTATAAACCATATGACGGGTGGTGCCGTGAATACCAGGACGGGTGGTTACGTTATAACATCCAATGCATTGGGTATGGAAGTCGGCCGTATGGCTATTCCATTAAGTATGTATGGAAATTGGTCGTATGGCTATTCCATTAAGTGATATGTGTGGGAGTCGACCGTATGGTTATTCCACTTAAGTATGTTTATGTCCAAAGTTACCTTTATATATGTTATGTGTTCTTTATATGGGTTTTATGGTAATCCTTTGGTTACAAAAAGGTAAGTAATGATATTTTATTCAGTGAAGTGTTTTTACTACTTCATAAAGGAGAGAAGTATTACCTTGTTAAAGTATACATGGATTACTTTTTGTTTTGATAAACTAACAGTTTTTATTCTTTGTGTATCCCTTACTGAGTTTTTATGCTCATCCCAAGTTTTTGAAATGTTTTTCACAGGACTTAGCGTGGAATAGGGTCAAGGATGGGATCAAGGGAAAGTCATGCTACCTAAAACATGAAACTAGACATGTTTCTTTTTTAAGATTTTTAATTTTATTGAAATTTAGTAGAAGAGACTACTTTGTAATCTTTTGAGATGTAATTGTTATGTCCTAATTCTCTAAAACTCTAAACCTGAAAAGATCCTCAATGTGTAATCTTGTAATAACTCAAGATTAAGTAAGGTTTAAGGCTGGGGCCTTATAGTAACATTGCACAAAAATACATAGAAAAATTCACAATCAACATAAGCTCTCATTATGTTTCCCAAATAATTGAATAGTTCATTTAAATAAATTTTTACAATATCATTATAAGTTAAATTTATTCAATAATATTTCCAAAGATAGCAAACTCCATGCATTAAAATTCTATCAGTTCTGGGAATTCTTCCACTAGAGATTAGGTCAACCAATTTTCTGATTTTATCTACTTCATTACTCATGGACATCATATCTTAAATTTTCTAAATGAATAATTTATACACATGTAATGTGTATCATTTATTATTAGTTCTTGTATTTGTTGTAATTTAATCATCTAATGTATTATATTTTGGGTTTTTAATCTTCAAACCACCCCTAGGGTCTTCGCATCATCTTCAATATCCTCTAACATACTCACTCACTTAATATTCAGTATCTTTTAACATACTCATTAACATTTCCAACTATTTATAGTGATCATTAAAAATAAACATAATAATTTATCATCATAACCCATTAGGTACTTAATTTTGGATATATTTAATTATCTTTTCACTAAAATTTGGATATGATTATTTCACTCTTTTTTATCTAGTTTCACTATCACAAAATGTATAGAATTTTTAATTTACTTTACCTTCAACCAAAATTGGTTAAAATTTTTTTATCTCAATACTCCATCAACATTCTGTCTATACCATATGAATTAGTGTGGTAAAATTTAACCAAATAAGTACATACAATAACCCACTTCATGATTAATATCATATAATTGGTAAATTAAAATTGAAACATCAAGATATATATTTTTACCAATTTACTAACACATTATTTATCCACATAGAGATGGTTGATTTTACTCAATACCTCAACTCTTTGAACCACATCTTCTATATATTAATCTATTAAAAATAAATTCATTTATAAATTTTAAAATAAATATCAAAAAACCCTATGATCTATTTTACTCTAAAATAGAATGTTTTATGCTCGAAATATACCCATAACACTACATATGAAAAATTAAAAATAATCTAAAATTATGCCCAACACTACGATCAAACTACCTACTTCTCACTGAAAATGACCTAAAAATTTCCCATGATTTTATATCCTATTGAACTCAAGGATTTCATAAATTCACACATAAACCATAAAAGATGATATATCATTCTCATCTTCAACTACCTATTTGTCAATCATATATGAATTACTTAATCAAATTCATCCATTAACTATAAAAATTAACCATTCTAGCTTCCTCTGGTTGAATTATAGAACCAAAACTAGTGAAATGACATGGAAAACACAAACCTATCATATTCCTTTACCTAAATGAACCTCAACTTGTAACTAAACCAAACCATGAGAAAAAACATGTTTTTATTTAAAATTGGAATACAACTATAACTGTTTTGGTCTCTATGTGGCATGAATTGGTTTCTCTAATTTTCATTTCCTTCTATGATCACTAAAACTCAGACAATAATAATGAACATCTCACCTTATAATAGTCCACAACAAGGAATAATCTCTTTATAGGGCAGTCTAAACCTTTATTGATATAATTATTCTATCCTTATCCATCTATTTTTAATCAAACTCATACTACTACCAATTTTATAATAAGACAGAATAAAAATTGTTTCAATATAACCTCTTGAATAAAAATCAAAAATTAATCAGTCTCTAGGAAAACTTAATCCCTTTCCAAAACTCTACCATAGACTTAAGTTGATAAGATACTTTTCTCTTTTCCCATTCTACGGAAACTCTACCATCTTTATGGTTATCTCAATGGTTTTTTCCCTAGTATTTTAAGTATCATAATACATACCTTAAAAATAATATACCATGTATGAAAATATATTTCATTTTACAACATACAAATTAACCCATGTATATTCTGAAATATTCTTTATTCTCCAAGTATAATTGCTATGTATAATTATCTCTTTTATCATTCTCTATGAAAAAATATATATTCCCACATCATTATCTTAATGATTACAACATTATATACAACATTTGATCTTCCAAAAAACATCCTTTTATTTAATTTCATTGTTCACCGCCTTTTTATTTTCATCCATAATAAATAAAAAATAAAACTTCAATTAACACCATTAATTGTTAATAAATTAAAAATAACACATCTTGGTTATAACATAAGGAGTTGTTGGAATATAGATAGTGTTAAAGAATCCCATTTACAACCCCTAAGAGTTTTATGGGTATCATGTGGAACTCTACAACCACACCTAATCTCAGAATCCCTCTAGGATTCAATCAATAATCTTATAGACCTGTGGTGTCATGATAAAGGAAAAATGAGAAAAAAATTCATTGACTAAACTCCAATTTGATTTTGGTTGATTTTGAGACTTTATAAGTGGGTTTAATTTAATCCTTATCCTATTTTATTCAGCCCCTTTTTATTTTAATAGGGGGCCCTTCCTCCACTTTTCTCTCTTCCTAAAATTTTTTCTTCTTGGAATCATGGAGCTGCACACATATTTTTTGGGAATTAAATCAAACAACCTTTAATGGAAATGGTCTTATTTCTACATAGATAAGGTGACACACCCGTGGATTTATATTCATTTTTATTGGTTTTTTTACTCTAAATCTATAATTTTTCATTTGTTAACTAGGATTTTGATGTATTTTGATTGAGGACAAATTGGGTCATGATACATGAGGGATTAAATCATAATGGATACACCATCCATTGTGTATTTCATTTGTAGTGTGGTGTACAAGAATTTATAATTGAGTTATACGGAACTGATTAAGGAATAAGATAATTCATAATGAGGTTCAAAATATTCATATTTCATTTAGACTGAAACTATTGTTTCATATGTGATATTTCATTTTTCAATGATATAAAACTAAACAATAAACATCTTTCTCAGTAATGTTTTTTAACATTTTTCATTGGTAAACTATGGTTATAGGTCATTTAAACCATTAATATAGGTTTATTGAGGGTCATGACTTTAAAAAATGATGGTGGTTGGTGTATGTGCTTCACATGTAATCATGGTTTTAGAAACTAGTAATTGAATACCAGACCTATGATAAGAGTTTTCAAAATAATTGACCCTAATATAATTTATATTCAGGGATTTCATAACAATGAATAGGTATCATATATTATAATAGTTTTATTAAACCTAGATTGTAGTTAAAATATTTCTATTCATTTTTTTTATATTAATAATAATATTAAACATTCCATAATAAAAATTTATATATATATATATATACATAAAGAAAATGTGCCCCAATTATATTAACATGTATCCCATTAACATAATTTAACATCATTTATACATGAATTTACATAATATACACTCACAAATCTAGTGGTCTAGATTCTTTGTTAATTCCTATACATAATATATTGACATAAAAATAAACTATATCCTCTTCTATTTTTGTTTTCATCTTAGGATCCTAGATTTCATCATAATACTGTCACTAAATAGGATATTTTAGGAACACAAAAAGTATAAAAGGGGGAGATATAAAGTAAATAAATGGAATAATAGAGATAATAATCCAGGTGATGTAATATAACAGTCAATAACTATAATATATCATCATAAGTTGGAAGATCATAAATCATATCCAGAAGACATGTAATACAATAAATGGTTAGAGAAGAATGTGGTAATCATGGGAATAATAAAATATGGAATAATCATAAGTCATTTCACCCTAAACATAATTCATGTCTCACTGCCATGATATTATAACATTATTAACAAAGCTAACCATACCACGACCACACATATAATGGTGGAAAATGATAACTTCATCATACCCACACATATAATCTCATGAGATAAAAACCATTAAACACTAAATTGGAAGAATATATAATTCAAGGAACAACCATCATATCATAATATATTATGCATATTTGTTCCTCAAATAAATTAATCATACATTAAATAAATATATGTGAAAATACCAAATGAAATAAATGGGTTTCATAATCAAGTATCAAGGAATATAAAAGTGATTTATAAAACAAATTCTTAGAAAAATAGGTGTTATTTAATATCTGAAATTTATAATTTAATAAATAATACTAGGTTATAAATTTAGATATCAAGTTAAAAAATTCATAAAATAAGGTGAAGAAGTTGGTGTACAAATGACCCTCATAAATCATGTTTTAATAAAAGGGTAAAGAACATATAAAGAAGAGAAGAGTATAAAATATTATTTTTAAAAAAATTACCATCACGTATAACATTTAAAAAAATAGTATTTAGGAATAAATATCCTTCATTAAGGTGATACAACAATAGGAATAGTAAAATAATAATGGTCCATTTTATCAATTATTATTTTATGAAGAGTTTGGAAAGGGATCTTGAAAAACATTCATATCACTTGAAAATAAATGGAAATAAACTTGTTATATATGGAGTAAATATATATGGATGAAATAGAAGATTTATATTCAAATAAGAGAGAAATAATGATAAAGAGAATATAGAGATATAGATAGGATAATCCAAATAAAAGAAATGTTGTTTGGGATTTTCCCTACCTCGAGTCATGACATGTATCGGTATGCATATCTAACATCATTAAAATTAGAAGTAAATTTATCAAATACTTGATTCGGAACATTATTCATGTTTATTTAATTTAATTTTGTTCTTTTATTCCCATTTTTTGTCAATTTATTTAAAAATGGTATTCATTCCCATCATCTTGATGATGTTTATTTCACAGTACCAGGGTCAAATCACTATATCGAGAATGGTTCATGTTCATTGAAAATTATTATATAACTTCATAAGTGTAATAATATGGATTTAATTTGTTTTAATAATTTAAAATGGTTCCAAATATAAAAAAATCCAATATTATCATGGTTTTTTATTAAAAATTATATCATATAATGGTAAGTTCACTTTAGCAGTTTTACCATCAATGAAGAAATCAATTTGATTTCTATAGTTTTATAATTCTTTAACAATTCTTTAATATAGATCCTAAAAAAATATTGTAATTATGATTATATTTAAACACAAAATAATATATTATAACAATCTAGGAAATAAGAAATAGTTTTTAATAACAACATATTTATGGGTGGTTATACCCATCATGTATGGATACTTCTTAAAAAAATGTATTTGTTATATTTATTATATGAAATAACTATTCATGTTGAAGTATCATAATAACTCTTATTTTATAATATAAATTTTTTAATCATATTTATAAGGTGGTAGAATACTAAATAATGGAATGCGGGGGAAATTACATGATTTTAAGTTCTTACCTTACTATTTGGGGCATCTCCATTGTTAATTGACCTAAATCACCAAAGGGTTGTATTTTGAATAGTCTAAAACCACCCCAACAATAATAGAAGAGATAAGAGAGATAATTTCATGGAAAATATACCAGATAAGAATATTATTATGTTATTAGAAGTGGGATGTTGAGGTATGGTATTTATAAGAAGTGGATATGGGTGATTAATAATATATAATCAGAATAAAGTATAATTTTCCAAATAGTGGAAGAACATGTGATTCAATAGTAAGCGGCACTTGAATTATTTGTAAATGAAATGTCATAATATTTGTATAACTCCTTGAAACAAAGAAAATTCATCCATACACCACTATTAAAAAATATGATATTCATCAATTATTTTATTGTCCACAAATTTATGTTATTATGCATTAAAAATACAAAATTTCACCAATATTTTTTTTTAATTTTTTGATTTCAAAAATGAATTTCTTTTTTCCAAAATAAATATATAAATTATATTAGCTTAATATTTTATTCAATTATAAAAAATTCATTCAATAAAAAATATAATTTTTTTACTAAATTTGTATACTTTTAAAAATAATATATTACGTTAATTAAGAAATCATTTCATAGAATTTTTATAATTACATTTAATTATTTCATTTATGTTAAATTTTATATAGTATTATAAATAATGATTCTCCCTAATGTTGATTTTAATATTTCAATATTCATGTTATTATTATAATATTATTATTTTCAACAATCATATTTTATACAACTTATATGTATGATTTATTTCCATTATTCTTCATTCAAGAAATTTTCTATCAATTTTGTTGTCATTGTGAAAATTAAAAAATGTATTTCACAGTTTTTTTAAATTTTATTGTTTTTTTCACATCATAGATAATTTTAAGCGATGAAGATGCATTGTAATATCAAATTTTAGTACTTTTATTTACCTATACTAACTGTCTCACAATATTATTTTAAATTTTATGGAGTTGTTTTATTCTCCATATATAATTTTATATATTGATATAATGAATTATTTTTTGTTTTATTATTAATTTCATGTGATTTATCTTATAAATTATTCATAAATATGATTTACAGATATATTTTTAAGTAATTTTTTCATTATAGGGAATCTTGGGTCAATACATTAGTTTACTGGTTAAGTAGTCTCTATAATAACATATAGGATGATGGTTCAAAACTCAGTTCCTATTTTTTAGACATCTTGTTAAATAAATATGAAAATTATTTTGAATCCATGGAAATAGGTAAATAACTATGATCATATTGACCTATGCCCACATTTTGAAAACACTGATAGTAGATGTTAGTCTATATTCATTTTTTTCATACCATGATTGTAGTACACAAATGGTCACAATTTTATATTATTTTTTAGGATCTATTTTTGATAATGTTACTTGTGAGACTTGGGCTCATTGGGTGTTGTAGAATCTGAATGGGAATCCATTCATTAAATAAATTATAAGGGTCCTTTAATAGCCTCTTAGGGCTATACTAGGGATTCTCAAAAGAGTAACCCATGTTATGTATTATTTTTTATCTGATTTTTGTATCATTAATTAATAATAAATGGGTAATTTTTTTATCTAAAGGTTTTGGGATTCTCCTTAGAGGCCTTCTGATGCCGAGTTTGAAAAAGAACATCAATCCAATTAGAGTGGTTTATATGGTTGACTATTGGAGATTTATTCCCCTAGGGGGATTTGTATAAAACTACATATAAATGGTGATTAGGGGATGTGAAATCACAAAGGATGTGATCCTATATCAAGTAGTGTGTATATATTAATAGATCATGGATAGTTATAATTGATTAGATCTGAGGGCTTTCCAATGGTAGTTTGGTTAGTATATTATTCAACATATTTTGAATTGGGCATCAAAATGTGGTAGTGATGAGTAATTTTCTTTGTACCATTGGATCATATTATATATCATTAATGGAAATCATGAGATATTACTCGGATTTACATGCTCTAAGGTTGGTGTACTGGGTTATATTATAAATGTGGTGTGATGGCATTAGCCAAGGGATATGTGTGGTATGTTGGGATATGTGATGCATGAGATGAGTTAAGTTATATCTTAATGTTATAATGTTATTCTATGTGATATATTGTCATTGTTATGAAAATTTCAACCTATAATATAATATATTTCCATTATTTGGGATGTTGTAATTTATGGCTCTATTCTCGTCCGGAGAGCTCCCTCGAGCAATTTTCTCCCCACTCTAGGGTTTCTTTCCCCCTCACCATGGATATTCCCTTCAACCTCTATTTCCGTATTATTTTTCTTCTACTCCATTTATGTTCTTCCCCAGGATCCTCGACTGTGAATCACAGTTGTTCTATCGACCGGATCTGTAGTTTCAGACTCCATTTGGTCCTTCATGGTGTTCCTCATGGTGGTTTGGGATGTGTTTGGTTTCGTGGCCATGGTTTTCTATTGAGGATTCTTGGATCTTCCATTCTTTTGTTTTATTTCGGTATATTCCTTGTATTTTGATGTATTTCATCCTTGATGTCGATAGGTTTAACTAGTGATGGTGTTTATGCTGCTTGTTATTTTCATATGGGATGTATTGTTTTTCGGTTTGGTCTCCCAAAAATCAGAATCCCTATTATACCCTTCCGCTCAAATCTACCCTAGATTCTAAATCTAATTCTCCTGTCCTAGTTGTCTTGGTGTGTTGGTTTGGATGGATCTCTAGGAGGTGTTGTTCGAGTGGTCGATATATTTAAAGAGGCACATTGTTTGTGGTTTTCTTTTATTTTCTGCTTATATGGTGATTTTTTTGGACTCGTTCAACTCAATATGGCATTGTGAATGAAGAAAGGTTGATTTCTTCATGTTTTTTTACTTCAAGATGTGTGTTTTTTAGAGGATCATTATGTTTCTCAATGTCGTCTACAATGGATTTTGGCGGTTTACGGTGGCTATCGATGTTGTTTTTGATTTACAATGGTGAGGTTCTCCAGCGACTAGGGTGGGATAGTGATGACGGTGTTCCTCATGATGTTGATGGATGGAGATACGACGTAACAATGGAAGTTGTGGATACAAATGGATCAAGGTCTCTTTGGATGATGTGCATTTCTTTTTGAATTTTGAACATATTTTCTACTATTTTGAACATGTATCATGCTCATTTCGTGTTGGTTACCGCTAAGCATAAAGTAATTTATTTGAAAACACAAAAAAAAAATTTAGGAGGAAACATTACACAATCTGGATGCTACTATAACTAGGCAGGTGGTAATATGTTTTGATATTTTGCAGTGTAGTTTATACTATGACTAGGGAAGAAACTATATATTATAGTTAACAATCATGTGGAAGCTTACATTTAAAAAGGGTTAATGCATGAGTAATATAACCCCATGATATATATGGTTATTATGATAAGGAGATGTCATGTGTGTTCTAACACCCCATGATATGATGTTATTGATATTATGGGTGTACTCTTATATCTTGGAATCTCATTATAGGGATTACATATATCATTGTGGATTACTGGTATTATTTGTTTTTGGAAGGATTGAGCATCATTGTTTCAAAGTAAGCACATTATAACATTGTATGGTTATTAAATGATGATAATTATGACTTTGCATAAAATAAAATACATTTTCATAGATATATATTATAGTCTATTTTGGGCCCCTCTTTATTTGGGTCCAACCATGTTTCATATTCACGCCCAGCACACTCACCTAAATGGATTTGAAAACCTCATGTTTGATGTGGGAGTAAAAAAAGTTCTTAATAAAAAGTGATTGATCTAAAGTGAATTAGTAGGTATCTCTATAATAATGCAATGTGTTTGGGACAAAAAATCCAGGATGGGTATCATATATTTTCAAAAAAAAGATTTATATAATTTTTATAGGATGGGTTATTTGAGACAAAATCCATATCCATCCTAGTTCAGCAATCATAAATTTATCTATGATGGATTATATTGGATTGATATAAAGCTATCCTAGATAACATGGGTTACAAGACCACTCATTTTTATTTGGGATTTATTTATTTTTGTTCCAGATAACTAGTCATAGAGAAGTTGTTTTTGGGATAGATTTGAAATTCTCCCCAATTCAGTTTAGTGCATGAACCATTTTAGAAAAAACTTAACAAAAAATATTAGAAATATAAATATTATTTATTTAAAATATAAATATTGAATGTGCATGTGTGTGTGAATAAAAACAAATATATAAAGAAATTTTTTAATTTATATATATTTTAAAAAATGAATTTATAGAGAATATATTTATTTGTATGTACGTGAGTATATAAAAACAAGAATATAATTTTATTTATATTTATAAATATATTATATGAACATAAATATAATTATTTGTAATGAAAATTATTAATTTATATTATTATTTGAATAAATTTATATATTTAAAAATAATTTTATTAATGATAAATGTAATTTTATAAAATCATAATTATTATATTTAAATAGACATGTGTGTGTGTTAATGAAAATAAATAATTATGTTTGTTTAAATTAAATTAACAAACACACATGTCACATTGTGTGTATATATTTAGGTATATTTTAAATTTATAAATAATTCAATATATATTATACACAATACAAATTGGAGGTAATTAAATCCATCCAAGATATATTGTCACAATTGTTTATCTGATATGAAAATAAATTCATCCCAGTTAACTATACACGCACTCATAACTTTATCACAAAAGAATATGTAAAAAATTATAAATGCATACATATATATATATATATATATAAGTGCGTGTGTGTGTGTGTTTAGTTATGTCCCAAATATATATTTATAACATATAATTAAATATATGTATATATAAGTAATAGAATATAAATAAATATTATTAAATATAAAATATTTGATAAATTTTTCTTGTATCATTATAGGACACCCTAATTTAGTCTCCTTGTTGGTTTTACCATAAACACATTTATGTTTAGAAGAATTTATAATATTTATTTTAATATAGATAAATATTTTTTTAATTATTCATTAATATATAAACACTCATATGCATGTATATATATATATATAATTTTTTATATGGAATATCTTAATATATATTTTGGTTAAAATTTAATAATATATTTTGATATATTAATATATATGTATATGATGATTTGTATTAACATCACTATGTTATAATTTTGTATAATACATTAATATATATATATATAATAATTTTAAAATATTATAGATAGTACATAATAAATTATTTTATCATATTAAAAAAATTTAATATATTATTGCATATGAAAAATAATATAACATAATTAAATTATTAATTATATATACTACGACTATATATATAATTAAATGGTTTTTATAAAAATATATCTCGTTTATACTAAAACCCATAAAAAATAATCTTATTATTTGGGATGAAAACCAAATTCATCCCTGACCAGTTGTGTCTCAGATTATATTTATTATATTAATGTTATATATATATATATTAACATTATATATTTATTCTAATATATATATATATATATATATATATATATATTATTTATTATAATATTAAAATTTATATATACTAATATTATGTTGGACTCATTTGTATATATTATATTTTATTTACAATAATTTAGTTTATATAAGAATATTATTTATAAATATTGTTCTTTTTATAATATAATTTATATGTTCTCTTTATATAATTTATATGTCTTATATCAATGTTATATAATTATATAGTTATGGTATAAAAATATAATTATATACATATATTTTAGAAAAATATTATTATATTCATTTATTTTTTAGTTTTATATTTTTTATAATTATTATATAATATGTGAGAAAGAGAGAGAAAGTTAAAACTATATGGTATGGATTTTAGTTCGTCCCTAATAAGTATGAGTGCATCAACATATAAAATTCATCCCAAAATAAATCATTTGATGTGGACAACTAATATGTTCAAGTAATTTTTTCCAAACTTATTTAATATATATATATATAACTATATTCCAAATAAATATATAATCAAACATATATATGTATATACACAGGTGTATATGACTATATAACAAATATATATCTATAATATATAGTTATAAAGTTATATATTATCCATGTAATATAAATTACAATATATTTAAATATTTATTACTTATTAATTATAATATTCATACTTAAATTCACTCACACACAAACATTTATATCTATGTAAAAAATTATATAATATATTGATACATATTAGGGTTTATATTTTATAAGAAAAATTAACTTATTAATTTTTCAAAAACTTATATTATTTTGAGTGACTTAAAAACATAAAAACACTTTACCATCAAGATTGGGAGACAACTACAAGAATTAATGTTATTCCATATAAAAATGATGGCCATGTGTAGAGAATATATATGGACAATTTATAACTCATGTGGGATACCTTCATTTTCCACTCGAGGAAGGAATCTTAAAGAATATACCATTTTCCATTGTGAGTGATAGATTTCTTTGCAACGGTCGTGTTACTAGTGTCCTAATGGAAAAAACTACAAGAATCTACAAGAATTATTTGTGTAACGTCATACATTTGTTTGATCATTGTCATTTTTTGATACTGATGTAACAACCCGAATTCAGAGCCCCTCCACTGGTGCCACGTACCCAGTTCGCCACATGACCTCAAGTGCATTTCCCCAAATGCCAGAGGCTGCCAACTAGCAGCGAGGGCCTTGGTGAGTCGGTAGGGAAACTATACCCTCATTCGGTAAGGTATACAGTAGAAGAACAACCAGACACAATAACGGAAACAGTAAACAACATACAACAACTGAGCTGAACAGCGGAAGCAATGTATAAAATAATGATGATGCAACATGGTACATAAGTCTATGGAAAGTAGTAAACAAACCAACATGCTAAAGTAAAACTGAAAAACAAAGTGCAAAGAAAGCAAAGTAAACTCCTCATCATCGCAAGCCTATGCTCGGTCCCTCGCTCTCCAACTCCAAGAAATCACGAACCGGAAGTCGAAGGGCACTTTCCCTTATCTATTATTGCAACAACAAAGTCTGCTTGGGCCCAAAAACATTTCCCAAACAGGGTGTGAGATACAATCCCAGTAGGGAATCACCCAAAGATTTGTGCCTAACAGTCAATGAATACAAGGAAAGTAAAAGTACAGGTAGTAGTAAGCATAAAATCACACAGCAGCTACAATCCAGAATTCTAGCATATAAAGTACACAAGTAACAACAGCAACAAGAAAAAAATAGGTAACCCTCCGGGTAGCTCTCACAACCTAACCCATATGGTTCATCCTACAAGTACTAGCAACCCTCTAGGAGGCACACACAGTCTCACCCCTCTAGTTCAGCTAAGAACAGACTCTCTGAGGATGCACTCACCATCAATTCCCCATATAGTCACGTATCGTGCTAAAGGCTCCCTGTGGCCTGCGTCGAGGAACTATAGACTCTCTGAGTAATCACTCATCATCAATTCACCCTTTGGTCTCGCATCGTATTAAAAGACAATCTGGAGAATCCCTTACGTCCATTCTTCATATGGTCTACTACACTAGGTTCTCACAGTCCTGTGTGAAACTGACATGCATAGCGCGCGTGTGTCGTCCAAGTAAACCTCAAGAACTACTTGGCTATCAATCTGAGGCTCAACAGCATAACATAGCAACAGTTCCACTATCCTACAACTAAGCATTGAAACCGGAAAAATGCCAAACAAGCGAAACAATCCTGGAAACATCCATTGTACAGTAAAAACTACCATATTCAAAGGAAAATACATCTACTCAGGTAATCAAACAAAGCAGGAAATACAACAAGGGAAAAACAGGAACATTCAATACCCCGATCAAGGGTATTGGTGGAATTTGCACAAAAATACTCATCGAATTTCTACAGAAAGGAACAAACCACCCACCTTGATGTTAGGGGATCGATATTCTTGAACCACGATGACTGATTCTCCATGAAATGTCGTATATGTGAGAAAACGCACAAAATGTTTAACCTTAGATAACTTGAGAAGGAGAAAGAATTGGAAAACAAGGCTCAAGCAAAAGTGAGAACTCACCGCTGTGCTTCCAATGCAATCGACCATGCTCAAATCAGAGAACAGACTGAGTGGAAGAGGCTCGGGGAAGATCTGGTCATACGGGTCACTCTCAGATGAAGAACCTAGAGAAGGGGTATGTTCTGTCTGTCAGGCGCGACCCTGGTGCGTTTAGTGAAAAAAAGTACACGTCATGTAATTTTAGAGTACATGGCGTGTACTAGGTTTTTCTGTACTCTGCCAAAAATAGCCTCCATGTAACCCCTACACACCGTGTGTGTGGCCCGGGCATGGCCAGCACACAGATTCGAGCCATAGAAGAGTACAAGACGTGTACTCAGAAAGTACATGGCGTGTACTTCAAAATTTTCTAGAAACTCCATTTTCTTAAAAACTCCAGAAAAAGGAACGGTGTACCTGAAACTAAGATCCGAGTTCTTACAAACTTCCCCCCTTAAAGAAATTCGTCCCCGAATTTCCCTAGTGAGGCGTAGAAGAAGAAACCCCGAACAGTTCCAGCCACAGCGATCGTACATCGGCCTTCCTCTCCCAGGTCTCGTCTTGTACTCGACAATGCTACCATAGCACCCGTAAAAGAGTGACAGACCGCCCAAATAGAACCTTTGTACTATGATCGACAATCTAGATGGGATGCTCCTAAAACGAATCATCCTCTTCGAGCTCAACTTCCTCAGGCTGAAATACATGAGACGGGTCTGAAAAGTAACGTCGAAGCTGAGAGACGTGGAAGATGTCGTGCATGACCCGGTACCTCTAGGGTAGCTTCCACAGATAGGTGACCTGCCCAACTCTCTCCAAAACCTCTAACGGCCCGACATACCACGGTGAATGCTTACCCTACCTCTGAATCCTCTTGTGTCCCAACCTTGGTGCGACACGTAGGAAAACCTGATCCCCTACCTCAGACTCTTTTGGTCGTCTCCGCTAATCAACATAAGACATCTTCCGACACTATGTTGTATCCATCCTCTTCCAAATCAGATCTAACTTCTCTAAAGTCTCTTGAACAAGAAGAGGTGAAAGCAGAGCTATCTCTCCTACCTCCAGCCAGCATAAGGGTGATCGGCATGGCCTACCATACAGAGCCTCATATGGTGCCATATGAATAGTCTCCTGAAAACTATTGTTGTAGGTGAACTCCACAAGAGGTATATGCTTCTCCCAAGAACCGCAAAAGTCCAGGATTCAAGATCTGAGCATATCCTCTAGCACCTGGATTGTTCGCTCGGACTGGCCATTAGTTTGGGTATGGTATGCCGTACTCAAAAGTACCTGTGTACCCAAAGCCTTCTGAAGTCCTTGCCAGAACCGAGAAGTAAAGCGTGCATCCCTGTCTGAAAAAATAGAGCATGGAACTCCATGCAGACGAACGATCTCTCTGATGTAAAGTTGTCCCAGATCATCGACACTGAAGGTATCCTTGATCGGCAAGAAGTGAGCAACCTTCGTGAGCCTCTCGAAAACAACCCAAACAACATCGTTCCCTTGAGGCGACATTGTAAACCCTGTTACGAAGTCCGTCGCAACATCGTTCCACTTCCACTCCGGAATGGGTAACTGGTCGAACAGGCCTGCTGGTCGCTGGTGCTCTGCCTTCACCTGCTGACAAGTAGAACACTACATGACGAAACCAGAAACATCTTTCTTCATACCTATCCACCAGTAATGGCAATGAAGATCCTGATACATCTTTGTGACACTAGGATGAACTGCCCAAATTGAGGAATGAAAATCCCACATTAGCTCCTCACGTAAGTCTGCTGGCACCCATACACGTCCCTAGAAACGCAAGGTCTCATCCTTGCCCACTATCCATCCAGGGAGAGGGTCCTCTCCTAACACACTCTCCCACAGGACTAAGCCTTCTGTGTCTGATAGCTACCTCATCCGTACCCGATCAAGTAGTGTAGAGGTAACAGCTACAGAAGATAGGTAAGTCTATCCCTGTCTGTCGTGTACCTCCAGATGCATCTCAAAGAACAAAGCCATCAGCTTCCACTCACTATTGGACTCCTGAACTGTTTGAAACTTAGTTCTTCTGCTCAATGCACCTGCCACTGCGTTGCCCTTTCTCAGCATATAGGCAAGCTCAAAATCAAAAGACTGAAGATACTCGACCCACCTGCGCTGTCTCAAATTCAGATCACGCTGAGTGAATATATACTTGAGACTCTTGTGGTTGGTAAAGACCAAAAAGTGATCTCCCAGAAGATAGTGTCTCCAACAAAATAAGGCATGAACAACAGATGCCAACTCTACATCGTGTGTAGGGTTATTCCACTAATGTGGCCTCAACTGCCGTGATCTGTACGCGACGACTCCATCTCCTCGCATAATCACATCGCCTAGTCCGATACCTGAAGCATCACAATAGACTGTATAGATCTTGCTTGGCTCTGGAAAGACTAGTATCTTTGCCAACTTCAATCTTCCTTTCAGCTCCTGGAAGGCTGTCTCACAAGAATCTGACCATAATAACTTCACCCCCTTCTTGGTCAGACCTGTCAAAGGTGTTTCCCGGTGTAAAAAGTCCTAAATAAAGCATCTGTAGTATCCAGCCAGCCATAGGAAACTCCATACCTCGAAAATGTTCTTCGGCTACTCCCATGAAACTACATCTCTCACTTTATATGGGTCCACAGATACTCCTGCCTCTGAGATGACGTGGCCCAAGAAGTGAATCTGTTCCATCCAAAAGTGGCACTTCGAGAGTTTAGCATAAAGCAGATGCTCTCTCAGTGTACTCAAAACGATATCAAGATGGGTAGCATGGTCGTGTCGAGTGTGAGAGTACACCAAGATATTGTCCATGAAGACCACGATGAAGGAGTCCAAGTAAGGATGGAACACTAGGTTCATCAGTGCCATCAAAACTGCAGGTGCATTCGTGAGACCGAACAGCATGAATGTATACTCGTATAGACCATACCTTCTCTTGAAGGCTGTTAGAGGTATTTCTGATGGTCTAATGAGCAACTGATGATAACCAGACCTCATGTCGTTCTTTGAGAACACCCGGGCTCCTCGAAGCTGATCAATGAGGTCATCGATCCCCGGGCAAGGGGTATCGGTTCTTGACCATAAACTGGTTCAGCTTCCAATAATCCACACAAATCTGAAGGGTACCGTCTGCCTTCTTCGCAAATAGGACAGGCGATCCCCAAGGAGAAATACTAGTTTGGATGAAACCCTTTGCCTGTAACTCCTCCAACTACTTCTTGAGCTCCTGCATCTCAGGTGTGGCCATCCTATAAGTAGGAATGGACACTGTTGCTACTACCGGCATGAGCTCAATAGAAAAGTCTACATCACACTCCAGAGGCAAACCCGAAAAGTCCTCTGGGAAGACATCCCTCAAACAAACCACCACTAGTGGAAAGTCTAACTGTTAAGTCCCCTGATCATCCAGATAAAGACTAGAAATCTAGGTTGTCACCCTTCCTATCCCATGATGCTCAAGTACTACTCAACTCGCCTGAACGTCTCATTCGCCTCTATGAAGAAAAGATTCACCCTATGGTGAAATGAAACTCACTCTGCGGTGATAACAATCGACGAGGGCCTGGAAGGGAACCAACCAGTCCATCCCGAGGATGACATCATAGCCTGTCATCTCTAGGACATAAATATCCCATGAGAAACGATACCGTGAAACCACAAGAGGGCACTCTCTACACTAGAGTACACTAGAGGTCTTCATCCCCAAAGGTGTGTCTAGTGTCAACGAGTCGGCAGAAGAAAAGACACAGAGCCCAACGCTCTCCATAGTAGTAATAGAGATAAAACTATTTGTAGCACCAGTATCTAAAAGAGTTGAAGACAAAACTGAGGCTACTAAAATATTACCTCGAACTGTAGAAGGGTCGGGATCCTTCTCCTGATAGGTCTGATCTAGGGCGAAAGACTGGCCTACAACGCGGCCATGCGCCCCTGGCTGACCACTCTGAGCTGATCCACCTTGCTAGTGCTGATGGACTAGTGGTTGACTGCCACGACCTTGAACTCCACCTCGGCCCGAACGGCCAGAAGAACTCCAGTTCCCTGACTGGTGAGAAACTGGTAGTGCTTATCCTAAACGAGGAGTCATGGAAGAACCCCGGTCACCAACTGCTGGTGAGAAAACCTGGCAGAAACACTAAAGGTGACCCATCTTGCCGCAGGATCGACACTCCACATGGTCTCTCTGGAACTGCGGCCTCGTGTGCCCTGGCCAGCCACACTGGTAGCATACCACCAGGCTACCTGATGATGCATCTCGCTTCCTCAGATCACCGCGCGTAGACTCCCTACGATGCTTCTTGCTTTCATCTGGAGGAAAACTAGATCTGGAAGTAGAACCGCCCTGGCTCGCAGCTACGGAGACTCTCAGATAGTGCTATTCAATCAGTGCATGGTTGACAATGGAAATGATGGAAGTCAACTGGGTGATATTCACTTGCGATCAGATCTCCCGCCTGAGTCCATCCTCGAACTTCCTTGCTTAAAACACCCCAATTCCATCCCGGAGGGGTGTGAAATTCTACAGCTCAGTGAAACGAGAGGAATACTCCATGAAAGAAAGAGTACCCTGCTCTAAGCTCATGAACTCCCGGGCTCGGTCGGCCCTCAGGGTATCCGGGTAGAAGTAGTCATAAAAGATGCACTGAAACTCCTCCCAAGCCATAAACTGCTGGTGACCTGCCTGTGAGATCACGTCCCACCACCTCTTGGCAGAGTATCGGAGCATGTAGGTAGCGAGCTTGACCCACCTCTTTGGAGGTGTCTCTAGATTCTTGAAGATAGTCAGTATGGATTCCTTCCATGACTCTGCAGCCTGAGGTCCTCCTTCCCTTGAAAAAGTAGGAGGATGTTGCTGCTAGAAAACCCACATCAAGTCTACCATAGTCATGGAAGGAGGCGGTGCTCCTTGAAGGGTCTAGATAATCCTCAAAAAACATTCCCTGAACTACGCATCAGCGCCTGCAACTGGTATGATAGCCGGTTCCATGGCTGGCCCGACTGGATGATCGGTAGGAAGTCCCTGATCAGCCATATCTGGCGTCTGATCACTGCCTGACAAGAGATGTACTACTAGAGGACCGCTAGGAGGCATAGCTCTAAAAGATCAAAATCACACCTTAGATTAGAATTAACAAAGGCAGAGAACACAAGAGTACAAAACGGGAACAGGGGAAGAAAAACACACAAGTTTACAAATCAAGAATACATGGCGTGTATAAAAACTACACGGCGTGTCTTCTTAAGCCACTGAAATGGGTGTGTACCCCTACCCTAAAAGTTTTGTAACGCATCAAACTACATGGCGTGTTGACCCCACACACAACGTGTTCTTGAAAACAACTCCCCTTCCCGAGTCTCTTTACACGGCTAACCCATACGGTCTGACTTAACCCAAGACTACATGGCGTGTTCTAAACAAACACGGTGTGTACTAGACAAGGATTCGGCGGCCTGTGTTGTTAAATACATGGCTGTCTACATGGATGAACCTTACATGGCATGTTCCAAACAAACACGGCGTGTATAGGTGATGGTGACACCGTTCCATGTTGTTCGTGACACGGTTGGGTACATGATCAAGACTACATGGCGTGTTCCAAAAACAAAACGACGTGTCTAAGAGAAGGAACTCCGACCCATGTTGTTCGTGACATGGATGGGTACCTAGACAGGACTACACAGTGTGTTCCTTTATAACATAGTGTGTTCTACTCAAGCTTCCCCGACCCGTGTTGTTAGCGACACGGCCGGGTACACTGCTCCGAACTACACGACGTGTACCTACCGCACATGGTGTGTTCCTGAAGTTATTCTCACGACACCGTGTTTCTGCTCACATGGTTAGTGACATGACCTAACAACTATACGACATGTATTCAAATGTACACACCGTGTATTATGGGTTTTTCTGGGCAGTAGCTCAGAAACTGCACGGAAGCCCAGAAAACAAAGAAAACAAGCCAAGGAAGTGCCAAATTCCGATTCGTGAGGGCCCATACTCCCAGCGAATCAAAACATGACATTCATTTAAGCAAGGTAGGAAACAAACAATCCTCTAACAAGGCAGCAGAGATTCTATCAAGCAACTATCACAACAGCATGCATAATCTACACAAAGTCTATCACAACAGCATGCAATCGCTAATTCACCCTAGAAGGCATGGAAATAATGCATGGAATGTGATTTCTTCAAGTTCCTATATGATGCATGAGAGGGCATACCCTCATCTCATCGGGTTGCGATAGAAATAGATCTTCAATCGTCAAGGGATTAACAACACAAAGCATGTGAATCACTCTAGGTGAAATCATATCAACCGTAAAATCTCGAAACCAGCAAATTGCAATTAACGAGGTAGTATGGCTTTTCCCTGTACACAGGTTAGGTACTCCCGAGCACAGCTTAATACCGAGTACCTAATCCATCCTATCCCTGGATAAAGTCTCCAAATAGTAAAGCAAGAGAAAAGATCAACCTCCGATACAACCTTGTAATGACCCGAATCCAGAGCCCCTCCACTGGTGCCCCGTACCTAGTTCGCCACATGATCTCAAGAGCATTTGCCCAAATGCAAGAGGCTGCGGACTAGCAGCGAGGGCCTTGGTGAGTTGGTGGGGAAAATATTTTCTCATTCGGTAAAGTATACAGATGAAGAACAACCAGACACAATAACGGAAATAGTAAACAGCATAAAACAACTGAGCTGAATAGTGGAAGTAATGTATAAAATAATTATGATGCAACATGGTACATATGTCTATGGAAATAAGTAAACAAAACAACATGCTTAAGTACAAATGAAAAACAAAGTGCAAAGAAAACAAAGTAAACTCCTCAGCATCGCAAGCCTAAGCTCAGTCCCTTGCAATCCATCTCCAAGAAATCATGTACCGGAAGTTGAAGGGTGCTTTCCCTTAGCTATTCCTACAACAACAAAGTCTGCTTCGGACCAAAAGCATGGCCCAAATAGGGTGTGAGATACAATCCCAATAGGAAATCACCTAAAGATTTGTGCCTAATAATCAATGAATACAAGGCAAGTAAAAGTGCAGGAAGCAGTAAATAGAAAAGCACACAGCAGCGACAATCCATAATTATAGCATATAAAGTACACAAGTAACAACAGAAACAAGAAGGAAAAAGGTAACCCTCTAGGTATCTCTCACAGCCTAACCCCTGTGTTTCAACCTACAAGTACTAGCAACCCTCTAGGAGGAACACATAGTATCACCTTCCTGGTTCAGCTAAGAATAGACTCTCTGAGGAATCACTCACCGTCAATTCCCCCTATAGTCTCATATCATGCTTAAGGCACTCTGGGAAAGCACTCAACATCTCATCCCCCCTGTGGCCTACGTCGAGGAACTACAGAATCTCTGAGGAAGCAATCATCATCAATTCCCCATGTGGTCTCGAATCGTATAAAAAGACACTATAGAGAAGCACTTACGTCCATTCTCCATATGGTCTACTACACTAGCTTCTCACAGTCCTGTGTGAAACTAACATGCATAGCGTGCGTGTGTCGTCCAAGTAAACCTCAAGAACTACTTGGCTATCAATCTAAGGCTCAATAGCATAACATAGCAACGGTTTTACTATCCTACAACTAGGCATGGGAACCGGAAAAATTCCAAACAAGCAAAACAAGCATGGCAACATCCAGAGTATAGTAAAAACTACCATATTCATAGGAATATATACCTACTCAAGCAATCAAGAAAAGGAGGAAATACAACGAGGGAAAACAATAACACACAATATCTGATCAAGGTTATTGGTGGAATTTGCACAAAATACTCATCTAATTTCTACAGAAAGGCACAAACCACCCACCTTGATGCTAGGGGGTCGATATAATTGATCCACGAAGATAGATTCTCCATAGAACGTCATAGATCTGAGAAAACGCACAAAACGTTCTACCTTAAATAACTTGAGAAGGAGGAGGAACAGGAAAATAGGGCTCAAGCAGAAGGGAGAACTCACCGCCTCCCTTCCAATGCAATCGACCGTGCTCGAATCGGAGAACAGATGGAGGGGTGGGGGCTTGGAGAAGATCTTCCTGTACAGGTCGCTCTCGGATGAATAACCTAGAGAAGGGTGTGTTCTGTCCGTCAGGCACAACCCCGGTGCGTTTAGTGAAAAAGAAATAAAAGTACATGTTGTGTACTATTAGAGTACACTGCATATACTAGGTTTTTCTGTAATCCTCCAAAAACGGCCTCCACATCACCCCTACACACCGTGTGTGTGGCCCGAGCACGACCATCACACAGCTTCGAACCAGAGAAGAGTACATGGCGTGTACTCAGAAAGTATACGACGTGTACTTTGAAATTTTCCAGAAACTCCATTTTTCTTAAAAACTCCAGAAAAAGGAAAGGCGTACCTGAATGGAAGATCCAGGTTCTTTCAACTGAAGTGGGGATCTAATATGGACATCAACAATCATATACATCAGAAATTACATATCTCTAAAGTAATAAGTTGGGTGGTGTTTCCTATAAATAAGACTATGGGAACACATTTCAAGAGACTAAATAGAAATGGAGATTTTGGATCTTGAATTAGGAGAAAAGTAACATTGTTTTTTGAGTGATCAATTTAGGGGGGAGTCTTTAGATAAAAAAATGCTAATGGTTTTCTAAAAATAAATATTTTAATTAAAAAACAAGTCATCACATAAAATTCCTAAGACCATGTCTACTACGTATAAAATCATTTTAAACTTTTCTAAATAAACACCTTTGTGGAAAAATCTTGTTAATCTTTCATATAATACTATGTAAATCTTTTATATTATAGTATATCCCATATTAATCATTCAAAAAGGATATTCCTCCACAAAAAAAATACATGGTGGTCAGCCATAAATCTCTATGTTCACTAGTGGACCCAACTCATCAACACAAAAATTATCTTATGTGGTCATGGGGAAACTCATAGTATGTTTTTCCTTCATTTAAATGGAAAACCTCCATAAAATATTTGACCGAATATGAATCCTTTATCAAAATATTTTTATGGTGTCTATAGAAATGTCACTCAAACCTCTTATAAATACAATTATTCTTAACCTTTCAAATCACACCCAGATACAATAGTTTCCTTAGTCTCCTACCTCAGAATAATAAAATCCATTCAATTTGATGGATTAAAATAAAGTGTTGAAACAATATTTTCTAGTTCAAAACCTTAAGAATCCTACTCAATTAAGGCCTCCTCCAAAGCCTCTCAACGTACCTTATAGTGTCATTATCCACTCTCACATAGAACTCATTTTATCATGTATTACCCTAAGAATAGGAATCTCTCTGTTGTTCTCCCTAATAGATAAGATCCTTGTAATATAGTAAATCAAGAATTCCCTTTATAACAATGGACCCTATCTCTATGAAACCATTAAATTTGATCAGCTTCCATAGGCAAGTCAATGATAATGAAATTATTAAATGTGTTATCTATATAGAGTACAACAAAAATCTTCTTTGATGGTTTTTATCCCCCAGGTGTCTAATCCTACTTATCTATATAGTTACTAATTAATGGGAGACATGTCAAATGGTACTCTAGAATACTTAAAACTGAACCTCCCATCACCTAACACATATTTCAATCCAAATTAGAAATTCCCACTAATTCATAATTTCCACACAAATAATTTTGAGGTTCCACCTCCAGTTAATCTATTTTAATTAATATTAAATTGCTCATAACTTTTCCCAGTCAAAAAACTGTAAACGTCAACACCTAATCATATTATCACATGGAATTAAATTGAATTACAGAAAAGTCTTGGATGAATGACATTAAAATTAACATCATTGGTTATAATAGTGTAATCGTAAAAGGTTCCACAGTGGTTCTAGTCAAACAACATTAAACTAAATGTCATAATGGTTCGAGTCAAGTGACCCAAAACTATAATTCCTCAAGTTCATGTAAAAACAACCACAAATAGATTTTCATTTGACATGGATTCATGACCATATAAGTCATCCAAAATATTTTTCCCTAACATTTGATAGTAAGAATAGTAATGAGGTCAATCATTAAACACCACCTCATTGGGCCTCTTGGTTTCGAATAATGTGAATACTTTTACTTCTATGTAGGTAATGAATTTCTATGGTACTTGATAAACAAGAATGTAATAATAATTTTTTATATCCACTAAAATATTTTTCTTTCATTATTTTATTAAAAATTATTATAATTGGAAAATTATAAATATTGGTGAATCTCATGAGGAGGAACAGAATTATATTTGGTGTGCTCAGGGGATCAAGCTAGTATCGACATCAAATTGTGAGTGATGGTAATGATTTCTATCCTGATAGAATTTATTCCATATATTAATATGTATTCTAATATTTACCTTTGGAATGAAAATATTATCTTCCCAATTTTATTATATGCTAAAAAAAATCTTATATACCACAAGCATATATTAATGGTATGAGAAATTTTTACAGCCCATCTTGGAGTATCTTTATAGAATTCCTAACAGTTGTTCCTATAGGAGATATATGTTTGGGGAAAAGGTTAAACATTTCCAAATAAAAATGATTTTTAATCCATCTCATTTTATGAATTTTTTAAATTAAATACATTAATAATGGTTATGTTCCCTAATGTTAAATTGAATTGATAAAGGAACTTCCATTGAAGATATTCCTAACTATAAAAAGTTTCATATACTAGATTTTAATACTAGATAAACATGAATCATTATAAATTATACATGAAACATCTAATCTTTTTATATTCCTATTTCTCATACATTTTGAGCATAAGTCTACAAGAAGACTTGAATTGCATAAGATAACAATACCGATCACATGTTTAATTTGAATGTTGAAAATTTTGGTTTTCAAAATTTGGGTGGAAGAGTTTTGAAATCCACCCACCTAGGACAAGGTTATCTCCCATTATTAACCAACTCATGTTTTCTATTCATATCATTTGTTCATGATGTTATAGAAAATAGTAACTATTATTGTACCACCACATGAAATAAATTTTGAGTATCAGTGTTTAGTTGATAATGGACCGATTGTCTTTCCTACATTTATTGTTCGTAAATGATGTGTCCCAATCATAATATACAAACATAAGAAATAATTTTATATGTATCTACATTACATATCAAAATAAATCACATCCCAAAACCTATTGGTTTAGAGTTTTTGGATACTGGAAACATTACAAAATTATTTTTCAAACTTTTTTTAATATCTCCCAAAAATATTCTTCACATGTGATACCCTTCAAGGAATTTGACACATGAGATTGCTCTTCACTACTAGGAGATGTAAATATAATAATGGGTGAGCATAAACGATATCTTTCATTGATCAAAAGTGAGAATAATATGATCATGTGGGTATGAGAATGTAATTTTTTTATGAACATGACATAAGTAAATCATAAAAAACATAGATCATAAAACATGTTTCAACGATTTTAGAGTAACATAAGAAATGACTCAAAGGAATGTGGAAATTAAAGTCAATAATCATGATACATGGGAACATTAAATTGGTACATTTTATAACATATTAATGTCGAAAGAAGGTAAGAATATAAATCATAACATGTGTTAAGAATAACCACAAATATATTCATATTATACGAGATTAGGCTAACCAAATTCCCATAACATGGTAGACTTGGAAAAAACCCAATGTAACATCCCCTCATCTGGCACTCTCTCATGTGGGAAAAATGGTGGGTTTTGAGACATCAAGCACTCTTCCCCATATGCCAATGCCTACTGACTAGCAGCATGGGTGTGTTATGTATAGTGGGGAGACTATACCCCCTAGTATGTGGTCTCATAATAGTTGAAAAAATTAATATAAATATAATCAATAAGATAAATAGACATAGAATAGACCATACAACAGAAATTGGAAAATAAAGGTGACACTAATATATCAATATTGAGGAATAATGTAATGACAGGATGATATGTATCTTAATTTAAAACTAGAAACAATACAATTAAAGAGTCTTATGACACAAGATAGATAAAAAAGACTCCAATCCAAAACCCTGATGTTGGATCCATCTCCAAACTCCATCCTATCCAATAATAAAATTGGGTCACCAACATGGTCATTTTCCATTTTCCAAACCTGGACCCAAAAAATATTCTTGGGTACTAAATGTTTTCCCGAATTGGGTGTGAGTAAAACTAAATTGGTATACACCACCATTCCTAAAAAAATATTATGATAAGAGGTGTATTAAATAAGGAGAAAAATTAGAGTATTATTTATTCTACAATTAATAAAATAATTCAAAAAACTATTTTAGCACCATGTTGGAATATCTATGACCATATATCACTACCATTCCAAATATATCCATATAACCATTGTAATACAAAACCTACCTTCGCACCCAATCTGAATGTCTCTGATCATGTCTCAAAACCATTCCAACCACATACATATAACCATGGTAAAAAAAACACTTGGACAATCCCTCAATATAAGAATTGCAGCATCATTCGTGGACTATATTGATGTATAATAATCTCAGCATGTGCCAAGGCATATACTAACATATATTAATCTCAGTAAGTGTTAGGGAATAGCCCAATATATAATCATCTCACCATGTGCCAAGGCATAGCCTGATATTTTAAGCATCTCATTTTGTGTTAGGTAATAGGCTAGTGTGTAAGAATACCAACATTTTTCTTGGAATAACCTAGATATAATTATCTCAGCATGTTCTAGGGAATAGCTTGATATATAAGAATCTCAGCATGTTTCACAAGTGAATATCATAATACTAAGAATATGAGTTCATAGCGTGAACTCTCTATATATCTTGAATCAGTTCCCAGCTTATATACCTTCACGGCATGTCCCTAGATATGACTACATGCCGTGTATTATAGTTTCATGGAAAGTAGTTGTTCGAAAATAGTTTTTCATCCTAGTTTCTCTAAAAAAATTGGATCCTTGATTAAGGCTTCCCCATATCCAAACAAGACTCAGTCACTGTAGCTCCAAATAAAAACTAAAAGAGGGATATAACTAGAAAATGAAATGATGATACAACCTCCCCACCATATAAAATATCATCCCTGAGATGCTCCAAGAATCAATGTAGAGTCTTAGTGAACAAGTCTTTCCACTATGCTCGCATATTAGAATCCCTCTCTCAAGTCTTCTAAGGAACTTTCCCATTCTTCCACTCCACTCAAACAAATTTTATAGTCCTTCCTCAGAGATACTTCTAACTTCCATCCATAATCTATATTTGATTCTCCTCAAAGGAAACATCTATATAAATCTCAATTTCCACTATGTCTATCACATAAAAGGGTCTGGTTGATATATTGTAGTATTTTGGAAGGGCTAAATGATACATAACTAGACGAACAATTTCCACTATCTCAAAAGATCTAAAAAACCTAGGTTCTAGCATTCCCTGTTTCTTGATAAAGGGTCTTCCCAATCTAGGAAACACCCAAAGAAAAACATGATTTCCAACCTCACACTTCTATAGGTCATCACTGATGGTCAACATAGGATTTATGCCTAATCTATTGAGTCACCAATTTCTATATTGTCAACTAAACATGCTAAAACGTCCCCTTTATGAGACTAAGTCAAACGATAAAAAACTCACCTATTTCTAACAAGGAAAGTGGTAAATGGCATGGTCTTCCAAAAAAAATCCCATTGTTGATTCTAACTGGATTGATTCCTATAATATTTTGTTATATTAAAACACAATTAATTCTATATGTTACTCCCATGAACCACTTAAATCCAAAATACAGGCTCATAACACATCCCTTATAGCCCTAATAGTCTGCTCGGATTGACTATTAGTATGTGTATGAAAGGATGTACTCCAAGGAACATGTAATACCAAATCCTACTAAATACACTTCCAAAACCATGAAATGAAATGAGGATCTCTATTATAAATGAAACTCCTTAGAACACCGTGAAACCAAAATACCATGTTCATGTCAAGACCACCCAGATCATAAACTGTGAGGGTCTACCTAATAAGAAATAATTAGGCTACATTCACTAGTAAATCCATAAAAACTCATAATATATCATTGTTATAGTTTTTCCTTGGTAATTTAGTCACTAAATTAATAGGAACATCATCCCAATTCCACTCAGGAATGGGAGATGATGAAAAATACTAGTCAGTCACTAATTCTTATCTTTCACTAGATAACAACTGAAGAATCTTTCCAAAAATTAGTCTACCACCATCATCAAGCCTATCCATGATTACTGTCTATAGATATCATGATATTTTATCATCTATACTAGATATACTGCCCATTTGAAAACATGAAACTCCCTCATTATCTCCTCTTATAATCCTATAGGAACACAAAATCATCCTTAGAAAAGAATAGAATTTACATTAATCATAGACCATCCTGATGGTGTATCTCCACAATATAAGATGTATCTCAAAACTAAGCCCTTTGGATGAGATAATTTTTTTTGTCTTAATCTAGTCCAAAAGCATGTGTATAAAAAATGTCGATGTCAGAGATACTCAACCCTAAGACTCCTGAACATGTAGATTCATATTTGAAAAGCACGCCACCATCTACCACACATTGAAATATATCCACATTGCCTCTGTCTTTTTCATTTATCTTAATATATTGATTTTTTTTTTCCCATACTGGTGTGTAATCCAACTTGATGTTAAAAGACCATATATAGGTGACCCACATCATTTGTCAAAGGTTTAGGTCTTTATAATAAAATATATACCTAAGGCTCTTGTGGTATATGTATCTTACAACTCTATCAACCATAAGATAATGTCTAAATCATATCATGGAATGAAACTATTCTACAAAATCTATGTCCTGAGTAGGGTAATTCCTCTCATGTGGTCATAGCTGTCTGGAGAAATAAGTGACCACCTGATCCTCCTCCATTAGAAATTATCCAATTAAAAATCTGGATAAATCACAGTACAAGTTATATTCTTTACATTGAAAATGTGAAATGATGATTGTTTTTTATGTCATCCTTCCTTTCAACACATTAAAACCTATCTCATAATAATCTGACCAAATGAACTTCTTTTCTTTCTTGTTCATCCTAGAAATCAGTGCTTCCAATTGAGAGAAGTCATGTTTAATGGACAAATAATAAAATGATAATCCCATAAAACACTGAATCTGAAATATATTCTTATCCAATTACCAATATACCATGGTGGAAATCTTATCTGTGTCTATTGATACTCATACCTCTGAGATTACATGGCCTAAGAAATTATGTTTCTCAATCCAAAAACATAAATTGGTTAGTTTGGAATAATGTTGATTCCATCTCAAAGTACACAAGAGGATTAAAAGATGTTGAATATGCTCATCTATTGATTGTGGGTACACTATGATGTCTTTTACTACAACCACCTCAAACCGGTCTATAAAAGGATGAATGGTACTATTCATCTAGTCTGTGAATACTGATAATGCATTTTTCAAACTAAACAGCATCACTAAGAACTCATACAAGCCATACCTAATAATCGAAGAAATCCAAGGTATGCATGGTGGTCTCACCCATAATTTATGGTATCAGATTATCAAATTGATCTTGGAGAATATCTTATAAACTCTCATATAATCAATGTGATCATTGTTGTGTGGAAGGGGAAACCATTTCTTGATCATCATCAGGTTCAATATCCATTAATCCACACATAAGCACAATGTACCATCAGAATTTTGGTAATGGGAACTAGAGAATCATAAGGTGATGTACTTGTCCATATGAAACCAATAGAATCCAGACCATCCAACTAGATTTTAAACCCCTTAATCTCTACTCATGTCATTATATAAGTGGGAATAAAACTAGCTTCGTTCCCTACACCAACTTGATCAAGAACTCTATCTCTCGCTCATGCAGTAATCCATAGAACTCATCATCAAAGGATTCCTAAAAATGATCTACTAGTAGAGGGAAGTAATCCTACTACATTAAATAATTTTTTATAGAAAGAGAGGTTATTAGTGCCATGAGAAAATACAATCAAAAGTAAATTATTCATGCACAACCAACCTAAATATCTCACTCACCCTGGTGAGAATAGTTATCTACTTTTAGATATTGAAATGAATATATTATCTAATAATAGTCTATAAAATCATGGTATAGAACTATCCAATCCATCCCAAGAATCTAAATTAATCCTTTCATTTTTGTCAAAAATTGTTTCCAATGGAAATGGTGACCCCAATATCTAAAGAACACATCCAACAACATTTGATATTCACTGACCGCATACCCAATGGTATATTGATGTTCAAAAAACCGATAAATATTTTTACAACCAAGACCATGATTTTTAAAAAATAATAGATAAAAAACGAATATGATTCTCACATATCAAATAAAATCCAGGCTAAAGTATATCTTTCTATAATCGTACCTCTAACTGTAGATGGTCTAATATCCATAATGGTTTGAGTAGAATTTACAAGATTTAGATGAACATCCAATCTTCCCTAGTCTCCATTATAAATTCCCTACATTTTTTCATTTTAGTGGTAATACTACTCCTTTACTAGGATACCACATCCCCTACCTCATCTTGAATGACGATTAGAACTCCGGATAGTTTCCTGTTGAGGTGTACGTGAGCCCCTTACAATCCTTGGTGATTATACTTATCCTTGTTCACAACTCTACTAAGAAATTTTTTCACAGAACTTCTTAAGATTAACCAATATTCTGTACATATAACACTAAACTACAGGGTAAGAAAACTGTGGGCACTTTGGGACAAAATTTCCACACTGATAGAACTACAGCGGACCACGGTCCGGAGATGGCTTCCCACTGCCTTGTATTCAATTCCCAATACATTCTTGTTGAAAAATATCAAAGTTGTGCTTATTTATACCCAAGGAAATGGTCCCAATTCAATCTTCTAAAAATTAATGGCCACTTTTCAGGGCCTCTATCAAATTCCCTTCCATTATGAGTTCCTGATGCATTACTTCTTTAAAACTTATCGAAGGAAAAAAATCACCTACAACATGATCTCAAAGTTAATACCATCATGAAAATGTCTTATACTAGAGATATCCTTATATTCAAAATATGATGCAATGCACTATTCGTCTGTGAAATGTTCAGCGTATTTCATCACTGGAAAGTGATAATGTGTTGGATGCAAGAACTCGAGAGCCTTCTCATCCCATAACATATATGGATAGAAGTTGATTAAAAATTCATCTCTAATTCCTTCCAAGATAACTCCTCTTAATACTGAAAGTTCTCTAGAATGTCCCACCAATGCTTGGCTGGTCTATAAAGAATATATGAATAAATCATCACCCTCCATTCAGTGGGTGTCTCATGGTTCTTGAATATCATCTAGACTAAATCGGTATGAAACATATCTACTTTGGGGGACTCTATATCTAGTGCATAGAGAAAGATTCCATAGTTGAAACTCTATTTTTATCTTATACATCAATGGTACAATGAGAGGAGTCTCTCTTTCTATGGATTGTATGACCATCAGGAAGCTTTCACGAAGTTGAACAACTATCTATCCTCATGAGCTACAGGATGCTCTAGTGCGTCTTGGTTAGGAGTGTACTAATTTCCACTCTTTTAATACTCAATTAAAATCTAATGAGGAGGAATTTTCTCTACAAGACAAACACACACCTTAGAGAACTGGATATAATAGATTAAACTTGAGCAGGTGACCACAATCGAGAACCACCGACTTCTGGTCTCTCTAACCATAGATTAACATGTTATTTAGAATGAAATAATAGTTTGTTCATTTAATATTTCTGGTATAACAGATATCTCATATCATAGTCTACACTGGTAATATATCACATGCATATAAATATTTCCTTATCATGAATCATGCATGAAAGTAATTATCCCTATGTTTTTATAATGATGCATGCATAAACATCTCATGTTATACTAGACAATGAATAAAAATGTCAAAAAAATAAAAACATCACATGATAATAACCTCAAAAAACATGTGAATCACCCAATGTTATATAACGACAAAATATAATAATATAACATCATAAAAAATACTCCCATCCCTGGGAACTCAAGTTTTCCCTCATACATGGTTTTGATACTCCCATGCAAAAGATCAATACCAAATCATGAAACATCCTAGTCTCCTTTCAGAATTTAAAATATGGTAAAGGAATATATAATAAAACAAGCCCCCTCTAATACCACATTGTATCATCCCCTGATATGGCACTCTCTCACATGGCCAAAAAGGGTTGGTCATGAGACTTCAACTATTCCTCCTCGTATTCCACATGCTAGCGGCTAGCAACGTGTGTGTGATATATATAGTGGGGTGATTATAACCCCGAGTAAAGTGTAATATAAGTAAATAAATCCATTTTAACAAAATCAATCAGAGTAATAGACATATAGGAAACTATATAATAGAACTGGGATAATAAAAGGGAAACCTATATACCAAAAATGAGGAATAATAAAATGATTGGATGGTATGTATCAAAAATTAAAACAAAAATTAGTATAATAAAAGTATGATTTGACATAAGATAAACCCAAAATACTTTGGTCCAAAACCCAAATGTCGAACCTATCTCTTAACACCAACCCACGCAGTTGGAAATTAGGGTCAGTAATAAGGTTCCTTGACCATATCCAAACCTACATCCATGAAATCTTCTCAGGTCCTAAACAACATCCCGAATAGGGTGTGAGGAAAACTCAGTAGGTGGACATCATCATATCTTAATGAACTAGTCTGATAAGAACTGTACGCAATGATGTGATAAACATGAGTATTAGTTAATTCAAGAACTAATGAAATATAGAAAAAAACTACTTCATCATCACAACATAATATCTTTGAGAAAGTCTCATAACCATTCCTACCATAACCATATAAACATGGTAATACATAACATGCCTCCGAACTATACCCTAATATCTCTGAAAATGTCTCAAAACAATGATATCCACAACCGTATAACCATGGTAAAACAATACACCTAGCCTAAACTGATATATAATCATCGCAGCTTCTGTCAAGGCCTAGCCTAGCATATAGGAGTCTTATCATGTTATAGAGCATAGTCTGATATATAAACATCACATCATGTGTTAGGGCATTGCCTAGTATATATGATTCTCAATGTATTCTAGAGAATAGCCTCATATATAAGAATCTCAGCTTGGGTCATGGCCTATACCAATATATAAGAATATTAGCATGCATTAAGGAATATCTCATAATATAATTATCTCAGCATGTTCCTGGGCGTATCCCAATATATAATCATAACATCATGTGTCATAAGTTCATTTCATAGTAGAAAGCATAACAAAATATGACCACATAAGACCAAATAGTTAATTCTTCTAATTACAATTTGTCATTCTATTTACAAATTATTTTAATTAATAAATTAATTCATGTTTTATTTTGAATATACATCAAGAAGTCACATGAATCAAATTTCATACTAAAATCATATGTAAAACATTTAAAATTCACTACTCTTCAAAGGATTTATCACCCAATGGTTAACTGAAATCCAGGTCCCATCAACAATTGAATCCAAAGGGTTCCAAAAAAAATACAAAATATAATAATATTTTTTTAAATTAAATTAATTAATTAATGTGCACTATCACAATATTTTACATAAAAACACATTTTAAATTATACCATGGGGTTAATACTAGTCCCACTTCCTTTAATTCATGATAAAAAAAAGCATCCAATAGCAAACACCCCTGAGGAAGAAGGTGAAGGTTATCATAAGTATGATCCTAGATAAAAAATGATCAAGATAAAAACCAAAATTTATTATGGTCAACATAATTACACCGCAACATCCAAATAAAAATGAAAGATAACGAAAAAATTAAACCACTTAACTAGGGATAGATCATACAACGGGATATCCAGAATCAAGATAGGTCCTCCAAAATCACGTGAGAGCTTCCTTGGGATGAGAAGGATAAATAATTACATGGGTGAGAAGAATAAATCATTCAAATTGTACTTTTAAAAATCATCTCATGAAATTACATGGCAGTTAATATAGTTAAAATTCATGTTTTAATTTTTAGAAGGATGCACTAAAAACCCTGTCACATTGGACTGATTTTTATTCCAATATAATATCATAAAACATGTATTATAATTTCAAAATGTGTACTCTCTTCAACTCAAGAATCTGTTCACAACCTGTATCCTTCAAGACATGTGTTTAGAAACAATTACATAGAGTTTATTACTATTACACGATATTTAAGTGCTCTGCAAGATAGTTTTTCATCCTAGTTTTATTATAGAAACTTGAGTCCCATTTAAGGATTCTCCTTCTACAAACAAGACTCAGCCACCAAGGCTGAAATTAAAAACTAGAACACATATATAGCTAAAACAATATGGGATCTTACACCCTACGCCCTATAAATTTTTAAACTTTATCTTACAACCCATTTCCCATTCTGATCTCATCATATATAAAAATTTACCCAATTAATTATGGACTTATAAAAGATCCACTCATCATATAATGATAAACCCTAAATATGTGGGCCATATAAAGATGAAAACATTCACAATATCATTATTGATTAATTAATCCACAAAAAATAAATGGTTTTTATTAATATTTGTACAAAACAAGATCATAAATCATCCAAGGAAATAAAATGAATGAATTATTTAAAGAATATCCTTAGTAAACTGTAATAAATATTAAAATATATTGATATAGATGAAAAACAAAATATACAATCATTGTAAAATTACTTTTAAATATAAAATTATATACCCATTACATTTTTAAGAACATTTATTTCAAATGATGAAATTTATAAAAAATTATAATACAAATTACATTGGAAAACTATGAAAATTTTGAATGAAAGATTTATAAGGAAAGATGCAGAATATAGTGGGAAAATGTGTCTATGTAGAAACATTAAAAAGGATTCCACTCACACTTTTTAGTGAAATTTAATAAAAAATGGCCCATAAGGGGAACCTTAAAAATATATTCCTCTAATTATTTTGAAAAGAAATTAAAATTCTATAAAATTAGACATTAATCAGTCATTGATGTATATCCAAGGATATTTATCAAATAAAATGAATCATATGAACATGGAGATGAAAAAATTATATTTAAAAATATGATATAAGGCCAGATCTTATTATAGGAAACCTTTTGGAGGAGTTGTAAACCATAAGGTGGAGACACCCCATGTACGATGGAAAAATCCTAGTACCTAGGGTGGGATTGTTGATATTTATGTGTGTTGTTACAGTTTCATGTTATTTCACCTTTATTGATGCACATATTTTGTGATGTGATTTTTTTCTTAGTTATTCTAAGATTTAATTCACGAACTAGTACAACAAGAGATTTTAGTATGCATGCATAATTTTAGGCACTTGGTATTTATTCTAACATGCATCATATTAGGAATGTAAGAACCTAGTTTTTTTGCGGAGAAAGACTTTGTAATATTCTTGATAATATTCCCGGGCAGCGCCTTCAGACGGCGTGCGATTCTGAGCCCCGGAGTGGCCGAAATTAAATTTTCAGTGCGTTCACACTAGAAATGAAAAATAAATTAGATAGCACCTAAACGGAGTTCCGGATCAAAGATCCGAGTGTACAGATGGGTTCGGAATGGGGTGTTTATCCTAGGCACGACATAAAACATGTCGGCGCGGGATGTTTAGACCCCTCGATCGCTTTCGGAAGGTTAAATAGATAAATTAATAAATTAATTTATTCGTTTAAAGTTGAAACGCATGTATCTCTTAAACGGTGACTTAGATTGGAAAACTGAGGGTACCGTTGAGTTAGGAATGTGTCGTTTACCCTAGGAGGGGTATAAGTTTCGCGGGCGCGAGCCGTTTGTGAAAAAATGGCCCCAGGGGCGTTTTCGTAATTTAGCAGCTTCAGACGTTAAATTTTATAACCTTTGAACGGGGTCTCAGATAAAAATTCTGAGATAGCTGTTGTGCTTGGGAGGTGTTGTTTACCATATGGGAGGCTTAACCTCGACCCCATCGGGAGTTCGGGTTCGGGCCGACGGGCGGGTGGTTAAGCGTTTTCTATTTAAACGCTTAAGTCACCCACACCCTCTTCCTCTCCCTCACCTGGATAGCAGTAAGGAGGATCTCTCCCCCTCCTTATCCACTCCTGTGAGACAGCTCCGGCGAGGCGTGGTGGCCAGCGGATCGTCACGAAGCTTCGGGCGAAGCCCCGCAAGGTAGGAGGTTTTCCTTTTGTTGCGTTTTATTTCCGAACCTCCCTTTGAGTTCGATTAAATGCATCAAATCGTTGTTGTATCTTTGAAAAAAATCCCATAATCGTGTTTTATACATTTTGATCTTTCCATCGCCCTTTTCGGTTTGTAAATCGTAGTTCGGGGGAGGCCGGGGGCGTCCGGCAAAAGTTGCGGGTTTTGGTTTCTTTTCCGGCCGGTTTTAAGGGCGGTGGCAGGTGGTGGTGCGCGGGCGGCTTCAGCAGGGTGTCGCGGCGCACGGGCGGCCTTAGGCGGGTGCCGCGGCGGCTGGCCAGGGCGAGAGGGGAGGCATCTGGACGAGGCCGGGGGTCTCCAGCGGGCGCCGGCGAGACGCGGCACGCGGGCGACGAGCGCGGCCGGCCCTCCTGGCCGGGTTGACGCGGCGACAACGGGGGGCGGGGTCCTCGGGACCCCACGGCAGACAATACCTGCACGCGGTGGGTCTTTGTGGGAGAAAAGCGAGCCGGACCGGCTCGCAGCCGGTCCGGGCATGGGAGGCAGGCCCGTGACCGCGGGCCGGTTCAGGATAGTGGGCCGACCGAACCGGCCTGGCCCACTAAAGATCGTTTCTTTTTTTAAAACGCCTCTAAAAGGTAGCACGGGTGTCAGATTCGGGCGCCGTCAGCGGAGACGCGTTCCTTGAGTTAACACGAGTATTTTGAGATGGTTTTGGGAATTTTTAATTCCTGAAACGATAGGCCTCGGAGGCGCGATGTGTCTTTAAGTGGACGAGCATTTTTCCCGAGATCCTTGTTTTGGGCAGCACGGATGCATCCGACATCCATTTTGAGCGCCGTTAGTGGCGTTGTGACCCTGGCACTGAGGCGGATGTCTCCAGGGTGGTTTCAGGCATTGAGGCCGAAGTTGAGGCGCGGGCCCCACGACCCGTCTTTTGAGAAACGTGCATCTTTTAGCACAATTTTCCTCGGACGTCCGTTCAGGGCGTCCGAGTAGTCGATGTTGGGTGTTTTTCTGAGGGCATCACGTTGGTGCAGTCTGCCCACTGTAATTTTGTACGATGGTGCAGGCCCCGCGAGGGCAGTTTCGGGAGTTGACGGTGATTTCCAGCTTTATCACCGGGGGACCGTTTTGGACAAGTGAGTAGTCCATTTCGTGTACTTTTTCGAGAGGATCGCAACAGTTAGATCCGTTCGTTGAGTTTAGGGACCGGGATGCGGGTCCCACGTGGCACCGCTCGTGTGCTGTGCACAGGGACGCACCTTTTTCTCCGGATATCTGTTGCACTCAAGTGAGTAGTGCTTTTGACGTGTTTTCCTGAGGGGATCACAATGGTGCAATGCGCCTGGTTGTTTTTGGGGCCGAGGTTCGGGATCATGGGACGTCGTTCGGGCGTGAGGCGGTGTTGGTGACTTTTTCATCGGATATCTATTGGAGGCGAGTAAGTAGTCGATCTCACGTGTTTTTCCGCGAGGATTACAATGGTGCGATCAGTTTGGTTGTGCGGAACCTCTTGCAAGATCTTGTTAAATGTGGAATCATGGAAGGTGCTCCAGTGGTGGTTCTCCCTACCTTGTTTGTAGCGGACCTTTGGCATGTGATCGCGCACTCTTGGGAGAGTGACATAATTGGTCCATGAGATGTGGTTGGCCATGCCTGGGCCTTTGTGGTGGAGTTGTTACGTCACGCCTTTGCGTAGATGCTGGGTGCCGTGTGCACGACATCCTTTGGGCTAGAACGATGTATACTCCGAGAGTATACGGGAGAGCTTGGAGGTACGTGTGGTTGTTTGTACCTGAGGATGTTTGTGCGATCAATTGGGTTGACATGGGGCCACACATTGTTTGGGCCCCACGTGCGTGCCGGGTTCTGCTTTGCATACTTTGACCTCTCGCGATTTAGAGGGTCCCTGTGCGCTCATTTGTTTGACCAGCAGGGTGGAGTCTCCCCTGGCCTAGTGCTCTTTTTTCTGACCAGTAGGGTTGAGCTGTCTCCCCCTGGTCTTTTGCTCGATGGTTTGGCCGACAGAGATGGTTTGGTTCCTCTACTTCTTTGGCTGTGAGGGGTTTCAGTACCGTGCCCTTTCAACGGACTGCGACACCGTTTGCGACTATGGGTGTTCGTGCAGCGTGGGTGTTTTCCCCACTTTCTGGGATGAGATTTCTCGGTCCGCTTCGACAGTGACTCACCGGATTGGAGCGTGATTGCCTTGTGAGGCCTGTAGAGTTTCTCTCGTTTCTCCGTGTTCCCTGGTAGAGCTTGTGGTTTCGGTGTGACCAACACTTTTCGCGGGCACCGATCCTCTACCCAGGAGGTTGTTCCAGCAGGGCTGAGGTTGTTTCCAGCAGGACTGAGGTTGTTCCAGCATGGCTGAGTTTGTTCCAGCATGGCTGAGTTTGTTCCAGCAGGGATGAGGTTGTTCCAGCAGGGCTGAGGTTGTTCCAGCAGGGCTGAGGTTGTTTCCAGCAGGGCTGAGGTTGTTCCAGCATGGCTGAGTTTGTTCTAGTAGGGATGAGGTTGTCCCAGCAGGGCTGAGGTTGTTCCTGCAGGGCTGAGGTTGGTTCAAGCAGGGCTCGCTAGTGGGTTACCATCCATCAGGGATGGCCAGTACAGCGGTGTTCACCGAGCAGTACCATCCAACAGGGATGGCCAGAGTAGTTCCGGGCTTACCTCCAGTGGGGCTGGGCAGTGGTCCCTGATGCCGTGCTTACCTCCATTTGGGCTGGGCAGTGGTCCCTGATGCCGGGCTTACCTCCAGCTGGGCTGGTCAGTGGTCCCCGATGCTGGGCTTACCTCCAGCTGGGCTAGGTAGTGGTCCCGTCGCCGACTTTAGTCGGGTCACCCTCCAGTGGATTACCCTGTTACGGGACTGGGCAATGTGGCACCCGTCGACTATCTGGGTCTCCCTGTAGTGGGAACCCGTTGACTTCCATGGATCCTCCAGTGGGGTTGGGCAGGGGGTTGCCTGTTGATTTTGAGCATACCTCTCGAATGCGGGGCAGTGACGAGTTGTGGTTGACGTTCCCCCAGAACTCTTAAGTACGAGGAGATTTTCCCCCCGAGACACGTCCTTGTGACGCGACCTAAAACCGTGCGGGCGAGTCAGTGCCACCCAAATCGGATAGTGTCTGGGTGTGGTGATTGAGCCCCTTGGCTTGCGGTTCGGGGCAGACGTGCGGGATGTTGGGCATCGATGGTGTTACTTCTCGGACTGTTGGCTACTTTTTCTTGGGCTGAGCTACGGGATGGAGATCCCCTTACGACGTTGTTCGGGCTTCTTTTTTGAGCATATAGACTTGTATATACCTTGTTCTAGTACCCACTTCTTGGGTTTGGTTACTCTCCTTCTAGGAGAGGCGAAGACACGCGGAGTATGCCACGTGCTTTCTGTGTCTATCTTCTCGTGGTTGGATGAGTCTACTCTCCTGCTATAGGTAGCGAAGACTCGACAGGAAGTTCGTCTTCTCACCGTTTCCAACTCCTTATGCCTGGACGAGTCTACCTTCTTTCCTCTTGTTGGGTTGAGCTGGACTCTTTACTATACTCTTTGCTGCACTCTCTATTGTACTCCTCTACTTTTCTGTTCGCTCTACTGCTCACCCTTCGGTACCTCCTTTGTTGCTCCCTCGAGCCTTCAGGGTATCCTACTGACTATTTTTATACTCACCCCTGCTTGGGATTTTCCCGCACTTGGTGTGCCCTTGAAGATGATGGACAGGTGAGCGTGACTTCGGTGGAGTGTAGGAGCTTGGGAGCTTGGACCGCGTGCGGTGGTCGTGGAAGGGTTCTAGGTGGGAGAACCGTCAGTTGTTTCCTTTTTTTTTACCTGTTTCCGGGTTGTGGCACCTTTTCTGGTTGGGCGCGTGTTTTTCCCCTTTTTTCTTTTCATCACTATACTTTGTTCTGTTAGAGGTCGATGCACATTGTGGTATATATATAGCAGTTTCCCTTTCCTTTTCTGTGCTTTTCTTTTCTTTTCTTACTCTGCACTTTTGCATTGGGTGTGTTGTGTGTGTGTGTGTATAGGTGCTTAGGCAAAGGCCTCCCCGAGTTTTTGTGCCTTCGGCGCTAGTCGCCAGCCCCTGGCCTATGGAGGTGGGCTTGGGGTAGTTGCGGCTCGAGCCCGGGTAGGGACGGGTCGTGACAAAGTGGTATCAAAGGTGGTTCATTCCTTGGGACGTTGTTCGGACATCACTAAAATAAAAAGAACTGGTTGGGATTTAGGGCAACAGTGTTAACGTGTCTCGAGAGCGGCTCTCAGGACAGGGAATCCAGTGATGGTGCAGCAGCCGACGTATCCATTAACCAGGACCTTGATAACCCACTTATCGACTCGGCATGATGAGACACTTGTTGCAGGGAAAATTTTTTTGTGCATCACATAGGATTGAGTCTTTGACTTTCCTTCTTAAGTCAGCTCCCCATTGATGTTGTTATTGGTATATACACATATGCTCATATGACCGCGGTACTCCTTGATAATTTTCCGGATGTCTCCGCGAGGACATCCAACCAGGATACCAGCTTTGGTTCGTGACGACGACCCTGTGAGCTACAATGCCACAGTCCAGGACCCATCATGCAAGCCCCTTTCTCCGGGTGGGCCGGTATCAGCACCCCCACCTGTTGAGAAGCAGGAAGTTTTAGTAGAGCGGGCTGAGCTTGAGTGCGGGTTGAGCGCGCTTCGTGAGTTCCTGTGGCAGAGACCGCTAAGGTTCAGTGGTGAGCCAGACCCTCAGGCAGTAGAGGTTTGGCTCGAGGCAGTGGTTCGCCTTTTCAGGCTTGTGCAGACGCTGAAAAATCGGAGAGTGGCTTTGGCAGCCACCCTTTTTCGTGGAGCAGCTCGGCGTTGGTGGAGTCTGGTGACTCAGTTTATTGACGAGTCGTCACTTTCATGGGGTGACTTCCAGTTGTTGTTTCGTGAGGAGTTTTTCCCCTCCTGCTTGCTCTCCATTCGGATTCAGGAGATCCTGCAGTTTCAATAGGGAGGCATGATGGTGGCTGAGTACGCGGCTAGTTTTGCAGACCGTGCACGCTTTTACCCAGACTTGGTCCCTGACGATAACCTCCGAGCGTGAAAGTTTGAGCAGGGTGTCCGCCGAGAGATTCGTGTTGTCATAGTACCCTTGGGCCTTTCCACATATGACGGGGTGCTAGAGCAGGCACTGGTGACATAGGGATTCCTGTCACGTTCTGGAGTTGGTAGTGGTAGCAGCCACGTTAGATCTGAGACGTCTGCTGCAGCTAGTGGGTGTCGGCAAGCAGGACCTCGACGCAGGTGGCTTTCTGAAAACCGGACTCAGGGGCGTGGTCGTACACCACAGTGGCATCGGAGGGCACTAGTGCAGCCTAGAGAGATTCAGTGCTATGCTTGTGATGAGCGAGGTCACTTGGCACGAGACTGCCTGACTCGAGTTGCTGGGAGCTTCGGGCAGGCAGCAGGTGCACCACCACGGCAGAAGCAGCGCCGTGATCGGAGTAGTACCCAGAGAGGTGGTGCTAGATGAGGAGCGGGAGGAGCTGGTAGTGGGGGACGACGTTACGAGGTCTCCCCATCACCACTAGGTGGTCCACGTCAGGCTCCGGGAGCTGACTGTTGGGACCACGGGCAGCCGCGAGCTTTGGATGTCTATTATCCTGTAGAGCATGAGGTGATAAGAGGTACACTCTACAACTCTTCTACTTTTTGCAATAGAATTGTTAGACTCTGTGTGTGATCTTCTTTCCTCCCTGCTCCTTGTTTGATGTGTTACCAGGGTGACGTGAGGCGTCGGATGTAACCCTGTGTTAGTAAGGTAAAAGGCATGAGACCTTTTCCTTTAGTCGATGGTGTTGGCTCCTTCGCCTGTTGAGCGTGTAAGGGAGCATCGACTGTGGAACCTTTCGTGACCAGATATCCTTGGGTGTTTCACCATATGGATATTCTGAAGGAGGGAATCACCGGGCCTTGTTTCAGGTGCGAGCAGTGATTCCAGTCGCGGCATGCGACGTAGAGGTTGGACCGGGGATGTGAGCTACCCTCGAGGGCCTTCGGGCCGTTTGAAACCGTGAAAAGGGATGGCGAGGTACCCTAACGCCAAATTCTTGAATGGGTGCATGACGTCGGCAAGGGCCGACCTCGCGTGAACAAATCAATCCTTTGGTCTGTGTGCGGATGCACAGAGCTGTGCGTGGGTTCTTCTGGGTATGGGAAAGCCAGGTGTGGGCTTAGTACCCTGTGTTGCTCCCAAGTTTTGCTTTTCGGGGACAAAAATCTTGAAGAAGGGAATGATGTAAGAACCCGGTTTTTTTTGTGGAGAAAGACTTTGGAATATTCTTGATAATATTCCAGGGAAGCGCCTTCAGACGGCGTGCGATTCCGAGCCCCGGAGTGGCCGGAATTAAATTTTCAGTTCGTTCACACTGGAAATGCTAACTAAATAGGAAAAATCCTAAACGGAGTTCCGGATCAGAGATCTGAGTGTACGGATGGGTCTGGAATGGGGTCTTTACCCTAGGCACGACATAAAACATGTCGGCGCGGGATGTTTGGACCCCTCACTCTCTTTCGGAAGGTTAAACGGATAAATCAATAAATTAATTTATTCGTTTAATGTTGAAACGCAGGTATCTCTTAAACGGTGGCTCATATTGGAAAACAGAGGGTACCGTTGAGTTTGTAATGTGTCATTTACCCTAGGAAGGGTATAAGTTTTGCGGGCGCGGGTCGTTTGTGAAAAATGGCCCCAGGGGCGTTTTCGTAATTTAGCAGTTTCGGACGTTAAATTTTATATCATTTGAACGGGGTCTCAGATTAAAATTCTGAGACCTCCGTTGTGCTTGGGATGTGTTGTTTACCCTAGGGGAGGCTCGACCTCGACCCCGTCGGGAGTTCGGGTTTGGGCCGACGGGCGGGTGGTTAAGCGTTTTCTATTTAAACGCTTAAGTCACCCACCCCCTCTTCCTCTCCCTCACCTGGTTAGTAGCAAGAAAAAGCTCTCCCCCTCCTTCTCCACTCTGGCGAGACAGCTCCGGTGAGGCGTGGTGGCTAGCGGATCGTCGTGAAGCTTCGGGCGAAGCCCCGCGAGGTAGGAGGTTTTCCTTTTGTTGCGTTTTATTTCCGAACCTCCCTTTGAGTTCGATTTAATGCATCAAATCATTGTTGTATCTTTGAAAAAAAATCCCATAATAGTGTTGTATACATTTTGATCTTTCCATCGCCCTTTTTGGATTGTAAATCGGAGTTCGGGGGAGGCCGAGGGCGTCCGGCGAAAGTTACGGGTTTTGGTTTCTTTTCCGGCCGGTTTTGAGGGCGGTGGCAGGCGGTGGCGCGCGGGCGGCTTCAGTAGGGTGTCGTGGCGCGCAGGAGGCCTTAGGCGGGTGTCGCGGCGGATGGCCAGGGCGAGAGGGGCGGCGTCCGGACGAGTCCGGGGGTCTCCAGCGGGCGCCGGCGAGACATGGCATGCGGGCGACGAGCGCGGCCGGCCCTCCTGGCCGGGTTGACGCGACGACGACGGGGGGCGGGGTCCTCGGGACCCCGAGGCAGACAAGACCCGCGCGTGGTGGGTCTTTGTGGGAGAAAAGTGAGCCGGACCGGCTCACAACCGGTCTGGGCATGGGAGGCCGGCCCGCGACCACAGGCCGGTTCAGGATAGTGGGCCGACCGAACCGGCCTGGCCCACTAAAGATCGTTTCTTTTTTTTAAACGCCACTAAAAGGTAGCTCGGGTGTCAGATTAGCGCGCCGTCAGTGGCGACGCGTTCCTTGAGTTACGAAGAGTATTTTGAGATGGTTTTGGGAATTTTTAATTCCCGAAACGATAGGCCTTGGAGGCGCGGCGTGTCTCTAAGTGGACGAGCGTTTTTCCCGAGATCCTTGTTTTGGGCAGCACCGATGCATCCGACGTCCGTTTTGAGCGCCGTCAGCGGTGTTGTGACCCTGGCACTGAGGCAGCGGTTTCCAGGGTGGTTTCAGGCATTGAGGTCGAAGTTGAGGTGCGGGCCCCATGGCCCGTCTTTTGAGCTACGTGCATCTTTTAGCGCCTTTTTCCTCGGACGTCCGTTCGGGGCGTCCGAGCAGTCGATGTTGGGTGTTTTTTCGAGGGCATCGCGTTGGTGCAGTATGCCCGCTGTAATTCTGCACGATGGTGCGGGCCCAGCGAGGGACGTTTCGGGAGTTGACGGTGATTTCCAGCTTTATCACCGAGCAATCGTTTTGGACAAGTGAGTAGTCCATTTCATGTACTTTTTTGAGAGGATCGCAACGATGCGATCCGTTCGTTGAGTTTCGAGACCGGGATGTGGGTCCCACATGGCACCGCTCGTGTGTGGTGCGCCGGGATGCACCTTTTTCTCCGGATATCCATTGCACTCAAGTGAGTAGTGATTTTGACGTGTTTTCCCGAGGGGATCGCAATGGTGCGATGCACCTGGTTGTTTTTGGGGTCAAGGTTCGGGATCACGGGACGTCGTTCAGGCGTGAGGCGGTGTTGGTGACTTTTTCGTCGGATATCCGTTGGAGGTGAGTAAGTAGTCGATCTCGCGTGTTCTTCCATGAGGATTACAACGGTGCGATCCATTTGGTTGTGCGTAGCCTCTTGCGCGATCTTGTTAAATGTGGAAGCATGGAAGGTGCTCCAGTGGTGGTTCTCCCTACCTTTTTTGTAACGGACCTTTGGCATGTGATCGCGCACTCTTGGGAGAGTGATATAATTGGTCCACGAGATGTGGTTGGCCGTGCCTGGGCCTTTGTGGTAGAGTTGTTATGTCACGCCTTTGATTTGACGCTGGGTGCCGTGTGCACGATAGCCTTTGGGCTGGAACGAGGTATAATCCGAGAGTATACGGGAGCGCTTGGAGGTACGTGTGGTTGTTTGTACCTGAGGATGTTTGTGCGCTCAGTTGGGTTGACATGGGGCCACACGTTGTGTGGGCCCCACATGTGTGTCGGGTTCTTCTTTGCATACTTTGACCTCTCGTGACGTAGAGGGTCCCTCTGCGCTCGTTTGTTTGACCAGCAGGGTGGAGTCTCCCCTGGCCTGGTGCTCTTTTGTCTGACTAGTAGGGTTGAGCGGTCTCCCCCTGGTCTTGTGCTCGATGGTTTGGCTGGCAGAGATGGTTTGGTTCCTCTACTTCTTTGGCTGTTAGGGGTTTCAGTACTGTGCCCTTTCACCGGACTGCGACACCGTTTGCGACTACGGGTGTCCGTGCAGCGTGGGTGTTTTCCCCACTTTCTAGGATGAGATGTCTCAGTCCGCTTCGATAGTGACTCAGCAGATTGGAGCATGATCACCTTGTGGGGCCTGTGGAGTTTCTCTCGTTGCTCTGTGCTCCCTGGTAGAGCTTGTGGTTTCGGTGTGACCAACACTTTACGCGATCACCGATCCTCTACCCAGGAGGTTGTTCCAGCAGGGCTGAGGTTGTTTCCAGTAGGGCTGAGGTTGTTCCAGCATGGCTGAGTTTGTTCCAGCATGGCTGAGTTTGTTCCAGCAGGGCTGAGGTTGTTCCAGAAGGGATGAGGTTGTTCCAGCATGGCTGAGGTTGTTTCCAGGAGGGCTGAGGTTGTTCCAGCATGGCTGAGTTTGTTCCAGCAGGGCTGAGGTTGTTCCAGTAGGGTTGAGGTTGTTCCAGGAGGGCTGAGATTATTCCAGCCGGGCTGAGGTTGGTTCGAGCAGGGCTCGCTAGTGGGTTACCATCCAGCCGGGATGGCCAGTACAGCGGTGTTCACCGAGCAGTACCATCCAGCAGGGATCGCCAGAGCAGTTCTGGGCTTACCTCCAGCGGGGCTGGGCAGTGGTCCCCGATGCCGGGCTTACCTCCAGCTGGGCTGGGCAGTGGTCCCCGATGCCGGGCTTACCTTCAGCTGGGCTGGGTAGTGGTCCCCGATGCCGGGCTTACCACCATCTGGGATGGGCAGTGGTCCCCGATGCCAAGTTAACTCCAGCTGGGTTGGGCAGTGGTCCCGTCGTCGACTTTTGTCGGGTCGCCCTCCAGTGGATTACCCTGTTACGGGACTGGGCTGCGTGGCACCCATCGAATATCCGGGTCTCCCTGTAGTGGGAACCCGTTGACTTCCAGGGATCCTCCAGCGGGGATGGGCATGGGGTCGCCTGCCGACTTTGAGCAGACCTCTCGACTGTGGGGCAGTGACGAGTTGTGGTTGACGTTCCCCCAGAACTCTCAAGTACGAGGAGCTTTTCCCCCCGAGACACGTCCTTGTGACGCGACCTAAAACCGTGCGGGCGAGTCAGTGCCTCCCAAAGAAGATAGTGTTGACGTGTGGTGATTGAGCCCCTTGGCTTGCGGTTCGGGGCAGACATGCGGGATGTTGGGCCTCGATGGTGTTACTTCTGGGACTGTTGGCTACTTTTTCTTGGGCTGAGCTACGGGACGGAGATCCCCTTACGATGTTGTTCGGGCTTCTTTTTGAGCATATAGACTTGTATATACCTTGTTCTAGTACCCACTTCTTGGGTTTGGTTACTCTCCTTCTAGGAGAGGCCAAGACATGCGGGGTATGCCACGTGCTTTCCGTGTCTAGCTTCTCGTGGTCGGATGAGTCTACTCTCCAGCTATAGGTAGCGAAGACTCGACGGGAAGTTCGTATTCTCACCGTTTCCAGCTCCTTGTGCCTGGAAAAGTCTACCTTCTTTCCTATTGTTGGTTTGAGATGGACTCTTTACTGTACTCTTTGATGCACTCTCTATTGTACTCCTCTACTTTTCTGTTCGCTCTACTGCTCACCCTTTGGTACCTCCTTTGTTGCTCCCTCGAGCCTTCGGGGTATCCTACGGAGTATTTTTATACTCACCCCTACTTGGGCTTTGCCCGCACTTGGTGTGCCCTTGCAGACGACGGACAGGTGGAGCGTGACTTCGGTGGAGCGTAGGAGCTTGGGAACTTGGACCGCGTGCGGTGGTCGTGGCCGGGTTCCAGGTGGGACACCTGTCAGCTATTTCCTTTTTGTTTACCTGCTGCTGGGTTGTGGCACCTTTTCTGGTTGGGCGCGTGTTTTGCCCCTTTTTCCTTTTCAGCACTGTACTCTGTTCTATTAGAGGTCGATGCACATTGTGGTATATATATAGTAGTTGCCCTTTCCTTTTTCTTTTCTTGTCTTTTCTTTTTTTACTCTGCACTTTTCCATTGAGTGTGTTGCGTGTGTGTGTGTAAAGGTGCTTAGGCAAAGGCCTCCCCGAGTTATTGTGCCTTCGGCGCTGGTCGCCAGCCCCTAGCCTATGGAGGCTGGCTTGGGGTAGTTGTGGCTCGAGCCCGGGTAGGGTCGGGTCGTGACAAGGAACACATGGGAAAATAACATTTTTGGAATGTTATTAAATGGAAATTATATTATTTTCTTGTGTGAATTAAATGAAAAGGTGCCTAATATAAAATTTAAGGAAATTAAATGATGAAAAATGTAAATAATTGGTTGTATAGAGATAATTGAATAATGATGATTATTTTACCCATTTTTGACCACGACCTTGATGTAGTATGGTTAAGGGTAATGATAGTGCCACTATTTTACCGTGTGGTAGGGTTCAGGGAAGAGGCTTGTTATGGATAATTACGAACCCATATTATTTAATGTGTTAATGTTTTATTATCTATCCCAAGATGCTTCTTTGTAATTGTTGATATATTTCTCCATAACGATGTCAATTGATCGGACAAGAGGAGGTTGTGGTTGGAAATGATCCACTAGTAGTAGAACTTGATACGCTGATAATTCTAGGTCAAGGAGTTTGGGAAGATTTCTATGATAAATTTTCTTACATCATGTAGTTTATTGAGAGAGACCCATAGCTTGTCTTGAAGATTATTTCTAACATGACACATGAGTTTTAGTCATAGCACCCTCTGACTTCCAATCGAGTGGGTGGACCTAAGGTATCAGAGTTTTGGATTGTGTTCATCCAAATTATACTTGACCATTTTGAAAATCTTATTGAGAAGAGGGTCAAGTTGCCCGGTTATTTGTTATGAGGATTAGTGAATCATTTTTGGGATGCTCAGGCTCATACTGGGAATGAATATGGTATCATATGGATGGAATTTTAGAGAAGTTCCTAGAGCACATTAATCTAGAGACACTGAGATGGGAGAGGACTTCTGAGATCTTGTTGCTGACCAAGGGAAGTATGTATGCGATGGACTATGCTAGTCTATTTACTAACATGCAGTTATTTTCTCCAGCACAGGAAGGGTATGAGACAACTATAGAATTTATTTTCCTAGATGGGATTAAATGTGAGATTATTTCCCTTGTGAATATCTTTTGGCTAATAAACTTTTTGAAGTGGGGAATCAGACTCTCATATTTGAATAGGATCTGATGGAGGATTCAAATAGAGGATTAGTGGATTCTTCTAGACAGTATGGATGTACATATTCTGATGGAATAAAGTGTCAATACAAGATTTACATCTGGGGTGATATCAAGAAGAGTGGTCATGGGGAAGGGTCTGTCCCACAAGATCATGCCCGAGTAACCAGTCTCCGGTGTGTTAGGTTGGGTCACATTCATAGAAATTTTCCACAACCACCAGTTGAGTGATGATATTGTGTCTTGATGGGACATCAATAAAGGTTATGCAGGAACCCATGATAGATGGGTAATTATGGAGTAACTAGTTAGAATCAAATTTTATTAATGGGCTCTTCTACACTGTATTAGTCAGGAAGCTATAGATCTACTAGACATGGTAGTGGTGGTAGTGTATGAGGGGATTCTAAGAAAGAGTTCTAGTGTTTGTAGAGGGTTGTAGCTCGGGGTCTCATACAACATCACAACGGAGAGAGGAATCACAATTTAATGTAGTTCATCCTACACTTGTGGATAGTGAGATTTAACTATTAATAGTTAGAGGTATTATTCTTGTAAATTATATGCTAGCTATTGAATTATTTTATACTGGTGTCTCTCATTTTTTTATATTTTACCAACTTGTGAATGGATTGATCGTGGTGGTGGAGTTTCAGATTAGGGTTAGGATGATATATACACCTTTGGGATTATAATTAAGAGACATCTATTTGTGTAAATGGTTTTCTATAAATGATGGGGGGTATCAATTACTTTGGGATATTTATATTCTAGATATTTCAGGATTTGTCCTAATTATGGGTATCGAATGGTTGGTGGTGTATCGATCCCACATTGATTGTTACCACAAGGGAGTAGCCTTTATGTCTCTCGAGGGTGAAAATGACATGAACCATGGAGAATGGGATATCAAAGTGGGTCGTGTAGGACCACTTCATTAGAAACATGGGGAGATCACCACCTAGGTTTTTAGTTTGTTGTGAGATGATGGAGGTATAAAGTAGTATTTCTTTTGACTAATTAGGTATAGGTTCCAGGATGCATTCCCTGAGAACATCCTAGGGATTAAACATGACATAGAGGTGGAATTTAAAATTTATCTTATGTCAGGGGTAGGTCATGTTTCTATTCCAATGTAGAGAATGTTAACAACAATGCTTTAATATTTTAAGACTCAACTGGAAGAGTTGATAGATAAAGGGTTTATCCATCGAAGAAAGTTTCCTTGGGGTTCTCCAGTTTTATTACAAATAATGATGACGGGACATTGCACTTATGTGTTAATTATCGAAATTTTAATCATATGAAAATGAAAAATTAGTATCCCCTTCCACATATCATTGATCTATTTTACCAATTAAAAGGAGAATTTGTTTTATCCAAGATTAACTTGAGATCGATGTATCACTAGTCGATAGTGTGACCTTTTGATATATTAAGGACTACTTTAAGAATCATTAATTACTTATATGAGTTCACCATGATGTCATTTGGTCTAAAGAAATCACCAGTAGTGTTTATCACCTTGAAGAATCAAATCATACATCTGTACCTAGATCGGTTTGTTGTTGTTTTGTAGATGAAATCATCATGTACTCTAAGACTCATGATGATCATGCCCAATATCTTGATATAATCCAGAGTACACTTAGAGATAATTAGATATACTCTTTGATATCTATGTTTCAATAATGGATTGATCAGGTACACTTCATGGGCTATATCATCTCTAAGGAAGGTGTGTTGGTGGACCCAGATAAAGTTCAGGCAGTGGTTATTTGGGAGAAGGCCAAGAATTGTTTTCAATATATTTACCCTTTTTGGGATATTAGGATATTATCAGAGGTTTATCGAGGATTTTTTCCAAATATAATCACCACTTTTGGTCTTGACCAATAAGGTGATAAATTTTGAATGGTATATAGGATGTGAGAATGATTTCCAAAAGTTAAATAAGTGTTTGAATATGGCAGAAATAAGGATCCTACCAAATCCAGGTGAGTAGTAAACAATATTTTTTGAAACTTTCGGGATAGAAAATAGATTATTTCTAATGTTGGGATATCGAGTTATGGGATATTGGTCTTTCCAGTTGAGGAAATGTGAAAATAACTACCCTATGCATGGCCCAGAGTTGGAAATAGTGGTTTAAACTTTGAAGTGTTGGATGAATTATCTATTTGGAGAAAAGATTATGGTGTATACTAATCATAAGTGCTTAAAGTATATCTTTTTATTGAGTTTTTTGAACTTACGGCAGTGGAGATGGGATGAGTAAATGTTGTCATTCTACTTTGATCAAGAATATATTCCCTAGAAGATAAATAGAGTATCTGATTCTTCAAGTAGTAAAAATCAAACTCATATAGTTGAGAAGTCTCGTTCTGATGGGAAAATGATAAAATTACTAGATGAGATGCATGTTGTTGTTCAGGGGTTCTAGCATAACATGAATCCCATATCATATTCAGTAGAGTTTACACTTTTGGGACATATTATAGAGAGGCAGTAAGAGTATCGGGAGTGTTTAGACTTGGGGGAAATCCTTGAGGGTTGGAGTCACCTTCATTTTGAAACATATATGTAAAAGATATCATTTTTTCCAAAAATAATGTTTTTTCCTAAAAGTATGTGGGAGGAGATGATGCATCAATTTCATGCCTCAATGTGAGTTTTACACATGGGATTGACCAAAATGTATCATGACCTATGAAAATAGTATTGGTGGTCAGACATAAAAAGGAGATTGTTAGGTTTATGACACGATGCTACACCTATCAATAAGTGAAGGCCAAGCATCAACAAATTGGTGTTTTACTACAGTCATTTCCCACTTTGTAATGTAAGTGGGATGACGTTACCATAGAACCTATGGTGGGTCTCTTAATGAAACCTTGGATGAATGAAACTATTTGGTTGGTTGTGAATCGAATAACGAAAGTAGTGCATTTTTTTCCTATACCAGAGACTTTCTCAGTGGAACGTTTTGGAGACTTGAACATCCATAAAATCATTCATATACATGATCTTCCATGTAGAATTTATTTGGATCTTGAATCACTCTTTACTTCATGGTTCTTTTAGGCCTCGTAGAATTCACTAGGCACAATGGTTAAACTATGTATGGATTTCTACCCAAAGACTAATGAAAAGTTGGAGAGTACTATTTATGTGCATGAGGATATCTTTTGGGTGTTTGTCCTAGAAATTTTAGGGACTTTAGATAAGTACCCAGAATTGGTTGTGTTTTACTATAAAAACAGTAATCAGGAAACTATACAGATGTCACTATATGAGGAACTTCACTGTAGGTCATTCTGATCACTTCTATGTTGGATAGACGTTGTGGAGTTAAAGCTTTCGGGAATGAGTCTCATTAATGAGATATCAGAGCATGTTTATTTTATTTAAAAATTTATTAATATGGATTATAGTACATATAATTCATATGTTGATATGCATCGATGACCCATTGAGTTACAATGGGTGATTGTGTGTTCTTTCAGGTGTCCCCTAGGTTGGGTCACTATAGGATTCAGAGACAGATTATTATGGTACCCATGTTTGTGGACCATTTGAGGTTGTGTAGAGAATTAGGCCCTTTCATACTAATTGGATCATACATAGTGGTATAATGTTATACGTGATGTTCTTCATGTTTCACCACATTGGTGGTATCACCCTGAAACTTCTCATGTGATCCAAGCCGAGGATGTTGAGCTCGAGAATAATGAATCCTGTGAAGAGCATGTGATAGATGATGTTGATAATAGTGATAAATTGTTGAGGACATTAAATATTCTAATATTTTGTAAATTATGGAAACATAGTCATGTTTATGGTAAAATTTGGTAGAGATAAGAAGATATATGGGTTTAGTGGCCGGATCTTTTTGACAGAAATCTTAGCAAGGATTGAGAGTATGGCTCAAGGATGAGCTATTGTAAGTTGGGGAGATTATAAGATCCAATAATTTTAGTAGATATGTATTAAGATATTTCATAGTTACTATTTTTCTTACTTTGTGTATATCTTATTTGGGTTTTATCGTGGGAGTGTTTGGGGTGTAATTGGATAATTTTGGAAGGAATATGGGTAGTTTACAATTGCTGCATGGTTTTTCCCAAACCTTGTACCCAGTCCAGAAAACTATCTGAACACAAACATATATAATTAACATGGTTGTTGAATGGTTTGTCGAACTATGCACCCTCATAGAAGTAACCGTGTGACACCCCTAGGTCAGTCTCACAATTTGGGTGCATGGTTAGGGTAAACCAGGAACCCCATATTGGAAACATTCCATGCATAAATTAAATCCACTGAATATTCCTTAAAATTTTCTTGAACCCCTATCTTATATCCCCAAATACACTAGATCAACCCTAAAAAGACTTATATCATTTTATGGGTTTAGTGGATATATTCCATGTCTTTTAAACCTCCATTATTGACAAATTATAGTTTTATTGATGAATCATCACCTCTCTCTTAGTATGTCACTTCTTCCGAATTGGATTCATTTCTCCCTTGTCTCTCTTTCCAGAAAATAAGGAAATGGGTTTCCTTATCTAGTGAAGGATATAGATCTAGGTTTGATGGATATTTATTTATTTGATATTGGATCTAGGTTTTGGATCTATATCTCCTTATAAATTTTGATCTTACTTGTTCCACTTCAATTGGGATTTTCCTTCCGGAGATCTCATCATAAATTATGAGGTAGGTGGTATAAATTGAATTCTAGTACAATTGAGTTCTATTTGTGTGTATGTATTGTGAAATTTCAATTGTAATTTTTTACAATTTAATATTGAATTTAATAAATTAATTTATTGATTAATTTATAGAATCGTGGAATTTATTAATAGAGTTCCCATGTGAATATGAGATTATTTGAACGTGGGAAAATTGAATTCGATAATTGTGATTATGTAATTGGAGGAAGTGGATCAATTAATTTTTCAATTAGATAATGTAATGTTTTTACTATGGAATTTATGGGAAATTTAGATTGGGTAATTGGTCAATTAAAATGATTACGAACTAATTAATAATAGCGATTATGAGATAGTAGACTTGGACATAATGTGTTAATGGATTATATGAATTTTATATTTCAAAATGGTTTAATGGTCAATTTTTTATATTATTCCATGGGATTAAAATATTTAATTGTGATTGGGTTTGATAGTTTAAGTGTTATATTAATGGATGTAAAATTTGATGTGATAGTTTTTGTGGATTAAACTTGATTGATTTGATATATGTGATATATGAGTATGGGATACAGATTATGTCACCAAAATACCCATAAGTGATAAATGTGTGTGGGATAGGGATTTATGATTCAAATAACCATGAGGTTCTATACATGGTTTTCTATACCCAAACATGCATGTGAAAATGAGCGTAGGACATGGAATCATGCTACAAAATAACACTTTTGTGATGCATGTCATAGTGATTGTGGTATACAGATTACTACTTCAAAATACAAATTGTGTGATAATTGGTAAAGAGTGGGGGACTTGTACTAATGCTTCAAATAACTAGAAGGTTCTATCCATGGAATTCAAGGCCCAAAAAGGATGGCATTTTACTAGGGTTCCTACTAACCAAAATATTAATTAAAATTAAATGATAATTGATAACAATGGTATTGTGATATGTGATATCACTTGGGGGTAGTTCAAACATCGGCACAGGTTGAAGCCAGAATTGATATAATGGGTTATGTGAACCAATGGACTTATGTGTTTATGTAAAGAATAATTGAAAATGTGAAAACTATATATATATCAATTATAATTTAATCTAGATAAAACTACACACACTATTATTAAATGGATATTTTTTTACATTACATTGGTAGTGTCCGGCTAAGTTTTACTCACACCCTACTCAGGATTCCAAATAAGTACCAAAATAGACTTTGTGTTTGCGAGATAGGATAAAGGAATGATCCCTATGTTAAATTGTTGATATGGTATTGATCATGGATGAGGGCACATTACCTGTTGTTGAGACCCTTTTGTAATTTCCAATGTATTTATTTCTCGTTTTTCATTAGACACATGACACAAACTATGGAATGAAATCTCTTCTGTTTTGGTGTGGACATTATATTCTTTTTTCGTTCATCATGTGATACTGGTATTATTTTCGTTATGGTTACATTATTTGGAAATTGTTCATTTATTAATGGTGTTGTGATGCTTTGATAAATAGGGTATAGTCTCCCTGTTATAGATATTAGACCCTTTCTACAATTCAATAGCCTCTGGTATACAGGGAGGTGAACCTGAGGTCATGTGACTAACCAGCTCAGGGAACTAGTGTGTGGCACCCAATTTTGGGTATTATAATTCATGATGTAATTGTTATAACATCATTAATATAGGCAGAAAAACCAAAACGAAACATAACATGTCATAATAACCGAATGATTAAGAACTTTTTAATACATAATATATATATAATTTTTATAGAACATTTTTAATTTCAAAAACATGTTATTAAAGTGGTAAATAAGTTGAAGAAGAATTACACTTGTATATGAGATATTTAGGACTCCTTGTGATTAAATATTACCAGACATGAGGGGGGGATTTTAAAAGAAAAGTTTGACATGGATTTCATTGGAACCCAAAATAAATTTGTGGGGTGAGGTGGGTAAAGGAGGGGTCATTTTATATGTGAGATTCACTAGAATTTTCTAAAGTACTCATTATTTAATGGATAAGGAATTTAATTTATCTTGGAATGTGGATCCAGAGTGGTTAGATAATTGAAGTAGGGTATGTAAAGGAATATAATTACCATATTCTCTCATTTAGATATATATTTTTATCATATTTTAGGCCTTCACCCCATATTTAAACTATTTATCATCTTACCATTATAAGGTAACTTGATTTTTACCTTAAAATAAGTTATTTTATGCCTACCAATGAAATTCACCATAATACCCAATTTGGATATGATAATTCCAAATATAAATTACATTTTATTGAATTATGACTCAATACTTGATAAAATTTAATTTTTAATTAATAATTCTTCATGCATAAAATAATTTTCATGAAAAAAAATATTTGAAGAACAAAAATAATTGTATTATTATTCCCTACCAAATAATAATCATTAAATGAAATTGTAATTTATTATCATATAAACATAAAAATAAATTTCATTGAAATCATTATTTAATATTGACCAATTTAAATTATTAATGTCAATATTTCCAAAATAATAAAGATAAATTCTTTAAAATTAATCCCTTTTAAAATGAATATAATCTTATCATATCACTTAACATTTAAACAGTCTTAGTATTAAAATAATTTATTATATTTTATAAATACCTTATGTAATTATATAATGATAAAAATACACAATGTTTAAATATATATATTTTTCTTACAAAATATTCTAATTATTTTTAATTTTTTTATTTAATTTCATTATTATTTATTAAATGTGAGTTACATTGTTTAAAATTTATAATCAATTAAACAGATTCAATTATCTATTGGATACTCATATATACAACAGTCGTATGTCTAACATCCAAGTATCTATTGGAAATATGTCCAATGATCATATGTTCAGTAACCATATTATATTCTTATATAAATCCTACCATACATATCAAAGATCATTCATCTTCTTCATTTACTTATTTCAGAAAAAAAATCTAATATCTATTATATTTTCTATATGTGTAGTTATTATCAGATATATGATCTTTAATGAAACCCATAAAGATAAAGATTTCATGTTCACGGTAACATTATTTACTTGTGGTTTTATTCCACTTATAGGTTTTTTAATGATGGTTCAAATTTCATTGTCATAATTTCTCAATGTTAATTAGGAATGGTAATATTTTATCATAATAAAATATAACATTGACTTTTTTAGTTCCTGTATAGGTGTATTTCCGTCTATAAAACACACAATAATTATTTAATGGAAAGTAAATACTAAAATCATGGTTTGTAACATTCTACCCCTCTTAAAATAATTTCTCCATCAAGATTTCATTACTCTATGAATAAAATGAGGGTACTTATATATCATTTATTCTTCAAGTTCCCATAATGATTACTCAATATTATGATTCCTATAAAGAGCTATAACGAGTTTAGTGGTCTCATTTAATAGTAAATTACCTATAAATTTAAAAATTTCATTCAATAATTCCTAAAAACATATATCATGATCAAGTTATACTAACACTAAATCTAGTACATGAAAAGTTTTGGGTATGTACTTCCTAAAATGTGATACATTGAACACATCATGCACATGAGAGAGTATTGGAAGAATTTTTAGGTATTAATCCAACTTCCCCATAAAGTATAGGATTTTAAAAGATCGAATGTATATAGGGTTGAACTTTCCCTTTTTACTAAATCCAATAACCCTGTTCCATGTTAATATTCAAAGGTATAAGTTTTCTCCAACTTCAAACTCTATATCTCACTGATGATTATCAATGTTACTCTTATATTGACTTTATGTAGTTACAATGTGCCACTGAATAGTTTAAATCCTATTTAACATATCTTTGGACATATATTCTCCAATAAACTTATCCTCTCCAAATTCATCATAGAGTTTTGGAGTGATACATATATTCCTATAAAAATCCGCATATGATTCCATTTAAATTAAATAATTGAATATTTTATTATATGTGAACACTTCCAAGGAATGGTGTTGATCCCAACCATCATTTAAATCCATTAAAAATGATAACTAGGTATCTTCTGAGGATGGAATATTCCTTTCAAATTGATCATCGTTCTATGGATGACAATTAGTGTTAAAGACTAAATTTATATCCAAATATTATTGAATAATTCTCCATAACATTAAGGTGAACCTCATATATCGATATGATATAAAGGAAAGTGTTACCCCATATATCCTTACCACTTTATTTATGTATATCATTGAAATTATATCAAGTGAGAAATATTCTCAAATAAAAATGAAATGCATCGACTTCATAATGGGATCAACTAAAACCAAAAATAGAATTATGGTATTTTTAATTCTTTGGGAGCCTTATGTTGAAATAAATGGTGATGTTATCCCATTTAAAAATAGGTACGAGTAATGGTTTTATCATTCACTAGGACTTAATGATTTAATCCTTTACATATTGGAAAACTAAGAATTGGGATATGTACTCTACAATCTTTCTCCCCAATTTCTCCCACAAGAAATGATTCTAAAGTTCTCTTTGCTTTTTTGTGCTACTAGGATGGATAGAAAATGATGAAATATTTACACCGACCAATATGTACTTATTTAATTATAGTATTTATTATATGATTATTTTTTTCCTAAATCACATAATTCCATCATTTTCAAGGTTGATCAATTGAATATTCCTTACTTTAATTATATATCTCTGTATCCACCTTGTGTGCATCCTTGATCTTCACACATAGAAAAGGTTAAGAAATCACTTGGGAAAGATATTATTTATATCCTTTACAATATTAAGATCCAACCTTTGAAAAATAATCAATATTGAGTATACATCAGTTCTCATTATGGATATGGTTGCATAATCTTTCCTACTAAATGAATCATCCACTGTGTTCACCTTATAAGGCTAGTAATATATTATAAACATTAATAGTATATGATAAACACCAACCATCCACTTTGGTTAATGTTCCAATAATTCAATATAAATATATAAATTAATCTTCTATAATCAGTATAGATTTCCCAATTTTCACCATAGATATAATACGTTATTATCTTTCATGTGAATATAACCATTTTTAACTCCAAATACTGTGTGAAGTAATTTTCCTCACAAAACATGATTTGAATTGAGGAATATAGAACTAACATGACATTATATATGATAATTAATCTCAATATCTTCATTAATGTATCACTTTATAACACAAACACTTATCCACTAAAAGGTTGTGTGAGTACAAGTGTAATGACAAACCTTCTCTTCAGATCCTTGAAATTGTCTTCATATTCATCTATCCAATGGAACTTGAATCACTTACATGTTAAATTTGTTAATAGATTTAACATTTTTGATATATTTCTAAAAAAAAAATCGATAGTATCATTTAATCTCGTAAAACTGATACTCTCTATTATAGTGGTTTGGCTTGAATGTTCAAAAATTTCATGTATCATTGAATAATATATAAATAGACCTTCATTTTATTATTTAAGGATTTAATATAGGTAATTTCTATATATGAAAATCATGCATACTAAATTTTTCATATAACTTATCCATTATCAATTTACATTCCAGATTCTATGAATAATCATCCTAATATTTCTTGTTCTAGGAATATTTGCGAACAACATTAATAAGGACTACCAAAAATAGATTTATTTCATATCTAAACACTAAATTCATCATATACAACAAATAGTGAGGGAATTTTTAATCCCAAATGGACTCACTATAAATTCATAGAGTTTGTATATTTTAAGAGAATTTGACATGCATAAATTGTAACCGTTTATCCTTAATTTATGATGTGAAAATCAAAGGTAAATCATTAAGTGGTGTTTTCCCCTTAAATTTAATTGAACAATTCTTCAATATGAGGTAAAGGATACTTAATCTTTTTCAGAATATTTTAAGTTCATGATAGACAATACAAAGACTCATTGATACAACATTATTCTTATCAAATAGATTCGGTTAGCCCCATTTTTAACCACATGGGTGTATAAAACCACTATCTATATTATCTTAAATTTGATTATTTAATTCCTATAATTTTATTAATTTAATTCTACAAGGATTCTTTAATATAGTTATATAACCATGAATGTGTTAAATGGAAAACTCAACCTAGTAATTTGGTGTAATACTTCAATATTTTTCAAGAAAACCATCAATGTATTTATTCACAATTGGTATATCTTAAATATTTAGTCTCTCCCCTTCCATTTGAGCTAAATACCCATCAGGATTGGGTATTAAAACCCATGTAGTGGAAGTAATTTCCATATTTATTTTATATCCAATATTTCTATTATAGATGATCAAATCTTGATTTGTGATATAAATTATGATTTTTTACCCTGGTAATTTATATAGAAATTATATAGAGAGTGTATGCACCCAAAGATTTATCAATGAAATTACCTTATTGTAATTATTCCTTATAGTATAATCACATTAGGAAGCACAATGACATATAATGATAATAAATATTATGTGGCCATTAAACATAATTTTTCCACTTCTATATTCTGAATTTCGAAAATTGGACTTGCATGGTTGTGTTCAGGGTGATTTTTGGAGTCTAATAGAACAAACATTATTTTTGGTGAATAGTAACATACCCTTATGAATAGTAATTTTACCCTTATAAATATTAATATACCCTTATGAATAGTAACATCATTTATGAGAGTATATGTGTAGGATTTAAATGAGACATGGTGTACCTATGTTTTGGAATAAGTAATGAAATGTTTTAAAAACAGTATTTTTCAAGTAAATTATGATTTTAATTAAAAAATAAATTAATCATATTTAGAAAATTATTTTTGAAAAATGGACTTCATTTTTGGATTCTACATGTTGATAAATGGGTAGGGATATTATTTGGGATTTTTCTGAAATACTTGAATTTGTAGTGAATAGTAAAATTCATTAATTTACTGTATAAATGCATTATAATTTAACACCACTATTCCGGGCATCACAAGTGATGTAATCACCCAAATATCTAATTCGAATCACCTAATTAATATTCCTGGTCATGTAACCATAACTATTGTTTATCTTGGTTGAAATTAAGAAAGTAATGATTAAAATATTAAAAAAAACCCCTCCCCTCCACTATAAATACCACCCTTCACACCCTCATTTACTCACACTTCTCAAGATTCAAGGCTTGTATAAAATATACACAAGAATATTCCATATACCCTATCCCAAGTCCAAGAGCTTCTGGTCTCATTAAAAGACCAAGCCTATGTTCCTTAAAGAGGATCGCAAGAGGAGGATTCAAGAGGTAATTTCCCCCTCTCTCTTTTCATTTAATTTCTTTTCAATTTCAAGTTCTTTTCTTAATCTCTCCCCGCTTATCCTCACCCAAATGGTATGTTAACTCCAGTATTTTAAAACAACTCTTCATTCAAATAAACACACCCTTTTTATTTCATGATTATTGTTTCACTCTTCACTCATGGTTAATGGTTTAATGTCAAGAATGATATTTCACCTTTCTTTTGGAGACCAAATGTTAATGATTGTATTAATTGTTATGTGAAAATTATTTCTTTCCATGGATTATGTTAAGTTCATTTTTTACATATTTTTAAGGTGGCATTCATGATAGTGTAAATATTATGATGTGACCGGCGCACCCGAAATAATATAGCACAAATATTAATGTTGGAATGTGATGGGTGCGCCCGGAATTATACAGTGATTCAATGCATTGCGTAAGGTGATTAATCTCACAAGTAAAATTGAAATTAAGTTTTAACATGATGATAGAAATGTTCACAACTATGTGTGGTAGTTAACCACTAAGACATGATGTTTCATTTTTATGCATTTTCACATTTGAATTCTTTTATTAATGTTTCCTCTCATGATTTTGATGATGATGTTATGGTTTTTCTCACCCCATGCTATAATTTTCTTATCTATCCTCTTAATGATATTTTAGCTCACCCACTTTTTATGTATATCCTCATGTGACTACATGTACAAAGGAGACGTCCAGTGCCAATAAGATGATATACAAGAAGGAATTAAATAAATGTTTCTTCTTGATGTTGTAACTGTAATGTCTGGTCCTTGTTTTCCCAAGACACTAAAACTATGGATCCTCGTGGTGTAATACTATTACGGTGTTTATATTCATAATGGTGTAATAGTAATGAAATAAAATTATGGGTTTCTATTGTTGGTATCATGGGAAAGGTTTAGTTAATTTCAGAATTCGGATTAGTGAACCCTTGAAAAAACCTCTAGAATGGGACTAAGTAAGAATAAGAACACAAGAAGCTTTATATAGGGATCCCATAAGTTATGATTTTATTATAAATCATACAAATTAATAAGTTATTCATTACTTTTTGACCTATGTTTTGTTCTAGCCTTTTCTATTTTAGAGAATGGTGGGAACCCAGAGAAACAATGCCAATAACTCGTGCGAGGGCCAATGCAACAATTTCCCGAATGAAATCCCCAATGATTTGGGAGGTGGAGTTCAAAACATCATGGTGATACTTACCCAAATATCTCAGGTTATGAACTATAACCAGAATAATGGGGAACTTCCTCCTACACCAAATAGGGAGAATCAGGCTATCGAGTGTTCTATGTTGCAACAACGACCGACGTTTAGTGGATATTCTGATCCACCAGTTGCAGAACAGTGTGTCAACTCCATGGAGATGATCATTTCTATCCTCCAATATTCTAAGATGGAAAAGGTGGAACTATTCATTTATCTTCTTGATGGAGAGTCTGATCAAAGGTGGGATTTGGTTAAGAATACCAAACCAAAGGATGAAATTGAAGATATGGAATGGAAATACTTTAAGATCATGTTTCTTAATAAGTATTTCTCACGAACTCTTTGTAAAAATATGGAGAGATAATTAATAGTGCTCAAGAAAAATGAATGGGAATCTATCACAACCTACAAAAAAAGTTCCACAAGGAATTCAAGGTATGATTTGGGTTTTTTTAACAACAATGATAGAGAAATTGATAGACTCATTAGTGGATTAAAACCACACCTTCGAAAGGATCATTCAATTCGAGAATTTGGGAGTTATCAAGAATTTATTCGATGTTTTCTCAAAGTGGATATGGAGTTTAGGGAATGGTCCCATGGATATGGTGATAAGAAATGAAATATCGAGTTTCAATCTAGATTATCTAAAGATAAAGTTGGGAAGAAAACTCAACGACCCACATGCCAAAAAATGTGGGAATTTTCATCATGGGAACTACATAAAAGGGAAGGGGAAATGATTCAAGTGTTGGAAAGAAGGAAACCATCCTCAAGAGTGTCAAAAATTCATGAGAAGGAAGGATAATGTAGTATAATAAAGGATAGAACCACCCATGGTTCAATTCTACAGCTGTTGGGAGCAAGAGCATTATGCAAGCTAGTGAACTAAACCTCGAGTCCTCAAGGGTAATCAATGTCAGTAGCCACCAAAGCCAAAGGATCAAGAGAAGGATTATTCCATCACTATTACGGAAGTGGAGTAAGATAATGAAGTCGTAAAAGGTACACCGCCTATTAACACCAGACTGAAAAAAGTCTTATTTGATTTTGGTTCTATGCATTTTTTTATACCTTGGAAGTTTGTAGGAACTATAGAATCGAATCCTAAAAACCTTGAAGTAGAGATATCTTTAAAAATAGCAAGTGGTAAAATCATAGAAACCCAAGTGTTTGAATCTTCTTCTATTTGCATATGTGGTAACATTCATCCAAAAAATATCCTAATACTTCCCATGGTGGAATTAGACGCTATAATGGGAATATATTGTCTCTCATTATATAGTGCACATAAAAACTTTTGGGAAAAGGAAATATATTTTTTTATTCTGAACCATCCCATGCTCCTCTACAAAAGAAACGAAGATCATGAATCTCATTTGAAAAATCTGTCAATGTTGGGGGTGTTGATACCCTATAAATAATCATACCTCAATCAAATGGTTGAGTAAAATGAAAGTTTCAACCTTATAGAAATTCCCATTGTGAGGGAATACGGTGATGTAGCATCCAAATAATTACCTAGACTTCCCCCAGATCAAGAGGTAGAGTTCTCAATAGAACTCATACCTGAAGCTACTCCTATCTCAAAGTTTCCCTCTAGGATGTATCCTATCTAACTGGAGGAGTTAAAGAATCGGCTGCAAAAGCATTTGGACAAAGGGTTCATGCACCCAAGTGCACCACTAGTGGGTGCACCAGTGCTCTTTGTGAAGAAGAAGGATGGAACAATGTGGTTGTGTATCGATTATTGGGAACTCAACAAGATCACCATAAATAATAGGTATCCTCTTTCAAGGGTTGATGACTTTTTTTGATTAGTTATGAAAAAATAAATACTTCTCAAAGGTGGATCTTTGATATAGATATCATTAGATAATTTTGAAGAAGTAATATATTCATAAGACTACATCTGTACAAGGTATGAGAATTATGAGTTTCTGGTGATGCCCTTGGGACTTACTAATTCCCCTAAAATATTCATGGATTTGATGAATAGAGTCTTTAAACATTACCTTGACAAATATTTGGTAGTGTTTGTTGATGATATTCTCATTTACTCTAAGAGAAAGGAGGAACATGAAAAACATCTATGACTTGTGTTGGTGACATTGTGAATGGAGAAGTTTTACTCCAAGTTTAGAAAGTGTGACTTTTTGATGAAGCAAGTCACATTCTTGGGAAATTTGATCACAAGTTAGGGAATTTATATGGACCATTCAAAAACAAAGGAGATTAATGAATGGTCGAGGCCCTCTAGTGTCATAGAAATTCGTAGTTTTCTTGGATTAGCTGGGTACTACTGACATTTTGTGGGGAATTTCTCATGATTGTCGAGCTCGCTAACTAAGTTAACAAGGAAAGGGGTAAATTATGCCTAGATAGAAGAATTTGAGGGAAGCTTCAAGGAGCTAAAGAGAAGGATTATCACTAAACCATTGCTCGCATTACAAAAATGTGGAGAAAGTTTTGTGATTTACAGTGATGCTTCAAAGAAAGGCTTGGGGTTTGTACTCATGAAATATGACAATGTGATATCCAATGACTCGCAACAATTGAAGATCAATGATCAGAACTATCCAATGCATGATCTAGAGCTATAATCCATGATTTTTTCCTTGAAAATATAGTAGCAATAACTTCTGGTGATAAGTGTGACATATACACCGACCAGAAAATCCTAATTTATATATTCACACAAAAGGAGATCAACATGCGTCAAAGTATATGGTTAGAGATAATCAAAGATTATTATTTCACTATTCACTATCATCCTAGAAAGGTGAATAATGTAGTTAATTCTCTAAACAAAAAATAACCAGCTACTCTATCCATGTTATGGATTGAGAAAGACCCAATCATCTTGGATAGGCAAAGGATGGATTTGAAAATCATATGGGGAGGGGATACATCCTACCTTTCCCAAATGATTGTTCATCCATAAATCCCAGAGATTATTAAGGGGGTATAAAGGGATGATCTGGAGTTACAAAGGAAGGTTAATGTATTAAAGGATGGAAAGCTGCAAGAGCTCCATATCGACGATGAAGGTGTGATTCGGTTTGGATTACGGCTTTGCGTGCCTTCATAACTTTGGATAAAGAAGGAGATATTGGACAATGCACGTAGATCAAAATTCTCTATCCAGACTAGTTTCACCAAGATGTACCGAGATCTTCAGGAACACTTCTAGTGGGATAACATAAAAAAGGATATCACAGAATATATCTCAAGGTGATTAGTATGTCAGCAAGTTAAGGCAGAGAGACAAAAGTCCAAAGGCTTGATGTATCCATTTCCTATACCCATGTGGAAATGGGAGAATTTTACTATTGATTTTGTCATGGGTCTCCCGAAGACGTTGAAGGGAAAGAATGTGATATGGTTTGTGGTTGACCGATTCACCAAGATTTCCCATTTTATCTCTATTTGAAAAGATCTCTCACTTGAACAACTTGAAATGATATATGTGAAGTAGTGAGACAACATGGTTTTCCACTCTATATTATTACTAATCATGATCCATGGTTCACATCTAAATTCAGGAGAATCCTTCAACATGCCTTGATTACTGAATTAAATTTCAGTATGCCCTATCACCCCCAAACTAATGGCCAATTTGAAAGAACTATTCAGACACCTGAAGACATGCTAAGATCTAATTTTTAAAAATTAAAAGGTATATGGGATCATCATATCCCCTTGGTTGAATTATCATAAAATAATATCTTCCACTCGAGTATTCATATGTCTCTATATGAAGATTTGTATGGGAAGAGATGTAGAACTCCATCCTCTTGGGATGAAGTTGGAAAAAGAAAGCTACTCGGACATGATCTTGTGCAAGAGATGATAGAGAAGGTTCAAGTAATCCAAAAACACATCAAAGCATCTCCGATTTGGAAAAAGAGCTATGATGACAACTGTTAAAGGGACTTACAGTTTTATGTTGGATATAAAGTCTTCCTTTGAATATCACCATGGAAGAGAGTCATGTGATTTGGAAATAAAGGTAAGATAATACAAAGGTACATTGGCCCCTTTGATATCCTTGACCGGATATGATTTGTGGCCTATCAGCTTGCACTTCCTTGGGATATGGATCAATTTCATTATGTGTTTCACGTATCACTACAGATTAAGTACATACCAAATCCCACACATGTACTTAACTCAGAGGTGCTATAGCTAGAAGATGATCTCTCCTATGAGGATCATCCCGTAAAGAGTCTACACTGGAGAGATATGGTTTTATGCAACATGAAAACCCACCTTGTGAAAGTTTTGTGGAGGAACCATAAGTTTGGAGAAGCTACTTGTGAACTTGAAGAGGTTATGAAGGATAATTACCCTCACCTGTTTATTTAAAAAAATTCAAGGGTTAAATTTCATATGGGGGGGAGACTGTAACGACCCAATGTTTTATCAATGAAATTTCCTTCTTATAATTATTCCTTATAGTATAATAACATTATGATTCACAATGACATATAATGATACTAAATATTATGTTACCATTAAATATAATTTTTCTACTTCTATTTTTGGAATTTCAAAAATTTGACATACACTGTGGTGTTCACGATTATTTTTAGAGTCTAATAGAACAAAAATAATTTTTTATGAATAGTAACATAACCTTATGAATAGTAATTTTACCCTTATAAATATTAATATACCCTTGTGAATAGTAACATCACATATGATATTATATATGTAGGATTTAAGTGAAATAATGATTTACCTATGTTTGGGAATATGTATACAAATGTTTTAAAAACAGTATTTTTCAAGTAAATTTTGATTTTTATTAAAAATTAAATTAATCATATCTAGAAATTTTTTTTGAAAAAATGGACATCATTTTTGGATTCAACACGTCGAAATATGGTTATAGTAAATTGTTTGTATTTTTCTAAAATACTTAAATTTTTGTGAATAGTAAAATTCATTAATTTACTTTATAAATACATTATAATTTAAACCCGCTATTCCTTACATTAAAAGTGATGTAGAAACTCAAATCTTGAACTCACATTCCCTATTTACTATTATTGGTCATGTAATCATCAGTATTTCTTATCTTGGGGGAAATTAAGAAACTAATGATTAAAATATTAAGAAAACCCTTCTCCCCTCCACTATAAATACCACCCTTCACACCTTCATTTTCTCACATCTCCCAAGCTTAAAGCCTTCTCTAAACTCTATCCAAGAATCTTCTCTATCCCCTATCCCACTTCAAAGATCTTCTGGTCTCATCAAAAGACTAATCCTGGGTTCTTTAAGGAGGATCTCAAAAGGAGGATTCAAGAGGTAATTTCCCTCTCTCTCTTTGCATTTAATTTCTTTTAAACATCAAGTTCTTTTATTAATCTCTCCCCAAATATCTTCATCCACATGGTCTGTTAAATCTAGTATCTGAACTATACTGCAATTATATGATACTAATGGTATAATATATCATCCAACACCATCTCCTCTTCATTTTATTTTAGAAAAGAAAACATTATTCGTGAGGTGTTAATTTTTCACCATCAAGAATGACATGTTTTCTTTACTGCCATCAGATATGGTCTTGAAACAATTTTTATGGTTAAAACAAATTATATTATATGAATTATTTTATATTTAAGGTTCTGGAACTAACTTATGTGTATATTACTAAATGATAAAACAAAAAATGTTCGTTGTGTTCCAAAAAACGCCCAAATTAACCTCATACAATCATCATTAAATTCTTAACTAATGATTCATCCACATGGTATATAACATAATTCATTATAAGATCATTTAAACTACTATAATATTATTAATAAATTGTAATATCAGTTTTTTATGTTTATCCATGTTCTACAAGAACTTCCATTCATGAATACAGATGAATCGTTCAAGAAAACCATAAAAGCGAACATTCCCGAACAATGGATTCAAACTCTATAACTTATCCAAAGACCCATAAAACAACTAATTGAAATAATAATGAACCATAATAATGTTAAAAAGGTTCTATAATTTTTAATTAAAGAATCTAATGTGGTTATACATGACTTTAATGTCAAGAAAACATTCGGATACAAGGTAAGCAGAAATTATCAAACAAAACATTCTTTCCTCAGGTTCTCCATCTTTCACTTCATTTTTTCTATGGTTACTACATAAAAATAATTATTTCGTCATTATCTTACCTTTTCTGGGATATACATGTTATCTAATTGATTTTATGAAAACCCCATTGTTTTATAAAAAACAGTTCTTTCAAATAAACACACCCTTTTACTTCATTATTATTGTTTCACTCTTCACTCATGGTTAATGGTTATAAGTCAAGAATGATATTCCCTCTTTATTTTGGAGACCAAATGTTTATGAAAGTATTATTTATTATGTGAAACCCATTTCATTCCATGGGTTATGTTAACTTCTTTTTTTACATATTTGTAAAGTTTCATGCATGGTAATGTTAATATTATGATGTTATGGGTGCTCTCTAAATTATATAGCAAAAATAAGAATGTAGGATTGTGACAGGTGCACCCAAAATTATAAAGATCACCAATTCATTGGGTAATGTAATTAATATCATTATGAAAAGTTAAATTATATGTGAACATGATGCTAGAAATGTTCACAACTATGTGTGGTAGTTAACCACTTATACATGATGTTTAAATTTTATGCATTGACACATTTCAAGTCTTTTATTAATATTTCCTCTCATGATTTTTATGATGATGTTATGATTATGCTCACACCAATCTATATTTTTTATATCTACCCTCTTAATGGGATTTTATCTCACCCCATTTTGATGTATATCCTCAGATGAATACATGTACTAAAGAGAGGTAAAATTCCAATAAGAATCTTGGGAAGAAGGAATTAAATAAATTTTTATTCTTTATGTTGTAATTGTAATTTTTGGTATTTGTTTTCCACAGACACTAAACTGGTGGATCATCATGTCGTAATAATATTATGTTTTTTATATTCATAATTATGTAATAGTAATGTAAGAAAATTGTGGTTCCCTATAGAGAGAGTTAGTCCAATCCCAAAATCTCATTAAATTAAAATTAAGGTAAAAGTTGAGGATTTTTTGGAAGCACATTCCCAAAAATTTTAATCACAGAAGATTTGCATAAATGGAATGAAATTATTACACCACTATGAGTTTTCCATGTACATTAAATATGTTATTTTTTAGTAGGTGTTTAATTATCATAGTATACATTATAGAAATAATGTAGTGGGTAGAACCTGAATAAAATAAAAAAAATAGTTCTTGAAATGATGATTGGTGTACCTTTCACCAATTTCTTTTAGTGACCCACTTATGTAGTTATGATTAAATAATATTTATTTTTCTCCCTTAGCTTTGGGTATTTCTAATATTAATCATAATCATGAACCATTAGTATATTATTCATTTTTAATAATTTATATACCCATTTTAATTGAATCATTGTAGTGTGGGTGGTATATTAGGTTGATCATTCTTTCCATTCATTTCATTAGTTTAGCCCCTAATATCCCTTTAGAATTCAAATAATCTATATCCTTCCCTTATAAACATAAATTATTTACCTATTACTATGAGACAATTCTCCCATATTATTCCCCTATTTTTGGCATACAAGAAGCTAATTATTCTTCCCTCTATAGGTTTTATCAGTTGAGGTTATAAGAATATCAATTTCTCTTTTCGTGTCCCCCAAACCAAGAGAATAATATAAATCTCCAATTGAAATTTCTATGTTCAGATCATATTGAAAAACATATTTATAGTTACCAAATTGTTTTATAAATAACACTCTTTGAAGACTTGTTTCAAAGTCACTAATAATAAGATTGATTTTTCTTTTAAAGTCAATGACAAATTCAGATGCATACATAGAAATTTTTGTGAATTTCTCTTCATTCGTACTAATGGATTACTAATACTTTTTTTTCTTCTCCATAAATTAATTATCTATTTTACATTGTAGAGTTTGAGTAAAATATTTATTGGAAAATATTTTTTTAAAGTCATCACATTCCGTAGAGTGAATTTCATCCTCATACATTGTAATCTTGATTGTTTCCAATATTGATATATCAAACCTTCTACGCGATAAATATATAAAACATATTTTAATTATATTTTAATTTCATAATAAATATTAATGTTTATGTTATGTTAATTTACTACTTGAAAATTAGTTGATTTGAAAACCCACTAAAAGAAGGAGTTGATGATATCTTTATGGACTCAATGGAGATTTTTTCCATCAACGATGTGTTTGTGAGTTTATCATAGTTCATGTTATTGTTTATATATTGATGGATTTTGGAAAATATCCATTAGATATTTCACTCTATCTTCTATCACATTTGGTTTCTCATTAGGACAATCATTGCACTATCTGTTACACTCATTATTAACTTTATTCATCCTAGTTGAAGTCATTAATAAAAACTAAATAGGATAGCGTGTATATCAAATAATGATAACCAGAGTATCTGATAATATGATAAGGAAAATCAAACCTAATATGTCTAAAATTATCACACATACATTTCATCCTATGACATTTTAGACTCATCTAGAATCGATTTTGGTTTAAAAAAGGTTTTTTGAGCATAATATGAACAATTGGGAAAGATAATATAATCAAGGTAAATGAATAAAACATATGGAAGTAAAACCCAATAAAACATATATCCTAAAACATGATTATTAATAAGAAGATTTTGGCATTATAAAATAAATGAGTCGTAAGAGGTTGAAAACATTGGCCAATAATTATTTTTCATGGCAACAAGACATAGTTACATTGTATAACATAAAATGTGTCATAAAAAAAGAAAATTAATCATCACATACATCAATTTTAACCACAATAACATTCAAATAAAAATGTAATAGACTATTCATCAACCCATTTTAGAGTGGACTTGGGATAACTAATGGTGCCCTATAAAATTTTAGACTAGGGATAACCAATAATGTCCCCTCTAGATCTCAAGAGATGTAAAAATGTACCCAATGAATTAGAGGGATATAGTGGAACCACCAATCACATAAATTAAATCCATAAAAATGTGTGACACATGAGCCTGAAAATATTCAAAATCCCATCAATCCTTACCGAACCCAAAATAAATAAACAAGTTTCATGAAGATTTATAGAAAACATTATTATAATCCATATAGAGAAAGAATTTGGATAATTTAATTATATCATATCCCTATTAAATAATAGGAAATATGAAAACAATATGATATAGATTAAAAAAGATCTATAAAATTAATAGAAAATTACACTTAAAATTAAGAATAAATACCATTTAATTTTTTAATAATTTTTATTTAAAAGGAAATAATTTATTAAATAATAAACATAAACATTTATTTAGAAAACCATGAAAACTTTAAAAGGTGTAATGGAAAATAAATATATAAAGTATAGTTAGAAAATGTGTTCATGAGGAAAGAAATGAAAAATACATCTTTCACACTTTGTAAATATTGACAGCAAAAATAGACCCCCGTGTAAAAGGTTAAAATGTGATTTATTTCAAATTTATGTAAATATATTCAAAATAAAACTAAAATTACCCTAATTAATAATATAATTATATATAAGGATACTTATCCTAAAAAATATGAACACAGATATGAATGATTCCTGACTAAAAACATAACACTTTTTGGGCTCCACTTAAAAAAACATTTGGGTGAGTTTCGAACCAAAGGGAGGGGAAATTATAGTAAGACATTTAATACCCCACCCCACAAAATATAGGATAATTAATTAGATGCGGTTTTAGAGAGAATTAACATAAAATTTACATAATTATGAATTTGGACTTTGGAATGGTCGAACACACTCCTAGTCCCTGAGTAATGAATTTAAGTTTATTATAAATCAACATTAAAACCATATTTGTATTTATTTTTATTGATACCATTGATTTATAATGTCGTATTTCTCATTTATTAATCATTATTAATTATAATTAATATTCAAGTGTTAATTTTCTTTTTTGTTATGTGCTAGCCTCAGTATGAAATTGTATGTCCTTAATCCTTGATCATGGATTAATCACCTACAGAATTATAATAAAGATGTAGTATATTTGTTTGATATAGTCATGGATTACCATGGTTATTTCATGGAAATTATGGTGACATTTTCTTATAACACATAAAAATATTTTTTTATGATTTTTGATTTATCAAAAAAAATTGATTTCATTAATTTTTATATTTATATATTTGACCATTTAAGAATTATTAACAAATATTAAACTATTCATTATTACATATTGTACCCATATTGATTTTATATTATACATTCATGACACAAATGTTATAACATCATTCTTGTAAGAGGAAAAATCAACCCAAAAAAGAATGTTTTATAACGACTGAATGAGTAAAGATATGTAATTACATAATAATAATATATCCTTTTTAAAATCATTTTGATTTCAAAATAATGTTTTAAATTTGATTATTCATATTTAATAATATGTTTATGAGTAAGATAAATAAGATAGAATATGGAGAGAATATCACTTACATTGAATACTTGAATATTATCTTAGAGGTCCTATTAGAAACGAGCAATTAGAGAATCCTTATTTTCAATAGTGGTTACAAAACATGATAGATTATTACTATGTACAGACTTTGGGTAGGTATTAAAGAGGAAATAGGAGGAAAGGTATGGGTTGATGTCAGTATAGGTGGGTTCCTTTTCTTGGTGATATTTAGTGGAATTTTCTTAAAAAAATATTTCTTAAAGAATAAATAATGTAAATTATCATGGAATAAGGATAAGAAGATAGAAAATAGTTGATATTGGATATGGGGTGGTTTAACATACCCTCATCCATGATGAGGGAGGGAGAATCATTTTCTCTTTGAGGAGATTAGGTCCACATATATGAGATAAAAAATTATGGATTATTTATTATGATTTGATCAATGAAATAGTGATAGTGGATAGTGTTGGTTAATTGTATGTTTAGGTGGATAACAACAAGAAGGTATAGGGGAAAATAATACCATAATTCAAAATAATTAGTACATATTCTAGATTTCATATCTGGTGAAATTATTGAAATGGGAAGAGTGTATAGGTATAGATAGTTAAGGTGATGGGAGTAATTGACTACAAGGAGACTCCTCTATGAAGGTCATATGATTTATATTGGGACCTAGGAAGATAAAATGGAAGTGGAGAATGGAATAATTTTTTTGTATTACTCTATTTAGGCATAGTGTAATCTCATCATGAGTAAGATAATGAGAGTGAGTATGAGACAATTAAGCATTGAAATAATCTTGAATTCCTTGAATATATTAAAATAGTATTACCTTATGTTTTATGGTGAAAGCCTAAACCAAATAATATTAATTTTTAGTTTGAAATTATTATCATTTTGTTATTTAATTTTTTTACATCATATAATTGTTTTACATTGTGGTGCAAGTGATTGGGTCTAGTTTCCTTCGAAGATCTAGCCATCATCATGTGGGGTTCAATCATATTATTATTAAATATTTTTTTGAAATTTCAATAAAATATGTTATATTCGGTTTACTAAAGGGTATAATTGGACCAAAAAATTGGTTTTAAAGATAAATATTGGAGTGATTATACATGATTAGGCCTTGTAGAGGTGTTTCACACCCAGTTTCCCAATAATCATTATGTCCTTTTTCTTATAGGATAAGAATGGATTAAAGTTCCAAAATGATTGTCTTACATTTATTTGAAGTAGTGGGAGATTAAATTTTTTTTAGGGATTACATCCAATGAGTGTTAGTTACGATTACTTATGTTTAGTACAATGAATTATGGGTTTCAAGAGATGTAGATTGAGGATTTCCTTCTATAGAATTATCTTCATAATCTTTTTATTATAGCTAAGCAATAAATAAAAAAAGTATAATAATGGGAAAGGATATGAAAAAACAAATCAGGTTTATAAGGATTTCACTTGATCATAATTCATCATAAACATATAAGAAGTAAATAAACCATTGTAACTCTAGGGGACACTCACTAATAGGTATTAGAATCCAATGAAAATGAATAATGTTTTCTTTATACACAAATTATTCACCATTTGATTTTCAGAAAGTTGATATACTGATGATCATATAAGTAACATCAATTTTATTTGAAGTCAGCGAGATTCATTGAAGGTAAATTTTGGAGACCTAATTGGGGAACTTTTTTACTCTCTTCACTCCCTGAGTAATCAGATACGATGGTGACCAATGTGAGTAATTCAAATGGAAATTAAGACTTCATGTTCACATATGTTTCTGAACAGGTATTGAAGAAGGATACTCATCATAATGATATTTTATAATCTTTTAATAATAGATACAATGTACATGGAAGATGACATACCACTGAACATAAATTTCACTAGAAGAAAAAAATGAAGGAGGATATGGATCAGGAGTGTCTCAGTGGACGGTGTTGCCCTTTATAGGAATTACGAGAGGAAAGAATACCTTAAGAAAAAATGTAATGAATAGTGGAAAAACTATATAATATATGCATATGGTAATAGATATATAAGTACCATAATGAGATATAAGAGCATATTTCTCCTATGTATAGGTTGTATATTATGTTCATGTGTGCTTGACATTGTAGCTTTATTCAATAACACGTCTAATATAACAATCATAAAGAACTAAAACTATGGAAATCATTGTAAAATTAATTTTTTGTATGAAAAAAAAATCAAGATTGTGGATAAAATATATTTTTCAAAGCATACATCAAATAGAAGAAATCAAGGGTTGAAGGATGTGTGTCATATTCTAGGACTTTATCAGAACAATATTTCTAGTAAAAAAATAGATGATTTGGGTTTCTATCTAATTTTTACATATGATTCATAAACTATTTCATGAATATATATGGTATTACAAGAGAGGGGATAGAAAGGATTATCTACCCAAGAGGTTCACTAAATGTATCATTACATGCCAGTGATTTAACTTCTTCGATGTTATGGAATGACTATTATGGTCGTTTTAGTGATAAGTCGAAGAGTATCCATACTACCAAAGGATTTTGAAAGTCCATAAACATATTGTATATAATTTGTGAGTATTTTTTCATTAGAAAGAAAAATATGTTGTGATTCTAAATTTAAATGAAAATGAAAAATCATTATAAGTAAGAATTGGCCCATAATGGTGTTTGGGTTCCAACACCGATGCATTTTAATGGATGGTAACTTTTATATGAGATATTTGTTGATAATTACACAAAACAAGTATGGGTTTAATTTATAATCCACAAATATATGGTTTTTGAGACAATTCTTATAGGGATAACTATACAATGAAAGGAGACCAGTTGGAATTTGAATTGAATATGGCCAGATAATGGTGGATAGTACTGAAGCATAGAATTATAGTTATTCTATTAGCATAACAGGTTTCATTTTGAGATTAAAATACCCGGGAAACTAAGAAAAAATAAATTTATATAGATTTTAATATAATTTTTTTTAATATGTTGTAATATTTCTAGGGATATTTCTAGACTAAGGATCTTAGGTGACATAAGATTTCTAGGCTCGATGTGCCCAGAATTAGTTTTTGAAATATATTAAATATCATGTATGGAAATTTTTCCTAAAAAATTTAAATATCCCTTAAATAGAGACCCGTATCAAAAATACAATGGAAACATTGATCTTAGAGCATGTATTGTATACTATGCATGATATAAATTTTATTATTATTTGGTTTTTGGTAAAAGTGAAGTCACGAGTGAATAAATAAAAAATAATAATTAAATTATTTGTCTAATTTTTATTATTGTATCGAATCAAAATCCACATTCAATGCATGTTTATGAGGATATATTACGGTTTCTCACTAAACCCAAGAGACCTAGAGGGCCATTAGAGAAGAAAATTTCTTGAATATGGTGTTAGATAGAATCAGATCGAGGATCGTGCACCAACAGAGTTCATGGATCATGACAATGACAACAATGCAGAACCATTCTATGTCAGAAATAAATCCAAACATTAGGTAGTAAATTTTATTTATGGATTTATCTTCATTATTATCCCATGATGAATGTGAATAAATTTACTGACATATTGATTTATAGATCAATCATTTTGTGGGTATGTGTTATTTGTAGGATTTAGGGATAATTATTATGTGTTTGTTCATTAATTTCAATATATATTCATTAAAATTTAATCAAAAAATGGATCGAGGAAGAAATAAAAAAAATAGGATTATTTCTCAATTTTATAATATATGGTTTTCTCTCCCCAGTCTACATACATTCATCATTGTCATTTATTTTGGCTTGTGATTCGATGAATACCTGGGGACCGATCATTGTGAATTTGATATTTGAAATAATGAATTATTACCATTGGGTAGGTATGAAGATTCAATGATCAAATTTTAGTTTATAACTATGTAAGTGGATCCATATATGGATCATGGGTTCGGGATACCATTTTGGGCATGAGATAATGATGAGGCACGACAGTGGTGGTTCCCGAGCACAAGATATGATTAATTTTGGCTCTCTATGGAAATTTTGTTCATTAAACCTTATATCCATGACATGTGGTGTGATTCTTATTATAATAGATATTTTTTTATTCATGTAAAAAATGCATGTGTTTTCTAAAATTATAGTGAAAAAAACTACAAGGTATGTAGTCCTATGAACACATGTCGTATGGTCCATTCTGTGTAGAAATAGGGTTTCATCATGAAGATAAGTATCAAACACCATGTGAAATGTGTCACACTATATGTTACCCTTAGCTAACCTAATCATTATGTAAAGGGGGTACACACCCAAGAGTCTATGTAGTGTTACACAATTTTTGTGCTTAGTCACAAGCAATGTAACATGTGGAATATGAATTGACGTGTCTGGTGAGTACGAACCCAAGTGGCCATGCGTTTCCCCAAGAATTTTGTACTTGGGAAGTGAATTGGTATTCCAAAGTACACGTGCATGGCTATGTACATAGATATGACCAAGTACATGGACACTGTCTGGTGCACACGGGCATGGCTATGTGCACAGATATGACCAAGTACATGGACAATTTTTGGTGTACATAGGAATAGTATGATGGCACACAAAATGCTAAGATGTATTCTATATGTCATGTACCACATGGACACACTATTTATTTTGAAAAAGTGTATGTAAAGTAAGATAGATACATGGGTAGATCTAGACTCAGTGAGACACATCATGTACCCTACAAGAAACACTGTGTACTTCTTTTAGAATATGTTGTAATTCTATTTCTCCTTAGCCTAGCTTCCATAAGATCTTTTATAAGATTCCCCAGAAAAATATTAGTAGAGTATGTTCCTTTTTTCCATTACTATTTACGTTTGGATAATTATATCATTCTCATCAGATAAGGTGACCCCATTGTAGATTCTTGATGATCTATGAAGTGAGGGAAAGTACCCTTCTAAAGTAAGTCATCTCAGAGGACATTGTCTACTAACATTGTGTCTTGGAGAATGTATCCCTTTGAAAGGACTTCAGAAATCCTAATTTCACTTCAGGTTAACTTATATAGGTTTTGGTGGTATTTCTGTGACCTATATTTACATGGGTGTTGATCCCCTATCTAGGGGGGATGTTTCCAGTATAGTCTTGTGTTGCCTAGTGATTCTTGGGCACTGACCCCTATCTATGAATCGAGAGATAGTCTTTCCGATGATGTAAATTCCAATCGAGTGTGTATAAAAAATAAACCCTATTAGTTTTTTGTGTCTTTACATGATGAGTGTAACATCTATTATGAGGGCTATTTTTGGTGTTCTACTACTGGAGTGTGTTCCCCTAGATGATCATTGTATAGAATATTCGAGCAGGAATCCTAGGATGGTTGTTCAGTTGTGAACTTCCTTTAGACTGTGTGTATACTACGATTATATCTGGATGTTTTATTTTGTGTCTCACTTTATTATCGGCATATCCTCTTATGACATGACTAATCTTGATTCTTTTTTTATTTCATGGTGTCCCACTTGGTAATGTTATAATCACCTAGGCATTGTATCATCCTACATGTTTCGTATCTTATATAGGTTATGTTCCTTTTTTGTGCCCTTGGTGGACTATGAGCTAGTGGTTCTAGTTTGGGATAGTTATACCTAGGTGTATACTAGTGTTGTATTTGACCGTAGTTCCCTATGAATGAGAAAGTGAGACTTTAATTTCTAGTTTTGGGTGGGCTTTTATTTGGACCCTTTTTAAGTTTTCCTGTACTTTTTTTCATATTCTGATTATGGGATTATAGATTCTTGCATACATTGTTCCCATTCATTTTACATTTTAGCATTATATGGTCTTGTAGATGTGTGAATGTGTACATGTAATTAAGGTTAATTCCTCACATGTGTGTGATATGCCATCTTTGCGCTAGTCACCATCTCCAAGCCTATTAGAGGTGGGCTTGGGGTAGTTGTGTCTCAGGTCATGTCATTGTGGTTCATGAGAGAATATTATTAGATCCATTACATATATTGATGTTTTATGAAACTTCCTAGGTTTATGATTGGAGTTTGGAGTTTCTATTGTATATTTGTGAGGTTTTTTTCGGGAACTACGCACACAATTTTAAAGTGTTTTGAGTTTAGATCTCAAGAAAGGGTATCCAGTGTTAGTGTGGGGACAAACATATCCATTCACTAGGACCTTTATAACCCGATTTTTTATTTGGTGTATGTAAATACTATTATTAGTAAAAATGTTTGTACATACACCATATTGGAATGAGCGGTGGTCTCCCTGTCCTTCTTGACTCAACACCCCAAATATTCTCATTGATCATGGTATTTCATGATAACATTCAAGATTCCCCTAAGTTGATGACCAATATGGATTCTGAGACATGTTAGTGTTTATGACTAGATGAGGGATGAGTTTCTACTTTAGGGACCCACTCATTAGGTTTTTTTCTCCAGGTGGGAACCATGTATTGTTACCCCTGTTTATCAACACATGGATCCTTTTTTGGATGAGGTAGATTATTTTTCACATTTTAAATAGTCAATTGATCAAATAGGATAGGAAAATGGTATAGGTAGTTTTTGTGTGTCATGTGATATCTAGTGATAGATATCACTGAGTTTCCAAAATTAGATATCCCCTTAGGTGGTGGAGGTTTTACTCATGTTAGATTTTTGGGTTTTTGGCATGTGTGGATCCCAACTAATCAGATAGTTACGCTTGTGAACCATTTTCTACATGGAACAGTAGTTGGATCCTTTGGTAATATAATATGACACATATTTGTAGAGTTTTCATCCTAATTTTTAGAGTTTTATATCTTCCAAGTAACATAGTGGTCCAGACCCCCTTCTCGGGTTGTAGTGGGTTAGCATTAGCTTATGGTGTGAATGTACTATATGGAAGGGACCCCACTATTTTGAGGGTCCAGGTAGTGAGGCCTCTCCTGGGTGATGAATTTCATTGGTAGATACATATATGGGTGACGTTTTATGTGAATTTTGACATGTAGGGATGTGGTAAAATCCCCCCCCCCACTAATATGATCTTTTAATACATAATCAAAAATCGGGTAGGCGTGTCATTGTTAGAAAAAGCAGATAGTGTTGAGGTGTGGGGGATGAGTTTCATGTACATGTGTTTTTGAGATTTTATAGTGTGAAAAGGTGTCGGAGTTGGCCCAATTTGAGGTAAAAATGTGAGATAGGGAATGGATGAGCTCTAAGATGTAGGATCTCATAGAGCATTTATGTGTAGTTTAAGGTATGATGTGTGTCTACACAGACCTAGTTACAGTTTTAAAAAAGTTATGAACCACTTTTCCATATGTTTATGCCCTTTTAAAGACATGATAATACCGATCGAGCCCTATTTCCCTAACCCTTAAGTTGGAGGCCCTAGAAAAGAGGATCGTTGATTGCATGCTTATATCAATAGTGTGAACCAAATATAGTGGGAGAGATAGAGCCTCATGTGGAAATATTTTTGTTATGTTAGTGGGAATCTATGATGTTTTCCTCACTATGCACTAGTTATATACCCTTCATGCTCAGATGATTCCTACTAGTGAGTGTAGTAGTGATTTTAGTTTGTTGGGATGGTGTTTTCCCCATTAATATGGAGTGATTTCTCAGACAGGGCAGGATGAGCACATTCATATGTGGTTATATCAATTTCCTAATTATTTGGAAATTATTCCCCTTAGTGTAGAAGATTCTATGAGATTTTAGTTCTTTTGATTGGGGAAGAGTATAAGGGCATACTTTCTAAGGACATGTTGGGTTTACCTCATCATAAAGAGTTTTTTCTACATGGAATTACACCTTGGATGGCCCAATATCTATGCTAGTATATTTATAAGAGCTATAGGTGTAGTCATAAGTTTATAGAGAAAGGGGATAAATAAGACCGAGTGTAATTTCTGGGGGCATCCCTATGTTGTTCTCCAAATTGGAAGGTGGGGGTATGAGGGTGGATGTGGATTGTTTTCACATGGACTAGGTAAAACGAGTTAAATTTTCAACTCCTGATAATTGTTGGATTATTCTCCCTAAGTATTGATGGAAGTTAGATCTCTGGGTATAACCTTGGGATGGGTAATCACCAGCTGCAGTTTTAGTATGTAGATATTCTGAGTGTCGCTTTTTAGAACCGTTTTGGTTTCATTGAGTCATTATTTATACAGTTTTGGAATATTGAACCCCACAACAACGTTTTTTATACTTATGAGTCAAATACTTGACCTTTTTGGGTCATTTATGGTAGTTTTTAGAGATACTACCCTTTTGTACTTGGCATCAGAGATTTAACACGTGAGGTATAGGAGGACGATGTTATGCATGCTACGAGATTGATGTTCATATAGAATCTATCATGGAGTCAGTTCTCAAAATATTTCTTCTCAAACATGGGAGTCATAGTGGACCTTGTGGTGGTTGAGGTAGCGTGAGTTTGGGAGCTACATGGGGAATGACAATGGATGAATATTATCACATTGATTTTTTAAATCCACTTTTGTTGAGAGAGGTAATGGTGAGGATTACCTCTTTTTAGTATACCCCATGTATGTGAGGATGTTTTAGTGTACCTCTAGTCAATTATATTTACCCTTCACTTCATTTAATATCCAAGGATGTGAGACTTAGAGATATTAATTGTGAGATTTTTTAGGACCATATATCCACTAGATTCATTCTTGACAGAAATTTCATGGAAGAGGGAATCATATCGTCCTTCTCCTATGATGGATGGTGACTTGGATCATAATGATTGAAGAGGTGATATGGAGGTTTTTTTACCATAATAAGTACATCAAGTGGACGTGAGTATGTACCAAGATCTCATGGAATTGGTTGGAATGCTAAGATATTTGTAGAAAGTATTTGAGTTAATCCATTGTTTTTTTTACTTTTGGTGATCAACAATAGTGATTTGGGGAGAGTTGGATGTCCTTTAATTACAAGAGAAAGTCCGACTTCATGGAATCCCCTGGACAATCATTATAAATTGTGATTATTACTTCACGTCACGATTAGCGAGTGAATGTGGGAATCCTTTAGAAACTCATTTGCAGTTGGGGACAATGTTTATCCATGATATCTAGCTAAGTAAAAGTTGACCATACAACTTTAGATGAATATGCTTTGGGTATTCATATAAATTTTCATCCAGAGTTGGGATAATATTCGACCATCTGTGGGGTTTTTGTGTCATGATGACTACCACTCCACCAATGTAGTGTCACCTTTTAGAGGCCGTGAATGAGAAACATAATAGTAAACTATTATAATGATCTATCCTAATGGTTAACAGCATTGGGTCTTAATTTTGGTGCTAATGAAGATTATAAAAGGTGTAGTTCATCCAGGGGACAATGATGACTACATGGTAATCATCATGAGTCTATAGTGGAATGATGAAATATGGCTTTCGAGTTGGATAGTAACATAGTATTATATAGAACCGTAGTCTATCTCTATGAATCTTAGGTCCTTAATTTTCTTACTACTATGTTTGGTTACAGGGGTGGTATGAAAATTAAACATAAGTTCATAGCAGCTTTGTGTCCCTTAGTTTTCGTTACAAGTCATGGATGAGGAGGTATGTGCATGACTCATTATACAATATCAACCAAAATTAGCCGATCATGATGGTGGAGTTTCATTTTTCAAATAACAGTTCACATTGAGGACAAGTTTGATAAATACCCTTCATGGGAAATTGTTTTTCCTTGGGTGCATGTTTTTAACACCAAAGAGAAGCCTTGGGAGAGATCCTGGTGGTAGTAGGCCCAGTTTAGAGCTTAGTACCACCTCCTTTTTCTCAAGTTGTGATTTTTAGGGACAAAAAGGATTGATGGGGGGAATAATGTAATTTCCATGTTTTTTCTTTATAATACATTGGAATTTCTCTAGGAATATTTTCAAATTCAGGCACTCAGACGGTGGGAGATTATGAGGCCCAATGTAACAAGAATTTATTTATGAAATATATTAGATATAATTCCTAAGAAGTATCACAAAAAAGTAGAACAAATCTTAACTGGAGTAACAGATCAGAAATCTGATATCCCCATTGATATGAGAGGATGTATTTAACCTATGAACGATATAAACATTATTGGATTCAGGAAATTGGTTAAAGTGAAGTAGAGGACGAATAAATAAAATTATTTATTGAAATTATTTATTTTATTTGTCTTGACATTGTGACCTGAAATCATCTTTAAATACATGGTTATGAGGTGATCATAGGGTTGGCCTCTAATCCCTAGATACCTAGAGGACCCTTGGAGGAAATTTTTGTTAGAAGATGACATCGAATCATATCAAGGATCATGGGCCAATAGAGTTTTTGGATCTCACCAACAGTGGGAACCCATGAACGTTCTTTATCACCGTATGATCCAAAAACAAGGTAGGATTATTTCTTTTTGACTTAACACCATTTATTATCTGAAAAAAACATAAATAAAATGACTAACATGTTGATTATGGATTGGTTATTTAGTGGGTACATGTTATTTTTAATATTTTGGGATAATTATAATTTCTTTTTTCATTTGTTTCCATATATCTTTATTCTTATTTCATAAGAAAATAGGTCTAGAATGAAATGAACAAAGGATGAGGTTCATTCATCACTTTTATATATTATTTTTTTATCTCCCCGTTAAATATGTGTTCTTTGTTGGTGTTAATTTTGGCATATGATTCAATGAATACCCCATGGATGATTGTTGAACATTCTATATTCAGAACAATGAATCATTATAATGGGTTAGGTATGGAGATTAAATTATATGATTTTGTTATATAACTATGGAAGTGGATCCACTGATTGATTGGGGGTTCACGATACTATCTTGGGCATGTGGTACCGATGAGGTATGATGGAGGTGGCTCTTGATCACCAGATATGACTGAATTCCAGCTATCAGTGGAGAAGTGGTTTTTTCAACATCAAATATGTGACATGTGGCATGAATCTATGTATAATTGATGGGTGTAGAGGTTCAGACAAAAATGTGGGAGTGTTCTGTAATATTTTTGAAAAATGAGTCTACATGGTGTGTAGTCCTTTGAACACATGTCATGTAGTCATTTCAGTGTTCAGATGGGGTTTCAAAATAGATATATGTAACAAACATCATGGGAAACAAGTTACACACCCTGTTACCCTCATATGACCATCTCAACATGTACAATGGGCACAAACAGAAGTCTTTGTAATGATACACGATGGGTGTTCATAGCCACACAACATGTAACACATGGAAGACAGCTCAACATGTACGAGGAGTACTTTCCCAGGTTCCCATGTGGCCCTACACTACATGTACCCCCAGGGACACATCATGTACTCCATTGAGGATAGGTTGGATTCCTCTTTCTCTTTATCTCATCCTTTTTTAGAGATTGTGTGAGCTTTCCTAGACAAGTATTGATTGAGTTTATTACCTAGGTCCATTCCTATAAGGTTTTAGTGAAATATCCCACTCTTATCATATAGAGTAACCTCTATATAACTTCATTATAACCTATGCCGCGATGGAAAGTTCCCCTGTAGAGTGATTTTTCTAAACCGATTTGACTAATTAGTCTATGCCTTGGATCATGTATCCCTCTAAGAGACCCATAATGATCCTCATTTGCCTTCTCATCACCTTAGATATGGATTTTTCGTCTTTATGTGTCCTATATTAACATGTAAATCTATTACCAATCAAGGAGGATATTTCCAATAGGTTCGGGTGTCCCCTCTCAGAGCTATAGGTGTTAACCCCCTATTTCGGCATCAAGATCTTCTCTTTCTGATGATGAGTAATCCAATCGAGTGTGTATCTTATATAAACCGTCTTAATTTACTTTATGATTAATAATAATGAATGTTACCTTTAAGATGATTATAGTAATTGAAAATATATCTTATAGAGTTTTTTCTCCATGATGAATGTTCAATGGAACCATCAAGAAGAAATCCTAGACTGGTTCTAGAGTAGTGATCTTTCCTTGAGACTGTGTGTTTACTTTGAGTAGATCTAGATATTTTATTATGTGTCTCACTTTATCATTTCCAAATCCTGTGATGACATTACTACTCATGATTATTTATGTTTGGTTACATTTTGGTGTCCTGGTGGGTATTGTTATACTCACCCCTGAATGGGATCTTCCACATGTGTCATGTCTTTTGTACCCAACAATCCTTTATTATAGAGTCCTTGATGGACTAGAAGTATGTTGAGCTAGATTGATCTAGAAGGATTGAGGCATATATTGGTTCTTCATTTAATAGTTTTCTCCCCAATATGAGTTGGTGGGACATTACTTTCTAGATTTTGGGGGTTTGTATTTGGCCACTTTTACGATTTCTGATATGGTTCTTCATACTATGATTATGTTATTTTAGATATATTTAAGCATTTTTAACAATTATTTTACATTTTATCATTCTATGGGCTTGTAGATGAGTGTGTGAGGATATGTACTTCAGTATAATGCCTCCCTTGTGTGTGATATTCCCTCTTAAAACTAGTCGCTAGCTCCTAGACTATTTGAGGCGGGCATAAAAAAGTTGTATCCTAGACCCAATTAGGTTATGTTATCTTAGAGCTGATGAATAAAACTTTGGTGGTGAAGGAAAAATTATTTGAATTCATGCGGGGTTCCCCACAGTGATTTAGGAAGATGTAGTGAATTAAACCGCATGTTTAATAAACATGAGTCTAATATCTCTAATTTGATAATAAGTTTTAGAGATATGTTAGTCCATAATATATGTTGACTTAAACCACCTAAAATTATATAGAGTGCTTGTATATATCTATGTTGAGGGTAAAGAGTGGTACAATATAGAGGCTATTTAATGCCTCCGGTTTTTGGATCCCTTATTATTATTATTATATAATTTTAAAGAACATTTATCTATTCTTTCACATGGATTGATAAATTATTAGAAAATGTTCCCAAAATAATATGAACATAACTAAATAAAACGTATTCATTAATAAGTAGAACATTACAAAAAAATTACAAAAAACTATTTACTAAAAAATATGGATTATTACTCACCATAGATAAACTATATCCATTAAAAGTTAATAAATAAATAGGGGAAAATATATTGAAAAGAAAAAAAATCATTACTACGAGGAAATATCTAAGATCATATTCAAACTAGAGGATCTCCAATATCAAAAAAACCTATGATGAGAATGATAACCATGAAAGTAGAATGATTTATGAAAAATCTATATTATTAAATAAAAACATTCCTTGCAAAGGGAGAGTGGAATAACTGAACAATTTAGTTATTTTGTATAATAAAATTTAATCAAGTTGTTATAAATATTGTAAACATAAATATAGCCATAAATAATGAAGTTATTTTAATTATGTTCATTAGTCATATAGGTATATTTATTTATGTTTTATTAATTATAAAATACTAAAAAAATATCTCATAATGAAATAAAAATATAATATTATAAATATTGTAAATATATACACATTTATACATTATATATATATAATAATATTATTGTTATTAAAATTATCACTATATAAAATTAAAATTAATATTTTAATATAAATTTATGAATAAATTTAAATTTTAGAATATAAATAATTAAATTTATGGACATTTTTAAACCTTGTTTGGTATAATTGTAATATTTATTTTTTAAAAGATTTTTTTTAAAGTATTGTAGATTTTATTCTAATAGATTAAATTAAACACCTTTAATATATTTTATATGAACTAACATATGAAAATATTTTAAATTAGATGTTGATATGAAATAATATTAAGACCATATAAGATTTAAAAACCTCAATTTTCAATAAAAATATTTTAACTTTTTGTACTGAATTTTCATTTAGAAATTAAATTTTATAATTTTAATTATATAAATAAAAATTAATTTTCGGATTTATAATTCAAAAATTAACTTAGTATGAATTCTTGATATTTTTATAAATAATGTTTTTAGGTGAATAGTTTAAAATATAATTTTTAAAACTAGCAAGACATTTGAACATTATTAGTATATAAGTATGCATTATAAAATTATGAAAAGTTTTTATAAGACCAAATATATATTTTATAAGTTAATTTATTATTTTAAAACATATTTGTTTTATTTTATAAACACAGATTTTATAATTTAAAATTTTATGTATATTTTTCAATCAATTGTAATTAATTTAGTTCAAAAATAATATTTTTTGGAAATTCAAAAAAATTGAATAGAATGGACATAAATTTATAATAATTAGGTCCACATTTTATATTAATAACCATATTTTTTTATTAATGATAAATTACATATGTAAAAACTAGTCATCTTAGTGAAAAAAATGGTAAACTGGGTAACCAAAGAGGTAAAGGGGAAAATATATTAAAAACATGTCTTTATTTAGATTTTGAGAAGTTTATCAATCTTTTATCTTATAATATATTTTATTCACCAATTTTGAATCCATTTTCATTGTGATTGCATACCACTATTGAATTGTCTTTGGAATTTTCAAAAATGTCACTCATTTTTAGTTATAAAAGTTGCTCTTCTATCCTCACATACCATCATACCAGAAATACATTATTTTAGCCCCAAATATGAAGAAAAGAACATTCATACACAATAATAGATACCTTAATGAAATTTTCTTCATCTCAAAATTCGAACCTTCAAATTTTTAACCCCCTTCGCAATGTAGGCAACCCAAGTAGTAAGGTATTGATTTCAACCCACTTCTTCCTCTCTTTTTTCATTATGTTCATTTATTATTTCTAAAATTTATTTTCACCACATAAAAAAGGAAAAATAAATATAATAATTATATATTTATTTTATTATAATGATGTTATAAGCATTAACCACCATTCAATTTTCAACTAATTTTTTTTAAGATGCATTTTTGTGTGCGTGGATTGCCTCAACCACAAAACATCATGTTTTGTTTTCCATAACCACCATAAAATTATTGTAAAAATGATAAATTTAGTAAATAAGTATTATATTTATTAAATTTTTTAAATTTTTAAATGATAAAACATATTATAAATTTCTCTTAATCTATTGAAAATTATGTTGTCAACTATGCATATGTATGGACTACTGCCTCCATGGAACGATTGATTTCTATTTTTATTTTCATCATCACCTTACATGGATGTTCATTAGAATGATTTTGATGGATAAATATAATTTTAATTATTTCATTAAGGATCTATTTTGAAAAATTTTACAACCTAGTAAATATATTATCAACAAATGATTATTGTAAATTATATACTTTAATACAATGGTACTAAGAGGAAAAGATTAAATTGAAACTATGTAATATTTATATATCCATTATAATACTGATATATAACCCTAATAAACACTAGATTTTTTCATTATGTTACTAGTGAAATTATAATAAAACTAAATCACCTCATAGTAATCTAGTAAGAATGGTATGCTCATGTTTGGGCCAGTTTGAACAACTATTTGAAAAAAATTGAAATTATATCATATATGATCAAAGAATAATAATTAATGGATTAATATTATATAAATATTTAAAAAAAATTATATTAAATATACATCAATAGTTAACTCATCAATTAAGAAAACACCCTTCGTAAGTTAAAAATCACTGAAAATGATTATTGTCAATTTCATCTTCTATAATCATGGAAAAAATTCTCATGATAGAAAATTTACACATAATAAATAATTATAATTTATCAATTATAGTAAAATTATTGAATTTTTTACAATTAAATTAGTGAGAATATTAAATAACAACACCACAATTAAGAAACTAGTTCAAAGAGATCAAGATTTCCCCCACCCGACATCAAAAAGTGGTAATAAATAACAAATAAAAATATAGAGAATAACTATAAAGTAAGTCTATAAAAGGTTATGTTTATTAAAAAATATCTAAAATAGGTTATTAATATATTTATTTTTATTATATACAAGATTTGAGGGCATTAAACTAAGCAGGAAACAATGTATTGGGTATTTTTTCACAAGTTAAATTTCATGTGACTTATTTATTAATGCGCATCCTATTAAAATTAATGTGGTGTTATTAATACCTAATGAATTTATTTTATAATGTTCATGAGTTTTTAATAATCATATCATGTGAATTTTGTAAATTTATATTGATTCAAAATATACCCATCATGAAAGTGGTTTTGATCAAATTGTTACCCAAACTATAATGGTTTCATTGATAGTTTTATTTTAAAATCAAGATTATTTTTTAAAGATAATAAATCTATGAATTTTTTATTATTTATAAAACCTCCCATCATTTTCATTTTATATTACTGGGGTTTAACATGTTCTCTATATATTTCATTTCCCCTTGACTCATATTTTTCCAAAGTTTTTCTTATTGGTGAAACTCACCCCATATCTTCTTTCTTGTCAGGAACCTCCCTTATTCCATCCCATAATTCATTGGAAGATTTAGAAAAATTCCTTATTTATACATTACTAATTTATTTATGGAATTTTCAAATACTTTAACTTCCTAAAAAAGTTTTAAGTAAAATTTTAACATTTTTTGTATGAGTTGTTTTCATCAAATTATAAGAAGAATATCTTCTTACAATTATCCATGTGAACACCTCTTTCCTATATATTTTTTAATTTTATAAAAAAACATTAAACTATTTTATGGTTTTATAAAAGAAAATATTATTTTACCTTATTTATAAAATACTCATATCTGAAAATTTTTTAAAATAATATGGTTGTTTCTTACTTCCCAATTCATTTTTCCTAATTTTATTAAACATTGTCTTTAGCTAAATCATTATCCTTTAACATACCTTTTCTATGATAAAGTATATTATGTTAATGAAATTATACACCTTATTTGTTGGGTTTAATTATGTAATATCCTTCTCTTTTTGATAAATTATCCATCACCACATTCACCATGTCAAATTTATTTGGTGTATAATGTTTTTTTTCCTCAAATGCCTTATCACTATGAGTACCCCGATTTTGATTCCATTTATTAAACGGTTTTTACCAAGGTTATATAAATCAATTAATTTGGCTTAACTATTGATTTAACACTATACCCCTTATTTATATAGTGTAAATACCATTAATTTTATTTTCATGATTAATTTTTATTTACCTTAAAAGTTACATGATGTCATTGGATACCAATTTATTTTATTTTGGTTTATCATGTTATAATTATTTATTGAATTATTAATGACTTACATTTATGAATCCATATGAAACCCATTTTTTTCCATGGGTTCATTAAGATGTATAAAATGAAACCCATTTCTTTTACACAAGTTATTTATTTCATAAAATTAAAGGTATTTATTTTTAAAAGTTATGCATATATACTTTTATTTGAATGGTTTATTTATGATGAGATATGTGAATGACTTCAAGTTGTACTCATAAGTATGGGTGGTCTCAAGAGGGGTCCTATATCACCCTCCAATTAATTAGTTTAATGTTTATATATCAGGAGATAAGTAATCACTAGTAGATTGAAGATTTCTATAATTGTGGGATCTGATGCTATGACCCATGAAATTAATTTTCTATAGTTTATGTTTTTTCCAAATTTGAAAGATATTTCATAGTTTTATGCTTATTTTCAGGAATTTGGTAAGCTCCCATGTGTCATGTTTATGAACACATGTTTTCACACAACTTCAATTCATTATTATGTTATTAGAAGTAATATTCCATGATTAATGATCTATAATTTATTGGGTATGAATTTTATAACGTTTATTTATTATACCCATATATTCATATGTTTTACAATAAGGATATTCGATTGTTATCTCTAATGTTTACCCTAACTGAGCATCTTGTCTCACTCATTTCTTATGTTTCCATCTTCTAGGGTTATGAAGATGAGATAACATAGAATATGTATAGGAGGTTGTCTAGTGTGGATCATTTAAGGTTAAATATTCCCAAGGATTGTGAAATAAGTTGTTGATGAATCCAATTCTAAAAGGAATTAAACCTTCCATTCTTGGGATTGTCTGATCATTTGTGTGATTTAATGTTTACAATAGGGAAATTATGTAAAATAAAGGAATGTACATACTGGGTTTCTATAGGTGATATTATGTAAGGGATTACTTATTTTGGAGGAATATTTTAGTAATTATGAGGATTATGAAGAGAGAACCTTAGAAAAAACCGTATGGACAAGTCGAACAATATGATGTCATCCTGAAATATTGGAAAATGTTGAACTATGTTTTTCTCCTAGAAAAATACTTATATACAGATATTGGGTAATGGAGGTACACTCTAACACATTTTTACCTGGGAGTAATAAACCTGAAGAGGGATTGTTGGGTATTTTCTCAATTGTGACCTGGTGCATGACAAATAGGCCTAACAACGCACATGGAAAGACACTCATGAGGGGTATTATTTTTGTGATAAGAGGCTATTTACAAACCATTATAGAGGATCTATTTCCTTGTGAATTTAATATATTAGGTTTATAATTATGATATAACACAACTTGAAGTAACCTAGGTTAGACTAGCAGATTTATATGATGAACCGAATATGTCAAAGTATTATAGAGTGGGATAAAAGATTCATTAGAGAAAAAATATACTGATTGATATTTTATATTCATTTAAACTAATTAATTTCAATATTATTATATCCATTTCTGTTTTATCTGGGTAATTTGGAACACACTTTGTCTTGGTCCCCCCCCCACTTGGAGTCATTGTTAGCAACCCACATTTACACCTGCTGGTTATACCCCTCAATCTTCATGGGAACTCTGGTGGGCTGAAGTCCCGCTATTCTTGGACATTAATCATATTAATTATAAGTTGATTCAAAATCATTAATTAGAAAGGGAATGTGACTTTCACTTAGGCTTGGTCAGGCCCCCCCACTAGGATTCGGTGTTAGCAACCAACATTTTTTCCATGGGGTGTTAGTTGAGTGGTACCCCTTGGTTGTAACCCTTTCTCTACAAGGGAACTGGCATAGGCTCGATTCCCACCAGACTCGGACACTATGTGTATTATGCATAGGTAGATTCAAATCCATTACTTAGCTAGGTAATGTGGCACTCACTTGGGATTGGTTAGGGCCCCCCACTGGGAGTCAGTGTTTGCAACCCATGTTTTTTCCCTTCAGGTGTTAGCTATGTGGTACCCACTTGTTGGGCCCCTTAATCTCTATAGGAACTCGCATAGGCTAGAGTCCATCCAGACTCGAGCACTGTGTGTATTATGCATAGGGTGATTCAAACCCATTGGTTTATTAAAATATGAGCGGGATTAAAATAGTGTTTTAATAAAGCATTGATTTGCAATTAATTTTTAAATAGGGTTTCAAGTCCACTTTTGGTGTATTAGCATTGGGGTGTTTTTTGGAAATTATTTCATAAGTATCAATAATTTTTTATCAAATTATTTAAAAGGTTTGAGACCTATTTAAATTTTTTTTGGTGTCCGTACATTTTCAAAAATGATTTTTTTTGTTTGAAATGATTTATTTTAATATGCTATTCTTGGTATGGTTGATGTAATGTGGAATTGGTGTGTTATGTGTTTTGTGAAACATGATCCCTCACAAAATGGAAACCGATGTATCTGGGTGGGAAAACTGGGACTAGTATGCTTATGATTCAGAAGTGGTTACAGCCTAGTTTCACATAGCAGGATTGACGAAGAAATCACTTAATTAACAATGATGATCGATTAGAGGTCACTAGGTTATGGGTGTGTTCCCTACAAGTGGCTCGTGCATGAGAATGTATTTGGTTATGGTTTCTATGCTGCATTTCACCGACACATGGTGTACCTATTTTCCCATAGTTAGCTAGTTCCTAGGGGAATTTTCCATGACTAGTTCTCAATTATAATTTTTCACTTGATGTCGGCATAAAGTATGTTGGGTTGGTAAATTTTAAAAGAATGTATGTTTTATTTAAATTGGAATTATTTGAAACTGATTTATTTAAAATTTCATTCTTTGAAAATGCATTATATTTTATGTTGCACTAATTAAAAGTTTTTCTTCATTAAAGTAATTTTCCTTAAAATGGTCATATTATTTATTTAATTGTCAATCTTTAGAGATTATTTTTCATTTAATGTTTAATGTATTGAATCATTATTTTGGGTGGCATTATACTAGGCTTTAGATAACACCTTTGTTACACCATTGGATGTATGCAGACTCTGTTGTCCTTTGTATTATGTTACGGAAAGATGTCAGTGTTGGTATTTTGAGTCTCTTGAGGCTTTCGGCATAGATCTTGGTGCTGGTGAATTGAGGATTTGGTTCCTATATTCACATGGAGTTTTGTTATAGAGTTGGGTTTCCTTAATATTTTATTAATTTTTTGGTTTTATATATAGTTCTAAATCTTTATTTATTAAAGTTGACGAGGGAAATATTGGATGAATTTTGTTGATCTGATTTTTTATTTATTTTTTTTTCTTTTTAATATTATTAATTCCGGCAAATAATTCCCTCTTGTTCTATTTCATACTCTGGCACTAGTGCCATCCCGTGGGGATCAGGAACACCCTTCAGGCCTTATCACAGACTGGGTCAGGCACTGCGTTGGATGGAGACCCAGCTTGGTTAGTGACATCCTCCTTGGTGTAAGTCTCAACCAAACCTTCAATTTACCATGAGTATATATCCTCCTCATGGTTCTAGAAATTTAGGGATCCTCTTAGTTGTAATCCCTAACCAAAACATCAATAACTATGAGTCAAGAAACTCTTCATGGTTCTAGAAGCATGGTAATCCTCGTAGGTGTAAGCCCAAAAAAACTTAAATAACCATGATTTTAGATGTTATTCATAATTCTAGAAACATAGGAATCCTTATTGGTGTATTGCCTAATCAAACCTTCAATAACCATGAGTTAAGATACTCCCCATGATTCTAGAAACATGTGCATCCTCCTCAGTGTAATCCCCCATAAATCCTTTAATAAATATGAGATGAGATACTCCTCATGGTTCCAAAAACATGGTCATCCTTCTAGGTGTAAGACCTAAACAAATATTAAATTTCAACGAGTCAATGTATGCCTCATGGTTCCAGAAACAGGGGAATATTCCTTGGGTTAAGCCCTGAAAAAATCATTAACTACCGTGAGTTGATATACTACTCATGGTTCTAGAAACAAGGGCTTAATTTTAGGTGTAATCCTCAAATCATACCATCACCTAACTCACACACTAGACAAGTTATCTCAAGGAATACCTTGCATAAGACCTGTTATATTTCCTATTGTCTCCCCTTTTAGGACACATTAATATTCTCAAGGTTTCCCCAATGCATAATCCCTTATTTATAATCTAATTGTATGCTCGCATGCGACGTGACAGATCTTCAACTATATCTTGTTTCAAGTATGTTATGTGACAGATCTTCAAATATCTCTTTTTTCTCACATCGAGTATGACTCACATGGTATTAGAAATTTACGATGATCAAACCATCGGTTGGAAATAGTCCCCTTCCAAAGGGTGTTATGGGATCAACCTCTCATCCTCTCGACCAAAAATATTTCTAAGATGTTGTGGTAAAATTCTCAGTGGCCATATTACTTTGTAATGTATGTTTTCATTAACATGAAATGAGTAATATCACGAAATACAGCAAAAAATGAGGCATTATAGGCTTGTATACGGAACTATTTTTGGTTTTGGGAGTAGTAGAAGCATGCGGTAGTGGTAGATATATTAAAATTTATTTTAATAACCTTTTCTCAAAACCAAGAGTAAGGATCTTGGAAGTCAAATTTATAGTTAATTTATTTAATATCTAATGAAATAAATACATGGGATTAGGATCCTTATTTTTTATGGAATGTTGATCATTTGAAAATACCCTTTTTAATTACCTTTGTTGGTCTATGAGGATCCATGGATAGAATCTCTCTATTGGTGATCCACATGTGTCCTATGATCTCTGAGAATCACCACTCAATCATTGGGTGCTAGCATGGAATGTTAAATGTTGGACATTGTTCATTCATGATCATTTTTTCTTCGGTCATAAATAAATATCTCATTCACTTCACGTTCTTGAGTGGGTGAAATAAGGAGGATTTGAGAGAGAACATGTTTTGTGCAACCATTCTCGGTTCTCAATTTGTAGATTCTCTACACAATAGACACAGCTGCAGATTTATAGAGTTTGGATTTAAGTTAAAATTATTATTTAATATCATACTATCCATTAAATTAAATTTATTTTATTTAATAAATCTCAACCCTCATAATAATAACTATATAATTATTATTTTGTGGCACATGCCTTCCGGAACAATAATAAATATTATATAATAATATCGTTCATTAAAAATTATCACCAGACTCGGTCTTGGTCCGTTCAGAATTCTCAAGTAGTTATTGAATAACTAAATCAATATTTTATTCACAAATAGGTATTTTATTAACAATCTAGAGAATAAATATTTTTTCAAATATTCAATACATAAAAAAATATTTTATTCACAATACTACAAATAATTATTTATTTAACTTATGCAATCAATATAACATGAATAGAATTATTCATCTAACATGATAATAATATTAATTCCATTAATTCCACCCAAATATAATTTAATAAAGATCAACAGAAACACTTATAGTGTTACCCTCTAGGATTCTTTCTCATGGTCGTTTGGATTCCTTGCCTAATGTCCAATATTATTATCTATCAATGGGTCAAGGAACATGAGAGAAAGAAATTAATGTCTCAACATCAACAACTAAATACGAACATTTACTATGTAATATAATCCCTTTATCGCGATATCTCATCAAAAAGGTTACACATACATGTCACCAACCTATATACTTGATATGTCTTTCTTTGACTATCTAAAATAAACATGTCACTACACCATGGCCATAGAATTTAATAAGATGGATCTATTCTAATAATAGGCATGGGATGTCATCTTCTACAAATATGGAAGGGGAAAATCCTTCCTTGAATTATTCATTAATGACACGCCACTCATGAAGCTCCCGACATATTAAACTTCACCACAAACTGTTATTGTCATGGTTTACAAAATACATTTATGTACACGACTTGTAACATGCATTAATAATAAAATTAAATTCTATGGACCATCACCCACACTCATAGATAAGAATATCTGATGACCCCAAAAAATGTGGAATTCCAACTATTGGATCTCCCGTCTTCGAGATTTCTAAGTGCGAACATCATAAGAGGAAGCCTCATCTACTTATGAGTACTCAAATCTGATAGTTTACGTATTATGAGTCTCATCATAACACATTATCTAAACATAAAAAAATATTTGAGAATATCATCATATCAGATCAAGGTTCTCATCAGAGCAGAAAACTACTTTGACCTTATTCATGCGACGTATACTCTATGAAATTATTACATTAGAATCATGTAGAACAATAAAAAATATGTAGTAATCAGTTTTATTAATATTAAACACATCAAATATTCATGTAAGTATAGTTAAAATAGTTGGTCCTATGACCAACTCCAAAACTCTCCGCCTTGTACTAGATCCAACTGCCTACGACCTTCAGTCCTCTAGACCTCAAATGATAGTCATGTTTCTTTTAAGTCAATATATAGTCATGGGGTCTACAACGTTGTATTCCAGGGAAATACTACTCACTCTAACTTCACCTCTCTGAGAAAAATATCTTAAGAGATGATACTTCTAAAGTATATATTTTTTCTAGCTGATGTGACCTTATCTCTTTTGTAAGAGACACCATTGTAGTATTATCACAATAGTGTGTGATGTGATATTTACTACTAGGTACCTCATCATGTTATTGGACAATTTTTCACATCTATAATGATTGTTTAGCTACTTCATAAGCTGAAAAATACTCAGACAATATTATAGAATCTATAACCACATCCCTCTTTGAGATCTTCTAGTTCATAGCACATCCATTAAATGTGGCGATGTATCCCATTTGTGAATATTTCCTCATCGCCTCTATAAACCAAGAATGTATCCTTAGTATGCCTTAGATAGTTAAGGATAGTTTTGACTACCATCTAATGAAATTCACCTATTTTAGCTTGATATCTTCCAACCACAGTTAATTTGTAGGTGACAGCTAGCCTAGTACATATCATATCATACATGACTGACCCAATCATTGATGCGTATGGATTACTTGTCATTTTGTTTCATTCCTCATGTGTTTGAGGACACATTTTCCTTGAAATATGAATTCCATGTGATAGTGGAAACAATACCCTCTTTGATAGTTCTATACTAAATATCTTCAGTATCTTGTCTATGTATGTATTTTAACTTAGGTCAAGCAATATATTGGATATATCATAATAGATCTGGATACCAAGAATATATGCAGCCTTTCCTAAGTCCTTCATAGAGAAAAATATATTCAACCATGCCCTAACAAACTATAAGACTAGTATTTCATTTCAAATGATTAATATTTCATCAACATATATTATTAAAAAAATGATAGCACTAACACTAAAATATTTATAGACACATGTCTTGAATTCATTCTTTATGAAACTGAATTCTAATATCACCTCATGAAAAAAATGTTCCTTGACCTGGAAGAATTATTTATTCCATAAATATATCTTTAAAACATTCATACCTTGTTGTAATCATTTGAAGTCACAAACCCTTCCCGTTGTGTCATATAGACATCTTCTTAAAGGTTCCCGTTAAGGAATGATGTCCTTACATCCATGTTCTAAATCTCATAATTATGTAAATCTTCAATGGAAACTATAATTCCAATAGATTTCATCATTTCATCTGGTAAGAAGATTTTATCTAAGTCAATTCATTGATACTATTGAAACCCTTTTGACACTATTCACACCTTATAGGTACTAAAATTTTCTTCCATGTCCAGTTTCTTCTTGAATACCCATTTACAACCAATGGGATTTACATCTACTAGAGGGTCTACCAAAATCTAGAAATGATTTTGGTAGTTGGAATCCATTTCAGAATTCATGGATTTTTTACACTTGATAATATATATTTCAATTACTACATCCTTGTAGTTCATAGGATCATTATTATCATCTAATAATGAGTCACCATCCTCAGTGACTTGAAAACCATATTATTATGGTTCTCTAACCTCTCTTGTAATCCTATACATTATTTGTGTGCCTGGAACAAATTCTTCTTCCACAAGGCTTTGGGAAATTTGTTCATGTACCAAATCTTATATATCTTGATCTTGGACTTCATCAAAGTCTATCTCACTCCAACTATCAATTTAAGATATAAGATCCTTCTGAAGAAAAATAGGATGCCTTTCAGCCACAAAATTTTTATGTAAATGATGTTATAAGTAGTATCCCTTTGTTTCATTGGGATATACTATAAAGATTCACATTGTGCCTTGGGGTGAAATTTTATTACTTAATGAGTCCTTCAAAAATTCTTCACAACCCCAAACATCTAAGTAAGACAACACGGGTTACTATGCATTACATAATTTGTATGGTATACCTTTTTTCTTTAGTTTGAATGTGGATTATTATGTAGGTTGTTGATTTTAATGAGTATCACAAAAAGGATAATAGAAGTCTCTCATGACTCATCATTGATATAACTATGTCCAACAGAGTTTGGTTTAGCATTTCACTTACACCATTCCACTTATCCATATAAGGAAGAGTGATTTGAGAGAAAATCCCTAAATCTTATAGATAATCAATGATGTCTTGATTATGATATTCTCCACCATAGTCTGAGTGATGTTTCTTATTATTCTTAACATGTTGTTTCTCAACATCATTCTTGTATTCCTAGATTTTTTTCAAAAGTATCTGAATTATACCTTAGTAATTATATATATCCATATCTATTAAAATCATCAATTAATGTTATGAAGTATAAGAATCCACCCCTTGCTTCCATAGGAAATGTTTCGAAGATATCGATAAGAAATAATTCAAGATGCACTTTAGCTCTTTAACCTTTACCCCTAAATGATGCTTTTGTTATTTTTATTGGAAAGAATGTGTGATATACCCCAATTATTTTTAGTTCAAAAGAATATAAATATCCATCTTTATGTATTTAGTCAAGCACATTTCATTTAAATAACCTAGCAGGTGATTCCAAGGTTGGGTGTGGTATAATTCATGTGAAGTAACTTCGTTATCAATTTACATTATTTAGTTCATGTACACCCACACATATAGACCATTATTTAAATGTGACCTACCATAATAAATACTATATTTATTAAAGAAGCTAATTTTTTTCCAAAATTTGAAAATAAATCCATTTATATCTTGTCTGGATACAATAAAATAATATTTTTTGTAACTAAAGGAACATAATAAAAACTCCTTAAAAGTAAGATCATTATAATTGGCAACATGAGTTGGTAGTCCCCTATAGCTACAATAGAAATTTTAACTCTATTGGTTGCTCAAAGATCTGCCTCTCCTCGGTAAATCTTTCTAAATCTACGTGGTTCCTATATTTGAATATATATATGTGAACCACAAGCTGTATCTAATACCCAATTTGTAGAAATAGAGAAATTACTCTAGATAAAAAATACATCATGAAGTTTCCCCCTACTTATTTGGATGGGTAATGTTTTTCATCTAGTCGACCTTCTTTCTATATATGAAATAGATAGAATCTGGTTCCATTTCTTGTCACATGATCTTCTTTCTTTTTGGAAGGGTGTGAAGAAGCTTTGGGATTAAATATCATCGTTTCCCCTTTCCATTAATTCACCATAAGGATGTAATTTTTGTCATGATTCGCATCCTTATCTACATGGAAAAGAAGAGTAAGAATATATGGAAGATACTTATCAATATTGTTTATATTAAAATTCACAAAAATCTGGAGAATATCTAAGGGAGTGACGAAAAAATGAGGCCAGTGCCCTATTATTTTGGGAGTTTAAACCCTTAAACCTCTAATCACTCAATGTAGCCTATGAGATTTACTATATGAGGCCTAGTAGGGAAACCCTCTCCAATCTTGTTTAGAAAGAGTGCCTTGGAAATCCCAAACTAATCTTGTATAGCTATCTCCTGGTAAAGATCATGTAGGTTTTCAAGCATGCAATATGAATCCGTGTTTTCATGAGACTTAATTAGTTAACTAGACGTCAATTAACTAATCATACATTAAATGTTGGCCACATCACTCAAATGTTTTTCATAGACAAGGAACTCTCCATCACCTGCCTCTTTTACAGGAAGACCATGCATTGAGGATTCTATCACTTGAGATTTACGTTCATGATTTAGCACAACCCAGAGGCATCTAAACCACTCCTGGGAGTTACTACCATTTAAAAAGCTATCTTTCTCCAATTTTTATCATAGAGATAGTGTGAATTATGATCTGGTCATTTTATTCTAAAATTAAAAGGAGGATATTATTAATAATTTTTTTAATTACAAAATAAGTGAGATATAATAAATTAAATGTGTGTATATATTAATTTATTAAATATACCACTATATTATCAAGTCTCAATTTCCCTAAAAATTGAACTCATAATGTCTAGTTTCTATAACATTCTACTGGAAATGATCCTAACTACTTTTATTAATGATGCAGACTTTATCCATGAAAACCAAAATAATGAAATTATGTAAGTGGTCTTTCTAACTAAAAACTTGTAGTTCCTTGATCCGTTTAGTGGATTCCACTATCCTAAAATCCTAACTTGGATTTCCTAAAGACATTCCCCTCTATTTTTATTAAACATACTTTAGATATTAAACTCAATACAGTTTCGATTAATTCAATACAAAACTCTTAAGATAACTCCCTTATAAAAGTATGTTTCCTAACTTTGGCCATTTACTACACTTAGTTCAATGGCTTCATTCCCAAAAACGTTCTGGAAGGATTATTCTAACATAATACTTAATTAGGAAATTTTAATTTATTATGCATAAATTGTATCTGGTTTTATCCTTAAAATTCATTATTAATATTAAGTGCATTTTACTTGATTAATTAACCATTTTAGGTAAAAGTATTTAGGCATAAATCATTTATTTAATTTCATTCATTATACATTAATTCATTTATTTATGTGATTGCGTCCTTGAACCCATAAAATAAATAATTACATAAATATGAATAAATAATTAATTAAATGACTCATTAATAATATTTATCGAAAACATGATTTAATGAGTGGTAATTAAATAAAAATTCGACTTCAGGGAAATAAATCATATTTTCAGTCTTGGCATGAGTTACAACATTCCACTTTTCCACCTTTGTATCACCTGGTTTTTCATCATTATGGTTCCTTATTGAGCTGCCTCCACACATCTTGACATAATATATTAATTAAAAATATTTATTTCTCACATGTAGGTGAGGGGAACTAAAGGATAGGTTAAATGGGATTGCATAAATATTATGGGACATTCAGGTCCTACATAATAATGGAGGGAGGGATGAATCACATTCCATTATTTAGTTTAATATTAAATAATTTCAAACTCAAGCCATAAATTAAATTCAAATATTCAACACATACACACATCTTGTTAAAGCTCCAGAACAATCATGCATCCAACAACAACAAAAAATTAAATGTCTAGCATTAATTTTTTTATTCATTATTTTATTATTTAAGATAAACGTACTTACATTAATTAATTAAATAATTAATTAATTCCCTTTTATCTTAATGGTAATCCAATATTATTTAGAGACACCCATTATTAATGGAATTCATGGAAAATAAATGGAAAAAACTATAATGACATATTAATAACAATAAATTAATTGAGAATTTAATATTATTTAAAAAATATTATTAAATATTCAAAAAGAAAATAGTTTCTAATCAATAAAATAAGTTTTTAATGATACAATTTCAAATTTAATGTATTTTTAATTTTTTCATTAATGGGAGACTACACAGTATGTACATGAAATTACACGCCATGTACCATAGTTTCCGTATATCCAACCACACGCCTGGGGCTTTGGTGTGTTGACTCGGTTAGACTACATGGTGTGTAAATGTAGTTTTCACACCCTATATTCCTTTACAGGGATAGGTTAGACCAGTAAACACAAGGTGTTAAATAAATGAATTATGTGTAATTAATTACTCGGCACATCCAGAAATAATGTGTATGGGTATATGGTGTGTGCTCTGTTCACACGCTATATAACTTAGTTTTACCAGCCAATGATTTTGAACATCCCGAGAGCATCTACCATCATTATTCATTTTTTAAACCTTTAAGAAAATAAAACATTGGACGAACATGATTTACATATTGATAACATGTTAATTCAAATTGGATTGAAGAATGAAAAACATGAATTGAAAGTCTAAACACAATTTTACAAAGATCTACAGTCAAATAAATAACTATAAATTTAAAATTGACTACTCTAATTCCTCTTTTTGGTTATTAGTGTAACAAAAGAGTGCATTGATGGGTGATATATAAAAATATATTTTAATAATAATTTTTCGAAACCAAGAGTGATGATTTTTCACAAAAATTTTATAATTAATTTATTTAATATACAAAGATATAAATACATGGGATTATGACAATTAATCACTGGTTAATGTTGATCATCTGAAAATACCCTTTTGGATTACCATTGTTGCGTTGTGAGGATCCAATGATATAATCCCTTTAGCGGTTATCCTCATGTATTTTTATGATCTATGAGTAACACCACTCGATCTTCAGGTGCTAGAATGGCAGGTTGAATTTCTTATTTTGTTCAGTATTGATTGTTAATTCATTGGTCTTGAAGAAATATCTCATGCACTTCTCGTTCTTGAGGGGGATAGAGAAGAAGGAGTTCAGAGGGAATTAGTTGTGTGCAAAAATTATCAATTCTTAATTTTTGTATTCTCTACACAATAGACATAGCTGCCTATTTATAGAGTTGGGATTTAAGTTAAATTTATTATTTAATTTCATATCGGTCATTAAATAACATTTATTGCCTTTAATAAATCTCATGCCACATAACAATAATTATATAATTATTGTTTTTTTTGCACACTCCAACTTGCACAGTAACAAATATTATGCAACAGTCTTGTTAATTAATACATGTCATCGAACTCGATCTTGGTCCGTTTGAACTCTTCTAATATTTATTGAATAATGGAATAAATATTTTATTTATAAATAAATATTTTATTCAAAATCTAGAGAATAATTTTTTTAGAATATTTGACAAATAAAATAAATATTTTATTCACAAGATGATAAATAAATATTTATTTAATTTATGCGATCGGTATAATTGAATAACATTATTCAACAAACATGAGAATAATATTTATTCCATTAATAAAACTCAAATAGAATTTAATCAAGATCAAAGGAAACATGTAGTGTGTGATTCTCTTGGATTCTTTTCCATTGGCATTAGGTGGGCTTGCCTAATGTCCATGATTATGGTCTAGAAATGTGTCAAGTCACCCAAGAGAAGGAAATTAATGTCTCAATGTCGACAACCACAAACAAACACTAACGGTGTAATACAATCCCTTTTTCACAATATAACATAAATAAGGATACACATATGTACCTCAAACTTATATTCTTGATATGTATTTATTTGACTATTTTAAATAAACACACCATTACAAATTGGTCATGGAATTCAATGAAATGGTTGCATTCAAATAAAAGGGTTGAGATATCATCTTCCATAATGATATAAGGGAATATTACTTCCTCATATTATTCATTAATGAAATGTCACTTATGAAGCACAAAATGTATCCAACATTACCATGAACAGTTAGCATCATGGTTTACAAAATACATTTAAGTACATGATATGTATCATGAAATAATAATATTACTGAAGTCAAAGTACCATCACACACTTCTAGATATGAATATATGATAATACCAAAACATCCATAATTCATACTAGCAGTTCTGTTCTCATGATCACCCATCTTGGAGATTACCAAGTATGAAATTCATGAGAAGAATCACCATTTTCTTAAGAGTACATGCACCTAATAATCTATGCACTATGTGTCCCATCATAGAATGTTTTCCAAACACATAACATTATTTGATAATGTTTTCATAGCACATCAAGGTTATCCTCATAGTGGGGAACTCCAATAACCATATCAATGGGATGTATACTATAAGACATTATTACATTAAAGTCATTTAAAATAGAAAACAAAATGTAATAAGCAGTTTTATTAATATTTCATGCATTGAATATTCATGTAATCAGAGTAAAAAAAGTTGGTCCTAGGACACCAAATCCAAAAACTATTTCCATCTATATTTACAAAACATTTAGATGAGAACTATCCAAATATCTTATATTACTGTATTTGATGAGTTTTTATGGCTCATCCCATAGTAAATATTTCTGCATAGACTAGGAATTGTGCACCTACTAGAAAGTTAATAATTTCTCAAAGAGATCATCTATCAAACAACAAAGTTGAGTGAGGTAAGAATCCATACGTAGAATTGTGGGTCGTACTTTTAGTATATATTCATAAGAGATGGTATGTAACATCAATTATTATTTAAAATATTATTTTAAATCTAAGTATATATGATAAATTTATAAAATATGTGATTGATCCTTCTATTATTGAGTTCGATGAATATAAGAAGATGTACAATAATCATTTTATAGGATGGATAGTTGATGATAGATAGGGACAAATCATGGTTAATATTTCTTTTTCATTTTTTTGTTAAACATAAGGTTCTTTTTTTAAAAAAAATTACATATTTTTAAGATATAGATGATGCACATACCTTTTATATAAAGATGAGTCCAAAAGAGGCAGATATCATAGATAATGATGTAGAGGGCTCATGTTAATCATAATTTATTGAGGATGAAAGTCTATGAGTGATTGTGATTGGTATCTAGAAATGTCATGGTGATCAGTATTGGTTTGTGATCGATGTCATCACATTATTATGGTGTTGTAGAGATGTCATCATCATTTACCCCCAAGGGAACTCTTGCAAGATTGGCCAGTCTTTTTAATTGCATAGTATGAGGAGAGGTTGAGAGAGCATGATGATACTATATAATTATTGACCAGAGAGGATGAAGAGAAACATTCATAAAGATAAGATGTTCACAAACATGCGACTAATCACAACTGGTTTAAGGATTGAGTTGACTGTGCCTTTTTATAATCCCCACACAATTGACCCCCCTCATCCACGATAACCAGTTTACAGTTTTTAGTTTAATAAAATTAGTAAATATTAAATGTATTTTTTGAAAATAATAATTTATTGATGTATTTTATTTTTCAATTTTCTATACAATTTATGTAACACACCAAGACTTTACGGCATGTTTCTTTTTAAATTTTACTTATTTGATTGCATATGAGCTTAATAAATGAATAAATATTATGTATTAAGGTGTTTGTAATGGAAATAATGAATTATAATAAGTAAATTATGATTACACATGTATATGAAAATTAATTCATTGGTTTAAAATTAATCTGAAATGAAAAACAATTGAACTTTAAGGATGTATTTTACTAAAAATTAATTTTTATTCCCACAATGACATTTTATATTAATAAATTAAATTAATAACTAATTAGTGAAGGATATTAATAAAATATTAATGTAATATATTCAATAAAATATTTTTACATTCATTATATATGTTTTATATGCTTTAGATAATAATAAAACCAATTTAAAGCATTAAAGCTATATTTTTCAAAAAAAACCAATTTTACCGCATTTTAATGGTACACTTGTTTTAAAAATAAATTTTGATACTTTTATAAATTATATTTAAAAAAAATAAAAATTATTTTTGAAAGTGTCATATAAAATTTTTCTTTTGTTAAATTTGAGGTATTTCTCTAAGAACTTTCATTTTTATGAATAGTAATATGACTATTGGAATAATAATGTGACTATCAGAATAATAATATGACAAATAGAATTTTAACACCACATATGAATGTATAAATAAAATTTAGGTATCTTATGAAGGAAAATATAATATATTTATATCATGAAATAAGTAAATAGATGTTATAAAATTGATAAATTATGTGTTGGTATTTTTTTAAGACGTAAATTTTTATTTATAATTTTATAATTACTATAATATTTTAAATAAATTATTTTCTTAAAATAGATTCATGAATTTATATTTTATTTTATTGCGATTATAAAATAATTTTTTGAGGCCTTAATATATTTTTTAAAGTGTTTTTAAAATTTTTATTTTCCCAATAATTGATGATCCCATGAGGTGATAGCCAAGTCGTACCCAATGGTGGTATCCCTCTCCCTCTATGGAAACTGGTTCATTTTTGAGTCCCACCATACTTAGACACTGTGCATATTATGCACAGGGTGATTCAAATCCTTTTCTTAGGTGGGGAATGTGGCGTCTACTTGGGATTGGTCGATGGATGTTGGGGAGTCGGTGTTAGCAACCCATGTTTTCTCCCATGGGGTGTCAGCTGAGTGGCACCTTCTAGTTGTACCCCTTGATCTCTATGGGAACTAGTGCTGGGTTGAGTCATGCTATACTCGCTCCCTGTGGGTATTTTGAAAAGGGTGATTAAATGCCTTTTCTTAGCTGGGGAATGTGGCATGCACGAGGGCTTGGTCGGGAAAACCCATAGGAGAGTCGGTGTTAAAAACCCACATTTTTTGCACAATATCCTCATCCAAATTATTGAGGACTCAAAAAGTGCATCCATGAGATCTGATATCAAATTTTGCGGAGAAATATTTTTCAGGTATTGTAGAAAGTATTATAGTAGGGTCTGTAGCATGCACTGTATGAGGTATTGTAGCTAGTACTGTAATAGGTATTGTTCGGTATTGTAGAAACTAGAACTATTCTTCTGTTTGGATTTCAGGTCATCAGTTTGGTCCCCGGGTCCTTCAAGGCCTTTGGGATAGTAAGGATTATGGTCCACCTCAAGGGCTTCGGGACACATCAAGGGCCACATGAAAATTGTGTATTTATGGATCAGGAAGACTCTACAAGAAACATGCTCGTGATGAGGATTCAAAGCAGGTGCATTCACCATAGAATAGCTAATGGATTTGGAATAAAGAGAGGGTATTTAAATTGCTATTAAGACTAGCCTATGTATTTATTTTAATCCTATTCAATCATGCATGTGATAGTGGAGAGCTGACATCATAATGTAGATGCTTGGAATGGGAAGTTTCAAGTAGTTACAGTCTAGATGAATTCCACTAAGACCCTCGGGTCATGTAATGTCACAAAGACTACAGGGTATGTTAGGGTACCCCTTAAGCCCTTAAAAGGGGGATTATTAGAAAATGAAGAAAAAAGAAGACCTTTTTTCCATTCAGGAAGGGATTAATATAAAATTTATGTTTTTTTGATAAATGGGTGCTAAATTTTTAAAAAAGTGAGTTATATGTTTTGGAATTGATTAATGATATAAATAAAAAATTAATCCATAATATATTTCATGATGTTTATTTCATCTTTTGGATTATGATATACATAGTCTAGTTTTTTACCAAATGAACTAATTATTAATACATTTAAGAGATAAAAATGTGGTTTTTTTAGAGTAATACCTAATCTCATAAAGTCTTATTGTCCTATAGATTCAATTGGTATTGGGATAATTATTTTATATAGAATATAGCATAGGGTACATGATTGAATATATGATCAATATTTTTTAGGAAGGATAAGTAACTTGGTATACCCTAATCATTTAAGGAAGATGACATTTTAATAGTCATAACTGAAATGAGGAATATGTTAATAATACTCATGCCAAATTTCATTAGTCTTGAGTAATTAAAATTATGATGATGGAATTTATTCATGGGTTTCAATGTAATTCCCAAGATTTTAGGATCCATAATTATTCTTAATATTATGTTTATAATTTTAAACAATGTTTCTATATTTAATCAAATGGATTGGAAAAAATATTAGAAATTTTTTCTATAATATATAAACCAAAATTAATACACATTATTCGTTCATAAGTGTGTTATTATAGAAAAACTGTTAGGACCAATAGGGGCCTATATACCCTGATAGGGGGGGTGGATCAGGTTATGGATATTATTTTTCAAAGATCTTCCTGCCCCACTGGATCTTGACCTCTTTGTTACAAGGGTCACTTTGTTTGCACTTGTGTGTATGTTATGATCACTTACTTTCTCCTTTATCTGATGATGATGATTTAAATGCAATGCAGGAAGATGCAAAGATTTTTACTTGGTTCACCACAAAGGGCTACGTCCAAAGAGCATACGCCGACAAGTTGTCGGTCGTACCAATTCCACTAAACTTCACTAGCTGTGGATTACAAAGTTCGGGCTAGATCACTTCTATGCCCAGGCTCACTACCTATACAATGTTTAGGGTCAGCTCACTGCTTTCCCAAGGGTCACTCCCTGTTTCTCTCTCTCTGGCTCACTGCCGGTGGAGAGGATCACCTTCTTCCTCTTCCTAAGCTCACTGCTCTTGGAAGGGAATCCAATCACAGTTTATAGACCTGTAGGTCTCATCATTTCTATTAAGGAATGCATCTTCCTATGTATGTAGATGCTCTGTTGAAGTTCAACTTTCATCCGTAGATGAATACCTCTTTACCTCTGAACATTGGGCAAACTACCTTTGGAAAGACCTTCGCAAAGCACTCAACTCCGCTAGGCTCCCAATTTCGCGAAGCTCAACAAGCCTTCGCTAAGCTCCTCCCTTTTCGCAAAGCTCACTCGCGAAGCACCCTTGCGAAGCACTCTCACGATGCTCAAGCCGTCGCAAAGAAACGACCCTTGCGAAGCTAAGTAAGCCAACGCGGAGCTCGCAGGTTTCACGGAGCTACAATAGCCGCTGCAAAGCACCTCTTTCGTGAAGCACGCTGGCTCCGCGAACCACCTTCGCAAATCGAGAGCGAATGATCTTCTATGAAAATGCTCTCTGCTTCGTTTGAAGGGGTCGGCCTCTATTTATAGGTGATTCCACCGACCCTTGTCCCTTCCGCGCGAAGTCAACGCCACATCATCTCCAATCGTGAAGCTCCAAAGATTCCGTCGGAATTCTGTCCAAATCGCGAAGCACTATGGCACTTTTCCGTTCGCGAAGCTTGACGTAGTCGCGAAGAATCACCGTCAACATACCTTCGTGACTTCGCCGCAAATCTCCCTCGCGAAGCCCAACATTCCTTCGCGCCTTCGCCGCAAAGCTCCCTCGCAAATCCCTTCACCACCGCTATGCGCTTCAACTCTGTCGTTCACGAAGCTTTGACGTAATCGCAAAGCATCACCGCCTCCATTTTTCTGGCCTTCGCGAAATCAAATCCATACATCCTATCTTCGCAAAATTCATGCCTTTGCCATATTAAATTACGCTCTTCATTGAAATCATATTTTCGCGATGCTCACCAAACTCCAAATTTTAGACCCCAAAAATTTGGCAAACACTGGGAAACGGCGCCACCTTGTACTGCTCTTTTGTACCGCCTCCAGATCATCCTTTCCTTTGTCATCGTTCTTTGTCAACATGGAATTTCAACAACTTCTCAGGAACTCGACAATTCTCCATGGAAACCTGCTTTGTCAACAAACACAATCAACCCAAAAATACTGCAATGTTACCTTGTGGTATTTTTGCCCAACAAAAACCATATAAAAATAAATACTACACACCATTGATTATTACTCACCATGTATGGAGTACATCCCTTAAAAGAAAAAAATCAATAGAGGAAAATAGAAAGAAAATAAAAAAATATTCCCAATGTTGAAATCTACACGATCATCCTCAACATTAATGATCACTAATAGCCAAACAATATCAATAATGACAAATAGCATCGTGAAAGGAAAAATAATGATGAAAAATATATAATAGTAAATAAGAACCATGAATTGTGCATTAAGAGTGGAATGAATGAATGATTCAGTAAGTATATATATTGGAATGTAATGTAGTCATTATAAATATTGTAATTGAAAACATTATCATTCCAACTATGGTCATTAGGCATAAAGGTATACTAAAGTCATGTATTGTGAAGTTGAAAATTTAAAATAATAGGACTCACAATAAAATAAAAATGTGATATTATAATATTATAAATATAATTATTTATGAATTATGTATAAATATTATTATTATTACTGAAATGATATATATATATATATAATTTAGATAAATATTACAATATCAATGTAGTAGAAACATAAATTTTAGAATAATAATAATTAATTTTAATGGTTTTTTTTAAATCTTATTTAGTATAAAAGTAGTATTTAAATTTCCAAAGAACTATTTCTTAAGGGTTGTATATTTTATACTAGTAGATTAAACTAAACCCCTATAATATATTATATATAAACTAACATATTAACATCTTTTAAAATAAAAAATTATATGAAATAATATCAAGGACACTTAATGTTTAAAAATATCATTTTTTATATAAAATTACGTTTTCTTTGTATTTTATATCTTCAGTTAATAATATTAAAAAAAATAATCTTAATTTGATAAATATAACTTCATTGTCATGTTAATAATTTTAAAATTATCTAAGATTTAATTTTTTGGAATTTTCTAAAAAAGAGTTACTTTTGGTGAATAGTGTAACAACTATTTTTACAAATAACATGACTTCTAAGACATTATTAGTATATATGTATGAATAGTGAATTTATTAGTCCTTTTTCTAAGGCAAAATAAAAAAAAATTAAGTGACTTTAATTATTTTTTTAAATAATTTATAAACACATATTTCATGTTTTAGTATTTAAGCATTTTTTTTCACAAAAATGTTGTAAAATATAGTGTTTAAAAATTACTTTTTATCAGTTTTAAAATTTTAATCTAAAAAACTAATTTAATATCTTTAATATTTAGGAACAAATTATATAATAAGTACCATTTTATTTTTTTCAATTAATCAATAAAAGCCACGGTAAAAACAACTTACTATAGTGAAAACAAAAATGCTAAAAATGAGTAACCTAAGAGGTAAAGGGACAAACATATTAAAAAATTGTTTTAATTGATTTTTTATATTCTTATTGACCTTATATATTATAATATATAATAAATATTATTTTTTATCTGTTTTCCTTGATATTGACTTTCCATTGTTGAATTTTTTTGGTATTAAAAAAAATTCACTATTTTTTACTTATAAAAGGTGCTCTTGTATCCGCAGTTAACCTCACAAAAAACCATTTATCATAGAACATATATTTATAAAAATCTCATCCACACACTTATACAACTTAAATTGGTTATATTTTTTCAAAATTCTATTCGACAATGGTTTCACCCCCTTCTCAAAGAAGATAACCCAACTAGTGAGGTATAGACATCTAATATCTTCTTTCACATTTCATTTTTTTCTTATATATATTTATATTATTTCTAAAAAATAACCATATTTAATTGATAACATAATTATCATTATTATACTGGTTTTTCATTATAATTATGGCCCAAAATTTAACCACCATACATTTTTTCCTAAAAAAGTGAAAAAACAATTTCGTGTGTGTCCAGACTACTACCTCCACAAAACATTATGTTTGGTTTTAATTATACAACCCACAAGGATGGTCCTAATATTGAATTTAATAATCAGTTATTATATTTATTACATATTTAGATTATAAAATGATAAAACATATTAATAATTTTCTCTTATTCTATGAAATAAGAAATCATTAACCCTGTGTATGTGTGGACTACCACCTCCATGGGATGATTGATTTTTATTTTTATTTTCATAATATCCCTTACATGGTTGGTCTTGAGAATGGGTTTAATGGATATATATTATGATTTTTATATAATTATGTTTCTTTAATGACAAATTGTAGAACCTTTTACTGAAATACTAGATAAATGATTATTGTTAACTCAATCATTTAAAACAAGAGTACTAATAAGAAAATATTTAATTCAAATTAAGTGATATTTGCATATCCATTAATTATTCTTATAAATAACTTATTTTTTCTGATATATCACACTATAAAATACTATATTATATCATTAGTGTAACCTTTTAATGATATTTTAACTAAATTTCCTCATAAACATCCATTAAGAATGGTATGTTCATGTTTGGGTCGGTTTCACCACCTTCTTGAACAATGATATAAAATTATATCATGGATGATTATGAAAACTGATTCCTATTATAATATTATATAAATATTTAAATAATTGTTTTAAATATACATCAATATTTAATTTATTAATTAAGAAAAGACACTCCATGGGTTAAAAATCATTGAAAAATGTTCATAGTAGATTTTTTCTTGTAGTTTTAAGACTATAGTAATCATGAAAGTAATTTTGAACTTAAAAAAATATTTATAACTCATCAATTATATTAACATTAAAGAAATTTTAATTATGTAATTTTGGACAAGAATGAATAAAAACATTGTTATTACAAAACTTGTTCAAAAATATCAAGATTAACCACACCCGACGTCAAAAATAAGTGATAAATAACTCATTTAAGTATAGAGAATTATGATAAAGGATGTTTATAAAATTTAGTTTATATGAAAAGGTTTTCTATTTGGGGATTAAGATATTTATTCTTTTTATACAGGATCTTATATTGTATTAGACATAGCGGGGAAACAATGTAAGGGGTTATATGTATTAAATTTAATTTCTCAAGACTTATTTCTTTATGTGTTCCATAATACCCTTAATATGGTGTAATTACTGACTAAAAAATGTATTTTACCATATTAATGGGTATTTAAGATCTTTATTTATTAATTTCATTAAATTTTCATTTATTCAAACAATGCTCAACTTGAACGATGTTTCGATCAATGTGTTACACAAACTGTATAGGTTTCATTGCCAATTTTATTTTCAAATAAATATATTATATATATATAATCCATATGGGAATTTTTTATTCTATATAAAACCTATCATCAATAAAATTTTATATTTCAATGTTTCTTTATGTTAATTTGATATTTCATTTCCACCAACTCATTTTTTTCCCAAAGTGTTTCTTATAAGTGAAACTTACCCTGCCTCATCTTTCCTATCAAGAACCTCCCTTTTTACATGTCTTAATTAATTGCATGCATTTGAAAATTAATTATATATAACTTACTAATTTATTAATATTATTTTATAATAATTCATATTATTCAAAAAAATAATGAAATTTTTCTACATTGGTTATTTTCATCAAAATGTAAAAATAATCATTTATTAATGTTTTTCTTGTTAATGCCTCTTTCTGAAATCTTTTTCTCATTGTATGAAAATTATGTTATAATATTATATTTTTTAAAAATAAAATATTGTTCTACCTTATTTGTAAAATATTTTTGTCTGAAATTAATTTTGAATATCATTTTTGGTTTTTATTTTCATCGAAATTTTTCTTAATTCTCAATAAAATGGATTTCAACTAAATCCACATACTTTAACATACATTTTTTATGAGGAAGTAAATTATTCTAATATAACCATAAAACTTATTTATTTGGATGAATTATATATTTTTAATATATTTTTTAGAAATTATCTCTCAGTTTATTTATCTTTTCTAAAAATATTTGGTTTATAACTGTATTTTCTTTCCAATTCCAGTCCTCTATGAGTAACCTATTTTTTTATTACATTTATTGAAGGGTGTTTACATAAAATCCCTACATATATTAATTTTGAGAATTTATTAACATAACTATATACCATTTTTCTCTTTGCTGTAAATAGCATATTTTTTTATTATATTGATTTAATGGTATTTACCTAAAAAGTTACATGATTTCATTAGATAACATTTTATTTTCCATGGGTTTATCATGTTTTGTATATTGATGATATTTTTAATAATTTATTTATATCGATCCATATAAATCCATTTTCTTTATATTGGTTCTTTATTATGTATTAATGAAATCCATATTATTTCTATTGGTACTTTATCATATAAAAGTAAATTATTTTCACTAGGGAGTTTTTCTGAAACCCATTTTAATTACATTGGTTCTTTATGAAGTGATAATTTCTTGATCTAATTTGGAACTCATAAGTATGGATAATTATGGGTTCCTTCTTATATCTCCCATCAATTCATTATTTTAAATTTTATATCCCATGATATTTATTTTCATTAATACATAATAGTTGTTCAAAAGCATATGAAATGATGGGGTAGCTCAGGAAAGTAATGTTACCAAAAAAAATGTTTTTTCAAATTTAAAATATTTCTCATAGCTTTATGCTTATTCTCATGATTGTGTTAATCACTCTTGGACCATGTTTATTTACTCATTTTCACACAATTTTCATTAAAGTCTTTTCTTATTCCATTTTATATTACAATATTTATAATATAATATCTTTTGGATTTCAATTTTCTTATATCTCATGACTATATCCATATTCTCATCATATATTTGGAAATTACCCAAGATTTTCATACACAAATATATCATATTTTAAGATTAATATTCAATACATATTAGAAATACACACCCAAGTACCACAATGGTTTATTGTCATTGGAGACTAGGTGCACAATATTATTATTTAATGAATGATATTCAATATCTAACATAAAGATAATCCCCTTTTGTACTCTTCATAATCAAACCATAGATAAAACCTTTCTTTATAAAAAGGGGAAATAAAACATAAGAAATGTTGAATTTATATTTTCAGTAAGAGTTTTCTTTTGATATATCAGTATTTTATTATATGGAAGCATAATATAATCATAAGGGTATGAGATCATGAAAATAAATTACAAGGTTCATACCCAACCAATCATAGATCATAACCCTATGTCATGGAAAAAATAATTATCTTAAAAAAATACATGATTTATAAGAATGTTATATCATCATAATTCATGAACCATAAACTCGTGTTATAAACTTGGGGTGACAACATATCTATAGGAACCATTTTATTTTTCATGGTCAACTACCTATACCTTAAAATATATTGGGTTATGCAACATCACTTGTTTCCTTTTATGGATCAGGACCATTAGCTTGTTTCTGTTTATAGATAAATTCCATCAGCATGTTCCCAAATGTGGATCAATATCCTAAACTTGTTTTCTATTTTTATTCCATGATATTTAAATATTTACCCAATTTTTTAGAGGGATGTATTCGTCCCACTCATCCATGGTTATAGAATGACCACTATCCATGGTTATAACATAACCACCATCCTTGGTTATAACATTACCACCATACTTGGTTATAATGTAACAAACATAACTTGATTAAAATAAATACATAAGTGTGCCAAATGTATCATTAAAAATTATCATATCCTAACCCATGAAAATAAATGGTTTCCATAAAAATTCCACAATAGCATAACCTACAGAAAAGAAATGTATATCATAATCATCTCATCAACTCATCATAGCATAACCCATGGAAAATAAATGGGTTTCATAAACATATATTCATCATAATATAAAACCATCCAAAAAAAGTGGATTTCAAAATTCATTAATATCATTATTAAAGTTTAAGTAACATCAAATAATTCCATATTATTTGGAAATTGATTTTGAAATATCACTTGGAAGAATTTTGTAAAAACTAATCTTTCCACTTTGAAAATAAATTTCTGAAAAAAATATTTTCAAAACATTATAAAATTTATTTTTTAAAATAAAATTATAAAATTATAAAATATGCATTAAATCATTTATCATTCTTGATGGAGAAAAATTCTATTCATAAATTTCACAATAAAATAAATTTTCTTTCAATAATTTGTTAAAAGGAATAAGAGAGATGTTTTGAAAAAGAAAAAAACATTACTTTTAAACATTTTATTTAAATTAAAACATGGTAAAATATTTTTAAAAAAATAATTGTATAATATTATAATCTTTATTTAGAACATTTTTAGAGAACATTGATATGGAATAAATGGGTTTTCAACCAAAGAGATAAATAAAGATGACTTTTCATAAAAAAACATTTTTCTATTGATTTAATCATTAAAAAGATAAAAATGAAATGGAATCATTTATTTTTTATAAATAAATACATTATAATAAATAAAATAGTTTTATGACTGGTATATTATAATATCTCATCATTGGAAGCATATTAAACAATGAGATTGTAACATTAAACCTTTACAACTTTTGTGTACTTTGAATCATAATCCCAATTAAAGAAATAAAATTATATGGATTTTTATATATCATATTTATCATGTTAATTATCATAAGAAAAATTAATGTGTAGTACATACACTACACAAAATAAATAGGTGGGGTATAAGTAATGTGTCCCACAAAAATAAAAGTGAGATGAAAATCCCCTACCATAAGTCCTGACTTCCATCATACATGTTTGAATATCCTCTATAATAAAAATAATTTTATTATAAATATATTTAAAAACTCTAATAATATTTCTAATTCCATATATGATATACTTATGACATATTATTAACCATTTATTAACAATTATTTGTTAAAATCATGTTTCGGGTAATAACTACTTTGTTTTTCATATATGTTTTGGTTTGAAATTTTTGGTCATTTTATGTTAATCATGGTACCATAATATCCAAAATCATAACCATGATATAAGTATCATATATATTCATTATATAATAATTTATATTAATCCAATAAAGGTATAGGTAGAAACTTAATTGCATCATTCGTGGAGACGGTGGGTCATACACATGCGTGAACGTTGCTTCAATTTTCTCAAAGGATGAAATGAAAAAAAAGGTAAATAATTTATTACATTTAAAAAACATATTTATTTCCTATATATAACATGTTTTCAATAAAACTATCCTTATTACCTATCATTTCAAGCTGAAGTGATTAAGAGATCACAACCCTTCGTGAGGTGGTAATCGGTCATACACGCGAGAGATGTTATCATATTCACATGGATTAGAAAGTAAGAAGTTATATCTGATATTATAATTACAAAATTATAATTATTCCAAATATATATCATATAAATAATTTAAATTTATCATTATATCCATCTGTGATAGGTGATTATGGAAAATTAATTACATCAGTTCTCAAGGAGGTAGTTCGTCACACACATGATTGATGGTTTCATTTCCCACTCGATGGAAAACAAGATAGGTGTATAAAATTACATATAAATTATAAAATATTAGTATATTTTAGATACCAATTTTTTTATATCATCATGTTTGAATAATATTCTAAGGATTTGGAGGAAGAAAAAAAAACAAAAACACAAATATAATAATTTTATCACTTCTTCAGTGAATATCTTTATGTGTATGTAAAAATCCTTAATAGTATGTTTATGTAATCCAAATAAGGACACTATGATGTGTGGATGGAATTAAGGAATATATTTGGATTTTTATTTCCATAAAAAATGGGTTTTGGATGTTTGAAGAGGAGAGTAGTGGGGATGGCCTTTTATACGTGGGTGAGATGATACTCAAGAAATTTTTTAAATTAATAAACTGTACCAATTTTTTTCAAATGAAATAAGTATAAAATATGAATCATTATCAACAATTATATTATATAATTTATAAATATTTCCATAAAATGGGATTTGGAAAATTTTATATGTCATTCTATGGCTTATCTTTTAACTTAATCTCTCAGTAAACCTGTTTTAACCTTAATTAGGGTAATTAGTTTTTACTACTTCAACAATTTATTTTGAAGAAAAATTATTTTTAAAACATTATATAATATTAAGTAGGAAAACTAAAAATATGGGATCCATTTTTTGATTTTCCATTCACCTAATTGAAAATTTTATATTTAGAACTAAACCCACAGATGTGACAAAAAAGTGGTTTTCAAATAGTAAATGTCTATAAGTATATAAAGTTTTAACATCAATATTCAATATTAAATTGATTCAAATTCCATAAATTTGATTAAAAAATATATAACATAACTAATTTTACTTTTAAAACCATATTAGAAAAATTGAACTTGTAAATGCTTCAAAATAAAAGATAGTTTTGAATAATAATCATTGTTTTTTACTATTCAATAAAAATTAATATTTTTAGAATATTATAAATAGTTCAATTAAAGATAATATTTACATGTATATTTCAAAAATGAATATTATTTTTGAAAACAAATTTCTTAAAATTTTAAAAAATTAACTTTTATTATTCTTTTAAAAAGGTTTTTGAGAAAATAGTATTTTCAAAACATTAAATATTTTACAAAAAACTAAGTTCTTTTTATCAATTTTTTTATTTAAATAAAACCATTATAAATAATATTATAAAGTCTATAATTTCTATACATACTTACAAGTTTTATTTCTAGTTTATAACAGTCGTGTTTAAATAATAATATTAATAGTATATCATAATTCGTTAAAACATTGTGTTCCGTGTAGCTAAAGATTTTGAAGAAATTATATTTAATTTAAAAATATTAAGAAAATATCAGGGTGTTTCATTCTACCCTACCCCCTTTGAAATAATTTATAAATTTATATTATATTACTTTTGTACAAAAAAAACTGTAGATACTTCAACCTCATTACATCCATAGGTTCCATCGTGGCTTCCTCAAGCTTGTGGTTTTGCGACAAAACAATGACTAGATCAGTGATCTTGTTTCATAAAACTTTATCTATACAATTTAAAATCTCCATAGGTTGTTCCCCATAAGAAATTTCTGGCTCTATAGGTGTGACCTATATTATTAGTACATGTGATGGATCATGTATGTACTTCCTTTGGGGATATACATAGGAGACATCATGAACTTTAGAGTGGTTCAGTGGAATCACCAATGGATATCCTATAGTCCAGATATGATCATGAATATAAAAGGGGATGATATATCTAGGCCTCAGTTTTCCCTTCTTCCCAAATATCATTTTCTTCCTCCATGGATAATTTCTTAAAAAATCCTTATAACAAATGTCAAACTCTACATCACATTGGTGATAGTCAGCAAAACTTTTCTATCAACATTGTTTCACCCTTATGTGTTATTGAATGGATCTAAAATTATTTTCCATTTATTATATTATATCAAGTCCTGATATATTTCTTTCTCCAACTTTATCTTAGTATTCCAAAGTTCTACAATTATATCCATAGAGGGATTCATAAGGATCCATCTTAATGCTCAAGTGAATGTTATTATTATTATAAAACTCAATTAGAGTAAGGTTTTTATCCAAAAAACCTTTTAAATCCTTAAAAAAGATCTCAATATATCCTCTAGGGTTTGAATTTTTGTCTCAGATAGACCTTCTGTCTGAGGATAATACATTACACTGAAACTCAACCACATATCTTGATCTTATTGAATACTCTACTTGAACATTGATGTAAGCCTTTCATACCAATAAAACAATATATAATGTGGTACTCCACACAAATATACAACTTCAATAATGTATATCCTGAACATATAATCTAAAGATATATCTTCTTTGATTGTGATGAGTTTTGCTTACTTTGTAAGGCAATAAACTATAACCCATATAACATTGTGCCATATAGATGTTTTGGGGTGTTCAATAACAGTATCTATGGTGGCATTTTCCTATTCCCATTTTTTATGTGTAATGGTTGTAACATACCATTCAACACTCGTCTCTTATCCATAACTTCTAATCATACAAATCACAGAGATAAAAACAGTTTGATATCTCTCTTCATTTCATCTCCCAAAAAATTCGCTTTCAAATTTCAATACGTCTTTTTTACTTCTTGGATTAATATAGAATGAATTAATATGAGACTATTCTAATATATTTGTATTTAAATACATTATTTAGGAAATATGATCTTGTAACACCCCAATATTTCATAGTAAGTTATTTTTTTAATGTAATTCAATAGGTTGAGCTACATGCAACACCTAGTTCGAGCGCACCAAGACTTATGAAACTAGCCGTTCAAAAAGCGGTTATGGATATTATTAACTAAATTCTAAATTTTATGTACTCCATATAATTTAATATTAAATATTATCTGTTTATTATACAAAATATAGGAACAAATTCATTTTTCAGATAAAAGAATTATTTTTCAAAAAAATGCAATTTTAATACCTTTTAATGAGAAACCCTTTTTAAAACCAATATTTGAAACTTTTATATTTTCAATTTAATGAAATTAAATTCTTCTTTTGAATAGGGACATATTAATTTATTTTGGATAATTTTTTAGTGCTTTTCTGATAACTTTCATATTTTGATGAATACTGAAAAATACTAAATTTTAATTGAAAACAACTTTTTTAATCGAAATATATAATAGTGTTAAATTATTAATATGGATATTTTGGAAGTATAATTAGATTATATTTTTATCATTAAATACAATTTAGTTCATTATAAGTAATTTCACATTAAAATTTGACATAAACACATGTCAATCTTTTGATAGTTTTTACTTTTTAAAAACCTGCTTTTTGGTTTTGACAACAGGAATAAATTTTCAATTAATTAATGCAACTTAAATTCTTTTAAATTGGTAAAATAGAATTCAATTTTGAATTCAGAATATCAAAATTATCTCAGGGTGAATATTTTGTATTTTTCTGAAAACATTCAATTTTTGATGAATAGTGAAAAAGATTGTGTTAATGTTTAAAACCAACTTTTTATTTAAATAATTATATATTTTAATAATAATAAGTAAAAATAGATATATAATTACTATATATGTTTAATTTAATTCATTTAATTCATTTTATAATAATTTTAGTTATATAATGTTTTATTGAACTTTTTACCATCATTTACCCACCTTCTAGGAGAATTTGAAAATTTGCATAAAATTTAATTTTACCGCTTCTATGAGTTGAGTTTCCAAAATCTAAGAGACACTACTAACATCAATACGTAAAATTTGGTTCAATAAGATGAAAATAATTATTGGTGAATAGTAACCTTTGACTTTTATTTACCACGGTTTAATATAAATAGGGTAATTAAGGGTAAAAATGATATTATAATTATCCTAACATATGTCTTAATTCTATTGGATAAGTGTAATTCGACCAAAAACAACCTTTGGAATAAAATTTGATACTCTTTGGTCGACCAATACTAGATTAGGACATTTATTATTATTTTATTTAAAGAAGAATTAAAAGTGTTAAATTCAAAGTTTAATAACTAAACTATTTTTAATATAGAGATAAACAAAAAAAATTAGACTATAAATATTCATTATAAATCTAAAACTATTTAATATATAATGGTTTTTTTATTTATGATTTTTATACATTAAATAATTTAATTTATATATGACATAATGATGATGCAATAATTACCTAATTAATAAAACATTAAAATAATTGATAATATAAATATCCAAATAAATTTAAATTGAGACTTCTGATAAATTCAAATAATTTTCTAGGTTAATATTACAAGTTAGGTTTTATTAAATAAATTTTATTCAAAGTGATAATGTTTTTATATCTTTCAAAAAAAATCAAATACTAAATATTGTCAAAATTCACATAATTGAGTTTTTAAAACAAATACTATATTATTAATTGATATAATATTCTTCAAAATCTAATATTGTGCCAAAGGACTTGGATAATGTTATATATATTAATAAATAACCACTTGGGATTCACTTGGCCTGTTATTGTATGTTTATTAACCATATAATATAAAAATACATTGAGACATAGTAAATGTCAAACTATTTAACTACGAGTTAAATCTAAAAGATAAGGTTAATATGGTGAACTAAACTGATCTAAAACTTATTGTTTGAGAGGTTTGAGACCCATCCCAACCTTATCCTCTAAATAAGTCATTTTTGAGCCATTAGATACCAAAAATTATTTTATTATAAAATAATATTTCAAACATTAACTAAAGTGCCCCTCACCCCACTTATAAAAGGGAACTTCCCTTCTCTCAAAATAACACCTCAAAATCCATTTGGCTCAGCCTACCCCTACATAAATATCCTCCCAACTTCCCTCAAATCAGACAAGAGTCCATACTTTGATCTGAAATCCAATCTAAGGATCCCTTTTGATCAACTCAAAAAGAAACACCCAACGAAGAGGTAATAATTTCACCACCCTCTTTCAAGTACTTTTATTCTTCCACTTCCTTTTTTTCAATACAAAAACTATAAATCCAGTACATTCTATATACCGTGATGTTAATTTAAATATGGTATAACCATATTTGTTATTCTATCCATCCTATAAATGGAAAAGTCACCATATGTTCGTACATACAGCTTACCGTCTCCATGTCGTGGTCTAGTTTGTTATTCAAACACTTCATTATTTGGATTTCTAAAATAATGAGTATAAATGATTTAAATAATAAATATAAAATTTTAATTATTCTGTATATATGATATACCATCCAATTACATATGATTTCAACATCAATATAATGATATTGTCACTCGTGCGAACGTACGGATTACTGTCTCCACGAACACGTTGAGATTCATTCCCCATCGTAATCATTCAAGAATAATTTTAATTTTATAATTAAAAAAATGTTTAAGAACTTAATATCAATGTGGATATGAATCAAATACAGCCTATACATAACAAATATGACTTACATAACAAAAAATATAAATGAAAACAAATCAGTTAACAACCCAAGCAATGATACTACTGAAATGTCATTAATAAAGAAATATTAGAAGATCATATATGATATCATATTTAAGTATTTGGTTCTTTTATAATTTAATAACAATGATTTAACCATTATATAGGAGGTTAAACTACCCTATATTATGGAAAAGTACAAGGTAAGGGGTTTTCATCTCACTTTTATTTCAGTGAGATTCATTCTATATTTTCCATTATTACCTTTTATGTGGTGTACGTACAGTCTATGATTGTATTGTTTTCGTAATACACATTAATCTCTAAAGTCAAGGTAAATATTTAGTTTATACTTTGTTGATTATGTGATTCTCTAGAATTTGATTCTAGTGCATCAGGAGTGACCAAGTCATCTTTAATACCCATCGTTTGAAAAAAAAGACGAGTTAGTGGTTTAAATTTATAAAAGGATGAAACTCTACTTAAAAAGTTAGTATATCTCTTTATGTTTTTAGTCAATCTCAAAAATAAATTCATCAACATTATGGAATGTAACTTAAAACAAAAAACTTTGTCTGTTTACTTTTCCAGCTATGAAACTAATGAACGTTTATCCCATCACAAGTTTGTGGTTTTTTTATTGTTAACTTTATCATGATCATGTTTTCTATCACTCTCCATCAGAACTTGACACTTAGTTTATCTTCCATATCCATGTTTTCCTACATGGAATCCTAGTATGGGTTATCTTGGGTGACCTTGGTACTTCTCTTTCTTTCTTTTAAAGTGATAGTTTTGTTGACTCTTTTTCCGATGTGGGAGTTACAATGAAGTTCCCAAGCCCAATTTTAAAATTGAGAGGTCACAATTTCCAAAAGGGGGGAAGAATGTAACACCTCAATATTTCATTGTAAATAATTTTCATTAAAACAATTCAATAGCTTGTGCTACACAAAGCACAGAATTTGAGCGCACCACAACTTACCAAACTAGTCGTTCAAAAATTGGTTATGAACAGTATTAATTGAATTTTAAATTTTATATACTTAATATTATTTTATAATCCATATTATCTATTTCTTAGACATAATATAAGAACAAATTCATTTTTTATACAAAAAAAGTATTTTTAAAAAAATGTAATTTTACCACCTTTGAATGGAAAAACCTTTTTAAAACCAATATTTGAGACTTTTATATATTTAATTTAATAAAATTAAATTCTTCATTAGAATCGGTCTATAAAAATTTATTTTGGATAAATTTTTGGTACTTTTTGATAACTTTCATATTTTGATGAATACTAAAAAATACTTAATTTAAATTGAAAACAACTTTTTTAATCAAAACAATTTATAGTATTAAATTATTCAATTAAATGGTTTGGAAGTATAAAGAGACTATATTTTTATCATTTAATACAATGTAGGTCATTGTATGTAATTTTTCGTTTAGATTTGATGTAAACACATGTCAATCTTTTGATTGTTTTTACTTTTTAAAACCCGCCTTTTGGTTTTGACAATGGGAATTAAATTTAAATTAATTAATAAAACTTATATGTTTTTAATATGGTAAAATAGAATTTTTTTTGACTTCGAAATATCAAAATTATCTTAGGGTGAGTTTTTGGTATTTTTCTGAAAACATTCAATTTTTTATAAATAGTGAAAAACACTGTGTTATTGTTTAAATCCGAATTTTTGATTATATAATTATTTATTTTATTAATTTTAAGTCAAAATAGGTACATAATACCTATATATGGTCAATTTAATTCATTGGAGTCATTTTATAATAAGTTTTGATATGTAAAATTTTATTGAACTTTTTACCGTCTTTTACCCACCTTCTAGGAGCATTTGAAAATTTTCATAAAACATAATTTGACCATTTCTGTGAGTTGAATTTCAAAAATCCAAGAGACACGGTTAACATCAGTAAGTAAAATGGGGTTTAATAAGATAAAAATATTTTTTTGTGAATAGTAACTTTTTTCTTTTATTTACCATGGTTAAAAGTAAATAGGGTAATTAAGGGTGAAAATGATATTATAATTACCCTAACACATGTCCTAATTCTATTAGATAAGTGTAATTCGACCAAAAACAACCTTAGGAATAAAATATGATCCTCTTTGGTCCACTTGGATTAGATTAGGAAAATTATTATCATTTTATTTAAAGAAGAGTTAAAAGTGATAAATTCTATGTTTAATAAATAAACCATTTTTAATATAGGATTACACATAAGATATATTCGACTATAAATATTCACTAGAAATCTAAAAAATTTCATAGAGTATGGTATTTTATTTATAATTTTTAGATATTAAATAATTTAATTTATTTATGACCCAAAGATGATGCAGTAATTAAATTATTAATGAAATATAAAAATAAATGATATTATAAATATCCAATTAAATGTAAATTGAGACTTCTTATGAATTCAACTAATTTTCTAGGTTAATATGACATGTTAGAGTTTCTTAAATAAATTTTATCCAAATTGATAAATTTTTATGGCTTTCAAAAAAAATTCAAATACTAAATAGTGTCAAAATTGACATAATTGGGTTTTTAAAACAAATAATATATTATTAATTGATATAATATTTTGAAAAATCTAAGGATCATACAAAGGACTTAGATAAGGTTATATATATTAATAATGAACCACTTGGGATTCTCTTGACTTGTTACAGTAATTTTATTAACTATGTAATATAAAAATACAAAGAGACATGGTAAATATCAAACTATTTAACTAAGAGTTAAATATAAAAGATAAGGTTAACATGGTGACCTAAACCTGTCTAAAATATATTGGTTTAGAATTTCTCGACCCATCCCCACCATAGGTTATAAATAAATCTTTTTGGATCCATTATTAACAAAAAAAAATATTATAAAATAATATTTCAAGCATTTCCTAAAGTGCCCCTCGCCCCTCTTATAAAAGGGAACTTCCCCTCCCATTCTCTCAAAATCACACCTCCGAGGAAAATTGGCTCAGCCAAACCGAGTCCAAATATCCTCCAAAATTCCCTCACATCAACCTATAGTCATTACTTTGATCATTAATCCAACCTAAGGAGCCCTTTTGATCAACTCAAATGGAAACACCCAAGGAAGAGGTAATAATTTCACCACCCTCTTTCAAGTTCTTTTCTTCTTTCACTTCCTCTTTATTTTTTTGTTTCTATAACAAAATAATAAATCTAGTACCTTCTTCACACTATGATGTTATTATAAATATGTTACAACCATATTCATTATTCTATCCATCCTATAAATGACAAAGTCAACATACGTTCGTATGTACGGCTTACCGTCTCCACATCGTGGTGTAGTTTGTTATTCAAAAACTTATATATTTGGATGGTTATAATAATGAGTATAACTAATATAAATAATAAATATAATGTGTTAATTATTCTGTATATATGATGTACCATCAAATTACATACGATTTCACCAACAATCTAATTATATTTTCGATCGTGCGTACGTACGGTTTACCGTCTCCACGAACGTGATGAGATTCATTACCCATCATTATCAATCTAGAATAATTTTACTTTTATGATTAAAAATAATTTTGAAGAACTTAATATCATTATGGTTATGAATAAAATATATCCTATACATAACATACAATACTTATGTAACAAAACATATAAAGGAAAACGAATTAGTTAACAACCAAAACAATGAAACTACTGAAATATCATTGACAATGCAATATTAGAAGATCATATATGATATAATATTTATGTATTTTTTTCTTGTATAATTTAATAACAATTATTTCACCATTTTAGAGGAGTTTAACCTACCTGTACAAGGTACAGTGTTTTCATCTCACTTTTATTCCCGTGAGTTTCATGCAATATTTGAAACTATTACCTTTTTGTGGTGTATGTACAGCCCATGATTGTATTGTTTGCATAATATAATTTAATTTATGGGTATTTACATCATCATTGGATGATCTTTATTCAATGGGGTGTATGTTTCCTAAGTTACCAAATTGGTAAGGGAATTTCATACATCAATTTCAACTCATTCGGTTTTACACAAACTTCATTGAATACTATACTCTAAGTTTATGTGTGAAATAAAAATTTATTTACTTATGTAGTAATTTACACTCCCCTTTGGGTGGATATAATTTTGATACACATAATCACTCCATTTATAAATTCTCTCAAGTAATCAATATAAACTAGATAAGATTAATTTTAACTCAATTTCTATTCATTGAGTTAAACATTCAAGTCATTGGTGTTGTTTTTACAAGAGTATATATGAATGTCCTATGATTTATTTACACTAAATATCCAATAATATTGAGAGTATTTATATTTTTCACACATAATTAAGTCATTGATTTATCCTTAACCAAAAGATACAGTCTTTATAAAGGAATTCATCTCAACTTACATTCCATTGATACTTCTTTGTTGTTATGCACCAATTCACTTTTATTTGGTGTCTATAATATACATTGACATCATTTATCATTAATACCTTTATTCTGAAGATATTATAAAGTTTTTTATTTCCTCAATTATTTTTATTCAAGCATCTCTCATTTGGTTAGGAACTCTAACTAAAATATCATTTTAAATGTTTTAATGATTTATTGTTCCAAACCTTTCTCATTAATTTCCATGTTTTCAAAAAGGATTTAAGGATATATTTATATGGACATGAATATTTTAAAATGTTAATTCCTATCAAAAGTTTCAAAGTGGTATGGGACACTTTGATTCAAAACTATATTTTAAATGACTTCCTTTATAAATTATGAGACTTTTAAATGATCGCACAAAAAAGGGATATTTCTCTAAAAGACTTTTACTGATCATTTTCAAATATGTGAACATCCATTATGGGATATTATTCTTGATCTAGGTTGATTTATTATGATACAAATCTTCCATATTATATTGAAGGTTTTTTGATATGTTCAATTGTAGATGTGTTATTTTTATACCATTCATGGTTTATGGTTAATGTATTGGAATTTCGAATGCTAGTTTTAATACGAATGTTTATTTTTTTTAAATTTGGTGTCTCAGTCAAAGACCAAGACCCAATTTATTAATAAGATGGGGTGGGGGATTTCATGATTCTAAAGTCGGGGATTTTCTTACAATCCCTTTCATAAAAAGGGAGTAACTCTACATGTAGAACCTCCTTCCAAGTAATTTCTTGACTAATACTCGTGTTAGCAAGACCATCAGCAACCTTGTTCTCTTCACGAAAGGTGTGTGTGGAAATGTAGTTGATCTACAGGAGAGAATACTAGAATCTCATCCATAGGGTAGTGATAGGCCAAACTAGATGTATTTCTCTATTCCAAATAGCCTGAACAATAGTGGTTAAGTCACTCTCAATCCAGATGTTGTTTAAGCATTTTTTTCTTGAAGAAATCCATAGCATGAATCACACCCACCATTTCTGCCTGCAAGGATGAGGCCGTTCACAACTACCAAAGAAGCATCCATGGAATCACCCATTAAAATCTCTGAAGATAGCACCATAACTAGAAGGTCTTGGATTGTCTTTGGAAACACCATCAAAATTCACTTTAATCCGTCTTAGAATTGGATTTTTGCCGAATACTTCAAAGGTGTGCTTCGGTTTCCTGTAGATACCATCAACTCTGAGGTGACGAAGTATCTCGAAATCACCAACGAAGTTGTCAAAATAAGATTTCTATATCAAAGCGGCGTCCTCAATGGCCATTGGAATTCACGTCCATCCTGTATTAATATTTAAGGAGAAATTGTTGTGTATAATTGCAATTATATTATACCAGATCACTTGTAGGGGTTCAGCCACCGCTGTTAAGAAGAGATTTTGGATTTTCTATGAAGAGTCCAGGTCCACATATAATTTTAATTTACCATTAAAATAGTTAGAGTTTAACAATCTACAGCAAACATATCTGTAATATAATTCCAAAGCGTCGAAGCCGTAGAACAAGGAACAAATAGATGGTAAGAATATTCTCTATGCTGGTGGAAAAAATGGCACTTAGAATAAAGATTTATTCCAAAATATTGAAGACAAACCTTAGTGGGAACACGGTTGTGGGAAATACACCAGAAAAGATTAAGTATCGATGGCTTCATCTAGTTCTAATTAAAGTATTTTAACCAAACCAAACTGAGATCCGGATTTGTGACCTTATGGTTGTAAAAAAATATGAATTCAGAACCCCATTGTGAGCAAGAACCCAAATAAAAAAATCATCATTTTCATAGGAGAAATTGTCGATAAAATGCATGATGTTGTCAGGAAGGTTTTTGCTACTAGAATTCATGATATCCTTTATAGTATAGCTGGTGTTCACCGGGATGGAGTTAGGAGGTAACTTTGAAATAAGAGTCACACCAGTCCAATTATCCAACCAAAAGTTCATGGAATAATCAACACTAACTATCCATCTAGAGTTGACCATAATGTTTGAAAAATATTGTTTAATGGAGGGATAGATGGATGATTGGATATAGTTCAAATTTCCTTTCATAAGTTTGTTTGTGAATCTTTTTCTAAGAAAAGTGATGGAATCAAAGTTATTATTAATCAATCTCCAAGTGAATCTTTCTTGAAGGGAATCGTTAAAGAGCTGAAGGTTTTTAATACCATTACCCCCTTTATCAAACGGTTTGCAACAAGTAGTCCAACGAATGGTCACAAGTTTTATTTCAAGAATGCTACCAGTCCAAAAAATGTTCTTGATGTAAACATTAATTTTTTTAAGAATACCAATGGGCCATTTATAAATCATTAGTGAGTAGTCCAATTTTGATACAATAGTAGATTTCGCCAAACAAATCCTTCCCACCATGGAGAGAGATTTACCCTTCCAATAGAAAGTCTTGTTGACCACTTGATCAACAATGGCAGAAAATAACATGGATTTAGGCATGCCCCAAAATATAGGAACACCAAGGTAGTTGAAGGGAAAGGATCCTTCCTTGATATTGAGACAATTGATGATGTCATTTTTTCTATTATGAGAAAATATTTTTCCAAAGAAGACAAAAGATTTTCCCCAGCTTATAGATTTACCAGAGAGCTCTTCATAATGAGCCAAGAAATTTTTAAGATTTTGAATATTTATTTTATTTCCTTGTATGAAAAGAATGATGACATCATCATAAAAGAGATGTGTAGGCACACTTATTTTTATAGCAGCATGAATGGGTTTATGATTGTTTTGAGTCACCAGGTTTGTGATAAGCCTACAAAGGTAATCTTCAGCTATAGAAAAAAGGATTGCAGATAAAGGATCACTTTTCCTGACACCCTTGGTACATTTAAAATAGCCTTTAGGAGAGCCATTTACAAGAATAGAAATAGAGGCTGAATTGAACAATGAATTGATTCTACTAATGAAAATATTATAGAAATCAAAGGATTTCCTAATATCAAGCTTAATGGTGACATTACCACCTCTGTTATCTTTGTTCATAATGTTGGTGCGTTTTGAGGCATAGAAAATGCAATCTTGTATGTTTCTTCCCTTTATTAAACCAAATTGATTCCATGAAATAATTTTTTGACATAGATAATAAATTCTATTGGCAAGCAGTTTGCTGATGATTTTATAGAGAGATTTAATTAGGGAAATGGTCCAGAAAAGATTTATTTAAGAAGCAATGGAAATTTTGGGAATTAAAGTAAGAAATTGAGCATTTAGCCCATGAGGGAGAACCCCATTGTAGAAGAAGGATTTAACAAGTTTGCACACATCCCTGTAAATAGCTTCCCAATTATGTTGAAAAAATCCATTATTAAAACCATTGGGTCTCAATACACTATATGGATTAAGGATAAAGATAGTGTTTTTGACTTCTTGGTCACGATGGATGCTTAAAAGAGAAAGATTATCTTCCTCCTTCACCAAGATCGGGATGATCTCAGGGAGAAGTTCTTTATTAATTATTGGGCCTTTGAAAAAGTTATCAATATAGTTGATCTTATGACTAGTAATGGCCTCCTCTAATTCAAGGAGGGTGTCATTGTCTGAAAGGAAAGAGAGAGGACAATAATATTTCCTTATTATTTGAATATAGTTATAAAATTTAGTGTTTCTCTCACTATCGGAATGCCATTTTTTTGAATTTTTTTTACTAATGTTTTCTTTTAGCACTAGGAGAGAATTCAATTTTAGAGCAGTGCTGATTTAAACTTGATGGTTAGTAGAAAAATCAAAGCAAGTAGAGTTGTTTTGAATTTGGGAAAGTTATTTTTCAAGGATAGAGATGTCTTTGCCCATTTTCTTTTATTTTGTGTTTCACTATCCCTTAAGACAGTGTTTGAGGTGCTATAATTTAGTAATGCCGGAAAAAGCATCATTGTGATGGTTCATAGACTCCCATCCATTTTTTATGATGATAGAATAATCTATTTTAGAAAGGCAAGCATTGTTAAATTTGAATGGATGAATGGTTTTCATCTTATTAGAGGTGATGCTAACAAGGATGGGATGGTGATCAGAATTAAGCATGGGTAATGTGATGTAAGAAATGGTATCCCAAAAGTCCAGATCTTATGAATTAGTGAAATCCCTATCTATTTTTCTTGTAGCTACCCTATTGTAGTGTCTTTTGTACCATATGTACTTGGCAGTAGTGAGATTAATTTCTAAAAGATTAAATTTTCAATAGAATCTCTAAATTCTCTCAAGGAAATGGAAGAGAAGGAATGTCCAATTTTCTCAATGGAGGTAAGAAAAGAATTGAAATCACCTAACACGATCCAGAGATCTTTTGTGTTACTAGATAAATCAACAAGATCATTCCAGAGGGTCCTATGGTTATAATATCTGTTCTTGGTAGGGATCACCGTACAAAGATTAGTCTTACCATCAAGATAAAATTTACAAGTTAACATTTTCCCGGTGGAAATTAAATAAATAACATTCTATAAAGAGTCATGATAAAAAATCCAAAGGGATTCAAATGATGACCCAGTTTTTCAAGAACCTAGATAATTATAGCCATAAGCACACAGATTTCTAAACATTAAAGAGAATTAATTTTTGGTTCAGCTATAGAAAAGAGTTTAGGTTTGTGCATCAGAATTAATATTTTGAGCACAGAAAAAGTGCCATGATACACAATGCCCTGACAGTTCCCAAAGAGAAAATCCATTAAAAACTGTTATTGGGGATAGATCCCCCTTTTTTATTTTTGGATCCACCCAAGCCTCTCTTCCTTGGTGAACTTCTGATATTTTGGGGAGAAGGATGACTGGTCATTTTAACATGTTCACATATATAAGAAACATAATTTTCCTTACCAGCACCTGAAATATGATTAGTCTCTTTATTTAGGTGTTTCCAGAATCTCAAGTGGTTAAATGTCATCAACTCTAGAATCCATAGAGGGATTAACCACATGGGTTATAGAGACTTTTCTAGGAGGTTGTGAGCCCGCTGCCTCAGGTTTTTCCTTTTGGTGAACCCTACTACACACAATCTTATTTTTGGGATAATTCTGTCTTTGCAATGCTATTACAGGTTCATAAACTAGGGGGAGGCCCGTATGATGATCTCTACCAAAATTCATAGTCTAGGGGCCAAAAAAGTGGTAGTTTTCTTACTTTTTGGAGTTTTGGAGTCCATATATTGTTCATTATCAATAGAAGAATTTAAAATCTTGATATTAGAGATACCTGAATTCATGTCCAGGAATACCGGAGTAGAAGCATCCATAGGGGATCTTTCAGCTTCGGATTTGTGCTCAATTTCTAGAAGCATGTACTGGCCATTATCCCGTGTCTCACACAGCAGTTCACCACCAACTGATTGTTCAAAACCCTTTGGAGCTTCAACAGGCTCATGTTTCCAATTAGAGACATCTTTCTTATCCATAGTAACTCCATTGAGACCACCATTGGGGGGATCCGAAACTCAAATATGAGCATAGGTAACTGGAACTAAGGGATTCATTTGAGATTGGTTACAAGTATCCAAAACAAGAAATCTTTATGTAATGTTTAAAACTTTTCTTATGAGGAATTCATTGGACTTAGTAAGTGATGGGTGGAGCCCTCTATATCTCCTTGATACATCGGTAGGTCCCATGAGATAGTCTGGTGTCTTTCACAAAGCCTTGACAAAATCTTATTTTTAGTCTTCGAACAAGGCATTGACTATGTGGTTATGAAGGCTGGAATTATGAATACTATCATTATGAAATTGGCTATTTATATTAAATGTAATTATTCCACCAGTAGAATATCCATGGGAATAAGTAAATGGCATTACTTGATTTATCTTTTCCATATTTTGATGAAGTTTATGTCTAAAAGACTGGTGTTCTAGTCTTATACATTACCTTAAATGGTTATTCTTATTTAAGATAGTTTCTACTGTATTTTTATCCTTACTAAGCATTTGAGCTCACCCCTTTCATATGTTTTATTTTTTCTAAGATGCAATGAAAAATATTACGATTAACCTGTAGGAATATACTATGAGATATAAGACTGTTCAAAGGGGACACAATGTTGTTTTTTATTTCATGATGTAATGTAAAACTTATATATGTATCTATTACTTCCAAGGATACTAAACTGATTGGTATTTCAGGACCTGATTCCTTGTATCCTTCCAATGTTATGTAATAATGCCCCGATTCTGGGTAACTGGAGTCGGGGTGTTACAGTTCTTGGTTACAAAACCATTTTATTATACCATAATCACTTTTGAACTTAGAAACTTATCTCTCATTCTTCTGTAGGTCTGTATCACCCTTCTATGCCTCTTTATTCTTCACATGGATTGATGGTTTAACAATCAATTAATAAAGAAAATATCCATTCCCTATATTCTATATTTATTCATCCATCCTTTTAAAATATATAAATATTGGATATTTTTTATCCTCATCGAGGATAAGTTAACTTGACCCTTTTGACCTAATGCATCTTCCACCTTGTTCGCTTTCCCATGGTGATAATTTATTTAGTAGTCATAATCTTTAATCAGATCAACCATCATATATGGTTCATGTTAAACTCATTCTGTGTTTACATATACTATAAACTTCTACAATACATATATATTACACTTTTTCTATAATGATAATATATCAATATATTTAATAAAAAAATTATTTTACCTAACTTCAAATCAAGAGTTGGGTAATTATTCTCATAAACATTCAGTTTTGGTGAGGAATAATCTATAACTATGTTATTATTCTCTAGAACGCATCTCAATCCCTTTTTGGATACATCTCTATATATTAAAAACCCTACTGCATTGCAGGGAAATGTAATTACAATTGTTCTGAATAATATTATCTTCAATTCCTTGAAATTACACTTAAATAAACCCATCTAGAATAATATGGTATTGTTCTACGTTACATTTGTGAGTAGAATAGATAGTTAGGATAAATTCAACACAAAAAATTTATAATATGAATCCAACTAAAAAAACTTTGTATCTTAGTGATAGTGGTGGTTCTAGTCCAATATTCAATTGAATTTTTCTTTGAGGGATCCACTGATATACTCTCACATGGGATTATACAACCAAAAAATGAATCATTTTGTATACAAAACTCACACTTCCAAAAACATTTATCATTTTTTCTCCTTCCATAGGGTCTTAGGTACAGATCTCAATTTATCTTCATGATCTTCTTTGATCTTTGAATATATAATAATATATTCAATTAAGATAAACACAAATTGATCAAGGTAATCTTAAAACCCACAATTTATTAATTCCATGTAGATTGAGGAGGAAATAGTAAGATTTATGACATCCCAATATACTTTTAGTGTTCATACATTCTATAGAAAGAAATCCTGGGTATATCCTCCCTCTTGAACATCAATTGATGGTGTACAGAATAGATATTAATCAAGAAAAGGTATTTATATCTACATTGTTTCTCAAAAAATTCGTCTATATGGGGTATAGGATATGTTTCCTTGATCATTCACTTTTTAGATACCTATAATAAATGAAAAGTCACATTTATTCATCTTTAATCTTAATATAAAAAATATTTTCACCCCATGGTGATGAACTTGGGAGTATAATACTTTATCATGATTCTCTTGGAGTTTATTCTTCAATTTCAAAAACTCAATAGGATTCATTCTCTATATAGTCTACAAAATTGGGGCAATTTTAGGTATTAGTTATATTGAGAACTCATCGTCACAATTTAGGGGAAGACTCTAAAACTCTTTCAGAAAGACATCATTAGACTCCCAAAAAATAGGCATGTCTTCGATGTTGAGTTTCTCCAGAACTGTAAGATGAATTTTTCCTTCTTGGATAAGAATTATGACCCACAATGTGAAATTAAATCCCATTCTAATTTTTTATTCATCGTCATAATAGTAAATGATCAGGGGTTAATTAATATTATGAAATGTGATATCACTTCCTCCTCAAAAATTGAAATGGTACATATATAAAGAAATTAAATCCCTGCCTAAAATCACATAAAATTCGTCTAATGTAAGAACCACAAGATTTACGAGAAGACTATTATCAAACAAATCAATCGTCGAAGAACTATAAACGTGTGACGGGACCATTATATCATTATGAGTTTTTAATACTTACTCAATATTTAATAGTTGAGCTGGTAATTTAATACCCTCTTCAAATTTCATAGATATAAAAGGGTGGGTAGAACCAAATTAAAATTTAACAAAATTCATTATATAGTGGGTGAAAATTATACATTTAACCAAGCCACTCTCAAAACCTAAATCAAAAGTCAAGATCACATCACATTTTCATTTATCATAGGGATTATGAGGATATAGACAATGATCATCAAACTGTCACATATATTCACTAGTTGTAATAATTCCCATACTCCCTGAATTTGAATAATTTGGGTGTTAGTGGACCATTATTTTGAATCCCCTTTTAATCCATTACATTAATCACACCATTCATCAAATTTCGATATTCATAGGCTTTATTACCCACCCTTATTCTTTTAAAGCACCTCCTGATTCCATTAAAACAATTCCCTTATAATTTCTTCCCACATTTCTGGCATATATATGGATTGAATTTATTTCAACCATTTTATTTATTTGAGTTTTTGTGAGACTCTATCAACCTTTTCTTATCAAAACTGTGGGAATTATGAGAATCTCAAATATCAATTTCAACATTGAGTGCACATCAGAAAAATCATTTATAAATACTAAAGCCTATTATGGTTGAATCCTTTTGGAGACATGGTTTTAAACCACAAAATAAATAAATATTTATTTATTTAAGGGATAACGATTAAACTAGAGGCTTACCTTCAAGCCTTGTAAAATTTTCCTCATAGACACCGATGGATTCATCATCATTTTACTTAAGCTCATGGAGTTCCTTCTCTATATTTGTATATAGGATTTGAGGAATTTTCTTACTAAGAAATGTCTTTTTAAACTCATCGCATGATATAGATACAATTTCTTCCTATTTACTCATATATTTAATAATTTTCCACCATTTATCTGCCTCACCTTCCTAACAATAAATAGTAATGAAAATCTTCTCATGTTCTAAGCACTGGAGAATAGAAAATTTCTTCTAAATGGTACTAATGGATTACTCAACCACTAGTGGATCATAATACCAACTGAAAGATGGTAGATGATGTCTCGTGAAGGTTTCAACTAAATATTTTTTCCTTCATTGATTGTTTGGAAGCTCAGCATGATTCAATAATTGATTAATTTGGGTGATAATATGAAATATGATCTAAATCCTTTCTACCATAGAATTTGGTTTCTCATGTGGATGATCATTACATTATCCATAATATTAAACATTATCATAGTTCATTCTGGTTCTATCCATTGACTAAAACCAAAAGACATAGTTTTATATCGACAAATCACACTAGGAAAAAAGTAGTTGTCAGTAATAATTTATAGGATTTCTTAATCTAGACACCTTATTTTAAGTATATAATATATTAGGTTAAACTTAGGTCATCTATGATCTTAATATATTTAAATACTTTGTGGTGGTTCATAATGAAAATTTTAATTAACAAAATCATATCCATCGAGAGTATCAAAACAGCTAAGAAATAAGGCATATTTTCATGTACTAGGTAATGCTCGAGTCAAGCCTAACATTATTTTTCAGATTTTTTTACTCCTAGGGGAATCTATTATTTAACCATGTATGATTTTATTATCTAGAGGGGGTGTGTTTCTAGGTAAACCATAGAATCTCTTCTCTACCAAAACCATTGGATGTAATCCTATACTTAGGCTTGTCCTTAGGGTTCTCAATTATTTTTTCTAATCCTAGTTTCCAATGTTGACCTAAAACTTTCTTTGATACCAACTATAATTACCAAGGATTTTAATATGTTAATATCACATATTTGTTTTATTAATATTCAATACATTTCACAAATACATGATTCGGGACTATAATTGTTTTCTGTATTTGGAGACTATCTAAACTATAGTCTTATTGAATGAATGATCTTCTATATATACAATATATATCTTCTACTTTTATCCTACTCATAAACATACTCTTCATAAAACCATTCTTCATAACAAGGGTAAAGGAAAAATAATAAAGGGAGAGCTCAGATGATCAATCAGGGTAAAAATAAGAGATATAATTCTGTAATAATATAAAATAATAACATATGTATAAGGGTATGAGAACATTAACATAACTTACAATGTTTATACCCAACCTATCATAGATCAAAAACATATTACATAGCATAAATCATTTTCATTCCAAATAATTATTAAAAAATTGTGAAATCAGCATAATTAATGAACCATAAACTTTTGATATAAAATTCTGTCACTAAAATAGGTTTAAAAAGCATTTAATTTTTTAAGGTTAGCTACCAAGACCATAAAACATAGTAGATCAGTTATCTTCACTAATTTTCCATTGTGGATTAATCCTATCACCATGTATCCCATTTTGGATCTCGCCAATTAACATGTTTCCTATTATGGATCTAGCCTTCTGAATTTTTCCCTATTTTTATCTCATGAAATTTAAATATTTTCCCAATTCTTTTGAGGGATATTTGGGTCCCACTAATTCTTAGTAATAACATCACCACTGTCCTTTGTTAAAACATAACCACCATCCATGATTATATCATTACCACCATCCTTGATAAAAAACTAACCATCATAAAGTAATGAAAACCATACATAAGTGTTTTACAATATCACAAAAAAATCAACATATCATGAACCATGAAAATAAAAGGGTCTCATAAACATTCCATAATATAATAACCCATAAAAAAAAATGGGTCTCATAATCATATCATTAATTCACTATAGTATAACCCACCAAAATATAATGGCTTTCTTAAAAATATCCTAATCCTAATCATAAAACATCCAAAAAACTAATTTTAGTGTTATTGGATCATATTCCTAGTAAAACATGATTTATATCAAAGGATGGCATTTTAGATTGAAAATGAATTTGATATATCATATGAAACATGGATTAAGGAAAATAAATGTTCCAAATTGAATATAACTGGTTAAAAATAAAATTAAAAAAAATATAAATACTTTCAATTAAAAATTTCCTTGGAAACACATCATGGAGTAATTAAATCATTTATCAGTCATGATGGTAAAAAAATTTGTTCATGTCCTATAAGTTAAAAAATATTCCATACACATTTTTGTATAAATCACAAGGTCCTTATTTGGAAAATGACATTAATATTTCATCTAAAACGTTTTGTAAAAATTAAGAGGTATGTAGAAATAAATTTACACAATAATTTTATAATAGTAAAAAATTTCTTTAAAACATTTTTGGAAAACATGGATAGGGATGAAAAAAGGTATCTCACCAAAGGGATAAATAATTATTATTTTTATCAAAAAAAATCTTTTAGTATCTTTAATCCTTTGGGATAGTTGAATGAAAGCGAAATATGTATTTTATAGAAATAAATATAGGATAATCAAATTTATTATTTTCTCAAGAGGTATATCATAATATCTCGTCATTGGAAGTATATCATAAGCAATCTCATTAGACAATGAGATTATATCCTTACAGCATTACTATTTTGGTATATTTTGAATCATAAGACCCAGGAAATAAATCACATTATATGGAAATTAATATCCCCTAACAATATTGATAAGAAGCATAAAATAAATTCAGGGTTATTATATACACCACATAATTGAAACACATGGTGTATAAGGCATGTGTCCCAAATAAGTAAAAGTGAGATGAAAATACATTACCATATGTCTTAAATTCCTTTATAAATATTCAGATATCCTATATAATAAATATAATTTTATTATAAATATATTATAGAAAAATAATCATATGTATAATTCCATATATGATTTACATGTGACCTTTTATTACCCATTTATTAACAATTCATTATTAAAATCATGTTCTGGGTAATAACTACATTGTTTTTCATATATGTTTTGCTTGGGAATTTTGTGTCCTTTTACTTCAACCATGTATCCATAATATATAGAATTTTAAAAACAGTAAAAAATATTTATATTCATTTTATATTTGTTTCATGTAATCTAATAAAGTTAAAGATATAAAATTAAATACATTGTTTATGGAAGTGCTAGGCCATACGTATGCATGAAAGTTCATTCCATTTTCACGATGGATGAAATAAATTAAAGGTAAATAATATATTCAATTTTAAAAAGTATTTATTTTATATCATGGGTTTTAATAATAACTATCCTTATTACCTTTCAATTGAAGATTAAGGGAAGAAAAAAAACCACATCGATTTATAAGGCAACAGTCTGCCGGACACACGAGGGGTGTTATCGTATTCCCATGGAATGGAATGAAATAAGCTATATTTGATAATATAATTAAAAAAAATATAATTATATAATTAATATCACATAATTAATATAAATCCTTCATTATTTCCTACCGAGAGTGGTTGTTAGGGAAAAAAATAACATCGATTTGTGAGGCAATAGTCTATTGTACACACAATCGGTAATTTCATTTCCAACTTGACGGAAGAGGATACAAATGTAGTTAATTACACTAGAATAATAAATTATCACTATATTTGGGATATTTTATTTATATTATGATCATCTAATAATGTTTTAATATGTTCTAGGAATAAATAAAATAAATACTCAAGTTTAATAATTTTACCTCTTCTTCAGAGAACCTCTTTAGATTTATACCTAAATACTTCTTATGAGTATTTAAAATTAAGAATGTGTACTCTAATAAATGGTGAGTAAAGTAAGTAAGATATTTTGGTAGTTATTTTCTGAACAAATTTTTTTCTGAAGTGTTAATATGAGATGAGAGTAGGTGGGATTTTATATGTGGGGAAGAGGACTCATTAGGAATGTTAAAAAAGTATAAGGTGTACCAAAGTTTTACAGAGGAAAAATACTATAAAATGTATCATTATTCAACATTATAATTTATAAGTTTAAAAAACATCTAAAATTGGAGTATAAAAGGTTTCATAGTTATTTTACCCCAAATCCATTTAGTTTAACCCCCTTGTAAAACAGTTTTAACTGTAACCACAATTATTAATATTCATTGTATTTATTATTAATTTTGTCCAAATTTTAATTTGACCTTATTATAAAATATTTATTATGAAAATTCCAAATATATAATCCATATTTCAAAATTTAATTGACTTAATTATAAATTATAAATTTTAATTTAAATCCCCCACACATCATAAAAAAGAGGTTTTCCAAATAGAAATATACATAAGTTTAGAAAGTTTTAATATGAAAATTAAATATGAAATTGATTCCAATGATATTATTTTTATTAATAAATATATTATTCAACTAATATTACTTTTAAATCTATATTTTAAAAAAAGTAATCTAAATTTTTTAAATGATAGATCATTTTTAAAAAAAACATCAATAATTTTTACTATTCATTGAAAAATTAATATTTTAAAAAAACTATCTAAAATTTACTAAATGATAATTTTGATATATAGAGTTAAGAAATGAATTTTATTTTTTAAAATAAATTTTATAAAATTCGAAAAAATAACTTTTATTATTATTTTACAAGAAGAGGTAAATATATTTTTTTTAGTTAAATAACTGTTTTTCTAAACTGGGTCACTATAGGATAAGTATTGAGTAGGTTAACATGAAGACTGTGGGGATGAAAAGTATAGATTTAGTCTCTAGGAAAATTACACCTAGAAATAAAATACAAAAAATATGATCTTTAGTAAAGCGATCCTATGGAAGATTCAAAACATGGAAGGAAAATGTAATGGGATAAAAATAGAATAAAGAGTATAGCTTCAACTAGATGGACGATAGGAATTTATTGATGTACTATAAAATATATAGAGCACATTTGGATGGTAATAATTAAGACATATAATATATTTAGCAGAAGAAATGGTTTGAAATTTGATGATTTTAACCAAGAAAGATGTTCCATAGAGTTCAAGGACTCCAAAAGCTTGAGAATGTAATGTTTATACTCTATAAGTTTTCATACCATATGGAGGACGAAAAGAGGGGTATTTTTAGAGATCTAGAAGGGGTGATTACAAGTGAAGTATTATATTGATAATTTTCATTTTTTCAACAAATGTATGATCGAGAACTCAAGTTCCCAAAAGTGGACAATAATATCTCAGTAGCCCCCCACCCCCCCTCTTTTATTGTGCTTTTAACCCTTATTTTATCATCCTTAGTTTTTGATATTTTTACAGGAAATGTTTTGGAATTTTTGTAAATTTATTTAATTTAATTAGTTTTTATGTGGTTGGTGCATGGTAGTATAAAACCATATGGCTAATCCAAGAAAATTTTGTGCCCTCTGTGTTGGTTCTAGAGGGTGGCACATGGTTGGTACATTGTTAGTCCAAACCATGTGTCTTCCCTTACCAACCACATGGCATGGGATATTGAGAGTTTTTTCTATTGGTTTATGGTTATATTAACCATATGGATAGAACTTACACCCATTCTAGAATCCCAATAATGGTTCATGGTTTCTGTATGGTTAGATCAAACCCTGTGTCTTGGCCCAAGAAACCATGTGAGTGGGGTCTTAATACCTCGATAATTCAAATTAAAATTCCAACCTCCACCACCATTATAAATACTAAACACCTCAAATTCGGCCATAATCTTACCCTTTAGATTTTTTTGGATCTAAAGTGGTGATTTTTAACCCCCAAACTCTCTTCTTATTTGATTTAAGAATTCGTGCAATTGACCACCCTATGATAAGTGAAATATCATTGTCTTATATCCACCCTTATTCTTTTCACTCATACTTTTAGAGTGATTAATCCTAATTTTTGGATGGATATAAACCACAATTTGATGGATTTTTTATCTATTTATTTTTCTTTGAACTTCCTCATATTAAATTCACCATTGGTGGATCCCATTTTTGGTGAATAATCATTTGGTCATGTGATAAAAAATATGTGGTTCCATAAGGATCTTCCCTAAGCAGGAAACCATGATTGGATTTCTGGATTTTATATGTATATTTAATTGATTTACATGGATTCAGTGGATTTGGTTTGCCATATAAAAATTCTTGGAATTATGAAATAAAAACCTATATTAAAGGCTTAGATAAATTGGGTGAATTTTTTGAAAGATAGAATGAAATGAAAATTGATTTCTTAAAATGATTTGATGTTCATTCTTGAAAAAAAATCAATAAATGAATGATGATTTTGGAATACATGAACATGAAAAAAACCCATTATTTGGTTTTGAAATAGAAATAGAATGTTGAAACTTGAAATTAGGCACTAAAGTGTGATTTATTAATTTAACTAAGATGAATGAATTTCCCATGATTAATTAATTGAAATAAAATGTGATCCAGGGTAGTTAGTGGTTGATTAGGAAAAGAATGATTGGATTCTGATTCCATAGAAATCTATGGATGCTGATAAATCAAACTAAACCATATTCGGTATGATTTCTCCAATGGGGTGTTGATTGATCTTATTTAGATATCTTGTTCCTTAGGGTCATGTGATCACATTGATCCATCATTATTTTCTATGTAGGGTGTCGATCTAATTACCAGAAACTAACTTTTCTCAGGTCTTATAAACATTTTATTTTTTTTATTTTATTATCACATGCATATGATTATAGAAATGTTTCATTCATGCCCTTCAATTTTAAATAAAATGTTCATTTAATGTAGTTTTTATATACTTATCATCTTATTATTTTCTAAGAATGATTTTATTGAAAATGTTAAATTCTTCCTTTGAAATTTCATTATTTAGATTAAATCATAAATGCTTTATTTTTATTTGAATACATTTTAGAACACTTCTTGAGATCCTACTTGTCTATTGTTTCTCACACCCTACTTTATCTTTCAAGTGTTTAGATATTATTATATGCCTAATTTGAAAAAATATAATGTGAAACTTAGAGGTTGTGAGATTTTTTGATGAATGTGAACTTGGGTGATTGTGGTGACTTGTGGAGCTATGATCCACCTATTAAAAAAAATTAGTTTCATATTGGTTGTTTTTTTGTCCTATTTTTGATAATGTATAATCTTGGGAATATTATCCAACATCATTTGGTACTATTTTCTCCTTGATTACTGTTTAGTATACTGAATGTTCACCATTTGTTTTCTCATTCAAATATATGTATTATTATTATTTTCATAGGGAAAATCATTCTCATTGACTATTTTTCGAGTCCCTTATGATGGTCACCATCCTATGAGAATTAATAATTCCCTTCAGGTCATGTCAGTGCCAACATAGTTAAAGTTGTGAATGGTTATTCAGGCCGGTTTGTGAAAAGGAAATAAATTTTGATGAATTTTAATAGTAGGATTTATCCATGAGGTATAAACTAGAATCCCACCATGTGTTCTGAACATGGGATTGGATGGACTGAATAGATGAGAATAAGGTTTTTCAACAAAAATGGGTTTATCTACTAATGAAATAGGTAAATGAAATAAGGGGTTAAAAGGTATGTCTATTGATAAATTACTTTCAATAAATTAATGATTTATATTTATCCTATACTTTTTCACCAATAGTTAAGAAAAAGAATAATCGAATAGGGATAAGTACAGTTTCATATAATGAACTTCATATAGAGATATTTATATCAAGAAAAAATTTATTCATGGGGACATAAATGTAAAAAAATTAATGGAGTTGGTGATTTGTTTCGATGTTCACTAGAATCGGGGACTTGTGTGTAGGATCAAATGTAGACATTATGGATTGAAGTGATCACCAAGTTGTTGTAATAGAAAGTTTAATGACATCATGATAGTGAAAAAGTTTTTCTAAAGCATCTTTAGTAATTTATTTTATTAGATTGAATTTCATGATGTGAGTTTGGTTATCTTACTTCACTACCAAAATAAAATAATGATTTTCGGTTTCGTAATAGAATTGATTCATAAAAAAGGTTAATTTTCTTGGATGATTTGAAATTATGCATCGTTATCCAAATAATTGGATTGTGGGGATGAGAATCGTAAGGGACCAATGTTTCAATCCACTATAAAAAACATGGTCATATTACATTTTAAGGACTCTAGACCACTTAATAAATTCAAAGGCAAATACAGTGTCCACGCCACTAGTGGGAAACATTAATCTTATCAAGGAAAAGTCACCTTGAATGAAAGATGGGGATCAGTTCGTGGGAAAAAAATTATATCCAATATGAACAAATATTTCTTCCTTTGGTGTATTCTTGCATATATGTGTGTTCTTCTATTTTTCATGCATTCAAATACTACTCTTCTTATCCAGATCGAGTGCCACACTTAATTTTATTTTTGGCGCTTGTGTTGGATCCGACAGGGTGCACAATATCCACACCTCATACCTCGTATTATCTAGTGACAGGACTACAAAAAAACAGTAATCCTATCAGTGTCATGAAATGTCTCAAATATGACCGTTAGAACTAAATTTTAAATTTAATTGAAAAAGGAATAAAAAATGTTACTTATGGAACGGTGTCACAGTTTTAGTGATACAGTCACGGTGCCATAGTCGTGATGAGATAGTCATGGTGAGATTATCATAGTGAGATAATCATAGTGCCACAGTTGTGGTGACACAGTTATAGTGAGATCTAGAACTAGAATAAAAGGTATAGTGCCTTGTCCTTTACGAATATTTGAACTGGTAACATAGTTATTGTGTCAGGTCCTTCGAAAATCCTCGAACCTGTAGCACGGTTACGGTGTCAAAAACATTGTGAAAATGTAGAACCCATAACAATCTTATGGTTTCACAAACATATTTAAATATCTGTAATCTGTATTGGGAATAAATATTTATAGAATTTATTAAGATTAAAAAATCATAAAAAACATAATAGAATAATATTAAACATACTTCACAAGATTAAAATATAATTTTTGTGCTTTGGAGCCTGATCTTGTGAGAGTTTAAAAACATGAGGTATAAGAGTGTAAAATATGATTTATAAGCATTAATACACGTGGAGTCCAAAAATCTCCAAACATTATTTTTGAGCCTTAAAACATGAGGAGTCCAACAATCACTAAACATTATTTGTGAGCATTAAAACATGATAAGTCTAACAACCATCTTCTTATCACCGGAAGCCCTAAATCAAGATCATGATTAAACAACGATTACAAAAACAAATTCTTATAAAACAATTAAAACATTGATAATGATTCCTTATAACTTCATCTATCTAAAGTAATGCAATGACTAATAATGACAATATAATTAACGAAAATCTTCAGATGATTTTAGTTCTAAATTCCTCCATTTCCAACTCTTAAAATGACCATATTCTTATAATTGAACCTCCAATAATTATATTTTAGAGTTAGTTTCAACAGCCTCAGAGAGCTGGCTCTTGATAGATCATAATAATTGAATGTATTATGTCATTTATTATTTCACCATTATAGTTATCTTATATATGTTAACTGATAAAAATAATTATATATACTCTTATTATAAACTTTTTATAGTCCGATGGACTACCATATGTATTATCAATATGATAAATAGAATAAAGTTTAGTATGAAGCATCTATACCAGTATCAGTTCAATGGTCATGGAATTTTTCCATCTTATAGACAAGACTTAATTCAATCCACTAGTAATTATAATAGTTAGTCCAATGACTTGGATTCTCCTACATTATGATGGATTGTATTGAGAAATTTAATTTTATATTCATTATATATTAAAATTATTTTATCATTTGGTAAAAAGTGGTGTTTTTATAAAAAAATTAAAAAATTTAGGACATAAAATTTAGTAAACATAGTTTTAATAAGGTTTTTTTGATTTCCAAAACTAAAAAAATTAAAATTTAATAAGTTAGACTAGTGACTCAACAATCACCCCCCATTTTCGAAAGAAAAAATCATAATATTTTTAATGAAAAAATAATAACATTGAAAAAATTATAAACCTTTTCCTTCAAATAGCATTGAATATATAATTTATAACTCCCCCTAAGTTTATAAATCCTTTACCATATGATAAAAATTATTAAAACATCTCCCCCTTAAATAAATACTTATCCCCATTAAAAATAACTTCCCCCAATTTTGTTAAATCATAAGAGTTATGATATCAACAAGAGAGGGTGAATAGTAATTTAAAAAATTAAACAAAACAAAATCATAAAACCTATTTAATTTAAAATACTATACTTAGTGATCATTCAATTATCAAAGCATTTGAATCGGAATTAGAAACTATTTGATTAAATAAGATAAATTTAATTATTATGACAGTCAGATCGATAAATTGATTAATAAAAAATATTTTAAAAAAAATTCTATCTTAATATGCATAGAAGAATATAGAATTTCAAAAATAATCAATACAAAATATTATAAAATTAATAATGACTTAACATCATATAAAAGAATTTAATCATTAACGTTAATATTTAAGAATGTCAAAAACACTAACATAATGTATCCTCAATTTCGTGCCTACTGTATGGTATGTATCTCTTTACCTAGATATCCCTTGATATAATGATCAATCAAATATATATTTATATCCTTCATATTCATTGATAATAGTATCAGCATCTATCTTCCTAGCCTCTATATCCCTTGATCAGATGGATCAGATTCACCAACTTTCTATCCCCATAATCCCTCAATCAATATCATGATTAGAAAACTGTTACAAAAGAAAATTGCTCTAAAAGAATTACAACCCTGACAAGGACCGCGTAGAACTTTAACTCTATAAATTATTATAATGTCTAATAATGATAACTTCTCACATATAAATATTTAGACGATTTTATTTGAAAATTTATTTGCGTCCAACTATTCAAATGTCCAATTATTTATAAGTAAACCTCCAAAAATAAAATTTCATAATTAGTTTCAACTTCTTTAAATAGTTTCCTCATGGTATATCTCACTAACTAAATGTTTGACATCATTTATTATAATTCCATTATAGTACTATTATGTATTTTATGTTATAATTTATTCTATATACTCTAATTATAAACATTTGATAGACTGATGGACATCCTTATGGATTGTCAATGTGATAAACAGAACAAAGGTAAGTCTAATGTATTGGTACAAGAATTATTCTAATGTTTAGGAATTCTGTTAGTCTCATAGACAATATATAAGTCTAACCACTAGTTGGTATAAAGTTAATTTTGATGAATTGGATGCACCTACAGTTCGATGGATTTTGTTTATAAATAAAATTTTATATTCATTATATATTAAAACAACTTATTAATTAGGTATAAAGTAATGCTTTAAAAAAAACAAACTAAAAAACATGGGATATATAAGAGTCCCCAAACATAGTTTTAAGAAGGTGTTTGTGATTTCCAAAACTAAAGGATTTGAAAAGTAAAAAAATTAAGACTTCTGAATCATCACTCTAACTCTCAGAATAAGAAGAAGAGGGACACATATTTCCAAGGTAGTGGTATTACTCAGAATCACATGGTTGGATCAGTAAATCTTCATAAAAAAAATGTTAACCCTAGATTCTTTCAATGTGGTAATTTTTATCACATGAAGAAGGATTAAATAGAAAAACCTAGAGAATTCCACAGTTGAAATTATATGGGACATCTTTAGTATTATTATCATTTTGCTTCAGGGTTGGGTGCTTGGGAAAACACTCATGTTTCACAGATATCTTATGCTTAAATTGGGTTGGGGTAAAATAATAGTTATTGTCAACATAATAGAGGAAACCATGGTAATTCTACTAATACCATGAATCCTCAGTAACAACAATCTCATCAAGGTAATCAGGAAAAGAGTATAGTGAGTAAAAAGTTGTATAAAGATGATCAAGTGATCATGGATGATTCGTTCAGACGTTCGATGGTGGGAGGTGTGATTATTTTCAATTATACCCATATTCAATCTTTCTTTGATACCTTTTCATCCAATTCATTTAATGATTCTCGTGTTATTGATCTTTTGGGTTTTCATGTTGAGAAGAATCCTTCTATTTTGAAACATCAAACTCCTCTTGGTCGAAGAGAATTTTGAGCCTTTACATGAAATTCATGTTATATAACAATTTATGGTGAATAATTGAGTTTTTATTTATATATTCTTGATTTAGATATATATGACATAATATAGGGTATGGTTTGGATGATAATGTCTCATGATCGCATTGACTATTAAACATGAAGGTTTAGTTGTACAACTATTGATGGAATTGAGTATATATTTAGAGGAAACCATAATGTAAGGATAGAGGCATCATCTTTGTTTGACCAGAAGTTGGTCTCTCTCATTATTACTAACGTTTTATTCCTGATTTTTTACAACTAACATAACTAATGATAGCTTTTAATGGGGGGGGATGATTCATTACAAAGTAATGAGTAATTTCATAGATCTTTTTAGGAAATTAAAGATCAACATACATATTCAACAATCTTGATATTACTAGAATCAAGAAAAGGGTATGTGGAAGGTTGTGATGCTATAGGATTTTTTTTGAGATGTGTTATCATGTAAGGATATCATGTTGTTTCTCATGGATCATTGTAATTATTGTTTCATGAGAAGAACAACCAAACACACGATTAATAGTAAAAAGTTTTATTCCATGCTTTGATGACTTGGATTCATTACGTATTTCAAGAAAAATTCATGGTGTTTATAAATCATAAGAGCTTGAAACACATTTTCTCACTAATAGATTTGAATTAGTGACAACGAATATTGATAGAGTATCCCTAAATGTTTGAATTTTCCATGATATATACACCAGGAAAATGCAATTCGGTGACATATGCATTAAGAGGAAAGTCATGTGGTCACATAAAAAAAAGGATTTAGATTAGTGGATGTTGATGTTGGACATAACAGATATGCACTTGGATTATAAATAATGAGGTAGTATTGTGGTTCTTTTTTTCATTCTTTTGTTCCTGATTTGGATGATTAGGATAAAGAGGTGCGTATATATGATTATGAGTGTGTTTTTAATAGGTCCAAAAAAATGGTGGGGAGACCATTGAGGCATGGATGATTGATGTGAGTTCATTTATATGGTTTAGATAATATATGGTCATACCTTTGTGTTGTGAGGAAAAAAAATTCCTGACAACCATCATTTGAGATGCATTTTCACCCTAAAATATAGAATATTAATAATCCAATGAAAGAAATGTATTGGGGGTTGGCCTGAAAAAAAAGTGTCTATGTTTGTTTCATGGTGTCTCGCCTGTCAGTAGGATAACGCGGAGCTCTAGTGGGAAGTGGGTATGTTATAGACTTTACTGATTCCTTTTTTTAAATTAGAGAAGATAGATATGGAATTTTTTAACAAGATTACCAAGTAAGATTAAAATTAAAATTACATATAGGTTATAGTTGATCGGCTCATAAATTTGGATCATTTCTTCCCTCTTTATGAATCGAATATGGTGGAAGACATGTCAAAAATATATATTTTAGAAGTGGTAAAGAGGCATGGAATACCCATATTGGTAGTATCATACTGATATCTCAGGTTTAAAATTAATTTTTGGAAATCCTTATAGCACGCACTAGGGACTTAGTTGAGTATGTGAATGGAATATCACCCTCAGAAGAATGAACAATCCAAAACGATGATACAAACATTGGAAGATATTATTCGGGCTTGTGTAATGGATTTTGGTGGCTCGTGAGAGGAGTACATACCATTAGTGGGGTTCTCATATAAAAATAGTTATACGGCCTCAATACATATGGATTATTTTGAATCATTGTATAGGAATCATTTCTGTTCTCCACTATGTTGGGTGTAAACAGGTGATACTTCACTAGTTGGACCAAACCATGTCAAACATACAACAGAGAAGATTCAGTTGATTATAAAGATAATGGAGATATATTAGATTCATTAGAAATCAAATGTGGATCATCATAGATTAATTTTTTCATTCAAGGTGAGTGATCAAGTGTTCTTAAGAATCACTCCAAGTCTTGAGAATTGTTTTTTGGAATGAATAGAAAGATATCTCCTAACTGCATAGAAACTTTTGGCATATTTGAACAGGTTGGTGTGGTGTCTTGTTTGTTGGATTCTTCACCAAAGTTCAGTTCAGTGCATAATGTGATTCATGTTTATCAATTTAATGAGTATCATCATGATCCTGACCATGTGAATTGATAATATCACTTTAAAATATATCCATATGGTACATTAGTTAATTTGTCAATGTGGATTGTGGATAATAAAGAGAAAGTATTTCATGATAAAATCATTAGTCTAGTGCGCATTTTAGTGAAAAAATTTCAAGGTCATAAATAATATTAGGAATGGGTATAGCGACCCATACTTTACATACATGGTTAATACTTCAAAATTGAAGCATACTTATTACAACATATAACAAAACCCTGGAAGGGCTGTATAGGTATAGTGTCTTTAGAAACTGGGAAACATAAACAACTGGTTCATAAAGCATCTACATTGTCTCCCATTTATTTCATAATATCTATAGTCCCTTTTTCGCATATCTTACTTAATACCCTTCTTCCTGACCTGGTGAAAGAAAACATACAAAAGGGTGTGCTCAAATTCTCAGCAAGGGTAAACAAAAGAAATATCAATTACATCAAATTCACAAGAACATAACATTTTGAAAATCTTACCCTGCAAAAGAGATCATAATTTCATAACATAGGATAAATCATGGTAGTGAAATGTAATCCCAATACTCATAACTTAAAACATGAAACTTTGTGGTATACACACATAATCATAGAGAATCATTTCTTATTATTCAAGACTCATTGCCAAGACTATCTCAGTGGACAAAGTCCATTTCTGAACCGAGTTCACTCCTCGTTTCAGTCCTGTTTTACTGAACTGGTTTAACCTGCCGTTCCAGCCATGTCTATATCATGAGATATAAAATCTTTACCCAATGCATTGGAAAGAGATATAGGTCTCACCCATCTCATAATGATACCATTCTTATGTGTGCCACAAAATCATAAATCATACATCATTGCATAACCCATGTAATAAAAATGGGATTCTTAAACATCGTGACATCATAAAACAATTCATATAAGATAAATGAATTCATAAAAATAATTTCATCACAACATAATCAAATCAATGTAATAATAGGGATAGAAACAGAACCCTATATTATCTTATATGGAAAATAAGTCTGATAAAACACTTGAACTCCACTCTTGAAGAAAATAACCTTTCTACTTCAAAAACATTTTTCCTTTCTTAACATGTCATACAATTTTAAACTAAATGAAGTTGATTAAAAATAAACATGAAAAACTTGTAAAGGAAAATTCTTGGAAATAATGTTTTAAAAATCCATTCATGCCATATAAGTTAAAAAAACATTCTTCTTGTACTTTTTTCAGAAAAGTCAAAAAGTACCTCATACGAAAAAGGACAAAAGATTCCTTTCATATCTTTTACTAAAAACTCACCGAAGGGTAAAATTAGATATAAACAATTTTATAAGGATATAAATATTACATATTGAGGAAACATGGATGTGGATGATAAATATTCCATAGTATATTCTAAAGTATAAACAATCTTGGATAGAAATTGAGATTGCAAGATTGTCCCTTACCTTAGGTCTGATTTTCTTAGTAAGTGTCTGAACCTCCTGTATAAGGATTTAAATAATGTTATTGACTTATTACAGAATCATACATATTGTTATGATATCATATATGGTCATATTATTAGCTTCTTATTAATAATATTTCATTATTACTTGTTATTCGGTGTTTATTACTTTTTGTTCTTATGTGTGTTTTGTCGAATCAATTCTTATTCTTCTCTTTAGGTTATAGATACCTCATTTCCAGAATGGTATTAGTATACTATATATCATATTTATTCATTCAATTCATTTATATAATCATTATTCAATGAAGATCATGTAGAACGAATCACATCACATTGTGGAGACGGTATTCCGTACGTACTCATGAGTGATGATACCGTTCCCATGATCGTGGAATTGTATTGGAGTGTATGTATACTATTTCATAATCAATAACGCTTTACAATAATCATATATAGTTATTTATTTTCACCATTTTACCCATACAAGTATGGTGGTGATGGAAAATAGATTACACCACGGCGTGGAGACGGTATTCTGTACGTACGCACGCGCGGTGATTTCGTTTTCCATAGGATGGATAGATGGTGAAATAGGGTTGTTTCATACTTATAATAACATATCAGTATTTTATTGATACTTATTTTATTAATTAATAATGAAACAACTAAAGAAGAAGATGTGGAAGAAGAAATAATGTTGAAAGAATCGGTAACGGACATTACCTCTTCTTTGAAGCGCCTCTTTGAGACCTCCTCTTAGGGCACTACAATTGGTATTTGAAGAAGACCAGGACCTCTGGGATGTTTCTAGGGAAGTGGGGAAGTGGGGAAGTGAAATAGACAAGGATTGGCTGAGCTTGAAGGCTCAAATTGGTGTGAGGAGGAGAGGGAGGAGGTTCCCTTTTATAAGGGAGGAGAGGGGCACCTTTGGAAATATAAGAAATATTAGTTTATATTAAATCCCAACCCCACATAAAAACTTCCAAAATGACTCATATCCGAATATTAGATGAGATAGGGTTGTAATATCATCAAAAAAAATTTAGACATGTTAGGAATTTATTTTAAACATTATCAATTGGATTTATCCTTATTTATCAATTTAATTTTATTTGTGGTAATAATATTCTATATTTTAAATAATTACATATGTGTTGTGAATTTTCCATAATTTGACACTTTATGACATTTTCTACCATATAAATTTTAATTTATAATTTTTAAATATTTTTGTGATTTTTAAACAATTTTATAATATGTTATTTTTATAAAATAACAATAGTGTTAATTTTGACACTATTCATTTATTTGAATTTAAATAAAATATATACATAAGATATGTTCGAAATAAAATCCTTATTCGATTCATAAAATGTCATATGTTTCTAAAAAATTAGTGGAGCGCATTAATTAGTTCATATAATATTTATTCTAATATTTTTAAAACCATTTATTGGATATTTTAATTAATAAAATAATTTCAACATCACTATTGTGTCATAATTAATGATAATTATTTAATCCCTAAAAATTATAAATAAATACCTATGATTTAGATAATTGTATTTTATTTCTGGAGACTATTCATGTTCGAAGTTTCATTAAGTTTATCACTAAATTAAAATTATTATACTTATAAGATTTAAGAAAGTGACATGTTGTCACATTCATTGGTTTTAATAATAATTAAATTATTTTCATGGAAAAAAGTCTATTAAATGAATCTAATCCGACCCTTAGGTGATATGGGTTGACCATTATTCATCCAATAGGATTTTGGCAGGTGTTAGGGTAATTTTATAATCTTATATTTACCCTTAATTACCCGATTTACCTTTCACTATGGTAAATAAAATTTACCGTAGTTACTATTCATAATGCCCAAAAATAAAAAAGTAGTAAATTAACATAATTTGGACCCACTGATTCAAAATATGGAATCCATTTTTCAAAATTCAAAACATATAAGTTGCAGTAATTAATTTAAAATAAATCTCTTTGTTAAGAAAATGGGTTTTAGAAGTTAAAACATTTCCAAAGATTGAAATGTTTTTACCTATGAATTCAATGTGAAATTAATGCTAATGACATACATTATATTAAATGGTAAAAATATATTCTATTTATACTTTAAAACCATTCAATATTATAATTTAACTAAATAAATTATCTCAATGAAAAAAGTTGTTTTTAATTAAAAATTAGCATATTTTTACTATTCATCAAAATATGAAAGTTATCAGAAAAATATCAAAAATTTATCCAAAGTAAATTTTTATACCCTGATTCAAAAATAAGAATTTTATTTTGTCAAATTTAACTTATAAACATGTCAAAAACTAGATTTAATGTGGGTGCGCCATCAAAAGGCGGCAAAACTGCATTTTTTGAAAAATACTTATTTTACCCGAAAAATTTATTTTGTTCTCTTACCATGTTCTAGAAAATGTGTAATATCAATAATAAAATTAAAAATGTAGTTAATACTATTCATAACGGCTATTTCATAATAATATATCATTGTTTAGTAAAACCCGGTATTGCGTACTACACACGCTATCGAGGAAGGTCACGATTGCATGTAATGAAAGCCAAGTCTGTATTGTGTGCTGTGAAAGATTCCTTTGGTGTTGCGTATAACATAAGACATAAAAAATCTCATAAAATCCCAAGGTGTTACATTCTACCCCCCATTAAAATGAATTTCACCCTTGAAATTCGTCACTTCATTACAAACAGATGAGGATACATCTCCCTCATCATATCCTCAAGTTCCCATGTAGCTTCTTCTAATTGGTGGTTCCTCCATAAAACTTTCACCAAGCGAGTGGTCTTGTTCCATAGGACTTTTTCGCTATGATCCAGAATCTCTATTGGTTGTTCTTCATAAGAAAGTTCTTACTCCAACAGTATAACTTCTGAGCTGAGTACATGTGAAGGATCAAGTATGTACTTTCTCAGGAGAGATACATGGAACACATCATGAACTTGAGAGAGATTCGGTGGAAGCGCCAATCGGTAATCTACCTTCCCAACACGATCCATAATTTCAAAAGAACCGATATATCTAGGGCTCAAATTTCCATTCTTTCCAAATCTCATGACCCTCTTCCAGGGAGATATTCGTAAGAACACTTTATCACCCACTTCAAACTCTAGGTCTTTTCTTCGGTTGTCTGCATAACTTTTCTGTCGACTCTGAGCTGCTCTTATGTGTTGTTGAATAGATCTGACCTTTTCTGCCATTTCATCAACAAGATCAGGTCCTAATAGCTTTCTTTCCCCAACTTCATCCCAGCAAGTTGGAGTCATGCATTTCGTTCCATAGAGAGCTTCATAAAGAGCCATCTGAATACTGGAGTGAAAGCTATTATTATAAGAAAATTCCACCAAAGGTAGGTTTTGATCCCAACCACCTTTGAAATATATAGAGCAAGATCTCAACATATCTTCTATAGTATGAATTGTCCTCTCAGACTGACAGTTTGTCTGAGGATGATAAGCATTGCTGAAACTCAACTCTGTATCCAGAGTATGCTGAAGACTTCGCCAGAACTTTGAGATAAACCTCGGATCCCGATCAGATATAATAGAAAGTGGTACTCCATGCAATCTTACCACTTACTTTACATATATCTTGGTAAGCTGATCTAGAGAGAAATCCTCTCTAATAGCAATGAAGTGTGCAGACTTTGTAAGATGATCAACTATGACCCAGATAGCATTATTACCTTTGGATGTTTTAGGAAGTCCAGTGACAAAGTCCATAGTGATGTTTTCCCATTTCCATTCTGGTATGGGTAATGGTTGTAACATCCCCTTAGACTTATGTATCTCAGCTTTAACTTGCTGACAAACCAAGCATCGAGAGACATATTCAGCGACATCTCTTTTCATGCCATCCCACCAGAAGTACTCTTTCAGGTCCCTGTACATCTTCGTGCTTCCAGGAAGAATAGAGAATGAAGAACTATGAGCCTCATCCAGCATCTCCTTCTTTAATTCGGGGATGGGAGGAACACAAACCCGATTCCTGAACTTTATTATCCCATCACAATCAATGTTGAATTCAGGAACATTTCCCACCTTCTTTTGTAACTCGACATCTTCTTTCTGTTCCTCTTGAATCTTCACATGTATAGATGGTTGAACATTCATTTGAGAAAGATAAGATTTCTCCCCTTCCATTAAAATTCCAAGATCCATCCTTTGAAAATCCATAAATATTGGATCTTTTGTGATCCTCATCATGGATAAGCTATCATGGTCTTGTCGACTTAATGCGTCTGCCACCTTGTTTGCTTTCCCGGGGTGGTAATGGATTGGGCAGTCATAATCCTTAATCAGCTCCAACCATCTTCTTTGACGCATATTCAACTCCTTTTGTGTGAAAATATACTTTAAACTTTTATGATCAGTATAAATATCACACCTTTCACCATAAAGGTAGTTCCTCCAAATCTTTAATGCAAAGATTACCGCAGCTAACTCCAAATCATGAGTTGGGTAATTTTGCTCATGGATTTTCAACTGTCATGAGGCATAAGCTATCACCATATAATTTTGCATGAGAACACATCCTAGTCCCTTCTTGGATGCATCACTGTAGATCACAAACCTTTCTCCACTACAAGGTAGTGTGAGCATAGGTGCACTGGCTAACCTTCTTTTTAGCTCTTTGAAATTTTCTTCAAATTCCTCCGTCCAAACAAACTTAACTCCTTTTCGAGTCAACTTGGTGAGTGGGTTAGATAACCTTGAAAAATATTTCACAAAATGTCGGTAATATCCAGCCAAACCAAGAAAACTTCGGATCTCAGTTACTATTGTTGGTCTCGACCATCTTTTAATAACCTCTGTTTTTGCTGGATCCACAGATATGCCCTCTTCTGAGATTAGGTGACCCAAAAATGAATCTTCTTGAATCCAAAATTCACACTTGGTAAATTTGGCATAAAGATTCTCGTTTCTTAGGGTCTTTAATACAATTCTCAAGTGATCTTCATGTTCTTCCTTGCTCTTTGAATAAACAAGAATATCATCTATAAAGACTACCAAAAACTGATCAAGATAGTCTCTAAAGACTCTATTCATCAGATCCATGAAGATAGCAGGGGAATTAGTAAGACCAAATGGAATGACTATAAATTCATAGTGTCCATACCTTGTACGGAAAGACGTCTTTGGTATATCCTCCCTTTTGACCCTTAATTGATGATACCCGGAACAAAGATCAATCTTGGAAAAGTATTGAGCTCCACGTATTTGGTCAAATAGGTCATCAATGCATGGGATAGGATATTTGTTCTTGATAGTGATCTTGTTATGTTCTCGATAATCAATACAGAGTCTCATTGATCCGTCTTTCTTCTTAACAAACAGAACAGGTGCTCCCCAAGGTGATGCACTAGGGTGTTTGAATACTTTATCAAGATTATCTTGGAGTTGCTTCTTCAATTCCTGCAACTCAATTGGGGCCATTCTATAAGGTGTCTTTGAAATAGGCAAAGCACCCGGTACGAGTTCTATTGAAAACCCAACTTCACGATTTGGTGGAAGACCTGGAAATTCCTCTAGAAAGACATCATCAAATTCCCATACAATGGGCATATTATTAATCGTGAGTTTCTCTCCAACAATTTGAGATAAATAACCTTCATTTAGTGGAATCAAGACCCATAAGATAGAAGAAATTTCCACTGGAAGGTTATGTTCATCCTTGCATCGATAGATGATCATAGATTGATCTGGAATATGAAATGTGACTTCCCTTCTTTGGCAATTGATATGAGATCCATATAAAGAAAGCCAATCCATGCCAAGAATCACATCAAATTCCACTATAGGAAGGATCACAAGATTTTCAGGAAGCAATTTCCCACAAACTTCAATCGGAGAAGAATTGTAAACTTTTGATGCGACTATTGTGCCATTAGGAGTTGTCACAGCCAACTCAACATCTAATTGTTGAGGTAATATGGTGATACCCTTAGAAAATTCTTTAGAAATAAAAGATTGGGTGTATCTAAAATCAAATAAAACATTTGCTACTTTAGATTGGATGGTAAGTGTACCTCTCACCACTTCGTTGTCGTACTCCATATCACCGACAGTAATTGCATGTGACTTTCCTTTTTCTGTGGCCTTAAGAGTTTGTTGACGTCGATCATCATCATCAACCCTTGGATTTTGGCATTGATTGGCATAATTCCCCATCTCCTTGCACTTGAAACATTGAAGTGTAGTAGGTTCATTCTGTGTATCCCTTCCTTTGTTTGCATCATTAGACATCTTCTTCCCATTATTTCGACATTCAATTGCCCGATGACCTTCTTTTCCACACTTATAACATTTGCTTGTCCCCTTAAGAAAATTTCCTCCATGTTTCTTTCCACACTTTGAGCATAAGGGAAAACTCATATTCTTTTCAGTGTGGTCTTTAGATTTTCCTTTGAATTCCATTTTCCACTTCTTATCAAACCCATGTGACTGATGGGTTACACCAATCTCCATCTCAACCTTGAGAGCACATCAAACAATTTCCTCGTAGCTATTGAAGTACCTTATGGCTAACGCCCTTAGAAGACTTGGTTTTAGGCCACTAAAGAATCGATCGATCTTACTCTCAGGTTGGATAATAATTCTAGAAGAATACCTTGAAAGTCTTGTAAAAGTTTCTTCGTAGGTACCAACGGATTCATCATCCTTTTGCTTAAGTTCAAGAAACTCCTTCTCCATCTTTGTTCCAAGAATACGAGGGAAATACTTATTGAAAATTAAGTTCTTGAACTCATCCCATTCCATGGACTTAATTTCATCCCTTTGCCTCGTATTCTTAATAAGATTACACCATTGATCAGCATCACCTTCCAAACGATACACTGCTAAGATGACTTTATCATGTTCATAACATTGAATAACTGAAAATATCTTTTCAGTGGTAATGATCCATTGTTCATCCACTAATGGATCAGAAGACCCGCTGGATGAAGGTGGAAGCTACCTCATGAAGGATTCGACAGAATTTTGCTCCTTCCTTTGCTCATTTGGATGTCCTTCATGATTCATAGCTTGAGAAAGTTTTGTGAGCATGGCTACAAGATTTTGCATTCTAGCTCCCATAACGTTTGGTTTCTCAGGGGGGACAATCATTGCATTGCCCATCGCATTCCGCATTAACACAGTTTCTTCGGGTTCTATCCATTGACTAAAAGCAAGAAGAATAGTGTGAGAAACACTAATTATAATAGGAAAACCACATAATAAAGAATAAAATTTCACACTTAAGGTCTTATCATAGGTTGTTCATGGACATTTCTAAAACACTAAGATTGTGTTCTATGCTTAGACTTATCCTCAGGGTTCTTAATAAGTCTTTCACATTCTAGTTTCCAAAGTTTGACTATACCTTTCCTCTGATACCAACTATAGCAACCCATACTTTACATACATGGTTAATACTTCAAAATTAAAGCATACTTATTACAACATATAACAAAAACATTAAAGGACCGTATAGGTATAATGTCTTTAGAAACTAGGAAACATAAACAACTGGTTCATAAATCATCTACATTGTCTTCCATTTATTTCATCATATCTATAGTCCCTTTTGGCATATCTTACTTAATACCCTTCTTCCTGACCTGGGGAAAGAAAACATACAAAATGGTGAGCTCAAATACTCAACAAGGGTAAACAAAAGAAATATCAATTACATCAAATTTATAAGAACATAACATTTTCAAAATCTTACCCTGCAAAAGAGATCATAATTTCATAACATGGGATAAATCATGGTAGTGAAATGTAATCCCAATAATCATAACATAAAACATGAAACTTTTTTTATACACACATAATAATAGAGAATCATTTCTTATTAGTCAAGACCCATTTCCAAGACTATATTAGTGGACAAAGTCCATTTCTGAACCGAGTTCACTCCTCGTTTCAGTCTTGTTTTACTGAACCGGTTTAACCTGCCGTTCCAGCCATGTCTATCTCATGAGATATAAAATCTTTACCCAATGCATTGGAGGGAGATATAGGCCCCACCCATATCATAATGATACCATTCTTATGTGTTCCACAAAATCATAAATCATACATCATTGCGTAACCCATTTAATAAAAATGGGATTCTTAAACATCGTGACATCATAAAACAATTTATATATGATAAATGAATTCATAAAAATAATTCCATCACAAAATAATCAAATCAATGTAATAATAGGGATAGAAACAGAACCCTATATTATCTTATATGGAAAATAATTTTTATAAAACACTTGAACTCCATTCTTGAGGAAAATATCCTTTCTACTTAAAAAACATTTTTTATTTCTTAACATGTCATAAAATTTTAAACTAAAAGAAGTTGATTAAAAATAAACATGAAAAACTTGAAAAGTAAACTTCTTGGAAATAATGTTTTAAAAATCCATTCATGCCGTATAAGTTAAAAAAACATTCTTCTCGTACTTTTGTCGGAAAAGTCAAAAAGTACCTTGTACGAAAAATGACAAAAGATTCCTTTCATGTCTTTTACTAAAAACTCACCGAAGGGTAAAATCGGATATAAAAAATTGTAGAAGGATATAAATATTACATATTTAGGAAACATGGATTTGGATGATAAGTATTCCCCAGTAAATTCTGACGTATAAACAATCTCGGATAAAAATTGAGATTACGAGATTGTCCTTTAACTTAGGTCTGATTTGTTTGGTAAGTGTCTGAACCTCTTGTATAATGATTTAAATGATGTTATTGACTTATTACATAATCATACTTATTGTTATGATATCATATATGGTCATATTCTTAGCTTTTTATTAGTAATATTTCATTATTACTTGTTATTCGGGTGTTTATTACTTTTTGTTCTTATGCGTGTTTTGTCTAATAAATTCTTATTCTTCTCTATAGGTTATAGATATCTCATTTCCAAAATTTTATTAGTGTACTATATATCATATTTATTCATTCAATTCATTTATATAATCATTATTCAATGAAGATCATGTAGAACGAATCGCATCACATTGTGGAGATGGTATTCCGTACGTACGCACGAGCGATGATATCGTTCCCATGATCGTGGAATTGTATTGGAGTGTATGTATACTATTTAATAATCAATACCACTTTAAAATAATAATATATAGTTTTTTATTTGCACCATTATACCCATCCAAGTAAGGTGGTGATGGAAAATAAATTACACCACGGCGTGGAGACGGTATTCCGTACGTACGCACACGCGGTGATTTCATTTTCCGTCGGATGGATAGATGGTGAAATAGGGTTGTTTCATACTTATAATAACATATCAGTATATTATTGATACTTATTTTATTAATTTATAATGAAACAACTAAAGAAGAATAAGTGGAAGAAGAAATAAAGTGGAAAGAATCGGTAACGAACATTACCTCTTCTTTGAAGTGCCTCTTTGAGACGTCCTCTTAGGGCACTACAATTGGTCTCTAAAGAAGTCCAGGACCTCTAGGATGTTTCTAGGGAAGTGGGGAAGTAAAATGGTCAGAGATTGGCCGAGCTTGAAGGCTAAAATTGGTGTGAGGTGGAGAGGGAGGAGGTGGCCTTTTATAAGGGAGGAGAGGGGCACCTTTGGAAATATAAGAAATATTAGTTTATATTAAATCTCAACCCCACTTAAAAAATTTCAAAATGACTCATATCCGAAGATTAGATGAGATAGGGTTGTAATCCCATCAACCAATAAAATTTAGACATGTTAGTAATTTATTTTAAACATTATCAACTTGATTTATCTTTATTTATCAATTTAATTTTATTTGTGGTAATAATATTGTAAATTTTAAATAATTACATATTTGTTGTGAATTTTCCATAATTTGACACATTATGAAATTTTCTACCATATAAATTTTAATTTATAATTTTTAAATATTTTTGTGATTTTTAAGCAATTTTATAATATATTATTTTTATAAAATAACAATAGTGTCAATTTTGACACTATTCATTTATTTGAATTTAAATAAAATATATACCGAAGATATGTTCGAACTAAAAGCTTTAATAGATTCATAAAATGTCATATGTATCTATAAAATTAGTGGATAACCATAAATAGTTCATATAATATTTATTTTAAAAATTTTAAAACCATTTATTTGATATTTTAATTAATAAAATAATTTCAACATCACTATTGTGTCATAATTAATGATAATTATTTAATCCCTAAAAATTCTAAATAAATTCCTATGATGTAGATAATTGTATTAGATTTTTGTAGACTATTAATGTTTTAAGTTTCATTAAGTTTATCACTAAATTAAAATTATTATACTTATAAGATTTAAGAAAGTGACATGTTGTCATGTTTTTTGGTTTTAATAGTAATTAAATTATTTTCATGGAAAAAAATCCATTAAATGAATATACTCCGACCCTTAGGTGATATGGGTCGACCATTAGTCATCAAATTGGATTTTGGCAGGTGTTAGGGTAATTTTATAATCTTATATTTACCCTTAATTACCCGATTTACCTTCAACTAGAGTAAATAAAATTTACCGTAGTTACTATTCATAATGCCCAAAAATTAAAAGTACCCTATTAACATAATTTGGAATCACTAATTACAAATATGGAATCCATTTTTCAAAATTAAAAACTTATAAGTTGCATTAATTAATTTAAAATAAATCCCACTGTTAAGAAAACGGGTTTTAGAAGTTAAAACATTGCCAAAGATTGAAATGTTTTTACCTATGAATTCAATGTGAAATTAATGATAATAACATACATTATATTAAATGGTAAAAATATATTCTATTTATACTTTAAAACCATTCAATATTATAATTTAACCAAATAAATTATCTCAATGAAAAAAGTTTTTTTCATTAAAAATTAGCGTATTTTTACTATTCATCAAAATATGAAAGTTATCAGAAAAATGTAAAAAATTTATCCAAAGTAAATTTTTATACCCTGATTCAAAAGAAGAATTTTATTTTGTCAAATTGAACATATAAACATGTCAAAAACTAGATTTAATGTGGGTGCGCCATCAAAAGGTGGCAAAACTGCATTTTTTTAAAAATACTTATTTTACCCAAAAAATTTATTTTGTTCTCTTACCATGTTCTAGAAAATGTGTAAGATGAATAATAAAATTCAAAATGCAGTTAGTACTATTCATAATGTCTAGTTCATAATAATATATCGTTGTTTAGTGAAACCCAGTATTGCGTACTACACACGCTATCGAGGAAGGTTGTGATTGCGTGTAATGCAAGCCTAGTCCGTATTGTGTGATGTGAAAGATTCCTTTGGTGTTGAGTATAACATAATACATAAAAACAATTCTCATAAAATCTCAGGGTGTTACAATGGGAAAATGAAATGGTTATGAAGTGTGATCGCACCGCAATTCACAGTTTCATTTTCCCCCTTACACCACTCCGCTAAACCTATTTTGTATTATATATATCAATTATAATAAAAAATTAAAATTCATTTTTGGTTAGTTAATTTTATTTTTATCACTATTAAAATGTGTAATAACACATTTCTTGATATTTTCATTGAAGGTGGTGGTGATTTGGAGGCCCCGAAAATGATCTAGAAGAAAAATTGGTCGAACTTCATGGCTTCCAATGGACATATGTCCACTGTTTTGAGCATTTCAAGAAATAAGTTCCTAAAAATGGGATAAAACATTTTGGTATGCTCCAAATCATCATGGGATACAACTCTAAACAAGTAAAAGAATCCCAATTATTCCATATGTTGGCCCGTTTGAATCGTTCTATCCATAAGACAGAATCTACCCGAATTCCAAAGTTTAGTTAGAGTTTTTGACAATATATCTTACTCCATAAGTCTAATGGCCACCATATTTTACATGGATATATTCAAGAGTCCTACCAACAACTCTTCTCTTTTGACCAAGTCGTGATATGGATTTATACTATTCCAAAACTGAGACACAATTGATATCTCAATAACATGGTGCTCAAAACCATGTCCACTTTGGATATAAAAAAGGCACCATGAGCACCTCATTTGTAAGTTTGGTCAAGAGAGTGAAGTGATTCCAAATTGAAGTTATATGGAATTCCTTTCATCCCCTTAATGTTTCTAGAGCTCCATATTCTCATATGGGGATCAATAATGAAGAAAGAGATGCACCCGAGCTTCCTCCTCCCGTTGTCGAGCAAAACGGTGGGCGTTTGTTGTCAGGGAGCGACACACATGTCAAGGGAGTTCTGACACAAATTTTAGAAAATTTTTTGGAGTAATTTTATTGTTTAAACATTTTATTCCTTATATCATACATTATTTCATATTTGAAATCTTGTTTTGATACATGTGATCATTATGCTCTTAATTTCTAACTAATCGGTGTGAGATGTTTTAGTGCGTGATTTGTATTGTTCCAATCGGAGAGAACATGAATCATTTTCAAACCCACATTATTAAAATTTAAATATTATTTGGAAGAACTTATTCCATTCATAAGTTATGGATATTGAAAATATCAAGGTTACGTCAAGGTTTGGTTCTTTAAGTAATGAAATAAAATCTTAGGAATTCATCGGGATTCCAATTAATTGCAACCAAAGAATCACTCCAAACATGAATGAAGCTATTATAACAATGAAATTGAAATGTTTGTAGTGAAATAAAAATTAACCCTTTGTCTCATATTTTTCAAAATCTACTAGAGTTGTCAACTATTAAACTTGTTAAGTTATGGTATTTTCTTCAAACTATTTTCAAATCACCACACATTTTAGTACTTTTTATTAAAAATGCATACTCTAAACCTTCAAATTCTCATTGATAGAAAACCTAGATTCTACCTTATGGTACAATTAAACCTTAAAATCATATTAAATTTGACTTTTCATGCCAACACAGTCAAATTTTGGTGTCGTTTTCAGGGAGCGCTTTGGTTTTTAGTGTGTGATTTTGATAAGTTTTTTCTAATTTTTGTGAATTTTTATTTGTTTTATCTTATAACATTACCTATATTTTATGTTTTTATTTCATTGTTGTGTAGGTTATATGTGTGAAATGGTCTAATTTTAAATATTTACCACCATTCATACAAGAACAGGAGAGGATCTTAAGTCAGCGACCCTAAGATGCACAAGACAACACTTTGAAGGAGGACACACCATAACTTGAGACTTTTATAAACCCCTCTTCTTCAGGAACCAAATTAGAACCTGAAATTAACATGTTTAAAATGTATGAAAAAAATATAAAACTAAAATAACAAACCTATCCTAATATTGATATTCAACCCACATATATTTAATACAAGGTGAGGCACCTAATTTTGAAAAAAATCCAGTTTAATTCATCTATTACCAAGATTCCAAGGACTTTCGAGAGTGGATCCAAATAATAATTTAAATGAATTTCCTATTGTTTATTCTACATTAAAACCTACAAATATGGAGGTAGAATAAGTAAATATTAAGAGATTTTCTTTTTCATTAGAATACACTACAAAAGGCATGCATTATTTTGTTAATTCCCCAATAATAGGATGGGTGTAGACAAAACAACTTTTTCATGGAAAATATTCCTCAAACTCTCAAACTATAAATATGAGGAATGAAATATGTGGTATAATACAATCTCAAGTGAAAACACTTCATGAATATAGGGAAATATTTAAAATATGATCTTCATGTGGTCGACACCTCCAAAAAAGTGGTCAACATTTAATACAATATTTTTATGTAGGTTTATTTCCAATTGATTGTAACATGATTGAAGTTGTTTTAGGTAGTGCACTAGTAGATAAAACCCCAATAATTGCAAGAACACTAGTTGAGAACATGGTGCAAAGCATACAACAATTCGTTTCATAGTACAGTGTACCCATTTGAGGTTTCGATGAGGTGAATTGTATTGAATTTGAGAAGAAGGTGGATGCAAAGTTTGAATAGGTAAGTACCCTTGTTCAACAACTCTCTCTTTCCCAAGGAAAATACCTAAATAATCCTCCCATCCATTATGGTATATTCTCTTTTGATTCTCACTACTCTGATCAATGTCCTCAATTGATATAAACATCTAAGGGTTGTGAGGTAATATATCCAGGCTTCCCAAATAACCAACCATTTAAACAAGACCCTTACTATCCATCCAACCCTGTGTGGAATGAAAACTAAGCTAATAGTCATGGTGTTATTCAATCCAACCTCAACATCAATGAAACCAATAGGGTCAGAGTAGTCATTGACCCCCACCACCCAGAAATCCTCAACCACCCCAAAGGAATTTCCAAAAAATCCCTCCAAAACATGAGCCTAGTTTATAAGATATGATGAAAAATATGGATTCTAACAATATATAATTCTAAGAAACTACTCAAGCATCCATACAAGACCACAAAACTCAATTAGGACAACTACCTAACTCGTTGGTGGAAATTAAAAGTCATGGGTTGGGTAAAATACCATCACAACCATTAGTCAACCCTAGATATAAAGGAAATGTTAGTACCATTAGCCTTAGGAGTGTAAAATAACTTGAAAGTCAAATTAATCCTCCATTAGAGTAATTCCCTCCTAAGTAAAAATCCATCCCAACCATTAAAAGTGTTCCAAATGTTGAAAAACCAAGTCTTGAAAGAATCCATTCTAAAGGAAAGAGTGTGTATGTCGATGAGTCTCTTAGAAAACCCATTCCTCCTCCATTTCTCTAAAGGGCCAACCATCCTAGAAAAAAATGAAAATGAACTAGATAAGAAAATATTAGAGGCCTTTGAAAAAGTGTACGTAAACATCACCTTGATTGATGTTGTCAAACAAATTAAAATATATGGAATGTTGTTAAAGGATATGTGTACCCATCGAAGGAGACTTCATGGGGATTAGTATGTAATTGTGGGGAGGAATGTCATAGTATTGATAGAACCATCACTGCCTACCAAATTCCGTGGTCTTGGAAACATCTCAATTCCATGCACCATAGGGGAGTATTCATTTTCTAATGCTATGCTTGATTTAGGTTCTTTTATAAATGTGATTCCTCAATCAATTTACTCTTCATTGCAGGTTGGATAATTGAATCCAACTGGGATAGTTGTTCCATGAGAAAATCAGAGTACAGAACACCCTTCTGGTGTGTTAGAGGATGTTCTAGTGAGGGTTCAAATTTTAATTTTTCCTGCAGATTTTTATGTGTAAAAAATGGAAGATGGTAGGATGAATGGGAATGCCTCAATTATATTGGCGAGACCTTTCTTGAAAACTTCCCAAACCATAATTAATGTCCATAATGGTATATTATCAAGGGAATTTTTTGGTGATAGTCCATTTCAACATCCTTGATGTCCTAGAGCGCCCCTCAGAAGAACATTCCACTCTCTTAGTAAATTCAATTGATGTACTCCCTTCCTCTGAAAACACTTATTTTCATTACCTCGATCCCATTTTTGAGTTTGTATCTTTGATTTAATTTAGTGGTAATAAATCATGCAATGATTGTTGTTGTGGTCTAGAAAAGTGTCATTCATGTTTGTTAATTGAAAATTTCTTAAACACTAAGGATCCAATGACCATTGATAACACAACTGATCTTTTAAAATCTCATTCCTCATTTGAGGATGATACAATTGAGAAGTTAGAAGAGATTAGTGACCTCTTAATTTCACACACTCTCCCATAAATCCAAAATCCCCCTAAATTGGAGCTGAAACAACTGCCTCAAGATTTAAAATATTCATATCTTGAGAATGGAAACAAGTTTCCCATCATAATTACTAGGTCACTCCCTCCTGATCATGAATTATGACTTCTTGAACATTTGATGGAGTATAAACAAGAATTGGGATGGACACTTTCATACATTCCTAGTATTATCCCATCAGTTTTACACAACATATTTTGTTAAATGGTGAGGATTAACCAGTGAGGCAGGCACACCGTCAACTGAACCCAAACCTCTTAGATGTAGTTAAATATGAATTAAAAAAATTATTGGATGCTGGAATAATTTAACCTATATCTAATAGTCTATCGGTTAGTCTCGTTCATGTAGTCCCTAAAAAACAGGCCTTACAGTTATCAAAAATGAAAACAATGAATTAGTTCCAACTTGTGTGCAGAATTGTTGATGTGTCTGCATAGACTATCGCTGACTAAATCAAAACACTAGGAATGGGCATTTCCCATTACCATTCTTTGACAAAATTCTAGAGAAGCTAACAAGAAAGTATCATTGATGTTTCCTTAATGGTTATTCTGGATACTTTCATATCCATATTTCCTATATGGATTAAGAAAATACATCCTTCACTTTCCACTTTGGAACATTTTCATATAGGAGGGTGCCATTTGGTCTGTGCAATGCTCCGAGTACTTTCCAGTTATGTATGGTTAGTATTTTTTTTCGATTACCTGGATAATTGAATGGAAGTATTCAGGGATGATTTCAGTGTTTTTGGATCCTCCTTTAATGAATATTTAAGTAATATTTCTTCAGTCCTACGTCAATGTATTGAAAATAATCTCATATTAAATTATGATAAATTCCATTTCATGGTCTGATAAGGTATAATTTTGGGACATGTAATTTCTGGGGATGGTATCCATGTATATAAATCAAAAGTAGATTGCATTTCTTCCCTACCATTCCACAAAAATGTACGGTATGTGTAGTCTTTCCAAGGTCATACTGAATTTTACATTAGTTTCATTCTGGAATTTAGTAAGATTACACTCCCCCTATCTCGATAGCTCCAAAAAGAAAAGGAATGTTTTGATTAAGAATTTGTGGAATCCTTTAATAAGTTAAAATGGATTCTCACATCACCCTGGTTAATACACACACCTCACTTGGATTTACCATTTGATCTCATGTGTGACGCCTCTAACTATGCAGTTGGGGTAGTCTTGTCACAAAGGGTGGATCAAGCTCCACATGTCATTGAATATGCTTCATGTACTTTGGACTCCACCCAAGAAAACTACACCACAAATGAAAAATAATTAATTTCCATTGTGTTTTCCTTGGAAAAATTCAGTTTATACCTTTTGGGTTCCAAAATCATTATGTTCGTAGACCATGTAGGCCTCCGGTATCTCCTTAAGAAATCATAAGACAAACCATGTCTCATTCATTGGATGCTCCTCCTTTATAAATTCAATTTAGAAATTAGAGATAAAAAAGGAGCCGAGAATGTGGTGGTTGACCATATTAGTAGGATCCACCCATCTTCAAACTTTGACTCGTCCCCCTGTAGTCTAATAAATGACAAGTTTTCTGATGAGAAATGGTACTAAGAGCAAGATGAAATTCCTTGGTATTCTGAAATTGTAAATTATTTCATAGCATCTTGCACTCCTACTGATTTAAAAAAATAGGGTCGATCGTCTAAAACAAGAGAATAGTTGGTACACTTGGGATGACCCCTACCTTTGGCGCACCTATAGTGATAAAATCCTCAGATGTTCTGTTCTCAACCAAGAGTCCCAGACTGTCCTAAGGTTCTTCCACACTCTAGCTTGTAAGGGCCACTTTGGTCTCCAACGGACTGCTCAAAATTTTCTAGATTCTGGTATCTTTTCACCATCACTTTTTTCGGATGCCCATTATTTTTTAAAATCTTATCCTCATTGTAAAATAATGGGTAATGTCTCTAAAATAAATGAAATTCTACAAAAACCATTGATCTTTCATGATATTTCTTTATGTTTAGGGTATTGACTTTATAGGGATATTTATCAATTCCTTTGAAAACTTTTACATTATTTTGGTATTTTATTAGTTGTAAAAATGGGAAGAGGCACAAGATAAAAGGACATAGGATTCTAAGGTAGTTGTAGAATTTTTTAAAACCCAAATCTTTTGTAGGTTTAGAATACCTAGGTTTATTTTTAGTGACTAGGGTTCTCATTTCTGAAATCAAAAAATGTAATTACTTTTGTGTCGGTTTGGGTTCGATCATCGAGTGTCTACATCATATCACCCACAGGACAATGGTCAATCTGAAGTGTCAAATAGGGATGTAAAATGAATTCTTGAAAAAAAAGTTCAACATAATAAAAAATATTGGAGTCTTAGACTCAATGATTTTTTATGGTATTACCACAATGCTTTAAAAACTCCATTTGGCATGTCAACATATCGGCTAGTGTTTGGAAAGAGTTTCCACCTCCATGTTGAGAATGAGCACCAGGCCTACTGAGCCATTAAACAATGAAATTCTAATCATTCTAGTGTAGTTTCTCAAAGGAAGATGTAGATTCAAGAGATGGAGGAAATTAGAAGATATTTATTTGACAACTCTAGGATTTATAAGGAGTGAACCAAGGAAGCCCATGACCGTCTCATCCTTCATTGTCAGTTCCACATTGGACATAAGGTCCTCCTCTACAATGTAAGGCTGAAGTTGCATCCAGGTATGCTTCATTCCCACTAGTTTGGACCATACAATGTTACTAACATCTCTCCATTTGGTGTTTTCTAGGATCAAAATAATGAAACCAAGAAAACATTCACTGTCAATGGGAATCAGCTGAAGCACTTCCACGAAGCCCTTATGGAGTCCCTAATGGAGGAAATCCAAGTTCAAGAAGCAATCTACGAATGACACCCCTAAGGTTTTACCCTTCATTCCCACATTCTATTTTTTTATAGTGAGGACACTACACACTCTATTTGTGGGGGTGGGTATATTCTTGGTTTAGTTAGTAAGTTTTATCATCTTTCTTCTTTTTCTCTTTTTAGCTTGCTGAATTGTGTTGTTACCTTCCCCCCTTTCCCTCTCCCACATTTTTTGACGGAATATTTTTTTATTTACCCACATTATCATTGAAAATTATTCCCATTAAATAATGAAAATTATTGAAAATTCATGTGGAATTTTATTATTTCATGTTGTTTTAAGATTCAAATTTTTTGGATAAAATTTGCATTCCATCTTTAATTCAACACTACGATGTGACTTTCTTTAAAAATTTGGTTATTATTCGATGATATAAATAGATTGTATCATTTTTAAACCTTTGAAAATAATGGTGCACTTTTTTTTGAATTGTTTAAGGGAAAATTGTGTCACTTAATTTCTCCACACAACTTTGAACCCAAATATGAAGTGTGAAAATATTTACCTAATAAAAGTTAAATATAAGTTAGGTTCATTTTTCTCTACTTTAAAAAATTATTTTTCCACAAATCCATTCTTTATATGATCTATTTCATTACTATATCAGATTGACTAACATGTGTGTACCTGTTATCTGACTATTGTACGCCCACAAAAAAAACAAAAAACAATAAAAAAAAGTTGTGTCTTGGGAACGTCAAAATCCACCCTTCCCAAAATTTTGATCTTGTTATAACTATTACAATTAGTGTCGTGAGAATATCAAACGTGGTTTGAGAGAATAGTGTGAGATTTTTTCCAGGAACAAATTTTGGAAAAAAATAATAAATGAGTGAAGTGATGAAATGTACAACATATGGGGATATCTTGGTTGGGAGTTTATGGTTTAACTTCTGGGGATGATTAAGTGATTGGGTCTTGAAATTTTATTACAAGGGATGTGGGGCATGTTCGATGGAAAGGATCATGTAAGTAGACAGTTTTTAAAATAACTTATATTTACTCGATATAAAGTAGAAAGAATAGCATGAAATTGTTGTCACACACACACCTGGAGAATTAGGGACATGATTAAATTTTGAAATATTTTATTTATTTTATATTATGCATCTCTTTCAATTTCATTCTGATATGGTTTTTTAAATGCCTTTTTCATGCTCACTGAAAATAACTTCTCAGTGTGATTTTTTCATTGATCACATTTCTATCAGGAATTAAATTTTTAATAGATGTTTAATCTTTATGATGTTGTAAATATCTACATGAATGATTTTTTTAAATGTGACTTTTCCTAGGAGTGAAAATTTTTAGTTGTGGGGGTGTGATCGCACTGTGATACACTGTTTCATTTTCCCCCATAAACCAACGTACTAAGCTTTTTTTTTATTGTAAATTTCAAATATAATAACGAATATCACTTCATGTTTGATTAATTTGTTTTATTTTTAACACTATTAAAAAATTAAAGTATACTTTTTTGGATATTTTCATTAAAGGTGGAGGTGATTTGGAGGTTCCAGAGATGATCTAGAGGAAAAATGGGCCAAACTAATGGCATCCCATGGACATTTATCCAATATTTTGAGCACTATGAGAATTATGTGCGTCCAAATAGGCTGAAACTTTGTGGCCCTATCCTAAACATCATGGGATAAAATTATTATCAAGGAAATAAAGCCCAATTTGGCTACCTGGTGGCCCGTCTGGACCATTCATTCTAGGGGATAGAATCTACCTGAATTCAAGTCTAGTTCATTCTGTTGACCATATCTCCAAATACAGATGTCTAATGGCTACAATATTTGACACAGATATATTCAATAGTCCAACCAAAAACTCGTATCTATTTACCATGTTGTGATATGGCTTTCTACTATTCCAAAACCGAGACAAAAATGGTATCTCAAAAACAGGGTGCTCAAAACCATGTCCCATTTTGGCTTTAAAAAGGCACCATGGGCACCTCATTTGTAAGTTCATAAAAGAGAGTGAATTGCTTCCAAATTGAAGTTATAGGGGATTAATTTTTTCCCCTTTAAGGTTCTGGTGCTCCCTAACTTCATAGGGGGTCAAGATTGAAAAAGGAGATGCACCCAAGCTTCCTCCACCACCCAATATCGAGCTAAAAAGTGGGCTTTGGTTCTGAGAGAGCTACACTCATGTCAACGGATTTTTGACGCATATATTAGCTATTCGTTTTATTTAATTTGGGTATTTAAACATATCATTCTATGTATCTAACATGATTTCATATTTTAATTCTTGTTTTGATACATGTGATCGTTATGCTCTTAATTTCTAACTGATAGGTGTGAGGTTTTGAGTGTGTGATTTTTATTGTTCTTATTGGAAAGAAAAAGAATCCTTCTCATACCCACCCTCTTTATATTAAAATCTGATTTGGAAGATCTTATTCTGTGCATAAGTTCTATACCTCGACAATAAGTTTGTTACGTCAAGGTTTGGTTCTTTAAGCATTGAAATAAAATCTTAGAAATTAATCCGAATTCTAATAAATATCAACCAAATAATCACTCAACCTTGAATGAAGCTATAATAATTATAATGAACTTGTAATGTGTGTAGGGAAATAAAAATGACCACTTTGTCTCATATTTTCCAAAATCTACTTGGTTTGTCGACTATTAAACTCTTTAAGTTAAGTTAATTTCTTTAAACTTTTTTCCAATCACCCAATATTTTAGTACTTCTTATTAAAAGTGCATACTCAAAACCTAAAAATGCTCCTTGAGAGTCAACCTAGGGTCTTCTCTATTCTATAAATCAACCTCAAAATCATAATTATTTTGATGTGTCATGACAACATAGTAAATTTTGGGTATCGTTTCCAGGAAGAGATTTGGTTTTTAGTGCGTGGTTTTTATAGGATTTTTATAAATTTTATAAATATTTATTTGTTTTATATTATCCCTTTAGATATATTTTTGTGTTATAATTTCTTTCTTGTGTAGGTTTTGTGCATTAAACATTCTACTCTTGGATATTTACCACCTTTAGAACCTGAACTGGGGAGGATCTAACATCAGCGACCACAACATGCACAAGACAACCCTTTGAAGGAGGACACACCACAACTTGAGAACTTTCTAACCCCTATTCTTCTAGAACCAAATTAGAACCTGAAATTAACATGTTTAAAATGTATGAAAACAATTTAACCCGTAAATAACTAACATCTACTAATGTTGATATCCAACCCACCTATATTCAAAATCAAGGAGAGGCACCTAATTTTGATCTAAAATCCGGTCTAATTCATCTATTACCAATATTCCATTGACTTCCTAGAGAGGATCCACATAAGAATTTAAAATAATTTCATATTGTGTGTTTTACATTAAAACCTACAAATATGGATAAATAACATGTAAATCTTAGGTGGTTTCCTTTTTCATTATAATACACTGCAAAATACTGGCTTTATTACATTAAATCCCCAATAAGAGGTTGGGTGGACATGAAACATTTTTTTCTTGAAAAATATTTCCCAGCCTCTCAAACTGCAACAATAAATAAATAAATATGTGGTTTAAGACAAACTCAAGGGGAACACTTCATGAATATTGGAAAAGATTTATAATATTATGTTCAAGTTTTCCACACAACCAAATAAGCGATCTAATTTTAATACAGTATTTTTATGAAGTTTTAATTCCAATTGATAATAACATGATTGATGTTATGGCATGTGGTGTACTAGTAGATAAAACCCAAATTGCTAAAAGAACCCTGATTGAGAACATGGAGCAAAATACATAGCAATTTAGATCACATTTCAGTGTACCCATACGAGGTGTCTGTGAGGTGAAATGTACTAAATTTGGGAAGATTGTGGATGAAAAGTTTGAAGTGTAAGTACACTTGTTCAACAACTCGCTCTTTCCCAAGGAAAATCTCAATCTCTTCCTACCATCCACTATTGTAAATTCCCTTTCAATACCCACTACTCTGATCAATGTCCTCAGTTGTGAGAAACTTCTAAGAGTTGGGAGGCATCCTTTCTAGGACACCCCTATAACCAACCCATTAGGCAAAAACCTTATTATACATCAAACCTTAGGTGGAAGGAAAACCAAGTAGATAGTCCAGGGGGGTATTCAAACCATCCTCAACAACAATAAAACCAACACGTTCAGATTATTCATCCACCACCACCACCCAGAAATCCTCAACCACCCAAAGGACTTTCCAATAAACCCCTTAAAAACTTGAGTCTAGCCTAGAAGATATGATAAAACAAATGGGTACTAATAATATCCAATTTCAACAAACCACTCAGGAATCCATACAAGACCACAAAACCCAATTAGGCCAACTAGCTAACTCAGTGGGGAAATTCAAAGTCACAGCTCATATAAACTACCATGTCAACCATTAGTAAACCCTAGAGATAAATGAAATGTTAGTTCCATCGCCCATAAGAGTGGAAAACAACTAGAAAGTCAAATGAATCCTCCAATAGAGATATCCCCTCCTGGGTAAACCTCCATCTCAACCATTAAAAAGGTTCAAAATGTTGAAAAATCATTTCTTAAGAGAATACCTTACAAAAGAAAGAGTGTGTATGTCGATGAGTCTCCTAACCAAAACATTTCTCTTACATTCCCCCAAAGGGCCACCCAACCAAGAAAAAAAGGAAGCTAAACTCTATATGGAAGTTGTGGAGACATTCAAAAAAGTGATGGTAAACATCCCCTTGATTGATGTAGTGAAACAAATTCCATGATATGAAAAGTTTTTAAAGGATATGTGTACACATCAAAGGATACTATGTGGTGATGAGAAGGTAAGATTCTGGAAGAATGTAACTGAATTGATAGAACCATCACTACCTACCAAATGAAATGATCTTGGATTGTTCTCAATTCCATGAACCATAGGGGAGTATTCATTTTACAATGCTATTTTTTATTTAGTTTCTTATATAAATGTGATTCCTCACTCCATTTACTCTTCGTTGTATGTTGGATAATTAAAGACAACTTTGATAGTCCTTCAGCTAAAAAATATGAGTACAACACACCATTTTAGTGTGTTAGAGAATGTTATTGTGAGGGTTCAATGTTTAATTTTCCCTAAAAAAATTTATGTGCTAATAATGGAATATTTTATGATGAATGGACATGCCACAACTATATTAGATAGAATTTTTTTGAAAACTGCCAAAACCATAATTAATCATAATGGTACATTGTATGTGGAATTTGGTGGTGACATAGTCTGTTTCAACATCCAAGATACAATGAAACACCCCTCATAAGAACATTCCTATCTCTCAATCAATTCAATTTACATATTCTCTTCCTATAAAAGCACTTCTTTTCATTTCGTCGACACACTTTATGAATTTTCATCCTTGATTTAATTTCGTGGTAATGAATCATTCATAGATTGTTATAGTAGTATAGAAAAGTATCACAGATGTTTATTAGTTGAAAATTTATTTAACACTGAGATTCCAATTACCAATGATGATACTTATAAGCCTGTAAAAGCTCATTCCACATCCATGTATAATACTATTGAGCAATTAGATGAGATTAGTGACCTCTCATGTTCACACACTCTCCCATAAATCCAAAATCCCCTTAAATTGGAACTAAAACAACTAATTAAAGATTTAAAATATTTCTATCTTGAGAATCGAAACAAGTTTCCCATCATCATTGCTAGTTCACTCTCTCCTAAGCATGAATTGTGACTGCTTGAACTTTTTAGGGAGCATAAACAAGCATTAGGATGGACAATTTTAGACATTATTAATATTATCCCATCTATTTTTTCAAATCATATTTTATTAAATTATGAGGTTGAACCAGTGAGGTAGGCACAATGTCTTCTGAACCCAAACCTGTTAAATGTAGTTAAAAATGATGTAACAAAATTATTGTCTTATGGAATAATTTACCCTGTCTATGATAACTAATGGGTCAGTCCCATTCAAGTAGTTCCTAAAAAACTAGCCTTACATTAATCAAAAATGAAAAAAAATTAATTGATTCCAACTCAAGTGAATTATAGTTAGCATGTCTGCATAGACTATTACTAAATAAACAAACACACAAGGAAGGACCATTTCCCATTGTCATTCATTGACCAGATGCTAGAGAGGCTAGTAAGGAAGTCCCATTACTGTTTCATTCATTGGTACTCGGAATACTTTCAGATCCATATTTCCCCCAAGGATCAGGAAAACACAACCATTACTTACCCCTTTGGCACATTTTCATATAGGATGATGCCATTTGGTCCGTTCAATGCTTTGAGTACTTTCCAGTGATGTTTGGTTAGTATTTTTTCATATTAACTAGATAATTTCATAAAAGTATTCATGGATGATTTCAGTGTTTATGGATACTCTTTTGATTAATGTTTGAGTTGTCTTGCTTCAGTCCTATGTCACTGTATTGAAAATAATATCATATTAAATTATGAGAAATGCCATTTCATAGTGAGACAAAGTATAGTTCTGGGAAATGTAATTTTCAGGGATGGTATCCAAGTAGATAAATCAAAATTGTATTTTATTTCTTCCATTCAATTTCCCAAAAATGTACGGTATATGTGGTCTTTCCTAGTTCATTCTGTATTTTATTATCATTTCATTCATGGCTTTAGTAAGATTTCACTCCCCCTCTAATTATTTCACCAAAAAGAAAAGGAATATTTTTTTATAAAGAGTGTGAGAAAGCTTTTAATACATAAAATGGAGTCTCACATCACCTTGGTAATTCAACCACCTCGGTGGGATTTACCATTTGATCTTATGTGTGATGCCTCTAGCTATGTAGTTGGAGTAGTCCTGCCAAAAAGGGTCGATCGATCTCCACATGTCATTGCATATGCTGCACGTACCTCATACTTTTCCCAAGAAAACTACACCACTACTGAAAAATTATTCATTTCTATTGTGTTTTCCATGGTCAAACTCAGGTCATACCATTTGGGATCCAAATTCATTGTGTTCTCAAACCTTGCGGCCCTCCAGTATCTCTTTATGAAACCAGAAACAAAACCATGTCTCATTCGCTGGATTCTCCTCCTTTAGGAATTCAATTTAGAAATTAGAGGTAAAAAGGGAGCAGAGAATATGGTGGCTAACCATATCAGTAGGATCCACCCATCCTCAATCATTGATGCATCCCCCTCTATTCTAATAAATGACATGTTTCTTGATGAGAAACTATACTGAGTTCAAGATGTTATTCCTTGGTATTCTGAAATTGTAAATTATTTTGTAGAATCTTTTATTCCTGCTAATTTCAACAAAAACTAGGCATATCATCTAAAACATGAGTGACGTTGGTACATTTGGGATGACCCCTATCTTTGGTGCACCTATAGTGATCAAATACTCAGGCGTTTTATTCCCGATAGAGATTGTTAGTCTTTCTTTAGGTTCTTCCACACTCTTACTTGTGGGGGCCACTTTGGCCCCCAATAGACTGCTCAAAAAGACCTTGATTTTGGCCTCTTTTTTAAAACAGTTTTGGGAAGCCCGTGATTTTTGAAAATCTTATCCTTGTTTTAATTGAATCAATAATATCTCTAAAAGAAATGAAATTCCACAACAACCATTTCTCTTTTATGATATTTTTGTTGTTTGGTGTATTGAATTTATGTTTCCATTTCCCAATTCATTTGGAAACTTGAACATTATTCTAGAATTTGATTAAGTGTCAAAATGGGTAGAGGCAAGTGCTACAAAGACTTATGATTCTAAGGGAGTTGTATAATTTTTGATAACCCAAATCTTCTTGTAGGATTTTCTAACCTAGGTTTATCATCAGTGTCCCCGATTCTCATTTCCTCAACTAAAAAATGAAATCAATTTTGCATCGACATATGGTAGATCATCAAGTTTCAACTGCATATCACCCACAGACCAATGTCTATGATAAAGTGTCAAATAGGTATGTAACATATATTCTTGAAAAAACTATTCAACCTAGTAGAAAATATTGGAGTCTTAGACATGATGATTCCTTGTGGTCTTACTATACTACTTTCAAAACTCCCATTGGCAATTCACCATATCATCTAGTGTTTGGAAGGAGTTGTCTCCACCCTATTAAAATTGAGCACCAGGCCTACTCGGCCATCAAACAATGCAATTATAATATTTCTGGTGCAGGTTCTCAAAGAAAGTTATAGACTCAGGAGATGGTGGAAATGAGAAGAGATGCATATGAGAACTCAAGGATTTATAAGTATTGAATTAAAGCTTCCCATGGTCATCTCATCCTTCATCGTCAATTCCACATTTGGAAAAAGGTCCTACTCAATAATAAAATGCTAAGGTTGTATCCAGGTAAGCTTCGTTTTCACTGGTTTGGACCATACACCATTATTAACATATCTCCGTTTGGTTTTGTCCAAGTTCAAAATTAAGAAACCAAGAAAACCTTCACTATCAATGGGCAGTGGCTGAAGCCCTTCCACGAAGCCTATTTGGAGTCCTCGATGGAGGAACTCCAAGTTCAAGAAGTAGTCTAAAAATGAAACCTATCAAGTTTTATCCTTCTTTCTGACATTATATTTTATTATAGTGAGGACACTTCACACTCTAGGTGTGGGGGTGGGTATATTCATGGGTTAGTTAAGAATTTTCGTCATCTTTATTCTTTTTTTCTTTTTAGCTTACTGAATTATATTGTTACTTTCCCCCCTTTCACTCTCCCTCAATTTTTTTCGGAATATTATTTTTTTATATACTGACTTTATCATGAAAAATGATGACTATTTAGTAATGGATATTATAGATAACGCATGTGTAATTTCATTATTTCATGTTGTTTTAACATTCAAAACTTTTTAATGAAATTTTCATTTTAGCAAGAATTTAACACTATGGTGTGACTTTATTTTAAAATTTGGTTCTTTGAAGATGATATAAATGGATTGTATCATTTTGAAACCTTTCAGAAGAATGGTTCCCTTTCTGTGAATAGTTTAAAGGAAAATTTTGTCACTTAATTTCTCCAAAAACTTTACACCCAACCAGGAAGTCTAAAAATTTATACTTAATAAAAGGTAAATATATGTTAGTTTTATTTTTCTCTACTTTAAAAAATAATTTTTTTATAAATTCGTTCCTTGTCTGATCTATTTCATCACTATACCAAATTGGCCAATGTGTGTGTACCTGTCATCGGACTGTTATATGCCCTCAAAAAACAAACTTAAAACCCGAAAAAATGCAGTGTCTTGGCAAGGTCAAAGACCACCCTTCCTCAACTTTTGATCATGTTATAACTATTACAATTTCTATTGTGAGAACATCAAACATGGGTGGAGAGAAGAGTGTGAGATTTGTTCCAAGTGAAACTTTTGGAAAAAAATGAGGGGAGTGATTAAATGTACATAATGTGTGTATATCTTAGTTGGGAGCTTATGGTTTGATTTCTGGGAATTCTTAAGTTAGTGGGTCTTGAAATTTGATTACAAAGGATGTGGGGAAGGTTTGGTGGAAAGGAAGATTTAAGTCGACAATTTTTATAATAACTTATATTTACCTGATATAAAGTAGAAAGAATAGTATGAAAGGGTTTTCACACACACAAGTTTATAATTAGTCACATGATAAAATTTTGAATTATTTTCTTCAATTGGTATTATACATCTCTTAGAATATCATTCTGATACAATTTTTGAGATACCTTTTTCAATGCTCACTAAGAATAACTCCTCAGTGTGATTTTTTCATTGATCACATTTCTATCATGAATTGAATTTTTATTGAATGTTATATCTATATGAATTTGTAAATATATCCATGAATACTTTTTGTAAATGTGAATTTTACTAGGAGTGAAAATGTTTAGGTGTGGGGGTGTGATTGCACCGTGATTCACTGTTTCATTTTCATCTTTATAATATTGTACTAAAATTGTTTTATATAGAAAATTAAAAATATAATGAAAAATTTCACATTAAGTTTTAATAATTTATTTTAATTTTATCACTTTTAAATGGGTAAATTATACTTTTTTGATATTTTCATTGATGGTGGGGGTGATTTGGAGTCCCTAGTGATGATTTAGAAGGAAAAAGGGCCAAACTTCATGGCATCCAATGGACATGTGTCCACTGTTCTGAGAACTATGGGAATTAAGTTCATTCAAATAGGATGAAATTTTATGGTTCGACAAAAAACATCATAGTATAAAACTATTATTAAGGAACCTAATCCCAATTCAGGAATATGGTGGCTTGTCTGAACCATTCTGTCAAGAGGATAGAATCAACCCGGATTCAAAATTTTAGTTAGATCTATTAACTATATATCCAAATCCAGATGTCTAATGGCAGCCCAATATGACATGTAGATAATAAAGATGTCTATGAACAACTCTTCTCTTTTGACCATGTTGTGATATGTCTTTCTGATATTCTATAACTGAGACACAAGTGGTACCTCAAAAATAGGGTGAACAAAACCATGTCCCATTTTTTCTTTAAAAAGGCACCAAGGGAACCTCATTTGTAAGTTCGTCCAAGATAGTGAAGTGATGCCAAATTGAAGTTCTAGAGGAGTCCTTTAATCCGATTAAAAGTTCTTAAGCTCCCTATCCTCATGGGGGGATAAATAATGAATAAGGAGGTACACCTGAGCTTCCTCCTTCTCCCGAAGTCGAGCTAAATGGAGGGCGTTCGTTGTTAGGGAGCTACACACATGTCAAGGGATTTACTATTAATATATTAGCTAATTTTTTGGATTAATATGGGTTTTTAAACATTTCATCCCATGTATCTTACAAGATTTCATTTTTGAAATATTTTTTTGATACATGTGATCGTTATGCTCGTAATTTCTAACTGATTGGTGTGAGGTTTTGAGTGCGTGATTTGTGTTGTTCCAATTCGAAAACACAATAATTTCTTTTCATACCCACACTCTTGAGATTTCAATATTCTTTGAAGATATTATTCCATTCATAACTGTTAAACCTTGACAAAACGATTTTACATCAAGGTTTGGTTCTTTAAGCATTAAAATAAAAGCTTAGGAATTAACCAGTATTCCAATTAATTTGAACTAATGAATCACTCCAAACATGAATGAATCTCTAAGAAAAATGAACTTGAAATTTGTGAAGTGAAATAAAAACAACACGTTAAACTCATATTTTCTAAAATATTCTTGTTTTTTAAAATATTAAACTCTTTAATTTAAGTTATTTTATTTAAACTGTTTTCAAATCACTCCCAGTTTTAGTGATTTTTAAAAAAAATGCATACTCTAAACCTACCAATGCTCCTTGAGAGATGAACTAGTTTCTTCCTTATATAATAAATCAATCTTAAAATAATAATCAATTTGATGTTTCATGATAATGATGTAAAATTTTACCAAACTCTTTCAGTAAAATGGTGTTATTCAACATTATAGTGATGGAAAGACCAATGGCGGGGAGAATATAGCACACCAGTATTCAGGGAATTAGCCCTTTGATTATTTATTCTAAATATATAAATTTTTTGAGTTATGATTTGGGAGGAATGGAAGAGTGTTTCATGGTTTTTTTGGATTTTTCATAGGTTTATGGTTGGAGAATTTTTAGTTGAAACTATGCAATACCTTCCAAAAAAATGTTCAACTGAAATAGTGGGCTCTATGTAGGCACATGATTTTTCCAAACCATGTGGATACCCTGTAGAAACTATGAAAAGTGGAACAGATGGGTTTATTTTGGTAGTTACATCGGTTTTCAAAAATCAAAATACATTTTTGCGAAGAATGTTTAGCGGAAGTGTTTGGTGTATGTTTTACATAAGGTTTGTCTAACTATGCACCCTAATCATGCAAAAATAAAAACAGGATCCTAAAATTGTGTATCTAACTTGGTTTTCCCCAATAAACTCTCATTTTTTCCTTATTCCAACCCTAACATGATTTCCACTTCCACCCAAGGACATAAAAACCCTTCCTATTGATTTGGGAGTGATCTGTTGACATTTCTTAGTGTGTTGTAGACTTTAATTCCTTGGTAAGTACTCATTCTTGGTGATTTTCATTAGTTTTCTTCTTCTTCCCTCTATTGTATTCAAGGATCTAATACTTTCTGTATATATCAATGTTGTAAAATTCTAATCATGATGAGATAAATTTTTGATGATGATAGAGAACAAGATCTTGGGTGGATATTTGAAGATCTAATAAAATTATGTTAAATTTTTTCCTCTATTCATTGTTTTCACCTATGTTTGTGAGCTATGTAGCTTCACTCTCAAATCCTCCTATTATAAGTTTAATTCTTGATTTAAATTGATTTTTTTCTTAGTTTGAATTGTGAAATTTATGAAAAATGTTTTTTGGATACCCACATTAGTGATGATTGGTGGAATTTTTGAAATTGGTTGTTTTGTAGAAACTAAAATTGTTAAATGATTTTAAAATGATGATTTTAAAATAGTTGTTTGGTTTTGATGTAGGGTTGGTTGGAAAATGTTTTCAAAAAAATTATTGTTTTATTTAAATTAATTAGCATTGTTTATTTGACATGGTATTTTGAATACATGGTTGGAGTGAGTACATTTCATTGACGTGAACCTATTTAAGTGGTTTATACCATTGGGATACTATAAAATCTCCCTTAAGAATGGGAATGTGCAATTGGGGATCATGAGATTTGGTTACCTTATGAATAATTGGTTAATTGATGAGAGTCCACTCATTAGAATTGAAATATCACCTTGGAATGCAAGTGTGGATATGTGGATGTGTGGAATGGAATGGGTTATGCCAAATGGATTGTGAGAAATGGTTTCAAAGAAATGATTTGGTTTCTTTCCTTGGAAATTGTTTGGTTTAGAAAATGGTTTGGCTAAATATAAAATATTTTAAATTGTTTTATATAAATGTTCTAACATGTTATATCCTATTTTCACGGGTAGAGAAGTAATCTATGGAAAACTTATTGAGTTTTATACTCACCCCCTTCATGGGAACTATGTTGCATTTATAGATATGATATATCAATAAAGAAGTAAAGTTAAGGTACCCCATTTATTTAGTGTTTCATCTTAATACCCTGGATTGTATTGTGGAGTTAGACCATGGATCATGTTAGGTGGTATGGAGTTTATGTCTTTATAGTATTTGAGCTATGTTTGGTTTTGTCACTTTTTACTCTGATATGGTTCTTATTTGTAGTTGGTATTATTTTCAGTTGGTATTACATTCAGTTTTATTGCATTACTATAATGCATTATATCAGGACTATTTTGTTATTGTATTCAGGGATTGGTTGTTTTATTTTAAAAGATAAAATCATCCCCACATTTATAGGATGCCCTTGGAATTTATTTCTAGCCATTGGTGCTTTGGAGATGTCAACTAAGGCCCAGTAATGTTCCACCACCTTCTCAAACCAATGTGGAGGGTTGAAATGTTATGTGTTTTCCCTCTATATATTACCCTAATACTTATTTGATCACCCCTTTCCACGTTTAAATGTTTTTCTCCTTTACAAAATTCATTTCAATAAATCCTTTAGACTCATTATAATGTTGGTGATTCAAATTGAATGGTAAAGGTTTCAAATCGGCTTACTTATTTTTATTTGAGATTATTTTTCATAAATATTTTTTGTACTTCCACTTATTTTTCTTCCAAATTTTCCCTCTTATTTTATTATAATCTATTTGATTCGTTAATAATTATTTTTAATTAATTACCTTTAACCAAATTCTTCTCCCAAATTCATTACTATGTCAAAATATATGTTTTTTTATATGATTTAATTCATTTTAATTCTCCTATTACACTTTTAAATAATGTGTGCAATCTAAAAAGTAGTCAAAATACTTTCTCTTAATTATATGTCAAGGTTTTCTATAACTCAAATATTTTTTCAAATATCCCTTCTTAAAATAATTCATAAAAATCACTCACAAAGGTAATTTTATGCTACCTAAGTGAATGATGATGTTTTCATAAATGTATATCCATCATGTTTATTCTTCAAAATTGATTTCATGATTGAATATATTTTTAATATTCACTTTTTTTAATGATTAAGATATTTTAATGGTAACATATACAATATAAAGATAAAATTAAAAGTACACTACCGTAGATATTTTAACTGTAAAAAATAGACTTATCAAGGATGATTCTTTAAATTGTAATGAACTAATAAAACTTTTGGATGTTATATAACCATTGGTAAATAACTATTGACTATTTCAATTATACCCCAATAGTTTTGTACATTATGAACAAAATGGAATTAAAATGATCGATGTAAACAAGACCAATTTGAAACATAAATGAAACATGATAAAAAATGAAATAAGAGGAATATTATGAGGTATATGAAAATCAAAAATGTTTTTAATCAATTAAATTATAAATAAAAATTTACATTTTATAATGATGAAGTACATTTGAGAAAAGTCAATATTGGACATATGGGGGTTTTCATTAAACTATTACATAAAAAATTTAGATTTTCCTTCTCAACTCTTTATCCACCATGTTCATATTCTTTATTTTTTATTATAAATTTTATTTTCTATACATACATTATTTCTCAAGTTCATTTTCTATTAGACTTCTCTTTATTTACAAAGTAATTAAATAAGTCTCTTTTCATATTTTCTACATGATTTTTTTATATTATTTATATACGTGTTAAAGAAATATATTTTTATGTTATTTCTGCAAGAACATGTTTTCCCTATATATTCATCATATTTTCTATTAATATTAATCATTATGTTTTCATGGTTCTCTAAAGTAATTATTCTTACCATTTTTTAATAAAAATATTTCCATATAAACAAAAAAAATTAAATCATACAGGGTTTTTCATACTATTTTTTAGGTGTTGAATGAAACAATATGGTTCTTATGTGTTTAAATGTATGTTTTTTATAATTTTTCTAATGAAAAATAAAATAATCTAAAAAATTTATCAAAATACTGGTTCATGGAAAATAGAGGCGAATAACAGTGAGTTGACGGTATATCTCTCCAATTAATTTGGTAAAGATTTATTCTCTAAAAAAATGATATTTTAGTAAACTATAAGTTATTCTAGTATGATAGGTTAAAAGTGAATAGGGGTTATGATTATAATCTTACCAGGTTCCTTGATGGTATTTTCTATTATTTTTTGGTGTTTTTTGTAGAAATATTTTTATTATAGGAAAAAATTTGTTTATTTTATGCGTAAAAATAATTCTTAATTTTTATAAAGGAAAAGGATGATATTTTATATAATAGTTATAATCATTTCAGGATTTCATGTATTCAAAAGTATCCATTTTGATGAATTATTATTTAAAATAATTTTATTCCTATATACTTGATTATGATTTTTCTTTATTAAATAATTTTTAGTAAAAAAGATAGTTATAAGTTTGAATGTATGTTTTATATGTTATCAAAGTTACACATATAAAAGATACACTTTCCATTGGTTTTAAGTCATTTCTAGGGCCTAATGGGTATTATAATTCTTCCATACCCATTAGTGAGTTTTATGTCCATCCCATGTTTTCAAATGATATTCGTAGGGCTTAAGGATGAGTAGAAATAATGATGAAGTAAATCTTGGAAAATGAAATTTTAGACTTAAATAAAGATCGTATATTATTTAAGGATTTTGTCTTAGTTGAAAAAAAATTACATTTGGTAGGAAAACTATGGGTCTTTATATTCATGTGTTTTTTCAAAATTCTATTAAACTCAAAACCAAAAAGTTCTTGGAATGTAAGTGATTCATAATTTTCAATAATTCATGTAACAATGGGATAGTAATGATTGGGCCTTTATAACTTGTATCAAATCAAGTTTTTAGAAGATACAATGTTATCATTTTTTGATAATAAGTAATTTTATACCTTTATGGATTAATAATTCTATTGGTGATTATTCATTAAAAGTATAAATACCCAATTGAGGTTTCATGTGATTGTATTGTCGGGTGATTAATGATATTTTGGAAGATATATGGTATATTTTTTGGAATAATACATGATGTATGATTAACTAAAATTCAAGGATAATTTTTCTTTGATGTTGGGGTAATTTTAGTTAATTGAGATATAGGGTATATTGATTTAGAAAATGTTAGTTGGGTAGTAAAGGAAACCAATTATATTGAATAGTGATGTGGTGACAAGAAGATTAATTTTATCCTTCCGAATGTTTTATTTTGGTAACATTACTTGATTATGGAATATATTATTATTTTATATTAAGTGATTTTATACCAAATCATTGGGTATTATTTTTGGTAAAAATATTGAGTTCGTTTTTTTAACCACATATAAATCTATTATGGTGTTCTGTCTTGGAAATTCATATTATTTAGGGAAAGTATTATTAAATTTTATGAGAATATATGATTAAAGAATATTAATATTTGGTATATGACATTATGAGCGACTAATGATGTTTAGGGTTATATTTTATGTTTATTTTTTGGGAATACGTGACCAAGATTCTATAATTGTTGGTTTTTGAATTTGTTAAAGAATATTTTGAAGAGTCTTAGGGTTTAACTATTTCTAGACTGATTTAAGTTGAACATGGGGTGTTTTTTATTATATTTAGGTTCTTTAAATTATCATATTACTTCTTCACTTGGCGGTTTATTTAAATTTTCAAGGAAATCATCTATACTCATGTTAAATGTTTTCATTTTTTGTAATTCTCTTGAAAACATCAGTAATAACTTGTCATAAAATTCATATAAAATGAAAAAAAATGTCCTTTGGTGGAACTCATGATCAATTAGAGTCCATTTTCATCCATCAATATTGAAAATTTTATCTCGGTTATTCGTCACTTCAAATGGGAGATGAAAGAGATGTGCAAACTCATAGAAGAACCCAACCAAAAGATAAAATCTTTCTTATATAATGGAAATAAATCAAGTAATTATATTTTCCCACATTATCTATCATGATGGTAAAATATTTTCTTAAACTCAACAAAAAAATAGACAAATCAATAGAGTCTTATATAGAAAACATACATCCACTATCAAAATATTCCTTTAAAAACACTCTCCCCAGTAGGACTCTTTTATAGAACACACATGGTTTAACAAATACTTTTATAAGAAATAATAGGTTTCCTAATGATAAATTATAAATTAATGTTCCTGATAAAATATAAATTTTATATTATTACCTTATTAAAAAACTCTAATTTTTATGATTACTTATGTTTAATGTTATTTGGTAAAAAACTAATGTTTTTTAGGAGATCATGTAATCATGGTTTTCTTAATTTATAGGGTCTCCTTTCAAATATTGGTTCCTTCCAAAAAAAATTATATAATTTAATATTTTACCTTATATGCCTCAAATAAACTATATTTATATTAATATTTTACAATTTTATATACACCTATGATGAATTATTGGTCTGTTTTCCACACTTATGGAATTATAGTCCCCACACCACTTTGTTATTAACAGTTTTTTCAAACTCAATTTCCATAAATTTCATTATAATTTTACTTCTAGAACTTAATCCTTCAAAATTTGGTAATTTACATATTATTATTGTTTTATATTGTACTTGAACTTATTTTTATTTGTAAATTCATTCATTTCGCATAAATAATTTTTGATTGATTCTAACATAAGAAAATACGACATTGTAAGGGTTTTCACTCACTTAATCCTCTTTAATTTGGTTATACTATTTCTTCTTTGAATATTCTTCAATATTTTATTATTTTTATCTTATAAAGTCATTATATTTAATTTACTCATTACATTTTTGGTATTTAGATTTCTTTACCATAATTTCATTTTCAAGTGATTATTACATTATAAATTATGATGTTTGTAAGGGTTTCTCATCTCAATTTCCCTTCATAAATATATGCTTTACATAAAACACTTTAATACATTTTTTATTTATATATACTACACTTGAATGTATATTTATTTTACTTATCATTTTATTCAATGGATTTATAATTCTATTTTATGTTCTTTGTTTCGTTAATTTTTTATTTATATGTTACTAATGTCGTTAAGGATTTCATAACTCAATATCTTTTACTCAAGTCATAAAATTTCATCATTGTCAATGATCTTAGATTATTAATATATTCTATCATTTTCTTTATAACATTATTTTTTCTATTTCACTTTTTAAAATTACATTCTAATTTCCTTTTTTTCTTGGATGATTTTTTTATTTCGTATAAAACACTTTTATGAATAATTACGCACCTATTTATTGATTTTTTATTTTCTATGTCTATATTCTTTAATAAACAAAACTATTTTAATCTTGAAAAATAGATATATATTCTCCAATGAACCATTCATATTCCATATTATTTCAATTAAAAATTAAATTTTAATTATCTTTTATTATGGTAGGATTCCTTAAAATCCATTCAAACAGACAAAAAGTTTAGTTGTATAAATTTATGTACATATTTTTTCTTCTATTACACTTTAATTGGAATTGCCCTTATTTCCACTAAACATTCAATTATTAGTTATTCCTTTGAAAATAATGGTTTTCAATGTCCTATTTCACCCATGGAAATGGATTTTGAGAATGTTTTAATGAATTATTCCACTTTTTAAATCCTTTCACTTCAAGCATGATGCGACAATGAAAATTGTGGGTTCTTATAATGACATGAAATTTTTTAAAAAAATTATCTTTTATTTTTATTTTGAAACAACCATTAAATATAGATTGATAGAATATTATTATTTATTATAGAAAAAATTCCATGTGTAATAAAACATCATACACTAGCTAAAATTTTAACAATTTATATGATTAAAGAGTTGAAATAAATAATAATTTTTCTTAGGTTTCTCAAGATCATAAATTTAAAATGATGAAATTTCATTAAGTGGGTGAATGTGAAAAGCAAATTTTTTTTAATAATATATGAGTTTTATGTTATCAATTAATATTTATTTAACATATATTTATTTTAATAAATATATTTTATATCTCAAATGAAATTATAATATTGACAATATTCCAATTATACATGTAAAACTATCATGTTTACTATATTGTGTAGAAAATGTTTAACTTATAAGATAATTATATTTCCTGAACATAGTTTTTAATATATTAAAATAATTATAAAATTATTGGATATTTTATATGTGTATTTTTATGAAAACAATATTGATATTTCGTAATCATATAAAAACAATTTGGTATGTAAAAATAATATACTTTTTATTTCAAAAGGAAATATTTTTTATTCTAAATGAATTATTTTATATAAAAATTAAGTTTAATTTAAAATATAAATGTATAAATTTAAAAAAATTTGATAAAATATAATACCCTTTTGGTTTTATAATTTAGAATTTATTTTGATGTGAATTTTTCTTATTTTTTTAAGAAAGTTGATTTTGTATTGAATTTTAAAACAATATAGTTTTTAAAAATACTATATCTTTTATGACATCATCATCATATAGATATGACATAAAATTTTATAAAACTTATATGCTATATATTAAATTATAATACAAAAATATATCATATAAATATTATTCAATTAATATAATAAATTGGTTTTAAGATAAATACAAAAAAAATTTATTAGTTTTGATGCAGTGCTTGTACAACATTTGAAAAGTAAAATTGATGTATTTAAGATAGTATCTTGAAAAGTATAAGTCTTTAATTTACCATGGGAGATGAAATTCTGAAAAACAAATGATTTTATATATATTTATGAATATTTTATTTATATAATAAGATAATTATCCAAACTCTTACCCAATGTTTTCATAATGTAAGAAAAGTAAAAATAACATCTTAAATTAGTTCTTATCATAAGTATGAGAATAAAAATACACTATGAATGGTTATATTTGATAATAATTTTTAAAACTAAATTATATTTATGTTTTTAATTTATTTTTAAATTTAAATAAGAGAATGGTCCAACAAAATGCTTATCTGGTGTCAATGCCACATATGAAAAAACTGGAGAGTAGTAAAATTAATTTTTATAAAAATATTTAAAATGATCTATTTGGTATTAGTTATGGTGTTGAAAAAAGTTTAATATATAAATTATAAGTAATAAATAGTTTAAATTTTTAAATTTTAATGACATAGTTATAAAGTTATTCTTTTAAAGTGAAATAGAAAATCTATAAAATGAAATTAAAGGGAATTTAATCATAATTATGATTTATAAAATAATAAAAATTAATAAAACATAATATTAAGTTAGTTATTATTTTTTAGTGAATTCTAATTTCACCAATTTTTATTTATAAACCATTTTGAATTATAAAAATATATTTTTGGCCATTAAAGTATGAATGTTTTTAGAAATACCACAGAATTTTACTTATAAAAGAGGATTCATTATACTCTTTCCAAAAAAAATATCATTTTTTATTTTCATCCCATATTTCCACCCCAACCCTTATTTAAACATTTTTTTACATTTACCAATGGATATATAATATCCATAAGTCCTTTCATTGAATGATTTAGAGTTAATCTGAAAGAGGTGGTTCGAGGAGAAAAGTTAGGGTTTCAGAGCCTCTTTATGTTTTCTTATTTAGGATTCTTTATCTTAAATTGTTTTTCAAAACTACAATTATTTGTATAAAATTATAAAATTATTATTTTATTATAATATATTGGATCCATGAAAGATTAGAAATAACTTATTTCCTCTCAAAAATCTCTTTCATAATCCATTACTACCTCAAAATACCTATTTTTATGAAATGGCCTCTTTCGTTTCAAATCTCCTCTTAATATTTTCAATCAAATGAGTAATCCTCAAAATTTACCAAAAAAATAGTAATTTAAATTTTTGTTAATGTTTTTTGAAAACTCAAAAAAAATATTTTATTTTCCCTTCTCTAAAACACTTCTAAAAAAAGCATTTCCAAAGGTGGTTTTATGTTATCTAAGTGAACAATTATGTTTTATAAAAATAACTTCCAATATTATTCTAAAAAATTGATTTTATGTTTCAATATAGCATTAATAACCATGTAATTTGTTCATTATTATTTTTTAATTGAAAAATATTTATTATTATAATGAAATTAAAATTAAATTATAACAGTAATTTTTAACCATAAGAAATACACTTTTAAAGGATGATTCCCTAAATGGAAACTATTTCATAGCATATTGAACTGGTATAATTAAAAAATGATATAGATATAATAACATAACACTTATATATATTATATAACTATTTTAAAAATAACATTTTACAATTAAAATTATACTATATTAGTTTTTTACATTATAAATCAAATGAAATCTAAAATAACAACTTAAAGAATACAAATTGGGCATATGAATTAAAAATAATAGTAAATTAAATAATACGAATAATAACATGAAAATGAAAATAATAAATGTTCATAATAAATTAAATCATTGATAAAAAATTTTATATAGGAGGTTAGATGATGTGTGAGGCGATTCAGGACTTGAGGAAAAGGATTTTTCTTTTAAATTTTTACTTAAATTTTCTTGTAGTTTTCCTCTCAGCTATTTATCCTCTAGGTTTATATTATTTATTTTGTGTAGAATTTCATTCTCCATACCTATGTGATTTATTAAATCCATTTTATATTATCCTTGAATTTTATTAAAAAAAATTAAAGAAAATTTTATTCATGATTCCCACTAGGTTCATTTTATATTCATTATAGAAATATGAATGGATTATATTTTTAATGATTTTTAAATGATATTATTTTACTACCAAATTCTTCAAATTTATATACAAATCTTCCTCTTTAATTTTTCATGGTTTTCTAATGTAATTTATATTATACTTTTTTTATAAAAAAATTCTTTTTGAATAAACATTGTCCAAAGTGTAATGGATTTTTTCCTTATTTTTATGGGATAAATGAAACATGAATGTTCTATTTATTTTAAATGTAAGTTTTTGATTAATTTTTTATAAAAAAACAAAGAATCTACATTTTTTTAAATTATGGTTCTTGTAAATTATATGTGAGGATGGGTTATCCAAGGATATTAATATCCAATACATTTTTCAATAATTTATTCTTTAGATAAAATATGTTGGAATTAACTATAAGTTAATCTATTATAAGAGAAAAAATATAACAAAGTTTATGTATATAAATTCCTAACACAGAATCATGTATTTTTCTATTTTTATTTTTTTTAATGGGAATTTTTTGATTTTAGAAAATAAATTTGTTAACCCCAGGATTAATTTGTTTTTAATCAAAGAGTGTGTAGATGATACAACTCTGATGATTAATTATTAAAATATCAAATATACTAGATGTGTGTTAAGGATTAAACATTGTTTAAATATTTTTGTAAGAATAAATATTTCTATTCAATACTAATTTCATTCTTCATGAAGTGAATAAAATTAAATATGATTTAAAATGAATATACCTTTCACAAAAGAAATTATATTTTACATGAAGAATTAATTTGAGAAGAAAATAGGAATTGAGAAGGATTTGGATTGAAAATTTAACTTATAATGGATTTTTATTATTTTCTATAATTATCAATTTTCTAATTATTTTTAAGATCCTTATAGGAAAATATAATATAACGAAGGGATCCACCATGGTTATCCCTCTACCACACATAGGGGGTCCAAGAAGTCTACCACCATTGTAAGGCCATCCATACGAAAGCCACAAGAGGTAGATGTGGGCCATAAATAATCCCATGCAAGGGCCCTGGTATAGGCCTTACATAGTTGACTCCCTAGGGCACACATGGATTGGGCTATAAGCCCATACCGGTTTTCATGGATTGTTTTCTATCCTAGACCATGTGGGAATGAGGTTATTTGAATCTGGGTGTTCACCCCATTGTAGGCCCAAAAAGGTTGCGGCAACATAATCACTTATAAAGTGGAGGTGATCACAATCAAATTCATTTGTCAGAAAAACACGGCATGTTGAATTATTCCTATGCTATTTAAATTATGTATAAAACAATGATTTCCTGATCTACATGATCTGAGCTATACAATTGATTTCATCAATCATCTTCTTCCTTAGATCTCATTTGGAGCACCTTCAGTACGTTAGCCCAATCGATAAACCACCGTCAATATGTCTTTCATTCATGGAGATAATCCTGGGAAGTCATGTTCACAAAATATAAATAATAGATGCAAATGTAATTTAATTAGTGGATGGACATTGAGCTTTAAAAATATGTAAAATGGGTGATATTATTCACATGCATGTAATATGTTTGTCGCATAAGATGACGAGAATAAAAAATTAGAGAAGGATATTTGGTATAAATTTATATCTTCTGTTTTTTATAAAATTAGAGACTCTGTATTTTTTAAAGAGGCTCTCAAAAACATTAAAATGATAAATAGGAGGAGCTCAATATTTTTGGAATTTAAGATTATACATTTTGTGATGAATAGATTGATACCCAATTCTATAGAAATGTATGGTCTATAGAAACATGGGAGGCACGGGTATCACATGGAGGAGTTAGGCCCGATATTCATCAGTTATTAGAGGTTCATGAAAATACATACAGAGTGTTTTTAAATCTTCATGAAAAAAATTGAAGACCTGGTGATATCATTATGGGTGAGTTGTGGTAGTGACCTATGTGATATCAAGAAGAAAACACCCAAAAACCTTGGTTGTTTATTATGAGATTTTTTTCATGCATATAATAAATATAGGTAGAACAAAATAATTCTAATAGTCAATAGGGTAATTTAAAATTAGAAACAAGTAATACCCACATTAATTTTGGTATTTAATTTGAGAAATATAATACCTAATTATTTTTTTATTTTAGTATTTGAAAAAGTAGGAAATTAAATGTTTTTTTGTTTAACACATTGAATTAAGGATTTAAATAATGTATTTTAAATCATGGAATTATTAAAATCATATGAACATTTTTTTATAAATATGTCCATGAATTTGAAGAAGAAATAAAATTAATTGAAAAGTCAATTGAGACTCCTTGAAACCAATGTGAAATAATAATTTTATGAAGTAATCCTAAGCTGGGTAAATCATAAAGAAGCTAATTTCTTGTACCCAAGAATTTAAAGGATAATAATTGATATTTTTCATGATATGGAAGGAGTTTTGAGTCAAAAAACATTTACCATGTCATCTATTGAAGAACTTGATGATTTATATAGAAGAAAGGGACACCCATCTTTCTTGAGGAGGAATACTATTTGTGAAAAAGTTATTTTTATAATATAATCAATAGAAAACTAATATTATACCTGGTGTGTCTTAACATCTATGCAATTCTTCTGATTGTGTTGTCTATTTAAAAAATAAAAGGATAAGTTGGGGTGTCTAAGTAAATTTCGTGAGGGAAATTTTGGGTTTTAACCAATTGTAGAACTGGGGGGGTCTAACTTGTTGTATTTACTAATGTTTATACTGAATAGAATACATATTGTGGTATCAAACCAACATCACAAGGAAAAATACCACCCCCCCCCACTCTTAGTGGATCTTAATCGGTAATGGGGCTCTATAAGTAGTATCAGAGCACTGTTCACCTCTAAATATTCAAGAATAATTATAGATCAAATACGATGAAGATTTTAAAATCTCATTTCCATTCTATCAAGAATATTCAAAAGGGGTAAAATTATAAAGGAATGAAAACGCTTTCCTAACAAGAATGCAATGAGTGTAGATGAAATCAATATCCTTTTATTTCATGAAAAGAATAAAAATAAGTATCAATACTAGCCTTTTTGTTCTCCAATCAATATAAAATAAGAACACTATATAGTTTATAATTCTAAAAATTGTGTGGAGAAAGAATTTAAAATTGTAGTGTCACTCTTGGAGTGGAAAAATTAATACTATTCTAGTGATGATGAGGTAACAAAAAGTTTTAATTCTAAGGAATCATCATGAAATGAAAAATAATATCAATGGAAAATAAGTCATGATATTTATTATTCGATGGTCAAATATTTGACCTTGGAAAATAAAATATTGATAAAATAATTATCCTATAATATCAAATCAAGTAAAATGGAAACCATTATGAAGGAGAAAAGTGATATGATATAAAATATTTACCAAAAGATTCTAAAACAAATGGAAATGGAGTAGAAATTAAAGGTTATCATCATATATCTCCTAAATCAACATGAATAAAGGAGAAATCAGGTATCAATGTTTCTTGAAATTTTGAAGTAATGATTGATATGATAAAATATAAAGACATGAAAATAAGGGACCTTGTGGAGAAGTTTTACACCTCTTTCTAGAAAATAAATATCCTTCCAAAATATTTCGCAAAATTTGTAGCAAAAAGAGGAATCCATATCTAGAATATGGAAGAAAAGTTTTATCCCATGCACATTATGCAAGAGTGGTATCATAAAAGATTAAATAACCAAATTCTTTTTATTGTGGAAGATTTTGGAACATCAAGAGTAAATGTTTAAAATCCAAAAATCACATTGATGTTGTAAGAATTACATTAGTTCCAATATCTCAGTCAATAAGAGATCAAAGGGTGTATTACATTTTTGTTAAATGTTTCATTCTTTCTAACCTCAGTTTTATAGAAAGGAATTTCACTTCTAAGAATTCATAGAAGGGAGATAAATCCATATAAAGACACTAAATCCTATGACTTACCAAAATATTACATTCTATGGTAAAAGTTCTATCATATGGAAAATTGGATTGATGTTTTTTGAGAATGAAAATGATCCACCAGAATGTGTGTATTAAGCACCGAAATCTGAGCACTCAAATAAATAATATTTTTAGAATAGAAAAAATGTAAATATTTTGTGACAGCTGGGAATGATGTTGAAAATTATTTTCCAAAAAATGAATAAGTTCGTAGGAAAGACATATGTTCCCAATCTCTGAATTATGTTAACAATAATGAAATCACATCCCCTGATGAGCTTGTAAATAAAAATATATAATATAACAGAAAACTATCACCTAGAATGTTACACGAAACAAATAAGAGGTTCCTCCTTATTCAATATTATTTTATTTTACATGATATAACATGACTGGAATTGAAGGATAAGCATTTTTCATCATAGATTTCATTAATTTCCATGATGTTAAGGATGATTGAATCCCTTGAGGGGGAGATTTTATGAGACATGAAGTATTCCAATCACCCTCTCATCCCTTTTTGATTAATTGTATTAATTAAGGGGGTTTTTAGTTGATGGGAAAATGAGACAAAGGGGGACCTATTATATTCTACACTTTAAAATTTATGATATATTTTTTGAGGTATGTGCTAGATTTATCATTTCATTTATAAAACATATTATATTTGTCCCCAATATGAGAGGTTAGAATTTATGACCATGATTTCAAATGCATGGTAATTTATTGATAGCATAGAAAACCTTGGTCATAACTATCTTGTTTTCTTCACTAGGTTATCCCATGTAGACATAGATATTATTAATGAAATAATGTTTTCTAAGAAACCCTTGTCAGATCACTCCTCTCTTAGATGTGATCAATAAATTATAATATAAGGAATAATATTATCTTTTTGAGAATAATATGATGTGAGATAAAATCCCCCCACTTATCATTTTTATTTTATTATAAAAATTGGGATAAATTATTGGGCACACATATAGACTTTTGAAAATTTGAAGAGATATATTGAAAAGAAAAATACAAAGGGGGAGATTGTTGAGCACAAATTGTGTTTTTTGTAAATCAGTCAATATGTTTACGAAATAAATATAAATATCGATTATGTTAATATTAAATGTCCAAGAAATGTGTTAATGAGGAAACATTTTTCACAACATTTTTTTTATGATTACATAAGTCCATGAAATATCATCATCATCATCGTTTATTTATTTAATAAAAAATTATAAGAATGTTATAGAAACAATATTGGTAAGAACAAAACATAAATAAAAGTGAAAAGGCCTATCCCCTTACGGTGTTCTACAGTGATGAAGCCCAAGGGTGTAACGCCCTAACTCTAGTTACCCAAAGTCGATGCATTATGACATAACATTGGAATGATCACAAGGAAATAATGTCTCGAAAGACCAATCAGTTTAGTATTATTGGAAACAAGATTCATACATAAGTTCAACTTTACAACTTTAAAAGAAATTCAACATGAATTTATTCCATTAGAAACATCCAATCCTCTTAGATTATGCCTACAAGTCACTCATAACTAACTTCTTCATATCCTGGGAAAATGAAACATAAGAATGTTGTGAGCTCAAATGCTCAGTAAGGGTAAGCAATACAGTGGAAGATAATATAAATATTAAGTATAGTGAATAATTAAAACCACATGACTTTACAAATAATAAAAATGAATACTTTTCTGGTAGGAATATAAGATAAGTAAATAATTCCATAATAAAACATAATAATGGGTATTCTACTATTCGAATGACCACATGAACCATCAATATTATTTTCATAAAGAGGGAATGTATAATGCCACACACTCTGAAACATTTTGTCAAGGTCTCGGCCAAGACATCTAAAAATGATTAAGGCCATGGAAAAAACAATATATTAAATTGGGAAAGGCCTCTACCAATTCCATGTATAATTGTATCATGAGACCTACCGATGCATCGAGCAGCTATAGAGGGCTCCACCCATCACTTACTAAGTCCAATACAATCCTCATATGAAAAGGATGAAATATCACATAAACATTTGTATTAAAACTATCATATGAAATTTCAATACATTAACCATAAACCATGAATGGTATAAAAAATAGCACATCCACAGTCAATCATATCACAAAATCTTCAATACAATATGGAAGTTTTGTATCATAATAAATAAACTTCAAAAAAACATAAAATCCATCAAAGGATGTTGACATAGATGAAATCAAAATCTTTTTTAGAGAAATATCTCTTTTTATTTGGAAATCATTTAAGAGTCACATAATTATAAAGAAAACATTTATTTTGAAAATATTATTTTAATTATGTAATGGAAGCTTTGACGATGTTATACCGGTGGAAAATAGCCGCACCTCCCATATAAGTTAAAAAACAGTCTTATCTTAATTTTGTCGAAAAGTTCATAAAGTACCTTGTTTGGAAAATAACAAAAAAATTCCTTTATAAAAATCTTATAATAGTCAAACAAGGGTATAAATGACTTTAACCCATAGTCCATAAAATAGTAAGAATGTTTTGAAATGCATTTTTATGAAACGTGGATGTGGATGATAAAGAGGTCCCAGTAGATAATTACGTATAAACAACCTCGGATAATGAAGGGATTGTAGAATTAACCCTTAACTTGTACATTTACTTGGTCGAGGGTTGTAAAAACTCTTTTATAATGGTGAAATAATTTTTATTAAATTATACAAGAATCATATAAATTAATATGATATCATATATGATATTTTACCGTTGCTTTGTTAAAAATATCTTAGTATTATCGTCCATTATGGTGTTAACTGATTTTTTTTCCTTTATATACTTTCTTATGTAAGTAATATTTGTCGTATATAGGATGTATCTTATTCATATCCATAATTATATTAAGTCTTTAAACATTATTTGTAATCATCTAATGAAAATTAATCGTGAATATATACGATGGGGAACGAATCTCATCGTCTTTGTGGAGACGGCAATACATACGTACGCACGGGAGACAATATCATTATTTTGATATTAAAATAATATATAATTAAATGTTATATCATATATAAAGAATAATTATCATGTTATATTTATTATTTACATCAATTAAAAATCATTATTATACCCATCCAAATAATAATGTATTGAATAAAAATTACACCACGATGTGGAGACGGTAAACCATACATACGCATGTATGGTGACATGTCATTAAAAGGATGGATAGAATAATGAATATTGTTATACCATATGTATAATACCATGACATTATATAGAAGATACTGTAGTTATTATTTTAGAATGGAAACAACAAAGAAAGAATAAATGGAAGAAGAAAGGAACTTGAAAGAGGGGATGAAATATTTACCTCTTCTTCGAGTTCTTCCTTTTGATTTGATCAAAATGGATCCTTAGGTTGTCTTTATGACTAAATGAATGCCTCTAGGTTTAAATTAGGACAGTTTATAGGGTATTTGGGTAGGGTTTTTTCGAGACAAATGGCTTTGAAGGTGTGAATTAGAGAGAAGGGGAGTGCCCTTTTATAGGAGGGGTGAGGGGCACCTTAGGAAAAGCTATAAATATTATTTTATAATAAAATCATTTTCGTTATAAAATGGATAAAAAATTGATTATTTAAATTTTAATGTGGGTATGGGTCTAAAACAACTCAACCAATAGGTTTTAGATAGGTTTGGGTCACTACGTTAACCGTATCTTTTAGATTTAACTCTTAGTTAAATAGTTTGACATTTACCATGTCTCTTTATATTTTTATATTATATGGTTAATAAACATACTATATACTTACAATAGAACCCCAAGTGGTTAATTAATGATACAAAAACCATTATATAAGTATTTTTGCTGAACTTATTATTTTTAGGAATAGAATATCAATTAATAATATAATATTTGTTTTAAAAACTCTTTAATGTCAATTTTAACCCTATTTGGTATTTTGTTTTTTCTAAATTCTATATAGAATTATTACTTAAAAAAATTAATTTAATAAATCCTAACATGTCAAATTAACATATAAAATTCCTGTATAGAAAAAAACTTTCAAATTATATTTATTTAAACATCTATAATACCATTTATTTGATTATTTCATTAATAAGTAAAATACAACATCATCATTGTTTCATAAATAAATATATATATTTTATGTATAAAAATTGTAAATAAAATATCATGAGGTAGTAAATATTTTTATCTTTATAATTAGTATTTATATTCTAATAGATCAATTATATAACCTCATATAAAAATTGTAATACTAAAATATATTTTCTTTTGTTATTTTTGTCTGTACATTAAATTATTTAATATATAATGTCATTATCACATCCAAGTGGATCCATGGGGTCTCAATATCGACCCAAGGATGAATATGGTCGGAACGTTATCATAAAATAGCGTTAGGACACATTTTAGGTTAATTTATTATTATTATAATATTATCTTTTAACCTTATTTACTAGATTTACCCCTTTAACCACGCTAAATAAAATATTTTCTGAAGTAAATATTCCTGATGTCCAAAAAATAAATGTTACCTATTTAAAAAATTTGGGCCTCCTGATTCCAAATATGGAATCCATTTTTCTAAATTTTAAACATAGAAGTGTCAGAAATTAATTTAAAATTAATTCTCATTGTCAAAACAAAAAGTGTGTTTTTAAGAAATAATAACTATCAAAAGATTGACACTTGCTTATGTCCAGTTTAAATGTGAAATTGAATCCAATGACAAAAATTGGATTAAATGATAAAAATATAATCTAATTACTCTTAAAAACCACTCAATAGTATAATTTAGCATTATGAATTATTTTTATTAAAAAATTTATTTTAATTAGAATTTAGTATTTTTCACTATTCATCAAAAACAGAATGTTTTCAGAAAAGTACCAAAAATTCTCCCTATGCTAATTTTGATATTCCGAACAGAAAAATGAAGTCCATTTTGAAAGATAAAATTGATAAAATTTCAAAAAATGGGTATAAATATTCATAACGGCTAGTTTGATTGGTCGTGATGTGTTAGAATCTTGAAGTTGCGTACAACCCAAGTTATTGCATTATTAAAAGGGGAATGTACCACAGAAGCTTGGGGTGTTATAGAGAGAATCACCAAAAACCATATTCATCCCCTCAAGATAAAATAAATTATCACATGGATATTATATAATATCAAACTCATGTTTTGATAAAGAGGCTAAATAATTTGTCACCTTATTTCATTCTTGTTAAATGTGTAGAATTTCCATCTGGTCGCAAATAATATCATTTTAGCTTTGGAATTTATAAAAAATAGACCAAATAGATTCTCTATTATTATTCATATTTGTACGAAGTTAATAATAATTAAATTTGATTTAAATTTAAGTTGGCATTCAAAAAAATAAACAAATTTCAGGATGAAGACATTTGAGAAGAGAATAGAGTTGAGAAGGTTTTGTATTTTCCATTAAATTGAGGAAGGATTTGTATTATATTATATAATTATAAATTTTATATTTATTATTTTATCCTCATATAAAAAAATAAACCAACCAAGGGATCCACCAAGCCTAGACCTCTTCTAGAAATAGGGGGACCTAAGGATTCTACCCCCTTGGGAAGGACTACACTAGGTAGCCCCATAAGAGGAAGAGGTGGGTTGTTCATAACTCCTTTCACAGTCTCATGAATTGGGATAGTAGTGTTCGCACATAAAGGTACACATGTATTCTTCCCAAATACCATAGGGGTTCCCATGGATCATAGTGTGTTGTGTCATGTGTGGGCACGAATTGATATGAATATAGGTTTGGACAACGGTGCTGGATCAAAGAAGAAGCAGAAACACAATTGCTTATAAATCTAATTGGAGTTACAAAAGAAGTTTTATGTGTGAAGAAAAAGACACAACACACTAATACCCTATAAATTAAATTATATATAAAACATGGATCATCTGATCTTCCTCAGATGATATTTCTGATTGATTTCATCAATTTTGTTCTTCCATGGATCTCATCAGAGCAACACAATCATGTCAGACCAATGGAAAATCCCCCAAAAAAATATTCTATTCATCTTTTATTATGTTTTAAATGAGATGAGGGACTTTATGTCATCTCAAAATCATGCATGAAAATAATTCTTGCATGCATGTGGATAAATGGAACAACTCACATCATCTGAATGAAAATGATGGTTGTAAATTGAATTCAAGAAGTTTTTTCACTCAGATATTTCAATAAAAGGTAATTTCATTTGATTCATGGAATACACATGAGGTTTTCATCTCATACGATGAGGTATCCAAAAATTGAGCTAATTATATTTGATATTTTTCAATGTCTTTAGTATTTTATAAAATTCATGACTTAGAATTTACTAAGGAGGCCCCCAGCAGCATGAATGTGATGAATAGCGGGATCCAGAAATATTGGGAATTTAAGATGAGATATTTCATGTTGAATGGAGGTTTTCTTCATTCCTTGTGAATTTACTGTGTGAAGAAATAGGGTAGTATAGTGTATCGTGTGGTGGAGTAAACCTCTATATTCATGGGGTACCTTAGGTGCAAGGAAAATAAATGTAGCGAGTCATTATATTCTAGTGAAGAACCTTGAAGACCCACATATATCATGATAGATGAGATTTGTCTATTAGCCATGTTATATGATGAAGAAAACACCTGAAATGATCATGTTCTTATTTTGAGATATTGTTCATTTACAAGATAAATATAATAAGAATAAAATAATTCCCATAATTAGTTGGGTATTTCAAAATGAGAAGTAAATAATACCAAAATTCATTTGGGTATTTAATTTTACAAATACCTAATAAATTTTGGGTGTTAATATTTGGAGGAATAATAAAATTAAATTTTTTTAGTTCTTAACAAATTTAATTTAGCATTTAAATGATGGAATTTAAATAATGGAATTATTGAGATCACATAAAAAAATTGTTATAAATATGTGCATGCAGGTGATGATGAAATTGACTAACTTTAAAAATCCATTGATACTCCTCGCAACCATTGTAAAAGAATAATTTGAAAGGTGATCCAAAGATGGGAAAATATTAAAGAATGTGATTTCATGCACCCAATCATTTGAAGATGAAGAATTCATATCATTCAATACCTAAAATGAGTTTTGAGTCCAATAAGATTAACCAAGTCATATATTGAAGACCCTGAAGATTTTTACACAAGGAAAGGACATCCCAATTTCTTATGGACAAAGACTATTTGTGCATAAGATATTTGTAGCACTAGATCAATTGAAGAGAAATATTTTAGTTGAGGATTCTAACCATATACAAGAAGTTTGTTATTGGGGTGTCAAACCAATCAATAGAAGAAAAGAAGTTAGGGTGTCTGAACAATAGTGCGGAGAGAAATCGGGGTGTAACCAATTATAAAAATGGGGTATCTAATCAGTTGTTTTTACTTTTGTATATAGTAAAGATAATCTATGGTGGGGTTTCCAGCCAATACGGTAAGAATAATTTCATTCAGTGCTAAACCCTGAAAATGTTGTGTGTTTCCCTCTCTTATTTTACTACTAAACTTAACATGAGTTTTAGAGAAACTATTAATTAGATCAATAACCTTAACAAGCTTAAGTGGATGAATTTAAAAGGGCTAAAATTCATAAAATAATGGTACCACTAATTCACCCCCCCACCCCCCAACAATGAAACCTAATAAATCCTTAGGATATATAAGTTGTATCAGGCCACTAGCCACCTCTAAAATTCTAATTTTTTTTTAATATTCAATCCCATAAAGATTAAAATGATCTCATTTCGCTTATTTTAAGAAAATAAAAAAGTGGTAACATGAAGATGTATGGAAAAAATTTTCCTAAGAAGAATCCAATGAGTGGAGATGAAATCAATATTTGTCTTTCAAGAAAATAAGATAAAGAAGTAATATCAGAAGTTTTTTCTGCAATAGATGTAAAATAAAAACGTTAATTTACTTCTAATTCAAAACATTGTTTGCATAAATAATGTAAAATTGTATACTCACTATTGGAGCTGAAAAATAAATTTGATTCAGGTGATGTTAAGGTAAAAACATTAATCTGTTATTCCAAGGAATGCTCACGAAATGAAAAAGAATATCAATGAAGAATCATGTTTGATATTTATTTTTCAATGGTGAAATATTTTATCATGGAAAATAAAATATTTGGGTTAGAAGAAGTGTCCTTAAATCTCAAATAAAAAAAATGTTAATCTGTATGATGGAGAAAATTGATATGATAGAAAATAATTCAAAAGATATTCTAAAACAAATGGTCATGGAGAAGGACTTGAAGGTTGGAATCATATCTATCAAAACACAACAAAAAAAGAGACAATAAGGTGTGGATGTTTCTTCAAATATTAATGTAATAGTTTATATGATAAAAGAGAGATACATGTAAATAATATACCTTGGGTAGAAGTTGAATAACTCTAGAGAGAAAATAATGATCTTTCCAAAAGATGTCTAAATATTTGTTGCAAAAAATAGGATTACAGATTTGAAATCTAGAATTATAGTTTTACCCATGCCTAATATGGAACAATTCCCCAAAAAATAAAAAATAAAAAAACATATTTTTATTGTGGAATATTTGGGAAAATCATTAGTAGATGTTTCGAATCCAACAAACCCAATCTTAAGGAAGGTACACAATCAGTTACAACGTCTCAGTAAAGGAGAGATGAAATGAGGTATGACACTTTTTCTAAATGGTTCATTTGTAATAACATCAGACACAGGGAAAAGATTTTCAATTTGAAGAGTGAATGGAAGTATAATAAATCCAAATGAACAAACTTTTCTCCTTTGACTTACCAATAAATTACTTATAATGGTAAAAGTCCTATCAAAGTGAAAAATATTCTTAATGGTTAAGAGAATTAAAATGAGCCACAACAAAGGTTGTGTCAAGCAAAAAAAAATATATGCACTCAAATCAATACACTTTATGGAAAAGGAAACAAATTTCAAAAGAGGTTGCGCTAACTGGGAAGGTGGTGGAAAAATATATTCCACAAAAAGAATAAGTTCATGGGAAAAAAATATATGTAAAATATATAAAGTAGGTCAACAAGAAATAAATCACATCCAATGATGAACATGGGAACAAGAACAAAGCTATGATGAGTGAAAACTATCACCTTTAATGATTACATAAAATAAATAATATGATCCTATTTATTTCCTATTATTTTATTTTTTAGGAGCTTACATCTAAGGAATTGAAAGAGAAGTGTTTTTCATTGTAAAGTTCATTAATTTTTATGAAGTCAAAGATGATTTCATTAATTTAGGGGGATATTTTTTGAGACATGATGTATTCTAATCACAATATCATACCTTTTCTTTATTTTTATTCATTAAGGGGGAGTGTTTGGTTGTTGGGAAAATGAGACAAATGGGGATATACTATCTTTTAGACTTGAACTTTTGTGATTTTTTTAGTTGAATTGTGTGAAAGAATTATAATTTCATTGATAAATCTGATTATTTTCATCTCTTATAATAGAATTTAGAATTTCTGAGAATGATTACATATTCATGGTATTTTATGGATACCATAGACTACTTTTTCTAGCCTTTTTTTTCTAAACAGAGTTATCCCATATGGAAATAGAGTTTATTAAGTAATGGCTCTTTTTAAGAGAATAATGTGAGATCATCCCTCTCTTTAAAGTGATCAATAAATTTTCGTATTAGGGTGAATATTATGTTTTTTAGAAAAAGATGAAATGAAAATACATCCCACCACATTTCCTTTTCATTTAATTATAAAAAGGGGAGAAAATATTGATCTCACGTATTGACTTTTTAACATGTGAATAGATATATTTATAACAAGATAAAAATTGGGGGATTGTTGAGCCCATGTTGATTTTTTGTCCATGAGTCAATATGTGGATGGTACAAATCTGGTGATTGATTATGATAATCATAAATGTTCAAGACATGTGTCAAAAATGACACATTTTTTACAAAAATAATTGGAAGACTAAATAACACCATTCAATATGAATTTCATATTTCATAATGTGAATAAGAATTGAAGATGATATTAATTAATGATACCATTAAAAAAAGAAAGTACATCTTTTCATAGTAAAGAAATTTTACGGGATAAGGGAAATTGGGAAGGTTTTGGCTTTGAAATTTAATTGAGTAAGGATTTTCATTATTTTTTGTTAATATAATATTGATATGTAATCCCTCTACCACACATAGGAGGGGTAAGGAGTCTACCATCACGGGAAGTCCTACCATAGACATCCCCAAAAGAGGTATAGGTGGGTCATGAATAAGTGCACACATGGGACTATGTATAGGACCTTCAGAGTGAACACCCAAAGGCATGCATATATTGAGACAAAATCCCTTAAGGGATCCCATTGAAAGTGGTGAGTTACAATAAATAATGGTGTTAGGTGTTGTGAATCTGTTTATCGAACCTGGTGTTGGCTCGAAGAAGCATCAAGAAAATAACTGCTTATAAAGTGGAGGGGATCACCAAGAGAAGTTTGATTTGGGAAAAAAATAGGGAACAAAGAACTCTTCCTTATTCATTTAAATGAAGGATGAAATTAGGACTGTCTGGTTCTCATAACCGGATTTGTCTAAAAATTTCATCGATCTTCTTCTTCCTCATCTCTCATCTAAGAAGCTATATTATTTTGAAACCATATTTGAAGCACAGTCAATAGATTCTAGATATCTACTATGATTTTTCTGATGAGATAATGGTCTTTTAATTATCTCAAAATCAAGCATACAACTACACCGTGCAACATGCACACAAACTAAAGAACTCACATTAGTCAAATGAAAACAATTATTGCAGGCATCATTCGAGAAGTTGATAGACTTTGACCTTTTAGAAAAGATGAAGTAAAAATGATTCATTGAATCCAAGTGAGGTGTTCATCACACAATATGAGGCGACCTAAAACTCAATAAAATATAATTGAGATACACAGATATCTTCATTATTTTATAAAATCAGTTACTCAACATTTATTTTGGAGGATCTCAGTAGAATGAATGTGACGCATATGGGAAGCCAAATATTTTAGGAATTTTGTTGGAGATTTTTTCTAATGAATGGAGTTATTTCTAATTAATTTGGAATTTAGTAATTGATAAAACAGGGTAGAAGTGATTATTTAATGGAGGAGTTATGCTTGGTATTCATTAGTTATTTTAGGTGCATAAAAAATATATAAAAATAGTCTTTATATCTATACGAATAAAACTAAAGACCCATGGATATCATTTTGGGAGAGTTTTGATTCTGAGATGCATGACATGATGAAGTAACCAATAGAACTCCTTGGGTGTTCAATTTGAGATGTTGTGTATTCCTTTAATATCTTTATTTCTTGTGGAGGAACACTATCTATAAATATGATCATACTAGCACTGGATAAATAGAAGAAAAATCTTGTAGTCGAGGTGTCTAACCACCTACAGGAGGCTTTTGATTATGGTTTCTAACCAATAAAGATAATAAGAGAATCTTTCATGTCTAACCAACTGTGGAGAGGGAAATTGATGTCTCTAAACAATTGTATAACTTTTGTTTCTAACTAGCTGTATTCACTTATAGAGATAGTGAATATAATCCATGTTGGGGTTTCTAACCAACATAGAAAAGATTAGTCCTTTCATTTCCAAACAATGTAAAAAATATTTCTTCCATCTTTTATTATACAATTTCATATGAGGTGATTTTGAGAGAGACTATTGAGTGGGTCAAAACCATACCAATTTAAATAAGTTGAATTTAGAAGGATAAAAATTCAAAAAACAAGGGTACCACTAATTCAACCCCCCCACCAACTAGTGGCACCTAATCGGTCATTGGGATCTACAAAAAATTGATATTATGAAAAAAAAAATTATATTTTTAATTGTAAAGATTGATAATCGATGGAAATTTTATTCAATTTTAAATATTTATTATTTTCATAAGTTTCCAGGTTTTGTGAATTAAATTTCCAAATAATTTACTTTCTTTATTCATAGGTATGAGTTTTCAATATGAATCAATTTTGTGTAAAGAAACTAGTTATGTGTTACACACAATTTTTTATAAAATATAAAATTTCTATGTTTAAAAGAAATACTCTTTCAGATGTTTTTAGTTATTTTAAAATCTAAAAAACTTTTGTCACTCTTTTATACCACTTACTGAGCCTTTTACTCAACCCACATTTAAAAATTATTTTTATAGGGATTGATAATGATGAAGAATGCTTGTTTACTATTTCTCAAAAGGTTATATTTTTTCATTGAATGAATCAAGTGTATCATTTAAGGAGTTCTCATTAGTGGGAAATTTCCATATATTATAAAAAGTATATATTACAATATGTAAGAGAAATTTTTTTATTCGCTAAAACTCGAAATCAAAATTACATTGGAATGCAGATGATGTAACATTTTTATAAATCATGTAATTATTTGGTTTTCATGTTCGAGTATTCATAGTTATAATTAGAGGTATAATATTCATATAAAACCATTAGAATAGAGATTTCATGTTTGTGATATTTTTATTTACATGAGGTTTTATTCCTCTTATAGTTTTTTTGTTCTTGTTTCCTATTATATTCAAAATAATGTATTAATTTTTATCATTCATTATAATATTATATCTTAAAAAAATATATATTGTGGTTCATTTTAGTTTAGGGTTTCATGAATTAATGCACCGATGAATTATCATCATATCACTTCTATTGAATTTTTAAATATTTAATGCGTTGATGAATTATTTGAATCTTCTATGAAATCTATGAAACAAGATCTGGTCCAAGAGTCTTAGGTTCCAAAACATCAATCCAACATGTTGAATTTATGTATCTATTTCCATACAGAGCCTCATGTGTTATCATTTAAATTCTATAAAGTAACTTGTTTGTATATTATAACTCAATAAGGGAAAGGTGTTGATCCCAACCTTTTTTAAAATACATTAAATCTGATCTCAATATTTTATCATGGATTTGAATGGTCTGTTTAGTTTAAATATCATATAGAGGGTTACAATTGGTGATAAAGGCCAAATCTGTATCTAATTCTTGTTGAAGACATCCATATAACATCGAGGTAAATATTGGATCTCAATGTCATCAAGTTGAAAGTTATAGTATATTCAGCCATAATACTTCATTTATTTTTTTCATGGAAATTTTATAGAGTGAGAAATCCTTATGAATATCAATGAAATGTGAATAATACATAAGCATGTAAAGTACGAACAAAAAGGAATTTTATTCATTAAAAAACGTCAGGAGACCTATGATGAAATCAAATCTAATGTTCTCCCATTTTCATATATGTGTTTAAAAAAATTTCATCATTCCCATAAGATTTATTACATTTATCCTTAACTTGTTGTAAATCCAAGAATTGAGATACATACTATTCAATCTCTTTCTTTATGTTTTCCCACTATAAATGATTCTATAGATATTTATACATCTTCATGCTTCCAGGATGGATATAGAATAATGAGTTACAATAATCACATTACAACTCCTTAAATTATGGTATTTATGGGATACATATTCATTTTTAAAATCTTATAATTTCAACATTTATGAGGTTGAACTCTAGAATAGTCATTCCGTTCTTCTATATCTCTATATCCTCCTTATGCACCACCTTAATCTTCACATGGATTTATGTTTGATAAATCACGTGGAAAATATAGGATTTCTCATATTCCTTCATTATTTCAAGGTTCATCCATTTAAATTCATGAGTATTGGGTCTCTTTTAGTCTTCATCATGGATAAGGTATCATTATCTTTCCTACATAGAGCATCAACCGCATTGTTATCCTTCTTAGGGTGGTGAAGTATAGATAATTCATAGTCCTAGATCAACTCTAACAAATTCCTTTGGCTCATATTCAACTCCTAGGTAAATATATAAATTAATCTCATATGAATAGTATAAATTCAAGACTTTTAACCAAAGAGATAATGTCTCCATATATTTAATGAAAATGATACTATTTTAAACACCAAATATTGTAGTAGGTAACTTTTATCATGAATCTTTAATTGACATGAAGCATATTCTATAAACATGTAATTTTAAATGAGGCCACATCCCAATACCTTATTTGATTCATCATTATATATCACAAATCATCCTCAATTGTAGGTTACTATGAGTACAAGTGCATATACCAACAATATCTTGATATACTTTATGTTTTTTTTACATTAATCTTTCCAATGTCACCTTGATTTCACTCAAGTTAACGAGGTTAATAGAATTTAAATTCCTGATAAATTTATTAGAAAACATCGATAGTATCTAGAAAATAAAAAAAGGGTCTTGATCATTTTTATAGTGCTTTGTTTGGGTCATATTTAACTGTAAAATTATTTAAAGGATCAATAAATTTACCCTCACCTGAGATTATATGATCCAAAAATTATACTTTAGTATTTATAATTCAAAAAACCAAAATTTGGTGTAAAGTGTCTCTTTTCTCAAGGTATTCAATGAAATCCCTAAATGAACTACTTTCTCTTCAATAATATTATAATATATAAAAATAAAAACAATAATGAATAAAAAATTATTGAGTTAATCTCTAAAGATTCTATTCATCCTATCCCTAATGATTGTGGGGGAACTGGTAACTCTAAATAGAATCTTTTTGTATTCATATTGTCTATATCTTGTATGGAAGGTTTTCTTTAGTGCATATTCCCTTTTCATCCTTAATTGGTGATATCCATATTGAAGTTAAATGTTATAGAATCATTGATAACCTCATTATTTATCAAATAAGACATTAATATGGGGTAGATAATACTTTGTCTTAATTTTAATTTTGATATTTTCATGATAAATAATGCATATATGCATTGATCCATCATTATTCTTAACTAATAGAACGGATTCACCCTGTGAGGAAGAACATAGTAATATAAAAACATTTTCTAGGTTCTCTTAGAATTTTTTATTGGATTTGTATTATCCAATGATGGAAATTCTATAAGGATTCTTGGATATTGTAATATCACCAACCATGTATTTGATGTAAAATTTAACCTCATGGACTCTAGTAACACCAAAAAACTCTTTAAGAAAAACATCAATATATTCATTCATAATTGGAATATACTCAATATTTATTCTCTTCCCAATAATTTCATATAAATAAACATCTTGATTGGGTTCTAGGAGAAATATAATGGATATCATTTCGGTAGGGATATCAAATCCAACCTTGAATTGATAGATGGCCATTAGTTGATTTGGTATATCAAAGGTGATTTCTTTACTCTGAATATTGGAATTGGACATATGTATTTTGGGTCAATATGTGTAGAAAATCACATAAAATTCAAATAAATGGATAATTACTAAATTTAAGTAAACAAATACACAAAATTTTTAATCAGAGAAAATTTATTGACTTTTTAAGTTGTGATTTATAGGCTTTACCTTCGCCCCTTGTGTTTTGAGGTCATTGACATCAGTTGTCCTTATTAACCCATGGTTTAGTGCAATTGGTGTGGAGATTTCAATACTAATTGTAATTGAATCATTGGATTGTGAGTGTTTTGTTAGGTTGATCATTTTTTCCAACAATTTAATTGAGTGGACCCTTCATATAAATTTTGTATTCATGTTATTAATGGTGTTCTCTCCTAAACTTAAAGCATTTACCTATTCTATTGAGATAATTCCAACATATTTCTTCACACATTTTTTTCATTAAATAAGATGAATTTTCTTCCCAGCATAGGTATTATAATTTAATTTTACATTAAAAACTAATTTTCTCTTATTGTCCCCAAAATCATGAGAATAAAGAGTCTCTAATATCCATTTCTACCTTGACATCACATTGAACAATTTCTGCATAGCTACCCTAGTTTCTTATTTTTTTAAAATTTAGAAAACCAACTATTAAGACACATAATAAATTATTGATTTTTCTTTCAGTGTTAATGATAAAACCCAAATAATAACTTTAAAGTATTATAATGCTTTCTTCATCGGTACCTGTCTATTTATCCACTTTTTTATCTCTATAAATTCCCTCTCTATTATAGTGTGAATATTTTGAGTAAAATACGTATTTAAAAATATCTTTTTGAATCACTCTCATTATATGGATTCAATTTATCCCTCCTTCCTTATCTTATTGATTTGAGTCCACTATTTATTTTCCTCCCCTTCAAAATTATAAATAGTTAAAACAATATTTTTTTTCTTTGGTAACAATATAACTAAAAATATATTTTCAATTCTGTTAATACACTACTTATAAATTATTCAATAATAAGACCCATTAAAGGAGGTATTTTTTAAGGGATTAGTATATATCTGTTCCTTGTATATAATTTTTAGGAGTTTATCATGGTTCAAGTTATTATTCATAACCTTAGAATGTTGGTTGAGAATAGAGGTGGTCTTTTTCACTATAAATCCAATACCATTTTGTTTCACATTGGGAAAATAACTATATTATCAATTACACTTATTATTAACTTGATTACTCTTAGTTCCAAACAAAGACTAAAAAAATATTTAGTCTGATTACCAAGAAATGATAACCAATTTATGTGATCTTATGACAATGAACATCAATCCAAGAATGTACTAAATTATGACACATTCTTTTTGAACTATTACATTTTAGGATCATCCTATATCACTTTTGGTTCAATATAGGTTTTCTTATGTTCTACTCTCTTATTACTGATAGAATAGTACCAAATAATAACTCAATCACATTTTGATACTGATTGAGATAAACCAAAATTATCATACATGAAAATAACATCATTTTATATGAATATTCATTACATCTCAAAATAAATCCCACCTAGAACATATAGGTTTAGGTTCTTTGATGATTTTATGCATAACCAACACATCTATATATATTATTAAACATCTATGATAATAATCATCACACATTATACCATGATATACATATTAAACATAATATTCCTCTTCATTACCATGGTAATGGAAACATGATATGGGGTGATCTTAAATGATCATTAAGTGGTGAACAAATGAGATATCAGTCATAGATCAGATGTGAGATTAAGATTAACATGGGGGTATGAATTTATAATCATGTTACATATATATAAAATAAAAAATCATATCCAATAAAACATAAAATATAAAAAAGTTTTTTGGATATGATGATTTTTAAAAACATGGGAAATGAGTCATAGATGTTTGGAAATTTGATTCAAAAATAATGATTGATGATAAAATGATATAGGTATATTTTATAACATAAATTCATGGAATAAACAAATCATGTAAATCATAACATGGTTCAAGGTTTTCACATAATAAATCCAATTCATAATGGACTAGGCTCTCCACCTGCTTATTACTTAGTGTACTAGGGTTAACCGCATGTACCCCATGACATTTTTCACTTGGGATAACCATCCATTTCACACCAAAGAACCATGAGATAAATAAATTTACCTAATATATTATAGTCTATAATGTACCTTCCCTTCACATAATGATGAACCATCTGTATGTGTTCTATATAAGCATTAAAAATTTAATAATCTCGTCGTACTTAAATTAAACTAAAAGAAGAAATGGGTTTCCTGTATACTTAAACAAATCAAGATCATAATTCAATCATAGAAAGAAGTTAGATGGTATATTAATGAATTTTATTTTATATATATTATTTTGGGATATTATATCGATTATTTTCGAGACCAGATGCATAGATAGTGTGTGATTCTGAGGCTCTTTGTTCCCAGAATAAATGTTTTAAATATATTAAATATCAAAAATTAATATTTTTCCTAAAAATTGGTATAACTCCCAAATGAATTTTTTTAATTAGAAATCTGTGTGCACTGTTGACTTTAGAATGCATGTTTTACCCTAGGAATAATAATATCATTGTCGGTGTGGACTATTTGTGAAAGAATCATCAAAGGTGTATATGAATGAAACAAATTTATTTATTTATTTATTTATTTTTATTTTGATGCAACTAATATTTTCCCCTTGAAATATATGGTTTTGAGGTTACTTTTTCGTTTTCCACTCAAACCCTATAGATTCAGACAACTATTGGAAACTTTCCTAAACAAACGATGATGGATCAGGATCGAATCATCGAACATCGAACCAATAGAGTGTTTTGATCTCATAAAGTATGAAAAATAAACCATTCATTTTTCAAAAACTGATCCAAACTCTTGTTAGGATGTTTTTATTTTTGATTTCAGTCCCATTTCTTAATCTCATATGAACTCAAATCAATTCCATTAATAATTTGATATGAACATCATTAGTAGAATTAATTTGATGGAATTAATTTATTAATTCATTTAATTTTAATCCTTTTCATTCATATTATTCTACGATAATAAATTGAAGAAAAACTAGTTTGTTCCCCTAATTCTATGGATAATGGATCTCTCTATTATTTATTCATTTGATCATCATTGGTATTCTTTTTGTCCAGTGATTCGAAAAAGTGCCTGGTTTCTGATCATTGTGAAACCATTATTTTGTACAATGGGTCTAAATCATAGGTATAAGATGTGATGGTTGTTAAATTTGACGATCAATGAAAATGGTGGATCAATCATGGGAGAATGATACTAGATTGAGGGTTCTTCCTCATCTTGAGCGGCACACAAAAAAATCAAACATTAGAGGTGTTTTTTCTAATGCATTTTGAAGGTTGGAATCTAGTGAGTAAGTGGAGAAAGGTCTTGGTCAACTTAGATATTATATATATTAAATTATTTATATCAAAAATCGAGGTGAAATTAGTGCCTGAAGAATAATGTAGGATAAACCTTTGAATCTAGAAAATGTTGAGCAACACAACATGTAAATCGGGATTACATGTTGTGTGGGGGTCATTCAGCAATGACTAGGGATTCGGGGTGATGATGAGGATCATGCAATCTGTGACCCCTATCTTAGTAAAATTTTCCCTTACTGTTTATTGCATATTATACTAATTAAAGTTCATAGACATGTAGAAAAGGTACATGACTATAGGGAATGTCATGTACTTAAACAAGGACACGAACACGTGTACATGAGCAAGTACACGGACACAGCCATTGTACATAGAGTTATCCAGGTGACAGGGGTAGGGTACTGTGTGTCTCTACAAACTATGTACCTATTTTATGTGTTTTTTATAAAGAATAACATTTCATATCAGGATTTTTCACACAGAGAAACTTGGGGATAGCCATACACACCATATACCCCATGTTACACGTCATGTACCCCCTTAAAAAGTTTTTATAGCTCTTAGTCTCCTTCATTTGGACCAATATAGTCCAATTGTATTACCTTTTCCCTTTCCATGGAGGGTATAGTGAGGCATTACTTCCTTATCACTAGATTTTTATCCCCTCCATAGGCCAAGTATCAAGCAGATTTTTGGTGTCCCTTTGTGAGATAGAATTGTGATCCTCAATCATCCTTGTACCATAAATAGAGTTTATAGAATCATAATTACCTTGTTGAGAAAAATTGACCCTCCATATAGTAGTCCATAACAATAGGTATTATGGTATCATTGACATATGATCTACTACATAGTGGGTTGATCCATATTGGGTTCTTGGGGTCCCCCGGCAGTAATGGGCATCACCCCTATATTAGTATCTAGGTCATCATAGACAAGGGATAATTCTTGGGAATGGCATAATGAATTAGAAATCCTTATCAAGTGCCTCTTATAATAGCATGACTCAGGGAGTGGACTCTCCTAGAACGAGCATTGCTTCAGAAAGATTCATTTGGCTGGTAGTTGGTTAAGACTCTCTGGTGGTGTGGTGTTTTTCCTAAGTATATATGGTTGTTTTTTATACATGTATTATGATATATTGTATTGATATGGCTATACATGGTTCTTTGTGATTAGGTTTTCACGGTTTCCTACATAATATTTCTATACTCACCCCTACAAGGTTTATTCATGCATGTGTCGTATCATATGCAGATGATGGCCCATTCAACGATGTCCTTAGAGGACAGGGAGTGGGTGGAGCATAACTCTATCTTATCAAGCTGAGGTTGTTTTATATATCTTTAATTTGATATAGTTCATACCCTTGGAGTAGGTTGGACTATTTATATTTTATGTTTGGTCTTGTATTTGGGCCCTTTTTCATCTTTTAGTACTTTTTTGTCATACTCTATTGTGGGATCTTAGATGTATTCCTGCATTGTTTTCAATTAGTTTACATTTTAGTATTTTGCAGGGATGGATATATGTATATGCGTATACAAAAACCATAGGCTAATACCTCCCATTTTTGGTATATTCCTACTCAACATATGTCTCCAACCTATGGTATATTAGATATGGTCTTAGGGTAGTCACTAGTCAGACCTTAACATGTCGCATCATGAAAGAGTGGTATCATAGCAGTTTGTTCAACCTTTGGATTGAAGTCACTGAGATTGGTTTGGGGAATAAAGTTTAGTGTTTCATATTTGTAATTTAGTCCAGGGACTCTAATGTTGGTGTTGTAGCTATTGTATTTGTACACCAGGACTCTAATCACATGATTTTAACTTGATACATGTAAAAAATTGGTTTCATGGAAATTTAAGCTACATGCATCATATACGAGTAGATGTGTTTTCCATGTCCTTATTGATTCATCTCCCCAGATATACTCTTTTGACCATAGTGCATCCTATTTTTTTTCAGGATTCCTCTACATAGATTTTCAACTAGGATTACAATGAATGATCATGAGGATGATCTACCTAGTGACTAGGAATCATTACAGGGGTTTATACCGGAGATATCACCTTCATGTGGTTTACCAGTTATACCACCACTCATTCAGTAGTATCTAGAACTGGAAGTACCAGCTGAGGATGCACATAGGTTAATATTATTTCATGATTTTAGAAGTAGTGATCTCCTAGGTTGTACGGTGAACTGGACCCCCATGTGGCTAAAGACAGGCTAGAGGCATTAACTCAAGTTTTTCACCTTGTGAGTATACCTATAGATCAAATGGTTGTGCTCATGGTGAGTCTTCTTTCGAGAACTGGTAGGTGATGGTGGAGAAGAGTGACTCAGTGCCATGATGAGATAGCTTTCTATAGGTCATACATTGAATATCTCTTCTGAGAAGAGTTCAATCTAGCTTCATTGCAATCGGTGCGCATATAGGATCTTCTACATCTACAGAAGGGTAGTTTGATCATGGTGGATTACTCAATGAGGTTTAATGTTCTCTTATTATACTCCTTAGATATGGTGTGGTATTTTTTCTTTATATCTTGAACCTTTCAGTAGGGTCTAATTTGATATAGTAGGGATTCAGTAGTATCTATTTGTATTCCCACCTATGTTGGGGTGGTTCAGAGAGCCTTGGGTGGAGATATTTCTTGAAGAGTATTAACTAAAAATGGGATCTAGTAGTGGAAAACTAGTACATAAGACCTCAGCAGCATGCAGGTGACAGTATACACTGGGATCCATGAAAGTCAGATGATTCTGGAAGCAATCCTTGAACAGAGGGTCAGTAGTGTAGGGCTCTCTGTGTGTCTTGAATTATCTAAGGGAGAGGTAGTCTTTCTCCTATAATGGTCATGGAAATATAGATTAGGATTTTCCATCCCATCATACATCTTGTTGTGAGACAATTGGGTGACCACTAAGATAAGGATAGAGGAAGTAACATGGTCATCTGTTGGGTCGAAGATGTGGTAGATGGGATGGCAGGGTAACAGGAGGTGGCTAGAGGTTTGATCAATTACCACCACAACCCCCAAGTGGTCCATTCTAGGCATAGAAAGCCGGTATATAGGGATTAGGCTAACTGAAAGATATTGAGGCCTATGACCTAGATTCTCTAGGGATGATACGAGGTATGTTATATCTTATTTCTACTTTAGTTATAGTATTTTTAGACACAACTGTGAGTAATTCCACCCTTCCCACTTCTCTGGATCAAGACCTATAGATTCTAGTTGATCCATTATTTCAACCATTATGATTAGAGACTCCAACAAGTAGTGACTCAGTAATTGTGCACTTATGTTAGTAGTGAGATCTGATGCTTGGTAAATAGATATTTTTATGGGATCTCTTTGTTGTTGTAATGAATCATTACAACATCATATTATGAATGGATTGGTAATCCACAGTTCAGGACCGAATTGATTGTTTTTTGCATAAGATGTGGCGAGTCCTTAATGACAGAATGGGTTTTTCCATTGTGGGTAAAAAGGAGATAATTGTGGAGAACCATGATCTCATACATAAGAGGGTGTGGAAGATTACTTGCCAATTGGCTAGCATGACTCTTGGAATAAAGGATTATTTGGGTATCAGTTTCATAAAGTGATGGTGGATTATTGGAATGTCTTTTCTTAGGATTTATGAGGTATACATCCCAGAATAGATATATACTCTTGCATCGACCTACATATCAAGAAAACACCAATATCAATACAAATATATCAGATGTATCTCATAGAGAATTGATATTTGATGGTGCAGTTGGAATACTTTCAATATAAGGACATTGTATGACCCATCATTTCTCAATGGCCAGCCCCGGTTTGATTTTCAAATAAAGTATATAGGAGCTTGAGGTTATGTGTGGACTTCTGGTGCTTGAATCAGGTGACCATAAAGATTAAGTATCACCTACCAAGGATTAAAATCCTATTTGATCATTTTAGAGGGGCATGATGGTTCTCGAAGACTGACCTCGGATCAGGTTATCATCAGCTATGTATATGGGGAAGTCACATACTGAAGACGGAATTCATATTTCGCTAAGGTCACTATGAGTACTTGGTGATTTTGTATGTAATGACTAACACCCAAAAAATATTATGGGACTTATGACCTAGATTTTCCATCCCTTATTATATTGGTTCATGGTATTCTTCATCAACAACATCCAAGTTTATTCTGTATCTGAAGAGGATCACGTGAGATAATAGAGGATGTCCCTAGAAACAATCTAATAGCACCATCATTATGGGAAGCTCGTGAAGTATAAATTTTGGATTTGAGAGGTCCACCTTTTGGGACACATTAACTCAGAAGCTGTTGTAGCAGTGGACCTGAAAAATGTTGAGGCATTGATTTCTTGGGATCAACCCAAGAATGTTACTCAGGTACAAAGTTTCCTTGGGTTGGTGGGGTACTATCAGGGGTTTATATTCCAATTATCTTGAGTGGATCCACCCTTGACAACTTTTACTCATAAGTGTAATCCTTTCAAGTGGATAGAAAGGTTCTAGAAATTATTTTAGGAACTAATATTGAGGTTTATGAGTGCTCCCATCTTGAGATAACTATAGGAGGATGTCAAGTACGTAGTGTTCTATGATGCATCAAGGACTAGACTTGGTTGTGTTCTCATGTAGAGGAAGGTGTCTATTGCCTATGTTTCATGTCAGTATAGACCATATGAGATAAAATACATGACCGGCGATATTGAGATAGCATTGGTAGACTTCGCATTGAAGATGTGGTGAAACTACATGATGGGTGAGTAGTTTATCATTTTCTCTCACCATAAGAGTCACAAAATTATCTCCTCATAGAAGGATCAAAAAATGAAATAGAGGTGATGGAGATATTTCTTCCAAGATTATGACATTTATATTCTAAATAATCTAGGGAAGGTTAAAATGGTGGAAGACACTCTTAGTGGAATATATTGTTCTCAGTTGTTGGGAAAGGCATCAGAGTTGTTAGCCTCATTGTTGTTTTCCATCGTGGAAAAGGACGGTTATTCATATCTTCATTCGATGGTTGTCACACAAACAATTTTATAGTGGTTAGGAGATGTAATTGAAGTGATACTTACTATGAGACCTTACGTACTCAAACACCATTAGACAATGCCTTGATGGATATTCTGAAGGTGGGGGCATGTTATCCTTTTCATAGGAAAGATGATGGTACATTTGATTTTGTGGGAGGATGTGTTGTGTTATTTTCATACATATCTATTGGTAGTTAATCTAGGTGTGTAAAATATGTAACTGAACGTTAAATATCAGTCTGGGTAGCTAGGATTAAAGAAGATACATATTTTGTCTCTCGATGCCTCACTTATCAGCAGGTGAACACTGAACACCAGCTTCCGGCAGGTTTATCTCACCCCCTTGAGGTTATAGAGTGGAAGTGGGATAGTATATACATGGATCTCATGATGGGTTTACCATATACTTCAAGGGTACATGATTCCTTATGGATTATATTAAACCAACTCACCATGTCAGCCCAGTTCATAACCATTCAAGAGTAGAGATCAGTAAAGAGCTTGGGGAACCTCTAAATGCATGAGATAGTCTAACTCCATAGAGTTCCCTTAATGATTGTCTGTTATCAAGATTATCACTTCACATCTCAGTTCTGGAAGGCTTTATAGGAGTCTTATGGGACTCAATTGTGCTTGATCACATTGTTTCACCCCCAGAATGATGGCTAGATAAAGCGATCCATTCAGTTCTTGGAGGACATGAAGTGGGCTTACATGTTGGACATTTGTCGTAGTTGGGAGGATCACCTACCCTTTGAGAGTTTTCATATAAAAAAAGATACCATTCCACCATTAATATGTCACCATTCGAGTCTTTATATAGGAGGCACTGTAGTACACCATTTTGATGGATTGATCTAGGTGATTCAGCACTCTTGGTCATAGAGTTGATGTGAGATACTACAAAGAAGGTGACGATCATCCATGAGTAGATTAGGACTGAAAATATCCATTATAAGTCATATTTGGAATAATGATTAAGACCTATAGAGTTCTAGGAGGGATAAAATGTGTTATTTAGGGTCTCACCCTGATTTTTTTAAAGATATTTAGCCACTACGAAAAGTTACCTATGAGATCTATTGACCCCTTTTAGATATTGTGTATATTAGGAAAGGTTGTGTACCACTTATATCTATGTTTGTAGTTAGATCAGGTATATGATGTCTTCTATGTCTCACATTTGAGAAGTTATGTGCATGACCTATAACACATTGTTGAATAGAGCGATATGTATATAAAATATGGAGCTATCTTTATAAAGTACCCAGTTGTGATCGATAACTGAGAAGAGATATCTTTCATGGGCCTTTTATTTCCCTTATGTGTGTCCAGTGAAAGCATTGGAATCATCAAGAGTGTACCAGGAAGTGGGAGACCGAGATGTGAGACCAATACCCTCACCCTTTCTGGTAGGTTTTCTATTTTCTAGGAGAAAATATCAAAGTTGGAGATAATTTAATGACTCGTATTTCTATAAATTGTTTTGGATATTTTATGTTTTATTTTCATGACCAGGCACTGATACGGTGTGCGATTCCAAGGCCCATTTTTCCCAAAATAAATTTTTTAAAAATATTAAATAGAACAAGAACTCATTTTTCCTTAAAAAGTGTAATTAATCCCAAATAGGGTCCTAGATCATAAATATGAGGGCATCATTGAGTTCAAAATGTTGGTTTTATCCTAGGTTCAACATAACCTTAATCAGTGAATGTCGTTTCTCAAAAATTTATCAAGGTAATAAATAAATTAAATAATTAATTTATTGTTTTTATTTTGATGCATCGACTATTTTCTCCTTTAAATGTACAGTCATAATATTTCTTCTGGGTTGGCCACTCAAACCCTTGAGATTCAGAAAACTATTGATGATTTTTCATGGTGATCTATAATGGATTGGGATTGGATAGGGTATCATCATTCCAATGGAGTTTTAGATATCATTAATGATGAAAATGAAACTTTTCTTAATCAATAATTTATCTAAACTCATGTTAGGATGTTTTTCTTTGGGATTTTCATCCCCTTTCATAATCCTGGATGAATATGGATCAATTCCATGAAAAAATTGATATGTGCATCATCAGTATAATTAATTTGATTGAATTAATTTATTTGTTCATCTTAAATTAATCCAATTTCTATATATTTGTATACTAAAATGTATTGATAATAGAAAAACTACATCTTAGGTTTTTTCCTCACATAGAATGTCTTATATATTTCACCCCAATTTCTTTGTTCAATCATTATTCTTATTCCTTTTGGCCAATGATTTGAGAAATACCCAGTTTCTGATCATTGTGTGACCATTATTCTATGAAATAGATATAAATTTAATGTAAAAAATATGATGGAAGTTTTAGTTTGAGTATAGACAATAATTGGTTTAAGATCATGGGATAAAGAGATCAGATCGAGGGTTCTTCAACTTCCTGGGTGGCCAAAGGCAAATCGAACATTGGAGGAGTTTTTCCTAAGGCATTTCAAAGGCTAAAAATAATTAACATAATGCATGAAAACATAGTAAATTATTATAAATCCACTTTAATACACCCTTATGGGTTTTTTCTAATTATATTTACTACATCTCATACCCTAGGTACATACATCATAGGAAATGGGTGAGCATCAGGCCCAGTAAGGTAAAATAGTTTATATGTGATCCTGAGGAATAATAATAAGTATATGAGGAATTTCATTAAGTAATGATCAAAGGAAAAAAGGAATATAATATTAAAAATAATATTAATCATAACATGGAAATGTTTCTTTAACAATTTATTGATATATTCATAAGAATATCACCATGGTTGGTCACCAAGGTATCATAAAAGAAAATTACCAAGGTTTTTCACCAACATATCATAAAACATGTCATCTCTAGAGATAAAATTCTTTAACCAATGAATTATATAACTATAAGGAATAACCCTTAATATGTATTAATTATTTTAATCCACATATATCAGAATCAGTAATTTCATTAAAAATCCATGGATAATAAATAATTTGCATCTTTTCAAAATATTGGCATACAAAAGATCTTAAAGACGTTATCATTACATAATTTTTAACCCAAAAAAGGAAATGTTAGATTCATATATGAAAATCCACCAATAAAATAAAACATTGTTATATGTAGTTTAATAACCATGGAAAAGAAAATGGGTTGGGTATCCAAAAAATGAAAAGAAAAGTGTATTTTTTAGGAGAAGAGATAAATTTTGGGAAGAAAATTCAACAGCATAACGGGTATAAAATGTGGTTTTAGAAAAGGGAAAAATGAGGGAGGAAAAGGTTAAAACATTGATAAAATATAATTGGTAAGTGATGTTATGAATAAAAGGTTAATAAGAGATTATGACTTTAACATTTAGAAGACATATACCAAAATACGTTCTTGAATAGAAGGGAAACGAAGTAAAATTCCCTTAACATGGAAGTGTTGTTCCTCAAAAAGGATGATTGCGAACTTTGGGGCTTGAGGATACCTTTAGAGGAAAACATGGGAAGAAAAAAATATAAATTCTTGGATTATGGATTTTTAGTGAAGGTAAATTGATAAATGGGGTGGGGGTATTTATATCAAAAAAAGAAGGATCTGTTTAATAATTTCAAAATATAGGCCTTGAAAATCTAGGTTATGGAAAATGAAAAACCAATGGCCTTACCATGGATTTTATACATGGTTCAGAAATTTGGGGAATAGTTTATGTTATTTCGACCCAGAGTAAAGGATCATAATTTTATATTACTTCTTTTGGAAAAGATAATTAATGTTTCTACAATGTAATGTTTTTAAAATCAATGTTCCCATTTCAGACATTATAAAGTAATGTATAGGTTTGGAAACTGATTAAAACAAATTAAAATACTTAATATTAATATAATAACATATTTATGGTTTTTTTGGTTAATTAATTATTACAATATTATGACACAATTATGATGTTATTAAACACACTATAAACCTCAAATTGTATTTTTACTATTCATGAAGAAATAATACATTTTAGAAAATTCTCCTAATTTCACTAAAACATAATTTGTAGGTGATGATTTAAAAAATTATTATTATATTATCATAATAATTTTCTAAGTATGATAAATTAAACTTTTTAATATAAAAAACCTTATTCGTTAAAAAACAGCGGGTTATAATGCTTTGTAAAACTTCTGAGACTTAAAATTTTTTAATGATATTATAAAATTATTTTATCATTTATATGTAAATAAGAGTGTTTTATTATAATATTTAATTAAAATAAATATTATTCATAATACCATAGTTTATTAAAAATTATTTACATCTTTTCTAGAAAGTACAATTTCTGTCTGAAAAATAAATTTATCAGATTCGTCATATTTAAGCAAAACAATTCTTAAGACAGAATAGATGGAATATCAATTTGTTTTAAAAAATAGAATCACACATTAAGTAACTATTTACTTGAAACATAACCCCTTATAACACTCATGTATGACCTAAGGTTAAGGTGTGTGATAGTAATCGATTCATGAGGTGGATCTACTAACATTTATCGAATGGTAATTTCCACTATCTTAAACTTCTCTCATAGGTGATTTTATTCAATATTGTCTTATTGAAGCTCAGATTTGGATTGGTCAAGGGTGAGCCCTAGTGATTATACCTCCATCCTTAGTCTTGAAAAATGGGCTTCATACCAAAATTCTCTACTAGTCAATTCATTCACTTCTCCTTTCTGTGTTAATTATCCTCTGTCATTTCTACTTATAAACATTAATTATAATAATAAAATTATTATCAATAATATAGTTTCTAATGGTAATATTGACCAATAGTCATATTTGACCAATTATCATATAATGGTAGAATCAATATCATCACATTTCCCTTTATTCTCTATAAATACAACTTCATTATTAATGATATGTAATTTTTTTTGTAAAATAAAATAGCACCCATTTTTTGGAAAAAATCATTTAAAGATTTTGGTTTGTTACAGTGTACATAAACACAGACATGGATTGGTCTACATGGGCATGTACACGAACACATCCACTATACACAGACATGGAAAAGTGACACGAGTAGGGTATTTTGTGTCTCTACACATCATGTACCTCTTTTACATGCCTTGTATATGGAGAATTTCATGTTGTGTGATGATTTTTCACACAGGCAGACTTAGGGATAGTTGGACACACCATGTACCCAGTTGTACACATTGTGTACAACCTTCAAGTGTGTTTTTAGATATTTATTTCCTTAATTTGGACTAGTATAGGTTCAGTGTCTTCCCTTGGTCATTTCCCTCAAATGTATAGTGTGTCATTACATCTATATCATATTATTGAGATCCACTCCAAAGGTTGATTCTTAGATAGAATATTGGTGTCCCTCTATGATACTGGAGTATGATCCTCTACCATCATTGTTTCCCAGATATTTTTTTTGGAATCTACTTGACCTCCTTAAGTTTAGTTCTGATCCTCCATCTAATAGGTCATTTCGGTAGGGTTTTTGGTATCATTGACATTAGATCCCCTACTAATTTGGTGGATCTAGATTGGGTTTGGGGTGTCCCCCAACATTTTTGGGTGTGACCCCCTATATGAGGATCATGGTCTTTATATAAAAATGACCTTTATTGTAAATGGATTGTTATATATTTAATTGATATTATCATACTTATTGCTTTGTGTTTAGTGTTTTAAGGGTGTTTATATTATAAATGGATTTTTATATATTTAATTGATATTATTATACTTAGTGTTTTGTGTTTAGTGTTTTTAGGGTGTACTGTTGAGTATTTTTATACTCCCCCTTGCATGGGGTTTTCCAATGTGGGGCATGTCTTATACAGACGATGACCCAATTGATGGTGTCTTGGGAGAAAAAAGAGCGGGTGTATCATAGATGGATCTTTTCAGACTAAGTTTTTTTTCTGGGACCTTGTATTTGAATTATTACTCAACCTTGGAGTATGTTTTACTCTTTACAGTTTTTGTTGGTCTTGTATTTAGACCCTTTTACCACTTTTAGTGCTTTAATTACATACTATGTTGTGGTGTCTTAGAACTATTCATGTATTTTTTCATTTGACTTATATTTCAATATTTATTGTTCTTAGAAATTTGTGTGTGTGTCTAGGTACATTAGGCTAATTCCACCCATTTGTGGGATGTGCCTACTCGACACCTGTCACCTGCCCCTGACCTAATAGAGGTGGGCTTTGCGTAGTCATGGGTCAGACCTCGGCAGATCAGGTCATGATAGGTATCATTATATCATATCCAAATTAAATCATAAGAAACATTAAAATATATTGATCTATATGAAATAACATTATAATAGCTTTTTAAAATAGTTTCCAAAATAAGAAGACATATACTTTATGTTTTATAAAAAATATACTTTAAATGAAATAATTTACAAAAAAAAATATGATTAGAAATTATTTTGGGAAAACCTGACAACTTAGTATATATTATTCATAAAGAAAAATACACAAGACCATGGGAAATTACTTCCTATTAAAATAATTAAAAAATATTTCTATCACACTTTATAAAGAAATTTAATAGAAAATGGCATGTGTTGGAAACATTAAAAGGATAATATATTCAAAATTTTGTAAATTAAGACATAATCAACATAAAATGAACATAATCAATCAAATAATATTATAAAATAAAATTTATAAAAAAAAATATGAATAGGGAGAAGAAATATTCATGTTCTAAAATATGAGATATGGTCAACTCCACTTATAAGAAACCTTTGAGTTGAGTTATAATCCCAAGGAATGTAAAATTGTAATAAGATATATAAAAATAAAAAATAACCATAGTATAGGAAAATATATAGGTGTTTACATAAAAATAACTTAAAATTTCCATAATTATGAATTTAGATGTGATCAATCACAATTTTCAAAGTGATATTAGAAAAAAATAGATTGACTTGGACTTATTTCTGGTTATACGTGATTTATCTCACGGTATAAAAAATATTGGTTTATTTTTAATAATTATAATAACCATATTTTTTTATTTCACTTTATTATATACATTTATAAATCGTTATTACCAATATATCAATCATTATTTTTCTAAATCAATATTTATGTGTTTATTATCTCATTTCCTTCATACTAAATTAGGTATAGCGATTATAGTACTTGCTTTTTGATCATTGGATCATCACCTCTATAATGATAATGAATATTTAATATATGTTTTTAATATTTTTAGGGAGACCATAAGTAATTTCATCAAACTTAGGGTGACATTTTGTGTTGAATAATAAAAATATTTCTTTATTAATTACAATTCAATTAATTGAATCTATTTTTATTAATGAGTATACTTATTTATATTAAAATTTCAATATTTATAAAATATCATAAATTATTCATTATTAAATCGTATTACTAGTATTTTTGTTTTATTAGTGTGTTATGAAGTAAATGTTATAAAATTATTCATGTTGGTGGTAAAATCAACCCAAATAAGAGGGTGTTGTAACGATTGAGTGAGTAAGAATGTGTTACTAAATAATAATAATAATAATATCACCTTTAGATAATCTTAATAATCTCAAAAAATTATGGTAAATTTAGTAAATTTCAATTTAACAATGTGTGGATAAATGATATAAAGAATAATGATTACGGAGAGGATAACACTTAAATAGAAGACATGGGTCTTCTCTTAAATATCCAAATGGAAATGAGGGGTTTGGGACTCTATATTATGACCAGATACTCCCATACATGGTATAGGAATGTTATTGATATAATATTAGTAGTGATTCAACAAAAACCCAATGGAAATTTGTAAGTTTATGTGGGTAAAGGAGGGGTCTTTTTAAAAGTGAGCATTAGTGTAATATTTACAATTAATCAATTTTGAAGGAATAACGGATGTAATTTATCCTTGAAAGTAGATCCAATGTTGACTAATAATTGATAAATTGAAATTAAAGGTTGATAATTACCTCATATAATCATTTAGGGATATGCTTTTTGGAGTCTTTACCCCTTAGTTGACCCCTTTTACCTCATTTTCCATTTACAATGGTAACACGATTTTTATCTCAGTAAATTATTTTTATGTTTAAAATAAAATTAACCTTTTAATCTAATATTGATACGATTATTTTGAATATAAAATCCATTTTATAGGATAAATTTTCTAAAATTGATAAAAAAAATTATTTTCAATTAATAAATGTCTAATGTTTACCTTGTATTATAATATTTTATCTCAATAAAAATAATTTTTGTTCTCGTTATTTTAGGTTTATTGGTATTATAAGATATCAAGCACATATTTCTTATTTAATGGAAAAAAATCCCAAAATCCTGGGAAATTAAAATAACTATCAAGGTTCAACATTGGATGGATTATAAGAATAGATATTTTTCATTTCCTTAATTGTATAAATTCATCAAAATATATTAAATATTGGTCAAGTATATGTATAGTTTTGATAATAGATTGGTTGCAATGCATAACTCATCCCTTTATATTTGAGTAGTATCCTCTTATTAAATTGGGTAAAATAGAGGACGTATAATATTTTCAACTTAATAGTCACGCTTATAATGTATGTCTCTTCACAATAATTAGATGTTAAGTATCCAAAAATTTTACAACTCAATAATATTTTAACAACCATAACCATGGTATTCTAGATTTTTTGGCTACTTCATTAAATTTTGACTATATACAAGTGATTTCAACCCAAGGGATCAAATATTTTGGTAGTATTAGAAAACTAGATACATGCATGAATCTCTCATTATAATTAAAAAATAAAATACAATATAGTATTTTAATTGATTAAATTATTATTCACTCTTGAATATACTTCATATCAAACATAGTATACAAAATTACATCTTAAGGAAGGGAAACAAAATAAATTGGTGAGATCAGATTCTTGGTAATGGAATGTGTATAGATTAAGCTATCTTATAAAAGATAAGACATCAATAATCAATCCATGAAAGTGATCATGAGAAAATTATTAAGAAGGTTTGTATGGTTAAGGTTAGAGTTTGTCTTGTGGTTTCATCATGGATACAAGAGAAGGTCTTTAAAGTATATGAGACCTTTTTTGTTCTATGGAGTGGTAAGAAATGGCATGTTAAGAAACTATTTTGGGGATGGCTTTGGAAATCCAGGATGAAATTTTTGAGGAAACTTGTGTTTTAGAAGCAAAATTGTAAAATGACCTTCTAGTGGGTATTTTGTATTTGATATTCAATGATGATGGGTAATTGATTCTAATATGAGAAGTATATCTTGATGTTCCTATGATGGGCAGTGCATTGGTGAACTACCAAAGGAGTAGGTGGGTTATAGATCTCTCTATCACTTTAGGTTGTGCTCGTATAGAGAAAATTTGTAGCACGTTGTCTGATATATATGGAATTTGTGACATGTTCATATATAAGTGTGGTGTGACTGAGAAAATCATCGATAACTCTATGATCATATAGTTTATATTGGAAAAATTGAATTGGTTGTATTGGTATTTTAGAAATGGATTTTGAGTCCTCCTTATATTATAGAATCATCAATGGATGATGGATTAAGGAGAAGGTCTTATCCATGGTAGGATCATACGATGTTGAGCCTCGTTCGTGTCATGATGGGTGGAAAATGGTTTGTCCTTATGATTCCTTTGAAATTTTGTATTATCAATTGGGGACTATGGCGGTGCTTTATTTGTCTTTTTTTTATGTACTTTATTGAGACAAAGGTGTTGGTTTTTTAGTTGTTCAGCAGTGATGATGGAAAATCACACTTTTTAGGTGAAGGCTGTTGAGTTGTTTGTGTTATGAGATTTGGGATTATCTCTTTAGATTAAGGTTTCAATGTCTATTATAATTTTTTAGAGTGTAAAAATGGAATATTAGTTGCATTCAACAACATTGGTGAAGATCAATATCGATTGTTTTGATACATAGGTTGGTTAAGATGAAGGTTCTTGTCCCATTTGATCTGAGGGCCATATGTCGTGGTTTATGGTTTAGTCATACATATGGAGGAAAACAATGGGTTTGATGGCTAGTGGGTTTTTGGAAAACCATCAAGGAGTTGTTATCTAATCATGGTGATTGGGAAATATAGGGATTTGTTCCTTGAGAATGTTTGTGGTGCTCATGTGTATCAAATTTTAGTAGGCAGTGAGGCAGGTTTGTGTTGTGAATCAATAGAAATGGTAATTCCTTGGTACATATCTAGAGTGACATGTAGGTGAACCTAACTCTTAGTAGGGAAAGGTTTTAAAATATACATTCATGTAAATGGTTAGGTTTCATCAATAAATAAGAGATGCCCATGTGTAGGTATCGGTCTGATGTGTTAAGTTGTAAACCGGTGGCACTGACCAGTGGTGCAAGGATTCTGTCATGGTGAAAGTATTTATTTTCATATTATGGGTTCATTACATGATTCATTCTATAAATAAAAATTCGTTTTTTTCATGGTCTGGACCATGATTCATGGAATGTTTTAAAGGTTCAATTGTATTTTGAGGCTCACCTCATGTATTAAACTACATTTTGTGACATATTTTAGAGGGAAAATCATGTGATTGATAGAAAGTGTCCTTTTGGGGAATAAACACTTATGGAAGTGGGATAATTTTTTACTATGACTCGTGGGAGAGAGTGATACAAGCATTTGCAGACAATAGTGAGAATATTTTTTGGAAGTAGGTGTGTCATAAGGGGATCATACATTGCATGTTTTGGAGTGAAAATCAGAAAGGAATACAAGTAAAGGTAGTGTCGCTTTCTCAATCATTGTGATTATATGGATGTCTCTAGAAGGAAACTTGAGAGTGGGGGTTATATTTCTATCATGAGAGGTCATGTTTTTTGGGAGAGACACTTAAATACACTTCTCGAGAAAAATAAGTCATTAGAGGTGGAGTTTTTGATTACCCTATGTTTCCAAGGATTGTTTCTATTTTTTTGGACAATAAGTTTGTTTTTCAAGTGTTTAGGTTGTTTGAGGACTCAAGAGTGGTGTGGAATATTGATTCAAAAAATGTTACCAAGCCTATATCTGGAATTAAGAAAAAAGATAAACTGGCTAGATGATAAGGCACCATGAGACAACTATTGGGAAAACTATAAGATCTACAAGTTTTTTTGACCCACTATCCAACCTGTGAGGGATATCAGCTGACATGTGGAGTTCTGGGATGTATTTTTTTAGGGTATAAGGGTAAGTTCCCATTAAACCCCCTTATCTCTACACATTTATTTCTCCCCTACTCTCATTCCTTCTCCATTTTGGGTTCCATTATTTTTGATTAACTCCCCTGAGAAATTTTAACATCATCCCTTCCATAAATCCATATTTCTATTTGATTCTTATTTTGGTAACCATAATCTAATGATTTTAGGATAATTTCTAAAAACCATTGTTTTGATCTATTTGTGATTGGATAATAATGGTTGTTTGTCTTTTTTGTTCTTGAGGTCAGACATCTTTACCATGTTAAGTAATTTATATAAAATCATATGCCTCAATTTACATTTCCATGCATATGTATCCCTATGAGACCACATCTTTTAGTGTCAAAGTGGGCCTGTGAGGAAAATATAGTAGTGGTATTCTCTTTAGAGGGTAGTGTGTTGTGTGAGTCTTGAATATGATAAAAGGACTCCATATATCAAGAATTATTATATTGGTTTACACTTAATTTTTTAGGAATGGAATGAGATATTTAGGCTTCGATGAGGCTAGTACGACTGGGTTAAATAGAGTAGGGATTCGAGTAGTGAACCAACTTGATTATATAACATAGAAAAAATAAATGGAATACTCTTACTAGGGATATATGTAATAATATATTATTTCTTATTTTAGTTTACAAAGTGTTCTTTAGGCTCAAGAAAATCTATAATGACTTAGGTGTTTGACGTGGGGACCTATATGGTTTTTCCCTTAATCTATGGAAGTTTTATGATGATGTTGGATTTTTGTAATAATTTGGGCTAGTCTTGAGTGTTTTTCTATGGTTGGATGGGTGATGTGAGTATAAAATGAGTGAGATGGTTCAGTCCCATTATGAGGATGATATCTATAAAGAGTGAAACTTTTTTCCATTTTAGTGTAGGTAAATTTTCCCTTACATGTGTGACTCTTTTTGAATGTTTTTTAAGTGATTAGTGTCTTTTTTATTATATGTGACCTCTCAAGAACTAACAAGTATGGGTAAATGTATCCCCCCCAGGGCCTATATGGATGGACTTGTGGGATTTTATGAGGACTCCCAAGAGAATGTGGGATAGTTAAGTGTGAGTGATTTCCCTCCCCATAGTCGGTGGGGAAAGTTTTAGGAGAGATTATAGAGCTCCATTAGTATATAGGGATGGTTTGGGGTACTCGATGTGAAAATAAACTAGGTGAAAGTCACATAATGTGGTTGTATGTTCTTATGGGTTCTAACTAACATTTTCTAAAAATGAGCCAAAACAGGTAGAGATGGGGTTCATGTTGGCATGGTTAGCACATTATGACCAAGTGAGTTATATATTTATTGATGTATTTATTTTATTACACACATACACTTTGGTATGACCCATTGAAGTTTTTTTAACGATGAATTGCTGATATACAACTAGTTATATACCCAAACTTTGGATGGGAATCTAAATGCACATGTATCCAAAATTGGACAGGGATTCAGATGAGGGAATGGGACCATCTTAGAGAGATCATACAGGAGGATAAGGTTGGTTGAGGTGGAGTCATGACTTACATCAAGATATTGGGAGGAGATTCCCCATATATTTTTTCCTTGTGTATTTTGTATAGATTTTCCACATATGGGGATCTTTCTTATAATTTTTATATAACTTGTATTCCATTTTTTATATGATGTTTTGTTATTTTTATTTTTATTTTTCTTCAATATAATCTACCACTTTTTACTCTACTTAATTACTCTGATTATTGTTACTATTATTCCTTACTCTTATTAGTTATCTATTACTAAGGGCAGAGTCTCCCCACAGTGTCTCTGAGTCCCTCGTCACTATTCAGTGACCTATTGCTTATGGGAGGTGTACATAAGTTCATTGGGGAGACCTCATCCTGGACTAAGTGACCCAGGAAAAGGTAACACAATACTCATTCCTAAAGTAATGAATATAACAACTTTGTATAGATACATTACTATTTATATATGAAACTTCACCTAAAAAGTTTTACCAATAATTCATAATAATAAAGTATCCATACTAATACCTGACATGATATCATATGAACCAAATGGATTCATTAAAGGCAGGATCATGAAATGGGTCATCAGGATGGCCTTGGAAATGATTAGAGAAATAATTAAGAAAATAATAGGGTCCAACATTAAGGTTGAACTATACATCAGTAAACCACAAAAAAAGATGTAATATACTTTGATAATAAAAATCATGAACCAATGTGGATTATCAGATTGGATCTATGATTTTTAATTTAATTTCTTTTATTCACATTTATTTTCAATATCCCTGATGAGGTAAAAGTTTAAATTATTTAAGTTATTATTCATTATTCATCAAGTTGTATCACTTTCTCTTAATTTTTTAATTACACATCAAGATTCTCTTAGTGGAAACCACAACTATGGTATTATATCTAGGGTGTTCTTGAAATTCTAGGGGTGGTTGGCTTTACTGGGTTTTCTAATATGTTATTTTAAGATTACATGTTTTTCTTTATCAATGGTAAGAACCTATCCATCTGTAACATTAATAAAATTATTTTTGAGTATGGTAGATGGAGTGGGATATGTACTAACCCTAGTAAGAGTAGTTTGAAAATCCTTACAAAGTATACAATGAGAAGCTCAGGAAAAATAGGAAACTAACTTCAGATTAGCAGTAAGATAATCCCTATGGAAAACTTTGGTGATCCTCTATTAATGGGAAAAATTCATTTCCAAAATTATATGGTTTATTTAGTTATATAGCTAAATTAATTAATAATTATATTATAATATTTCAATTCATTAGTGTAAGAATCCCTCTAGTAACAAGTAGGCTCTATTTTATTCCAACGCATGAGTTATCAATCCTTACAGTTCCAATAATAGTCATTATATAAATCAAAAATTATATCAAATGACTTATATGGGATTTCCATCTAGAACAAAGCCTTAAAAGGATAAATAGAATCATATTCCTAAAACCATCAAAAAGGGTGGTATTATCATAAAAATCATAGTGTTCATGTTCATAATTTTGGATAAAACATATTTGTAAGAACTGGTAGGTATGTAATTTTGGTGAAATTTTATTCAATTAAATTATGGTAGAAATTATTTCTCCACGCAAAAAGTGAAAGGATAGGCATACCTACATTGGTATAACCTCAAAAGAAGTATTCAAATTATTTATGATCACTTGTTTTAGATTGTGGGATGGGGTGAAAATAGTTTATTCTATGAAAATTGGTCTGGATAGCTTCTCCACTTTCAAGGAGGCCCTTTACTAGAAATATCCTTCTAGCTACCACCCAATATTAACCATCTATGTTCTTGATAATGATAAAAAATCATCATTTTAAATCAATAAAATTCTGGAGGAACTAGATCAATGTGTATTTGGACCAAGTAGTTTTCGAAACCTTATCATGGTTTCTTATCATAGAATCATGTGCACACAACTTGAGATTGATGGATGGGTATATCTACTATGTTGAAAGGATACTATGACAAAATATTACTTCTTTACTGGGAACCTTCATAATCACTTCATACCTACCGACCTCATAGTGAAATGAAATGGTATCCAGATAGCTTATAAATGCTCTTGCTAAGATAAATAAAAAGAGGAAGACCCATATCCTCAATAATTATATGGTGAGTGGGAGTTATTTATCTATAATTACCTTGGGAAATTTAAGGAAGTTTATATATAAATAGTAATTGTGTATATTTTCTTGACTGAATGATTCCTTGGAAGGAATGTTCTATCTATAGATATAAAGTCTTTAGTCAGGGTTTTGGAGTAGGATAGTGGATGATATGGGACTCCTGTAATGATTATAAGAAAAATGTTAGGAGATGAAACCTCCCCTACTTGAAATTAAAGGTTCACTCCATTATTTTTGAACATTGAACACCAATTAAGTGGAAGGAATAGTTTTTCACTTTTTTTAAACTCATAAATTCTAATATCCAGAGCATGGAGGGTGGAGGTATTATTTCCCAACCACGATAGATATGCTGGAATGTATCTAGATATGATTTTAGAGTCTATAAATTTGCTTCAGGAACATAGAAAAAAATGATGGGTGGTGGTATTTTTCATGATAAGAGAGGATCTGTAATGTTGGCTTACAATGAATCTTATGGGAAAGAGAATTTTTGGATAGTGGAAACTACAAATATTTCGAGTAGCCTACTATTTTTCAAATAGAATAACCTTTGGATTCATGTGGGAAATATAGACAAGGAATTATTTTCTGAATTCTTAAGAGGGTAACTTACCCTTCATTGGTTACTTTCATAACTCACTATAACTAATATAATGCCTCTTGATTAACACATAGAGGTTCTTCAGACATGTCATGAGGGAAAATGTCAGTGTTAATTCTTGCATTAGTAGGTATGTATAAATAAAATTTCATCTATTACTCTTTTACTAGTTATCCTTCCCCAAATTTCATATCTAATATAAGATGGGATTCTCTCCCAATTCATCATTTTATACCCCCATGACTCTTTTATGTTTACAGTGTGGTATTGTATATATCCTTTACTCTAATTGAAATTTTCATTTTTAGTGAGAGTATAAGTAGGTAAATGTTTAAACCCAAAGAAATAAGTGTTTATAATTTGTTAAGGAATAAAAAAAATCACCCACTTGTACTATGAATATAGCACCATAAACTGGACATCACAAACCCTGGTTAAGGATTGTCGTATTTTTTATCTCATGTATAAGATTAATACCTCTCCCCACCTATCACATTCATGTAATGTTTAATTCTATAATATTTAACTATCATATGATCCCCTATATTTTTGTAATCTATAATACCTAGTAAATTTATCATATAATACACTACTTTTCCATATTAACTTACATTAAAAAGGATCAATGTAAAATGATATATCACTTACAATAACAACTACTTATGATAAGTCATGAAATATTATTAACTACAGTAATTGGGACTTGTGTGGAATTAATAAAAAGTTACTCGTACATGAGTTATGTGGCTTACCTATATAAGTGAAACCCATGGGCATGACCATGTCATGTTTTATTATAAGTATTTCATGAGATGAACTTCAATTAAATCCCACATAAGAATAAATAAGTGATTATTTTCATGTGGTGATACTAACTCATGCAGTTACTAGTAATATTTAAGAATATGCTCCAAATCTATTATGATGATAAAATGCTCTATTTATTTCTATTACATGAATGATTAATTTTTTTACATGGGTTTTAGATTTGATGATCATGGTATGGTTCTAATGTCAACAAATGGTTTCCCGAAATTAAAAAACACTTTTTTAAAATGGTATAAGACAATAAAAACCATAAATTCCAAGATCACCATGAATAAAACTCAAAATCATATAACATAAAATAAAGAAAATTAATGTGTAACTTACTTCATAAACCACTACTAAATCCATATTTTATAATTTCTGATAAATTTTATTCCCAGTAAATAATCAAACTCCCCTATCAATGGTTTATCCATAGGTTAGCTTGAATCACCCAATGGTCAAGTAGGACCCTCTCATCACCCCTGATGTGCTAGTTCCTCATGAAGCCAGTGGAAGGAAGAATAATAAATATTTGGGAAATTTGTAGAATTGTACAGAAGCATCAAACTAAATAAATTGATCATACTCTTGATGTAATTCTCTTATTTCAGGCCCCAAATATACTCCTTGAGTGTTATTAATTTACTCATGTATTATATAATACATGAGTATATGTCATGTGGTTATAATAATTTATAACCCATAGTCAATTAATTTAACTATTTAGTGCATTGATTATCCATTTCTTTTTTACACCTTATATGGAATAATAATTTAAACATTAGCTATTAATGAAAATCTATAATAAAAAAACACACAACATGTTATATCAAAATGTAATTGGAAAAAATATATTCATATATGTCGATATAATATACCTATACCAATGAATATCATACACAATGATATGGTCTACCCACATCACATGCATGAAGGTTATTGGGAATATTTATTTTAACATAAGCATTCTAAACTAATGTCTCTCTAGGAATGATAAAGAGATT